>CM035606.1:3609994-4809994 GCA_020496755.1 Channa maculata
TTTTGCTGCAATTGGCAGAAACAAGCATATTTGCTCATTCGGCCTGAAAATGCTTTTAAGCGCATAAAACTTACACTCTTGATTTCTGGCTAAATAAAAGCTGTTGCAATGATATTTCCATGCTGAACTGAGTTGTTCTGGGTCAAATATGAAGGCAAACCCACTTTCCTTTCAGTATTTTGCTGCAATTGGCAGAAACAAGCATATTTGCTCATTCGGCCTGAAAATGCTTTTAAGCGCATAAAACTTACACTCTTGATTTCTGGCTAAATAAAAGCTGTTGCAATGATATTTCCATGCTGAACTGAGTTGTTCTGGGTCAAATATGAAGGCAAACCCACTTTCCTTTCAGTATTTTGCTGCAATTGGCAGAAACAAGCATATTTGCATTTGGCCTGAAAATGCTTTTAAGCGCATAAAAACTTATTTGATTTCTGGCTAAATAAAAGCTGTTGCAATGATATTTCCATGCTGAAAATGCTTTTAAATCGCATAAAAAACTTACACTCTTGATTTCTGGCTAAATAAAAGCTGTTGCAATGATATTTCCATGCTGAACTGAGTTGTTCTGGGTCAAATATGAAGGCAAACCCACTTTCCTTTCAGTATTTTGCTGCAATTGGCAGAAACAAGCATATTTGCTCATTCGGCCTGAAAATGCTTTTAAGCGCATAAAACTTACACTCTTGATTTCTGGCTAAATAAAAGCTGTTGCAATGATATTTCCATGCTGAACTGAGTTGTTCTGGGTCAAATATGAAGGCAAACCCACTTTCCTTTCAGTATTTTGCTGCAATTGGCAGAAAGCATATTTGCTCATTCGGCCTGAAAATGCTTTTAAGCGCATAAAACTTACACTCTTGATTTCTGGCTAAATAAAAGCTGTTGCAATGATATTTCCATGCTGAACTGAGTTGTTCTGGGTCAAATATGAAGGCAAACCCACTTTCCTTTCAGTATTTTGCTGCAATTGGCAGAAACAAGCATATTTGCTCATTCGGCCTGAAAATGCTTTTAAGCGCATAAAACTTACACTCTTGATTTCTGGCTAAATAAAAGCTGTTGCAATGATATTTCCATGCTGAACTGAGTTGTTCTGGGTCAAATATGAAGGCAAACCCACTTTCCTTTCAGTATTTTGCTGCAATTGGCAGAAACAAGCATATTTGCTCATTCGGCCTGAAAATGCTTTTAAGCGCATAAAACTTACACTCTTGATTTCTGGCTAAATAAAAGCTGTTGCAATGATATTTCCATGCTGAACTGAGTTGTTCTGGGTCAAATATGAAGGCAAACCCACTTTCCTTTCAGTATTTTGCTGCAATTGGCAGAAACAAGCATATTTGCTCATTCGGCCTGAAAATGCTTTTAAGCGCATAAAACTTACACTCTTGATTTCTGGCTAAATAAAAGCTGTTGCAATGATATTTCCATGCTGAACTGAGTTGTTCTGGGTCAAATATGAAGGCAAACCCACTTTCCTTTCAGTATTTTGCTGCAATTGGCAGAAACAAGCATATTTGCTCATTCGGCCTGAAAATGCTTTTAAGCGCATAAAACTTACACTCTTGATTTCTGGCTAAATAAAAGCTGTTGCAATGATATTTCCATGCTGAACTGAGTTGTTCTGGGTCAAATATGAAGGCAAACCCACTTTCCTTTCAGTATTTTGCTGCAATTGGCAGAAACAAGCATATTTGCTCATTCGGCCTGAAAATGCTTTTAAGCGCATAAAACTTACACTCTTGATTTCTGGCTAAATAAAAGCTGTTGCAATGATATTTCCATGCTGAACTGAGTTGTTCTGGGTCAAATATGAAGGCAAACCCACTTTCCTTTCAGTATTTTGCTGCATTTGGCAGAAACAAGCATATTTGCTCATTCGGCCTGAAAATGCTTTTAAGCGCATAAAACTTACACTCTTGATTTCTGGCTAAATAAAGCTGTTGCAATGATATTTCCATGCTGAACTGAGTTGTTCTGGGTCAAATATGAAGGCAAACCCACTTTCCTTTCAGTATTTTGCTGCAATTGGCAGAAACAAGCATATTTGCTCATTCGGCCTGAAAATGCTTTTAAGCGCATAAAACTTACACTCTTGATTTCTGGCTAAATAAAAGCTGTTGCAATGATATTTCCATGCTGAACTGAGTTGTTCTGGGTCAAATATGAAGGCAAACCCACTTTCCTTTCAGTATTTTGCTGCAATTGGCAGAAACAAGCATATTTGCTCATTCGGCCTGAAAATGCTTTTAAGCGCATAAAACTTACACTCTTGATTTCTGGCTAAATAAAGCTGTTGCAATGATATTTCCATGCTGAACTGAGTTGTTCTGGGTCAAATATGAAGGCAAACCCACTTTCCTTTCAGTATTTTGCTGCAATTGGCAGAAACAAGCATATTTGCTCATTCGGCCTGAAAATGCTTTTAAGCGCATAAAACTTACACTCTTGATTTCTGGCTAAATAAAAGCTGTTGCAATGATATTTCCATGCTGAACTGAGTTGTTCTGGGTCAAATATGAAGGCAAACCCACTTTCCTTTCAGTATTTTGCTGCAATTGGCAGAAACAAGCATATTTGCTCATTCGGCCTGAAAATGCTTTTAAGCGCATAAAACTTACACTCTTGATTTCTGGCTAAATAAAAGCTGTTGCAATGATATTTCCATGCTGAACTGAGTTGTTCTGGGTCAAATATGAAGGCAAACCCACTTTCCTTTCAGTATTTTGCTGCAATTGGCAGAAACAAGCATATTTGCTCATTCGGCCTGAAAATGCTTTTAAGCGCATAAAACTTACACTCTTGATTTCTGGCTAAATAAAAGCTGTTGCAATGATATTTCCATGCTGAACTGAGTTGTTCTGGGTCAAATATGAAGGCAAACCCACTTTCCTTTCAGTATTTTGCTGCAATTGGCAGAAACAAGCATATTTGCTCATTCGGCCTGAAAATGCTTTTAAGCGCATAAAACTTACACTCTTGATTTCTGGCTAAATAAAAGCTGTTGCAATGATATTTCCATGCTGAACTGAGTTGTTCTGGGTCAAATATGAAGGCAAACCCACTTTCCTTTCAGTATTTTGCTGCAATTGGCAGAAACAAGCATATTTGCTCATTCGGCCTGAAAATGCTTTTAAGCGCATAAAACTTACACTCTTGATTTCTGGCTAAATAAAAGCTGTTGCAATGATATTTCCATGCTGAACTGAGTTGTTCTGGGTCAAATATGAAGGCAAACCCACTTTCCTTTCAGTATTTTGCTGCAATTGGCAGAAACAAGCATATTTGCTCATTCGGCCTGAAAATGCTTTTAAGCGCATAAAACTTACACTCTTGATTTCTGGCTAAATAAAAGCTGTTGCAATGATATTTCCATGCTGAACTGAGTTGTTCTGGGTCAAATATGAAGGCAAACCCACTTTCCTTTCAGTATTTTGCTGCAATTGGCAGAAACAAGCATATTTGCTCATTCGGCCTGAAAATGCTTTTAAGCGCATAAAACTTACACTCTTGATTTCTGGCTAAATAAAAGCTGTTGCAATGATATTTCCATGCTGAACTGAGTTGTTCTGGGTCAAATATGAAGGCAAACCCACTTTCCTTTCAGTATTTTGCTGCATTTGGCAGAAACAAGCATATTTGCTCATTCGGCCTGAAAATGCTTTTAAGCGCATAAAACTTACACTCTTGATTTCTGGCTAAATAAAAGCTGTTGCAATGATATTTCCATGCTGAACTGAGTTGTTCTGGGTCAAATATGAAGGCAAACCCACTTTCCTTTCAGTATTTTGCTGCAATTGGCAGAAACAAGCATATTTGCTCATTCGGCCTGAAAATGCTTTTAAGCGCATAAAACTTACACTCTTGATTTCTGGCTAAATAAAAGCTGTTGCAATGATATTTCCATGCTGAACTGAGTTGTTCTGGGTCAAATATGAAGGCAAACCCACTTTCCTTTCAGTATTTTGCTGCAATTGGCAGAAACAAGCATATTTGCTCATTCGGCCTGAAAATGCTTTTAAGCGCATAAAACTTACACTCTTGATTTCTGGCTAAATAAAAGCTGTTGCAATGATATTTCCATGCTGAACTGAGTTGTTCTGGGTCAAATATGAAGGCAAACCCACTTTCCTTTCAGTATTTTGCTGCAATTGGCAGAAACAAGCATATTTGCTCATTCGGCCTGAAAATGCTTTTAAGCGCATAAAACTTACACTCTTGATTTCTGGCTAAATAAAAGCTGTTGCAATGATATTTCCATGCTGAACTGAGTTGTTCTGGGTCAAATATGAAGGCAAACCCACTTTCCTTTCAGTATTTTGCTGCAATTGGCAGAAACAAGCATATTTGCTCATTCGGCCTGAAAATGCTTTTAAGCGCATAAAACTTACACTCTTGATTTCTGGCTAAATAAAAGCTGTTGCAATGATATTTCCATGCTGAACTGAGTTGTTCTGGGTCAAATATGAAGGCAAACCCACTTTCCTTTCAGTATTTTGCTGCAATTGGCAGAAACAAGCATATTTGCTCATTCGGCCTGAAAATGCTTTTAAGCGCATAAAACTTACACTCTTGATTTCTGGCTAAATAAAAGCTGTTGCAATGATATTTCCATGCTGAACTGAGTTGTTCTGGGTCAAATATGAAGGCAAACCCACTTTCCTTTCAGTATTTTGCTGCATTTGGCAGAAACAAGCATATTTGCTCATTCGGCCTGAAAATGCTTTTAAGCGCATAAAACTTACACTCTTGATTTCTGGCTAAATAAAAGCTGTTGCAATGATATTTCCATGCTGAACTGAGTTGTTCTGGGTCAAATATGAAGGCAAACCCACTTTCCTTTCAGTATTTTGCTGCAATTGGCAGAAACAAGCATATTTGCTCATTCGGCCTGAAAATGCTTTTAAGCGCATAAAACTTACACTCTTGATTTCTGGCTAAATAAAAGCTGTTGCAATGATATTTCCATGCTGAACTGAGTTGTTCTGGGTCAAATATGAAGGCAAACCCACTTTCCTTTCAGTATTTTGCTGCAATTGGCAGAAACAAGCATATTTGCTCATTCGGCCTGAAAATGCTTTTAAGCGCATAAAACTTACACTCTTGATTTCTGGCTAAATAAAAGCTGTTGCAATGATATTTCCATGCTGAACTGAGTTGTTCTGGGTCAAATATGAAGGCAAACCCACTTTCCTTTCAGTATTTTGCTGCAATTGGCAGAAACAAGCATATTTGCTCATTCGGCCTGAAAATGCTTTTAAGCGCATAAAACTTACACTCTTGATTTCTGGCTAAATAAAAGCTGTTGCAATGATATTTCCATGCTGAACTGAGTTGTTCTGGGTCAAATATGAAGGCAAACCCACTTTCCTTTCAGTATTTTGCTGCAATTGGCAGAAACAAGCATATTTGCTCATTCGGCCTGAAAATGCTTTTAAGCGCATAAAACTTACACTCTTGATTTCTGGCTAAATAAAAGCTGTTGCAATGATATTTCCATGCTGAACTGAGTTGTTCTGGGTCAAATATGAAGGCAAACCCACTTTCCTTTCAGTATTTTGCTGCAATTGGCAGAAACAAGCATATTTGCTCATTCGGCCTGAAAATGCTTTTAAGCGCATAAAACTTACACTCTTGATTTCTGGCTAAATAAAAGCTGTTGCAATGATATTTCCATGCTGAACTGAGTTGTTCTGGGTCAAATATGAAGGCAAACCCACTTTCCTTTCAGTATTTTGCTGCAATTGGCAGAAACAAGCATATTTGCTCATTCGGCCTGAAAATGCTTTTAAGCGCATAAAACTTACACTCTTGATTTCTGGCTAAATAAAAGCTGTTGCAATGATATTTCCATGCTGAACTGAGTTGTTCTGGGTCAAATATGAAGGCAAACCCACTTTCCTTTCAGTATTTTGCTGCAATTGGCAGAAACAAGCATATTTGCTCATTCGGCCTGAAAATGCTTTTAAGCGCATAAAACTTACACTCTTGATTTCTGGCTAAATAAAAGCTGTTGCAATGATATTTCCATGCTGAACTGAGTTGTTCTGGGTCAAATATGAAGGCAAACCCACTTTCCTTTCAGTATTTTGCTGCAATTGGCAGAAACAAGCATATTTGCTCATTCGGCCTGAAAATGCTTTTAAGCGCATAAAACTTACACTCTTGATTTCTGGCTAAATAAAAGCTGTTGCAATGATATTTCCATGCTGAACTGAGTTGTTCTGGGTCAAATATGAAGGCAAACCCACTTTCCTTTCAGTATTTTGCTGCAATTGGCAGAAACAAGCATATTTGCTCATTCGGCCTGAAAATGCTTTTAAGCGCATAAAACTTACACTCTTGATTTCTGGCTAAATAAAGCTGTTGCAATGATATTTCCATGCTGAACTGAGTTGTTCTGGGTCAAATATGAAGGCAAACCCACTTTCCTTTCAGTATTTTGCTGCAATTGGCAGAAACAAGCATATTTGCTCATTCGGCCTGAAAATGCTTTTAAGCGCATAAAACTTACACTCTTGATTTCTGGCTAAATAAAAGCTGTTGCAATGATATTTCCATGCTGAACTGAGTTGTTCTGGGTCAAATATGAAGGCAAACCCACTTTCCTTTCAGTATTTTGCTGCAATTGGCAGAAACAAGCATATTTGCTCATTCGGCCTGAAAATGCTTTTAAGCGCATAAAACTTACACTCTTGATTTCTGGCTAAATAAAAGCTGTTGCAATGATATTTCCATGCTGAACTGAGTTGTTCTGGGTCAAATATGAAGGCAAACCCACTTTCCTTTCAGTATTTTGCTGCAATTGGCAGAAACAAGCATATTTGCTCATTCGGCCTGAAAATGCTTTTAAGCGCATAAACTTACACTCTTGATTTCTGGCTAAATAAAAGCTGTTGCAATGATATTTCCATGCTGAACTGAGTTGTTCTGGGTCAAATATGAAGGCAAACCCACTTTCCTTTCAGTATTTTGCTGCAATTGGCAGAAACAAGCATATTTGCTCATTCGGCCTGAAAATGCTTTTAAGCGCATAAAACTTACACTCTTGATTTCTGGCTAAATAAAAGCTGTTGCAATGATATTTCCATGCTGAACTGAGTTGTTCTGGGTCAAATATGAAGGCAAACCCACTTTCCTTTCAGTATTTTGCTGCAATTGGCAGAAACAAGCATATTTGCTCATTCGGCCTGAAAATGCTTTTAAGCGCATAAAACTTACACTCTTGATTTCTGGCTAAATAAAAGCTGTTGCAATGATATTTCCATGCTGAACTGAGTTGTTCTGGGTCAAATATGAAGGCAAACCCACTTTCCTTTCAGTATTTTGCTGCAATTGGCAGAAACAAGCATATTTGCTCATTCGGCCTGAAAATGCTTTTAAGCGCATAAAACTTACACTCTTGATTTCTGGCTAAATAAAAGCTGTTGCAATGATATTTCCATGCTGAACTGAGTTGTTCTGGGTCAAATATGAAGGCAAACCCACTTTCCTTTCAGTATTTTGCTGCAATTGGCAGAAACAAGCATATTTGCTCATTCGGCCTGAAAATGCTTTTAAGCGCATAAAACTTACACTCTTGATTTCTGGCTAAATAAAAGCTGTTGCAATGATATTTCCATGCTGAACTGAGTTGTTCTGGGTCAAATATGAAGGCAAACCCACTTTCCTTTCAGTATTTTGCTGCATTTGGCAGAAACAAGCATATTTGCTCATTCGGCCTGAAAATGCTTTTAAGCGCATAAAACTTACACTCTTGATTTCTGGCTAAATAAAAGCTGTTGCAATGATATTTCCATGCTGAACTGAGTTGTTCTGGGTCAAATATGAAGGCAAACCCACTTTCCTTTCAGTATTTTGCTGCAATTGGCAGAAACAAGCATATTTGCTCATTCGGCCTGAAAATGCTTTTAAGCGCATAAAACTTACACTCTTGATTTCTGGCTAAATAAAAGCTGTTGCAATGATATTTCCATGCTGAACTGAGTTGTTCTGGGTCAAATATGAAGGCAAACCCACTTTCCTTTCAGTATTTTGCTGCAATTGGCAGAAACAAGCATATTTGCTCATTCGGCCTGAAAATGCTTTTAAGCGCATAAAACTTACACTCTTGATTTCTGGCTAAATAAAAGCTGTTGCAATGATATTTCCATGCTGAACTGAGTTGTTCTGGGTCAAATATGAAGGCAAACCCACTTTCCTTTCAGTATTTTGCTGCAATTGGCAGAAACAAGCATATTTGCTCATTCGGCCTGAAAATGCTTTTAAGCGCATAAAACTTACACTCTTGATTTCTGGCTAAATAAAAGCTGTTGCAATGATATTTCCATGCTGAACTGAGTTGTTCTGGGTCAAATATGAAGGCAAACCCACTTTCCTTTCAGTATTTTGCTGCAATTGGCAGAAACAAGCATATTTGCTCATTCGGCCTGAAAATGCTTTTAAGCGCATAAAACTTACACTCTTGATTTCTGGCTAAATAAAAGCTGTTGCAATGATATTTCCATGCTGAACTGAGTTGTTCTGGGTCAAATATGAAGGCAAACCCACTTTCCTTTCAGTATTTTGCTGCAATTGGCAGAAACAAGCATATTTGCTCATTCGGCCTGAAAATGCTTTTAAGCGCATAAAACTTACACTCTTGATTTCTGGCTAAATAAAAGCTGTTGCAATGATATTTCCATGCTGAACTGAGTTGTTCTGGGTCAAATATGAAGGCAAACCCACTTTCCTTTCAGTATTTTGCTGCAATTGGCAGAAACAAGCATATTTGCTCATTCGGCCTGAAAATGCTTTTAAGCGCATAAAACTTACACTCTTGATTTCTGGCTAAATAAAAGCTGTTGCAATGATATTTCCATGCTGAACTGAGTTGTTCTGGGTCAAATATGAAGGCAAACCCACTTTCCTTTCAGTATTTTGCTGCAATTGGCAGAAACAAGCATATTTGCTCATTCGGCCTGAAAATGCTTTTAAGCGCATAAAACTTACACTCTTGATTTCTGGCTAAATAAAAGCTGTTGCAATGATATTTCCATGCTGAACTGAGTTGTTCTGGGTCAAATATGAAGGCAAACCCACTTTCCTTTCAGTATTTTGCTGCAATTGGCAGAAACAAGCATATTTGCTCATTCGGCCTGAAAATGCTTTTAAGCGCATAAAACTTACACTCTTGATTTCTGGCTAAATAAAGCTGTTGCAATGATATTTCCATGCTGAACTGAGTTGTTCTGGGTCAAATATGAAGGCAAACCCACTTTCCTTTCAGTATTTTGCTGCAATTGGCAGAAACAAGCATATTTGCTCATTCGGCCTGAAAATGCTTTTAAGCGCATAAAACTTACACTCTTGATTTCTGGCTAAATAAAAGCTGTTGCAATGATATTTCCATGCTGAACTGAGTTGTTCTGGGTCAAATATGAAGGCAAACCCACTTTCCTTTCAGTATTTTGCTGCAATTGGCAGAAACAAGCATATTTGCTCATTCGGCCTGAAAATGCTTTTAAGCGCATAAAACTTACACTCTTGATTTCTGGCTAAATAAAAGCTGTTGCAATGATATTTCCATGCTGAACTGAGTTGTTCTGGGTCAAATATGAAGGCAAACCCACTTTCCTTTCAGTATTTTGCTGCAATTGGCAGAAACAAGCATATTTGCTCATTCGGCCTGAAAATGCTTTTAAGCGCATAAAACTTACACTCTTGATTTCTGGCTAAATAAAAGCTGTTGCAATGATATTTCCATGCTGAACTGAGTTGTTCTGGGTCAAATATGAAGGCAAACCCACTTTCCTTTCAGTATTTTGCTGCAATTGGCAGAAACAAGCATATTTGCTCATTCGGCCTGAAAATGCTTTTAAGCGCATAAAACTTACACTCTTGATTTCTGGCTAAATAAAAGCTGTTGCAATGATATTTCCATGCTGAACTGAGTTGTTCTGGGTCAAATATGAAGGCAAACCCACTTTCCTTTCAGTATTTTGCTGCAATTGGCAGAAACAAGCATATTTGCTCATTCGGCCTGAAAATGCTTTTAAGCGCATAAAACTTACACTCTTGATTTCTGGCTAAATAAAAGCTGTTGCAATGATATTTCCATGCTGAACTGAGTTGTTCTGGGTCAAATATGAAGGCAAACCCACTTTCCTTTCAGTATTTTGCTGCAATTGGCAGAAACAAGCATATTTGCTCATTCGGCCTGAAAATGCTTTTAAGCGCATAAAACTTACACTCTTGATTTCTGGCTAAATAAAAGCTGTTGCAATGATATTTCCATGCTGAACTGAGTTGTTCTGGGTCAAATATGAAGGCAAACCCACTTTCCTTTCAGTATTTTGCTGCAATTGGCAGAAACAAGCATATTTGCTCATTCGGCCTGAAAATGCTTTTAAGCGCATAAAACTTACACTCTTGATTTCTGGCTAAATAAAAGCTGTTGCAATGATATTTCCATGCTGAACTGAGTTGTTCTGGGTCAAATATGAAGGCAAACCCACTTTCCTTTCAGTATTTTGCTGCAATTGGCAGAAACAAGCATATTTGCTCATTCGGCCTGAAAATGCTTTTAAGCGCATAAAACTTACACTCTTGATTTCTGGCTAAATAAAAGCTGTTGCAATGATATTTCCATGCTGAACTGAGTTGTTCTGGGTCAAATATGAAGGCAAACCCACTTTCCTTTCAGTATTTTGCTGCAATTGGCAGAAACAAGCATATTTGCTCATTCGGCCTGAAAATGCTTTTAAGCGCATAAAACTTACACTCTTGATTTCTGGCTAAATAAAAGCTGTTGCAATGATATTTCCATGCTGAACTGAGTTGTTCTGGGTCAAATATGAAGGCAAACCCACTTTCCTTTCAGTATTTTGCTGCAATTGGCAGAAACAAGCATATTTGCTCATTCGGCCTGAAAATGCTTTTAAGCGCATAAAACTTACACTCTTGATTTCTGGCTAAATAAAAGCTGTTGCAATGATATTTCCATGCTGAACTGAGTTGTTCTGGGTCAAATATGAAGGCAAACCCACTTTCCTTTCAGTATTTTGCTGCAATTGGCAGAAACAAGCATATTTGCTCATTCGGCCTGAAAATGCTTTTAAGCGCATAAAACTTACACTCTTGATTTCTGGCTAAATAAAAGCTGTTGCAATGATATTTCCATGCTGAACTGAGTTGTTCTGGGTCAAATATGAAGGCAAACCCACTTTCCTTTCAGTATTTTGCTGCAATTGGCAGAAACAAGCATATTTGCTCATTCGGCCTGAAAATGCTTTTAAGCGCATAAAACTTACACTCTTGATTTCTGGCTAAATAAAAGCTGTTGCAATGATATTTCCATGCTGAACTGAGTTGTTCTGGGTCAAATATGAAGGCAAACCCACTTTCCTTTCAGTATTTTGCTGCAATTGGCAGAAACAAGCATATTTGCTCATTCGGCCTGAAAATGCTTTTAAGCGCATAAAACTTACACTCTTGATTTCTGGCTAAATAAAAGCTGTTGCAATGATATTTCCATGCTGAACTGAGTTGTTCTGGGTCAAATATGAAGGCAAACCCACTTTCCTTTCAGTATTTTGCTGCAATTGGCAGAAACAAGCATATTTGCTCATTCGGCCTGAAAATGCTTTTAAGCGCATAAAACTTACACTCTTGATTTCTGGCTAAATAAAAGCTGTTGCAATGATATTTCCATGCTGAACTGAGTTGTTCTGGGTCAAATATGAAGGCAAACCCACTTTCCTTTCAGTATTTTGCTGCAATTGGCAGAAACAAGCATATTTGCTCATTCGGCCTGAAAATGCTTTTAAGCGCATAAAACTTACACTCTTGATTTCTGGCTAAATAAAAGCTGTTGCAATGATATTTCCATGCTGAACTGAGTTGTTCTGGGTCAAATATGAAGGCAAACCCACTTTCCTTTCAGTATTTTGCTGCATTTGGCAGAAACAAGCATATTTGCTCATTCGGCCTGAAAATGCTTTTAAGCGCATAAAACTTACACTCTTGATTTCTGGCTAAATAAAAGCTGTTGCAATGATATTTCCATGCTGAACTGAGTTGTTCTGGGTCAAATATGAAGGCAAACCCACTTTCCTTTCAGTATTTTGCTGCATTTGGCAGAAACAAGCATATTTGCTCATTCGGCCTGAAAATGCTTTTAAGCGCATAAAACTTACACTCTTGATTTCTGGCTAAATAAAAGCTGTTGCAATGATATTTCCATGCTGAACTGAGTTGTTCTGGGTCAAATATGAAGGCAAACCCACTTTCCTTTCAGTATTTTGCTGCATTTGGCAGAAACAAGCATATTTGCTCATTCGGCCTGAAAATGCTTTTAAGCGCATAAAACTTACACTCTTGATTTCTGGCTAAATAAAAGCTGTTGCAATGATATTTCCATGCTGAACTGAGTTGTTCTGGGTCAAATATGAAGGCAAACCCACTTTCCTTTCAGTATTTTGCTGCATTTGGCAGAAACAAGCATATTTGCTCATTCGGCCTGAAAATGCTTTTAAGCGCATAAAACTTACACTCTTGATTTCTGGCTAAATAAAAGCTGTTGCAATGATATTTCCATGCTGAACTGAGTTGTTCTGGGTCAAATATGAAGGCAAACCCACTTTCCTTTCAGTATTTTGCTGCATTTGGCAGAAACAAGCATATTTGCTCATTCGGCCTGAAAATGCTTTTAAGCGCATAAAACTTACACTCTTGATTTCTGGCTAAATAAAAGCTGTTGCAATGATATTTCCATGCTGAACTGAGTTGTTCTGGGTCAAATATGAAGGCAAACCCACTTTCCTTTCAGTATTTTGCTGCATTTGGCAGAAACAAGCATATTTGCTCATTCGGCCTGAAAATGCTTTTAAGCGCATAAAAACTGAGTTGTTCTGGGTCAAATATGAAGGCAAACCCACTTTCCTTTCAGTATTTTGCTGCAATTGGCAGAAACAAGCATATTTGCTCATTCGGCCTGAAAATGCTTTTAAGCGCATAAAACTTACACTCTTGATTTCTGGCTAAATAAAAGCTGTTGCAATGATATTTCCATGCTGAACTGAGTTGTTCTGGGTCAAATATGAAGGCAAACCCACTTTCCTTTCAGTATTTTGCTGCAATTGGCAGAAACAAGCATATTTGCTCATTCGGCCTGAAAATGCTTTTAAGCGCATAAAACTTACACTCTTGATTTCTGGCTAAATAAAAGCTGTTGCAATGATATTTCCATGCTGAACTGAGTTGTTCTGGGTCAAATATGAAGGCAAACCCACTTTCCTTTCAGTATTTTGCTGCAATTGGCAGAAACAAGCATATTTGCTCATTCGGCCTGAAAATGCTTTTAAGCGCATAAAACTTACACTCTTGATTTCTGGCTAAATAAAAGCTGTTGCAATGATATTTCCATGCTGAACTGAGTTGTTCTGGGTCAAATATGAAGGCAAACCCACTTTCCTTTCAGTATTTTGCTGCAATTGGCAGAAACAAGCATATTTGCTCATTCGGCCTGAAAATGCTTTTAAGCGCATAAAACTTACACTCTTGATTTCTGGCTAAATAAAAGCTGTTGCAATGATATTTCCATGCTGAACTGAGTTGTTCTGGGTCAAATATGAAGGCAAACCCACTTTCCTTTCAGTATTTTGCTGCAATTGGCAGAAACAAGCATATTTGCTCATTCGGCCTGAAAATGCTTTTAAGCGCATAAAACTTACACTCTTGATTTCTGGCTAAATAAAAGCTGTTGCAATGATATTTCCATGCTGAACTGAGTTGTTCTGGGTCAAATATGAAGGCAAACCCACTTTCCTTTCAGTATTTTGCTGCAATTGGCAGAAACAAGCATATTTGCTCATTCGGCCTGAAAATGCTTTTAAGCGCATAAAACTTACACTCTTGATTTCTGGCTAAATAAAAGCTGTTGCAATGATATTTCCATGCTGAACTGAGTTGTTCTGGGTCAAATATGAAGGCAAACCCACTTTCCTTTCAGTATTTTGCTGCAATTGGCAGAAACAAGCATATTTGCTCATTCGGCCTGAAAATGCTTTTAAGCGCATAAAACTTACACTCTTGATTTCTGGCTAAATAAAAGCTGTTGCAATGATATTTCCATGCTGAACTGAGTTGTTCTGGGTCAAATATGAAGGCAAACCCACATTCCCTTGCATATTTGCTCATTCGGCCTGAAAATGCTTTTAAGCGCATAAAAACTTACACTCTTGATTTCTGGCTAAATAAAAGCTGTTGCAATGATATTTCCATGCTGAACTGAGTTGTTCTGGGTCAAATATGAAGGCAAACCCACTTTCCTTTCAGTATTTTGCTGCAATTGGCAGAAACAAGCATATTTGCTCATTCGGCCTGAAAATGCTTTTAAGCGCATAAAACTTACACTCTTGATTTCTGGCTAAATAAAAGCTGTTGCAATGATATTTCCATGCTGAACTGAGTTGTTCTGGGTCAAATATGAAGGCAAACCCACTTTCCTTTCAGTATTTTGCTGCAATTGGCAGAAACAAGCATATTTGCTCATTCGGCCTGAAAATGCTTTTAAGCGCATAAAAACTTACACTCTTGATTTCTGGCTAAATAAAAGCTGTTGCAATGATATTTCCATGCTGAACTGAGTTGTTCTGGGTCAAATATGAAGGCAAACCCACTTTCCTTTCAGTATTTTGCTGCATTTGGCAGAAACAAGCATATTTGCTCATTCGGCCTGAAAATGCTTTTAAGCGCATAAAAACTTACACTCTTGATTTCTGGCTAAATAAAAGCTGTTGCAATGATATTTCCATGCTGAACTGAGTTGTTCTGGGTCAAATATGAAGGCAAACCCACTTTCCTTTCAGTATTTTGCTGCATTTGGCAGAAACAAGCATATTTGCTCATTCGGCCTGAAAATGCTTTTAAGCGCATAAAAACTTACACTCTTGATTTCTGGCTAAATAAAAGCTGTTGCAATGATATTTGCATATTTGCTCATTCGGCCTGAAAATGCTTTTAAGCGCATAAAAACTTACACTCTTGATTTCTGGCTAAATAAAAGCTGTTGCAATGATATTTCCATGCTGAACTGAGTTGTTCTGGGTCAAATATGAAGGCAAACCCACTTTCCTTTCAGTATTTTGCTGCAATTGGCAGAAACAAGCATATTTGCTCATTCGGCCTGAAAATGCTTTTAAGCGCATAAAAACTTACACTCTTGATTTCTGGCTAAATAAAAGCTGTTGCAATGATATTTCCATGCTGAACTGAGTTGTTCTGGGTCAAATATGAAGGCAAACCCACTTTCCTTTCAGTATTTTGCTGCAATTGGCAGAAACAAGCATATTTGCTCATTCGGCCTGAAAATGCTTTTAAGCGCATAAAACTTACACTCTTGATTTCTGGCTAAATAAAAGCTGTTGCAATGATATTTCCATGCTGAACTGAGTTGTTCTGGGTCAAATATGAAGGCAAACCCACTTTCCTTTCAGTATTTTGCTGCAATTGGCAGAAACAAGCATATTTGCTCATTCGGCCTGAAAATGCTTTTAAGCGCATAAAACTTACACTCTTGATTTCTGGCTAAATAAAAGCTGTTGCAATGATATTTCCATGCTGAACTGAGTTGTTCTGGGTCAAATATGAAGGCAAACCCACTTTCCTTTCAGTATTTTGCTGCAATTGGCAGAAACAAGCATATTTGCTCATTCGGCCTGAAAATGCTTTTAAGCGCATAAAACTTACACTCTTGATTTCTGGCTAAATAAAAGCTGTTGCAATGATATTTCCATGCTGAACTGAGTTGTTCTGGGTCAAATATGAAGGCAAACCCACTTTCCTTTCAGTATTTTGCTGCAATTGGCAGAAACAAGCATATTTGCTCATTCGGCCTGAAAATGCTTTTAAGCGCATAAAACTTACACTCTTGATTTCTGGCTAAATAAAAGCTGTTGCAATGATATTTCCATGCTGAACTGAGTTGTTCTGGGTCAAATATGAAGGCAAACCCACTTTCCTTTCAGTATTTTGCTGCAATTGGCAGAAACAAGCATATTTGCTCATTCGGCCTGAAAATGCTTTTAAGCGCATAAAACTTACACTCTTGATTTCTGGCTAAATAAAAGCTGTTGCAATGATATTTCCATGCTGAACTGAGTTGTTCTGGGTCAAATATGAAGGCAAACCCACTTTCCTTTCAGTATTTTGCTGCAATTGGCAGAAACAAGCATATTTGCTCATTCGGCCTGAAAATGCTTTTAAGCGCATAAAACTTACACTCTTGATTTCTGGCTAAATAAAAGCTGTTGCAATGATATTTCCATGCTGAACTGAGTTGTTCTGGGTCAAATATGAAGGCAAACCCACTTTCCTTTCAGTATTTTGCTGCAATTGGCAGAAACAAGCATATTTGCTCATTCGGCCTGAAAATGCTTTTAAGCGCATAAAACTTACACTCTTGATTTCTGGCTAAATAAAAGCTGTTGCAATGATATTTCCATGCTGAACTGAGTTGTTCTGGGTCAAATATGAAGGCAAACCCACTTTCCTTTCAGTATTTTGCTGCAATTGGCAGAAACAAGCATATTTGCTCATTCGGCCTGAAAATGCTTTTAAGCGCATAAAACTTACACTCTTGATTTCTGGCTAAATAAAAGCTGTTGCAATGATATTTCCATGCTGAACTGAGTTGTTCTGGGTCAAATATGAAGGCAAACCCACTTTCCTTTCAGTATTTTGCTGCAATTGGCAGAAACAAGCATATTTGCTCATTCGGCCTGAAAATGCTTTTAAGCGCATAAAACTTACACTCTTGATTTCTGGCTAAATAAAAGCTGTTGCAATGATATTTCCATGCTGAACTGAGTTGTTCTGGGTCAAATATGAAGGCAAACCCACTTTCCTTTCAGTATTTTGCTGCAATTGGCAGAAACAAGCATATTTGCTCATTCGGCCTGAAAATGCTTTTAAGCGCATAAAAACTTACACTCTTGATTTCTGGCTAAATAAAAGCTGTTGCAATGATATTTCCATGCTGAACTGAGTTGTTCTGGGTCAAATATGAAGGCAAACCCACTTTCCTTTCAGTATTTTGCTGCAATTGGCAGAAACAAGCATATTTGCATTCGGCCTGAAAATGCTTTTAAGCGCATAAAACTTACACTCTTGATTTCTGGCTAAATAAAAGCTGTTGCAATGATATTTCCATGCTGAACTGAGTTGTTCTGGGTCAAATATGAAGGCAAACCCACTTTCCTTTCAGTATTTTGCTGCAATTGGCAGAAATCATATTATTCGGCCTGAAAATGCTTTTAAGCGCATAAAAACTTACACTCTTGATTTCTGGCTAAATAAAAGCTGTTGCAATGATATTTCCATGCTGAACTGAGTTGTTCTGGGTCAAATATGAAGGCAAACCCACTTTCCTTTCAGTATTTTGCTGCAATTGGCAGAAACAAGCATATTTGCTCATTCGGCCTGAAAATGCTTTTAAGCGCATAAAAACTTACACTCTTGATTTCTGGCTAAATAAAAGCTGTTGCAATGATATTTCCATGCTGAACTGAGTTGTTCTGGGTCAAATATGAAGGCAAACCCACTTTCCTTTCAGTATTTTGCTGCAATTGGCAGAAACAAGCATATTTGCTCATTCGGCCTGAAAATGCTTTTAAGCGCATAAGAACTTACACTCTTGATTTCTGGCTAAATAAAAGCTGTTGCAATGATATTTCCATGCTGAACTGAGTTGTTCTGGGTCAAATATGAAGGCAAACCCACTTTCCTTTCAGTATTTTGCTGCAATTGGCAGAAACAAGCATATTTGCTCATTCGGCCTGAAAATGCTTTTAAGCGCATAAGAACTTACACTCTTGATTTCTGGCTAAATAAAAGCTGTTGCAATGATATTTCCATGCTGAACTGAGTTGTTCTGGGTCAAATATGAAGGCAAACCCACTTTCCTTTCAGTATTTTGCTGCAATTGGCAGAAATCAGCTCATTCGGCCTGAAAATGCTTTTAAGCGCATAAAAACTTACACTCTTGATTTCTGGCTAAATAAAAGCTGTTGCAATGATATTTCCATGCTGAACTGAGTTGTTCTGGGTCAAATATGAAGGCAAACCCACTTTCCTTTCAGTATTTTGCTGCAATTGGCAGAAACAAGCATATTTGCTCATTCGGCCTGAAAATGCTTTTAAGCGCATAAAACTTACACTCTTGATTTCTGGCTAAATAAAAGCTGTTGCAATGATATTTCCATGCTGAACTGAGTTGTTCTGGGTCAAATATGAAGGCAAACCCACTTTCCTTTCAGTATTTTGCTGCAATTGGCAGAAACAAGCATATTTGCTCATTCGGCCTGAAAATGCTTTTAAGCGCATAAAACTTACACTCTTGATTTCTGGCTAAATAAAAGCTGTTGCAATGATATTTCCATGCTGAACTGAGTTGTTCTGGGTCAAATATGAAGGCAAACCCACTTTCCTTTCAGTATTTTGCTGCAATTGGCAGAAACAAGCATATTTGCTCATTCGGCCTGAAAATGCTTTTAAGCGCATAAAACTTACACTCTTGATTTCTGGCTAAATAAAAGCTGTTGCAATGATATTTCCATGCTGAACTGAGTTGTTCTGGGTCAAATATGAAGGCAAACCCACTTTCCTTTCAGTATTTTGCTGCAATTGGCAGAAACAAGCATATTTGCTCATTCGGCCTGAAAATGCTTTTAAGCGCATAAAACTTACACTCTTGATTTCTGGCTAAATAAAAGCTGTTGCAATGATATTTCCATGCTGAACTGAGTTGTTCTGGGTCAAATATGAAGGCAAACCCACTTTCCTTTCAGTATTTTGCTGCAATTGGCAGAAACAAGCATATTTGCTCATTCGGCCTGAAAATGCTTTTAAGCGCATAAAACTTACACTCTTGATTTCTGGCTAAATAAAAGCTGTTGCAATGATATTTCCATGCTGAACTGAGTTGTTCTGGGTCAAATATGAAGGCAAACCCACTTTCCTTTCAGTATTTTGCTGCAATTGGCAGAAACAAGCATATTTGCTCATTCGGCCTGAAAATGCTTTTAAGCGCATAAAACTTACACTCTTGATTTCTGGCTAAATAAAAGCTGTTGCAATGATATTTCCATGCTGAACTGAGTTGTTCTGGGTCAAATATGAAGGCAAACCCACTTTCCTTTCAGTATTTTGCTGCAATTGGCAGAAACAAGCATATTTGCTCATTCGGCCTGAAAATGCTTTTAAGCGCATAAAAACTTACACTCTTGATTTCTGGCTAAATAAAAGCTGTTGCAATGATATTTCCATGCTGAACTGAGTTGTTCATTCGGCCTGAAAATGCTTTTAAGCGCATAAAAACTTACACTCTTGATTTCTGGCTAAATAAAAGCTGTTGCAATGATATTTCCATGCTGAACTGAGTTGTTCTGGGTCAAATATGAAGGCAAACCCACTTTCCTTTCAGTATTTTGCTGCAATTGGCAGAAACAAGCATATTTGCTCATTCGGCCTGAAAATGCTTTTAAGCGCATAAAACTTACACTCTTGATTTCTGGCTAAATAAAAGCTGTTGCAATGATATTTCCATGCTGAACTGAGTTGTTCTGGGTCAAATATGAAGGCAAACCCACTTTCCTTTCAGTATTTTGCTGCAATTGGCAGAAACAAGCATATTTGCTCATTCGGCCTGAAAATGCTTTTAAGCGCATAAACTTACACTCTTGATTTCTGGCTAAATAAAAGCTGTTGCAATGATATTTCCATGCTGAACTGAGTTGTTCTGGGTCAAATATGAAGGCAAACCCACTTTCCTTTCAGTATTTTGCTGCAATTGGCAGAAACAAGCATATTTGCTCATTCGGCCTGAAAATGCTTTTAAGCGCATAAAACTTACACTCTTGATTTCTGGCTAAATAAAAGCTGTTGCAATGATATTTCCATGCTGAACTGAGTTGTTCTGGGTCAAATATGAAGGCAAACCCACTTTCCTTTCAGTATTTTGCTGCAATTGGCAGAAACAAGCATATTTGCTCATTCGGCCTGAAAATGCTTTTAAGCGCATAAAACTTACACTCTTGATTTCTGGCTAAATAAAAGCTGTTGCAATGATATTTCCATGCTGAACTGAGTTGTTCTGGGTCAAATATGAAGGCAAACCCACTTTCCTTTCAGTATTTTGCTGCAATTGGCAGAAACAAGCATATTTGCTCATTCGGCCTGAAAATGCTTTTAAGCGCATAAAACTTACACTCTTGATTTCTGGCTAAATAAAAGCTGTTGCAATGATATTTCCATGCTGAACTGAGTTGTTCTGGGTCAAATATGAAGGCAAACCCACTTTCCTTTCAGTATTTTGCTGCAATTGGCAGAAACAAGCATATTTGCTCATTCGGCCTGAAAATGCTTTTAAGCGCATAAAACTTACACTCTTGATTTCTGGCTAAATAAAAGCTGTTGCAATGATATTTCCATGCTGAACTGAGTTGTTCTGGGTCAAATATGAAGGCAAACCCACTTTCCTTTCAGTATTTTGCTGCAATTGGCAGAAACAAGCATATTTGCTCATTCGGCCTGAAAATGCTTTTAAGCGCATAAAACTTACACTCTTGATTTCTGGCTAAATAAAAGCTGTTGCAATGATATTTCCATGCTGAACTGAGTTGTTCTGGGTCAAATATGAAGGCAAACCCACTTTCCTTTCAGTATTTTGCTGCAATTGGCAGAAACAAGCATATTTGCTCATTCGGCCTGAAAATGCTTTTAAGCGCATAAAACTTACACTCTTGATTTCTGGCTAAATAAAAGCTGTTGCAATGATATTTCCATGCTGAACTGAGTTGTTCTGGGTCAAATATGAAGGCAAACCCACTTTCCTTTCAGTATTTTGCTGCAATTGGCAGAAACAAGCATATTTGCTCATTCGGCCTGAAAATGCTTTTAAGCGCATAAAACTTACACTCTTGATTTCTGGCTAAATAAAAGCTGTTGCAATGATATTTCCATGCTGAACTGAGTTGTTCTGGGTCAAATATGAAGGCAAACCCACTTTCCTTTCAGTATTTTGCTGCAATTGGCAGAAACAAGCATATTTGCTCATTCGGCCTGAAAATGCTTTTAAGCGCATAAAACTTACACTCTTGATTTCTGGCTAAATAAAAGCTGTTGCAATGATATTTCCATGCTGAACTGAGTTGTTCTGGGTCAAATATGAAGGCAAACCCACTTTCCTTTCAGTATTTTGCTGCAATTGGCAGAAACAAGCATATTTGCTCATTCGGCCTGAAAATGCTTTTAAGCGCATAAAACTTACACTCTTGATTTCTGGCTAAATAAAAGCTGTTGCAATGATATTTCCATGCTGAACTGAGTTGTTCTGGGTCAAATATGAAGGCAAACCCACTTTCCTTTCAGTATTTTGCTGCAATTGGCAGAAACAAGCATATTTGCTCATTCGGCCTGAAAATGCTTTTAAGCGCATAAAACTTACACTCTTGATTTCTGGCTAAATAAAAGCTGTTGCAATGATATTTCCATGCTGAACTGAGTTGTTCTGGGTCAAATATGAAGGCAAACCCACTTTCCTTTCAGTATTTTGCTGCAATTGGCAGAAACAAGCATATTTGCTCATTCGGCCTGAAAATGCTTTTAAGCGCATAAAACTTACACTCTTGATTTCTGGCTAAATAAAAGCTGTTGCAATGATATTTCCATGCTGAACTGAGTTGTTCTGGGTCAAATATGAAGGCAAACCCACTTTCCTTTCAGTATTTTGCTGCAATTGGCAGAAACAAGCATATTTGCTCATTCGGCCTGAAAATGCTTTTAAGCGCATAAAACTTACACTCTTGATTTCTGGCTAAATAAAAGCTGTTGCAATGATATTTCCATGCTGAACTGAGTTGTTCTGGGTCAAATATGAAGGCAAACCCACTTTCCTTTCAGTATTTTGCTGCAATTGGCAGAAACAAGCATATTTGCTCATTCGGCCTGAAAATGCTTTTAAGCGCATAAAACTTACACTCTTGATTTCTGGCTAAATAAAAGCTGTTGCAATGATATTTCCATGCTGAACTGAGTTGTTCTGGGTCAAATATGAAGGCAAACCCACTTTCCTTTCAGTATTTTGCTGCAATTGGCAGAAACAAGCATATTTGCTCATTCGGCCTGAAAATGCTTTTAAGCGCATAAAACTTACACTCTTGATTTCTGGCTAAATAAAAGCTGTTGCAATGATATTTCCATGCTGAACTGAGTTGTTCTGGGTCAAATATGAAGGCAAACCCACTTTCCTTTCAGTATTTTGCTGCAATTGGCAGAAACAAGCATATTTGCTCATTCGGCCTGAAAATGCTTTTAAGCGCATAAAACTTACACTCTTGATTTCTGGCTAAATAAAAGCTGTTGCAATGATATTTCCATGCTGAACTGAGTTGTTCTGGGTCAAATATGAAGGCAAACCCACTTTCCTTTCAGTATTTTGCTGCAATTGGCAGAAACAAGCATATTTGCTCATTCGGCCTGAAAATGCTTTTAAGCGCATAAAACTTACACTCTTGATTTCTGGCTAAATAAAAGCTGTTGCAATGATATTTCCATGCTGAACTGAGTTGTTCTGGGTCAAATATGAAGGCAAACCCACTTTCCTTTCAGTATTTTGCTGCAATTGGCAGAAACAAGCATATTTGCTCATTCGGCCTGAAAATGCTTTTAAGCGCATAAAACTTACACTCTTGATTTCTGGCTAAATAAAAGCTGTTGCAATGATATTTCCATGCTGAACTGAGTTGTTCTGGGTCAAATATGAAGGCAAACCCACTTTCCTTTCAGTATTTTGCTGCAATTGGCAGAAACAAGCATATTTGCTCATTCGGCCTGAAAATGCTTTTAAGCGCATAAAACTTACACTCTTGATTTCTGGCTAAATAAAAGCTGTTGCAATGATATTTCCATGCTGAACTGAGTTGTTCTGGGTCAAATATGAAGGCAAACCCACTTTCCTTTCAGTATTTTGCTGCAATTGGCAGAAACAAGCATATTTGCTCATTCGGCCTGAAAATGCTTTTAAGCGCATAAAACTTACACTCTTGATTTCTGGCTAAATAAAAGCTGTTGCAATGATATTTCCATGCTGAACTGAGTTGTTCTGGGTCAAATATGAAGGCAAACCCACTTTCCTTTCAGTATTTTGCTGCAATTGGCAGAAACAAGCATATTTGCTCATTCGGCCTGAAAATGCTTTTAAGCGCATAAAACTTACACTCTTGATTTCTGGCTAAATAAAAGCTGTTGCAATGATATTTCCATGCTGAACTGAGTTGTTCTGGGTCAAATATGAAGGCAAACCCACTTTCCTTTCAGTATTTTGCTGCAATTGGCAGAAACAAGCATATTTGCTCATTCGGCCTGAAAATGCTTTTAAGCGCATAAAACTTACACTCTTGATTTCTGGCTAAATAAAAGCTGTTGCAATGATATTTCCATGCTGAACTGAGTTGTTCTGGGTCAAATATGAAGGCAAACCCACTTTCCTTTCAGTATTTTGCTGCAATTGGCAGAAACAAGCATATTTGCTCATTCGGCCTGAAAATGCTTTTAAGCGCATAAAAACTTACACTCTTGATTTCTGGCTAAATAAAAGCTGTTGCAATGATATTTCCATGCTGAACTGAGTTGTTCTGGGTCAAATATGAAGGCAAACCCACTTTCCTTTCAGTATTTTGCTGCAATTGGCAGAAACAAGCATATTTGCTCATTCGGCCTGAAAATGCTTTTAAGCGCATAAAACTTACACTCTTGATTTCTGGCTAAATAAAAGCTGTTGCAATGATATTTCCATGCTGAACTGAGTTGTTCTGGGTCAAATATGAAGGCAAACCCACTTTCCTTTCAGTATTTTGCTGCAATTGGCAGAAACAAGCATATTTGCTCATTCGGCCTGAAAATGCTTTTAAGCGCATAAAACTTACACTCTTGATTTCTGGCTAAATAAAAGCTGTTGCAATGATATTTCCATGCTGAACTGAGTTGTTCTGGGTCAAATATGAAGGCAAACCCACTTTCCTTTCAGTATTTTGCTGCAATTGGCAGAAACAAGCATATTTGCTCATTCGGCCTGAAAATGCTTTTAAGCGCATAAAACTTACACTCTTGATTTCTGGCTAAATAAAAGCTGTTGCAATGATATTTCCATGCTGAACTGAGTTGTTCTGGGTCAAATATGAAGGCAAACCCACTTTCCTTTCAGTATTTTGCTGCAATTGGCAGAAACAAGCATATTTGCTCATTCGGCCTGAAAATGCTTTTAAGCGCATAAACACTTACACTCTTGATTTCTGGCTAAATAAAAGCTGTTGCAATGATATTTCCATGCTGAACTGAGTTGTTCTGGGTCAAATATGAAGGCAAACCCACTTTCCTTTCAGTATTTTGCTGCAATTGGCAGAAACAAGCATATTTGCTCATTCGGCCTGAAAATGCTTTTAAGCGCATAAACTTACACTCTTGATTTCTGGCTAAATAAAAGCTGTTGCAATGATATTTCCATGCTGAACTGAGTTGTTCTGGGTCAAATATGAAGGCAAACCCACTTTCCTTTCAGTATTTTGCTGCAATTGGCAGAAACAAGCATATTTGCTCATTCGGCCTGAAAATGCTTTTAAGCGCATAAAACTTACACTCTTGATTTCTGGCTAAATAAAAGCTGTTGCAATGATATTTCCATGCTGAACTGAGTTGTTCTGGGTCAAATATGAAGGCAAACCCACTTTCCTTTCAGTATTTTGCTGCAATTGGCAGAAACAAGCATATTTGCTCATTCGGCCTGAAAATGCTTTTAAGCGCATAAAACTTACACTCTTGATTTCTGGCTAAATAAAAGCTGTTGCAATGATATTTCCATGCTGAACTGAGTTGTTCTGGGTCAAATATGAAGGCAAACCCACTTTCCTTTCAGTATTTTGCTGCAATTGGCAGAAACAAGCATATTTGCTCATTCGGCCTGAAAATGCTTTTAAGCGCATAAAACTTACACTCTTGATTTCTGGCTAAATAAAAGCTGTTGCAATGATATTTCCATGCTGAACTGAGTTGTTCTGGGTCAAATATGAAGGCAAACCCACTTTCCTTTCAGTATTTTGCTGCAATTGGCAGAAACAAGCATATTTGCTCATTCGGCCTGAAAATGCTTTTAAGCGCATAAAACTTACACTCTTGATTTCTGGCTAAATAAAAGCTGTTGCAATGATATTTCCATGCTGAACTGAGTTGTTCTGGGTCAAATATGAAGGCAAACCCACTTTCCTTTCAGTATTTTGCTGCAATTGGCAGAAACAAGCATATTTGCTCATTCGGCCTGAAAATGCTTTTAAGCGCATAAAACTTACACTCTTGATTTCTGGCTAAATAAAAGCTGTTGCAATGATATTTCCATGCTGAACTGAGTTGTTCTGGGTCAAATATGAAGGCAAACCCACTTTCCTTTCAGTATTTTGCTGCAATTGGCAGAAACAAGCATATTTGCTCATTCGGCCTGAAAATGCTTTTAAGCGCATAAAACTTACACTCTTGATTTCTGGCTAAATAAAAGCTGTTGCAATGATATTTCCATGCTGAACTGAGTTGTTCTGGGTCAAATATGAAGGCAAACCCACTTTCCTTTCAGTATTTTGCTGCAATTGGCAGAAACAAGCATATTTGCTCATTCGGCCTGAAAATGCTTTTAAGCGCATAAAACTTACACTCTTGATTTCTGGCTAAATAAAAGCTGTTGCAATGATATTTCCATGCTGAACTGAGTTGTTCTGGGTCAAATATGAAGGCAAACCCACTTTCCTTTCAGTATTTTGCTGCAATTGGCAGAAACAAGCAGCTCATTCGGCCTGAAAATGCTTTTAAGCGCATAAAACTTACACTCTTGATTTCTGGCTAAATAAAAGCTGTTGCAATGATATTTCCATGCTGAACTGAGTTGTTCTGGGTCAAATATGAAGGCAAACCCACTTTCCTTTCAGTATTTTGCTGCAATTGGCAGAAACAAGCATATTTGCTCATTCGGCCTGAAAATGCTTTTAAGCGCATAAAACTTACACTCTTGATTTCTGGCTAAATAAAAGCTGTTGCAATGATATTTCCATGCTGAACTGAGTTGTTCTGGGTCAAATATGAAGGCAAACCCACTTTCCTTTCAGTATTTTGCTGCAATTGGCAGAAACAAGCATATTTGCTCATTCGGCCTGAAAATGCTTTTAAGCGCATAAAACTTACACTCTTGATTTCTGGCTAAATAAAAGCTGTTGCAATGATATTTCCATGCTGAACTGAGTTGTTCTGGGTCAAATATGAAGGCAAACCCACTTTCCTTTCAGTATTTTGCTGCAATTGGCAGAAACAAGCATATTTGCTCATTCGGCCTGAAAATGCTTTTAAGCGCATAAAACTTACACTCTTGATTTCTGGCTAAATAAAAGCTGTTGCAATGATATTTCCATGCTGAACTGAGTTGTTCTGGGTCAAATATGAAGGCAAACCCACTTTCCTTTCAGTATTTTGCTGCAATTGGCAGAAACAAGCATATTTGCTCATTCGGCCTGAAAATGCTTTTAAGCGCATAAAACTTACACTCTTGATTTCTGGCTAAATAAAAGCTGTTGCAATGATATTTCCATGCTGAACTGAGTTGTTCTGGGTCAAATATGAAGGCAAACCCACTTTCCTTTCAGTATTTTGCTGCAATTGGCAGAAACAAGCATATTTGCTCATTCGGCCTGAAAATGCTTTTAAGCGCATAAAACTTACACTCTTGATTTCTGGCTAAATAAAAGCTGTTGCAATGATATTTCCATGCTGAACTGAGTTGTTCTGGGTCAAATATGAAGGCAAACCCACTTTCCTTTCAGTATTTTGCTGCAATTGGCAGAAACAAGCATATTTGCTCATTCGGCCTGAAAATGCTTTTAAGCGCATAAAACTTACACTCTTGATTTCTGGCTAAATAAAAGCTGTTGCAATGATATTTCCATGCTGAACTGAGTTGTTCTGGGTCAAATATGAAGGCAAACCCACTTTCCTTTCAGTATTTTGCTGCAATTGGCAGAAACAAGCATATTTGCTCATTCGGCCTGAAAATGCTTTTAAGCGCATAAAACTTACACTCTTGATTTCTGGCTAAATAAAAGCTGTTGCAATGATATTTCCATGCTGAACTGAGTTGTTCTGGGTCAAATATGAAGGCAAACCCACTTTCCTTTCAGTATTTTGCTGCAATTGGCAGAAACAAGCATATTTGCTCATTCGGCCTGAAAATGCTTTTAAGCGCATAAAACTTACACTCTTGATTTCTGGCTAAATAAAAGCTGTTGCAATGATATTTCCATGCTGAACTGAGTTGTTCTGGGTCAAATATGAAGGCAAACCCACTTTCCTTTCAGTATTTTGCTGCAATTGGCAGAAATCAGCTCATTCGGCCTGAAAATGCTTTTAAGCGCATAAAACTTACACTCTTGATTTCTGGCTAAATAAAAGCTGTTGCAATGATATTTCCATGCTGAACTGAGTTGTTCTGGGTCAAATATGAAGGCAAACCCACTTTCCTTTCAGTATTTTGCTGCAATTGGCAGAAACAAGCATATTTGCTCATTCGGCCTGAAAATGCTTTTAAGCGCATAAAACTTACACTCTTGATTTCTGGCTAAATAAAAGCTGTTGCAATGATATTTCCATGCTGAACTGAGTTGTTCTGGGTCAAATATGAAGGCAAACCCACTTTCCTTTCAGTATTTTGCTGCAATTGGCAGAAACAAGCATATTTGCTCATTCGGCCTGAAAATGCTTTTAAGCGCATAAAACTTACACTCTTGATTTCTGGCTAAATAAAAGCTGTTGCAATGATATTTCCATGCTGAACTGAGTTGTTCTGGGTCAAATATGAAGGCAAACCCACTTTCCTTTCAGTATTTTGCTGCAATTGGCAGAAACAAGCATATTTGCTCATTCGGCCTGAAAATGCTTTTAAGCGCATAAAACTTACACTCTTGATTTCTGGCTAAATAAAAGCTGTTGCAATGATATTTCCATGCTGAACTGAGTTGTTCTGGGTCAAATATGAAGGCAAACCCACTTTCCTTTCAGTATTTTGCTGCAATTGGCAGAAACAAGCATATTTGCTCATTCGGCCTGAAAATGCTTTTAAGCGCATAAAACTTACACTCTTGATTTCTGGCTAAATAAAAGCTGTTGCAATGATATTTCCATGCTGAACTGAGTTGTTCTGGGTCAAATATGAAGGCAAACCCACTTTCCTTTCAGTATTTTGCTGCAATTGGCAGAAACAAGCATATTTGCTCATTCGGCCTGAAAATGCTTTTAAGCGCATAAAACTTACACTCTTGATTTCTGGCTAAATAAAAGCTGTTGCAATGATATTTCCATGCTGAACTGAGTTGTTCTGGGTCAAATATGAAGGCAAACCCACTTTCCTTTCAGTATTTTGCTGCAATTGGCAGAAACAAGCATATTTGCTCATTCGGCCTGAAAATGCTTTTAAGCGCATAAAACTTACACTCTTGATTTCTGGCTAAATAAAAGCTGTTGCAATGATATTTCCATGCTGAACTGAGTTGTTCTGGGTCAAATATGAAGGCAAACCCACTTTCCTTTCAGTATTTTGCTGCAATTGGCAGAAACAAGCATATTTGCTCATTCGGCCTGAAAATGCTTTTAAGCGCATAAAACTTACACTCTTGATTTCTGGCTAAATAAAAGCTGTTGCAATGATATTTCCATGCTGAACTGAGTTGTTCTGGGTCAAATATGAAGGCAAACCCACTTTCCTTTCAGTATTTTGCTGCAATTGGCAGAAACAAGCATATTTGCTCATTCGGCCTGAAAATGCTTTTAAGCGCATAAAACTTACACTCTTGATTTCTGGCTAAATAAAAGCTGTTGCAATGATATTTCCATGCTGAACTGAGTTGTTCTGGGTCAAATATGAAGGCAAACCCACTTTCCTTTCAGTATTTTGCTGCAATTGGCAGAAACAAGCATATTTGCTCATTCGGCCTGAAAATGCTTTTAAGCGCATAAAAACTTACACTCTTGATTTCTGGCTAAATAAAAGCTGTTGCAATGATATTTCCATGCTGAACTGAGTTGTTCTGGGTCAAATATGAAGGCAAACCCACTTTCCTTTCAGTATTTTGCTGCAATTGGCAGAAACAAGCATATTTGCTCATTCGGCCTGAAAATGCTTTTAAGCGCATAAAACTTACACTCTTGATTTCTGGCTAAATAAAAGCTGTTGCAATGATATTTCCATGCTGAACTGAGTTGTTCTGGGTCAAATATGAAGGCAAACCCACTTTCCTTTCAGTATTTTGCTGCAATTGGCAGAAATCAGCTCATTCGGCCTGAAAATGCTTTTAAGCGCATAAAAACTTACACTCTTGATTTCTGGCTAAATAAAAGCTGTTGCAATGATATTTCCATGCTGAACTGAGTTGTTCTGGGTCAAATATGAAGGCAAACCCACTTTCCTTTCAGTATTTTGCTGCAATTGGCAGAAACAAGCATATTTATTTCCATGCTGAACTGAGTTGTTCTGGGTCAAATATGAAGGCAAACCCACTTTCCTTTCAGTATTTTGCTGCAATTGGCAGAAATCAGCTCATTCGGCCTGAAAATGCTTTTAAGCGCATAAAAACTTACACTCTTGATTTCTGGCTAAATAAAAGCTGTTGCAATGATATTTCCATGCTGAACTGAGTTGTTCTGGGTCAAATATGAAGGCAAACCCACTTTCCTTTCAGTATTTTGCTGCAATTGGCAGAAACAAGCATATTTGCTCATTCGGCCTGAAAATGCTTTTAAGCGCATAAAAACTTACACTCTTGATTTCTGGCTAAATAAAAGCTGTTGCAATGATATTTCCATGCTGAACTGAGTTGTTCTGGGTCAAATATGAAGGCAAACCCACTTTCCTTTCAGTATTTTGCTGCAATTGGCAGAAACAAGCATATTTGCTCATTCGGCCTGAAAATGCTTTTAAGCGCATAAAAACTTACACTCTTGATTTCTGGCTAAATAAAAGCTGTTGCAATGATATTTCCATGCTGAACTGAGTTGTTCTGGGTCAAATATGAAGGCAAACCCACTTTCCTTTCAGTATTTTGCTGCAATTGGCAGAAATCAGCTCATTCGCCTGAAAATGCTTTTAAGCGCATAAAACTTACACTCTTGATTTCTGGCTAAATAAAAGCTGTTGCAATGATATTTCCATGCTGAACTGAGTTGTTCTGGGTCAAATATGAAGGCAAACCCACTTTCCTTTCAGTATTTTGCTGCAATTGGCAGAAATCAGCTCATTCGGCCTGAAAATGCTTTTAAGCGCATAAAAACTTACACTCTTGATTTCTGGCTAAATAAAAGCTGTTGCAATGATATTTCCATGCTGAACTGAGTTGTTCTGGGTCAAATATGAAGGCAAACCCACTTTCCTTTCAGTATTTTGCTGCAATTGGCAGAAACAAGCATATTTGCTCATTCGGCCTGAAAATGCTTTTAAGCGCATAAAAACTTACACTCTTGATTTCTGGCTAAATAAAAGCTGTTGCAATGATATTTCCATGCTGAACTGAGTTGTTCTGGGTCAAATATGAAGGCAACAGACTGATTTTATGTCTGTTTTCTATGTTTGTTTGCATTATAATTTGTCCTATCTAAAGTAACTTATTTAGGTCATGGGATTACAACTGAGGGCATAACCAAACAATTCATTCTTATCTCTTTAACCAAGAAACAAATGAGTTTCTTAAAGCAACCATATCTCAAACCATCATATGTCAAAATGTGGCAATGTTGATTTATTACAGCAACAATGTTTTACCAACGAGTGTCCATCATATGCACAGAAATATTGTCAATCTTGCTTTATCTGGGTGACATTACTAATGCCACAGGGAGCACATCCTTCATCTGATAAACCAATTGAACATGTGATGATTGATTTCATTTAGTTGATACCTAATTGACGTAAAGGAGATATTATGTTGTTGACCGACATGTACTAGAAATGGTCTCCTTGGACTGAGGTTTCTCCACTTGATTTAATGAACATGAGAATAAGGCAAAAAAATTTAAAAAATGTGTTTGGGAAATCTCCAACTTTGGCAATAGGACATTCAGCAAAACTCCTGACATCCACTATTGTCAAAATGACATGTTGCAGTATTGCCAGACCTGGTCTACTGCTTTGTTTCAAATATATTCGAAGGTGAAGGACATTCTTCCTATTCCATCTGAAGGATTTCTATGAGGTGAAACGGACGCTTCCAAATGATGCACACAAAACACACAGCAGTGAAAGACATGGGTACACACCACCCACTGCAGGAAGGGGCAAAAGACTGTGGACAACCTCTCCCCGGCTGTGCACGACACTCACCGGAGGGCAGTAGCCTCGATGGAGCCAGTCGGAGGAGAACAGTCACTCACACTTAAGGTTCTCAGTGCGATTGGGCGTGCATGCACTCCCAAAGCCGTAAAAGAGATAATTGAGTGAAAGTGTAGCAACAGTGGGAACATCATCCTGGAGGACAGAATGAGACTCCTTGTGCCACGGTTACTGCTGATTCAATCCTGTAGACAGCCCTGCAGTTAAGTGTGCCACGGTACACTGGTGGAGTAAAACACATGCTTTAAAAGACATAGTGTATCTGCAGGAAAAACACAACAGACTCTATCTCAGAACTGGACAGGAACGTGTACACAGGTGAGGTTTGTGTCACCTGTGGAGGTAGGAATTGAACATGACATCTCCCCACACTCAGAGGGGGGAAGTGCACCTAAAGGATAATTTGATGGAAATTTTACATGATGAGATGGGGGTTCCCAGGGGGTGTCAGATGAATATAAATCCAGAAACCAAATAGCTCCAGGATTTGAGCTGCAGATTTCTTTGTGCCATTAATAAAAATGTTGATTGGATGAATTACATATATTATAACCAACAGCAATTCACCACACCTCTAATGCTGTAGAATGCCTGGCGGAGCAGCTGGCAGAACAGGATATCCTTAGACATGGTCCTTGCTGAGAAAGAAGGTGTTTGTTTGAAGTTTGGAGACTCATGTTGTACTTTCATTCCTAATAATACTGCACCTGATAGAAGTATCAACAAAGCCCTTAGAGGGTCTTAGAGCCCTCAGGGAGGAATTTGCATGAAACTCTTGTGTGGATACTGGTTGGACTGACTGGTTTGACCGGATATTTGGAAAATGGAAACCTGTTATATTGTCTTGCTTACTTCTACACTTGTTGTTCTTATTATTGCATTTTGCAGATGTCTTATCTCATGTGTAAGGGGTATAATTATGTGAGTCACACAGTGGTATGACTCATCAGATGGCACTGATAAAACTTAAATAAATACATTGATATGACATCTACAAAAAATTTTGTTCCTCTTTTACGACCTGATGTTGACCTGTACGCAGATTCTAGTGATGAAGATCACAATGTGTAAATATGCTATGTGTGCCAGAATTTCCAATACATTAGGAGGATGTATTTTGAAACTCTATGAATTTGTACATCAGATGACTTCTGTGTTGTTCAATGTTGTTCAAACCTCGTCTCATATACGTTTTGTTGAAATGTTTGCAGAACTGCTCTAAGGTCAGTTATTGTCTAACAGCAGACTATCCCACAGTGTAGTGACCCAGAGTCACTCCATGCTCACAGGTGCTTATCAAAATGCTGAAAAGGGAAAAGGTTTCCATAAAAGGAGGAAAATGGCTGGGAGCAATACCCTGAGGGTGAAGAATGTTCTGCCCAGCAACAGGAGGTTATAAAACTAATGTGTGATGTATGAAGTTTAGAACTGCATAGGATGGAGACTTGAAACTCTGTCGAAGTACTTCTCTCTTGCAAAATATTAAAACTCTAAAAGACATCCTGGATGTTGAAGTTTCTTTAATGATTGCACTTGAGGTGTCTAAGACCAGATATTGTCACTTTTGCCATGACACCCAGTTTGCGGCAAGTGTGCATATTAATTAACTTTGTCTAGTTTTGTCTTTAAACTCACCTGCATGATTCTGTTGTCTAGGTGACTTTAACCCTTGCATTGTTTTGCTTTACAAGATTGTAAGTCTCAACTATATCATACGTAGGGAGGTGTTTAGATCATATTTATATGATACAGAGGAGGAGGTAAAAATATATTTTAAGAAAAAAGTTTCCCTTAAGTCCATGTAGGCATCTCACTGACCTCAGCATTGCACTTAACGCATCGCGCTACCTAGGTGCTGACAGTGCATTGTAGAGCCAGAGATGGCAAGGCTTGGAGCACGTTTTTTAATATAGGTCAAATCTCTGGTACCTCTGGTACACAAAACGTGCATGCGGCAAGATTTCCTCCTGGCGAATGTAATGTTCACAGAATGAGGGAACCCGAGCAGGGCCAGCCCAAGGCATCAGGAACACAGGCCATAGAGCATGCCAGAGCAAAGCGCTGGTTATTTAAGTATCACTGCACTGGTGGTGTCAAACTTTTGTCTTGGAACATTGTGGCTTTCATACACCATCTCATTCTGACACACAAATTTAGAGGTACATTTTGCTTATCTTCCTTATGTAGCAGGAATTATAGGCCACTGTACAGGTGTTAAATATGTGTGAGATGGGGAAAGAGCACCATTTCTTTTCATTTATAATTTAAATGTTCTCTATCTACTATAGACCTAAGTGTTTCTTTGTACAGCAAACAGGACATACACTTAGGGTTAGTCCAGCATTATTAAAACACTGTCTACATTTTAATATCCAGAGTCAAAATATAGTTTCCTTGGGAGAATCATACTATTGTTTCTAGGATTTCAAGTTGATTATTATAGCAAGTATATCAGAGTTGCTTCAATACAATCATATCTTCAGTAGACAGTACCGCAAGTTCATTAATCTAATCTGCAATGTACAATAAAACATAAATCTTTCCTACGGCAGTAACAATGCACGTTGAGAGTGGGATGGTGATTACTGACTAAACAGGATCTCCATTTTCTTTCCAAGCCCCTATCAATGAATTTATATGTTTGTTCTGTATGTTAATTATAAAAAGTAAACTAAAATAATCAAGATTAAATTCAATTGCAAATGCAAATATGTCCTATTAGCATTTAAATTAAAATGATGTTTGAATGATGAATTTTTATGACTGTGTCTGTCATAATGATGATCACCTAATGCAACCTGTATGAGCCAACCAGGGTTTCCTCTGTTTTTTGTTTATGCTTTGTATTGTGTATCGTGTACTGTATTGTGTTACGTTTAGGTGTACTGATGATGTGATTAGTGACATCATATAGCTTTGATTTTGTCTTTGATGGTTGCCTTTGTAGTTTACCTTTTAAATATGTTGTCCAGTAGTGAAGGAAACGACATATAGGAAAGGTTTAGTTACATGATATGTAGTTTGACTCAGCTACTGCAGAGAGCTGACGTAACACAGTAACTAGAGCAAAGAGACTGACTACAAGGTAGTGGGGACCGCCACAGGGTAGAAGTGAAAGCTTCAGTGTGTAGCTGTGGAGGCACACGGTTTCTTACCAAGTCCTGTGGCTTCAGCCATACTTTGAGAAACGGTTTCTGTGGGTTAGCTATACTTTCAGAAATGGGTTCTGTGGGTTTAGCCATACGTTGAGAAGCTTGTTTGATGAAACAGTTTGTGAACATGTTTGTGAGATTACTGTTCCTAAAATGTTCTTAAACAACGATCTCCGGAGTGAAGTACAGTACTTGTTGGACTATCAGATTCGAGTAGGATCACCTCTACACAACCTTTGAGTGAAATATTTCATTAATTTCCGAAGCCTCCGTCATGTTTTTGTTAGCCATGCTAATAACAACTGTCCTGGAGCAGGGAGGATGTACTGTAAATTGGACTTAGTTTGTCTCTTATGGGACATTCTTTGTCCTTTATATATTGACTCAGACCGTGTGTTATGGATAGGCATATAGGGGCCAGAGCTGCCCTGAACTGCCTATGTCCCTTCCCCATCTTGTCTGTAAACTGATGCGTGTGAAGGCATGCATCATCATGCATCACAAATGACACATCGCCAGCACAGCAGCATGTAAACACAAAGCCCACCTAATCTATTTTGTCAATCAACACAGATTGTTTGCACATGGAACGCTTGCACATCGAGTTGCACATCCATCCATCTATCCACCCATTATCTGTACCACTTGTCCTGTTTAGGGTCTCGGGGTGCTTGTCACTGGGCAAGAAGAAAAGTACACACTAGACAGGTCTCCAGTCTATCTCAGGGCCATCACAGAGAGACATGAACAGACAGTAAACCCGTCACACTCAAATTCACATCTATAAGCAATTTAGTCAAGTCAAGTCAAGTTATATAGTCAGTTCTTCCACATGTACAGTACATACATACAGGGAACTGAAATTGTGTTTCTCTCGGATCCATGGTGCGTACAGATAATACTAACAGTGGAGCCTAAGATCTAGAACAAATATAAATATAAAAATATAAAGTACAACTATACAATAAGGGCAATGAAGAGTGATACTAATAAAAATAAAGTAAAATAACGCAAGTAAGCAGTGCAAGGCACATGGCAGATGGAGTGCAAACCAGTGAAGTGTGAATCAGTGCAGGTAACAGATTTAGTGCAAAAAAAAAAAAAAAGTATTCAGTCTGGTTAAAGTGGCAAAGTGACAGAGGGCTCAGAAGAAATTCTTTAATTTAAATTGACAGATGAGGTAGTTGGGGTTATGGTTCTGTGTCTGAGGCAGAAGAGGGAAGCGGGGAGAAGTTCGGGAGCGAGTTCAGCTTCCTGACAGCCTGATGAATGAAGCTGTCCTTCAGTCTGCTGGTCCTGGCCTGTAGACTCCGCAGTCTCCTCCCTGATGGCAGCAGGCTGAAGAAGCTGTGTGACGGGTGAGTGGGATCACCTGCAATGCAGAGGGCTTTGCGGGTGAGAGGGGTTCCATAAATGTCCTGGAGGGAGGGGAGAGAGACAGCAATGATCTTCTCAGCTGCTCTCAATATGCGTTGTAGAGTCTTCCGGCAGGAGTCCCATACCACACAGTGATGCAGCTTGTCAGAATGCTCTTGATGGTGCCTCTGTAGAAGGTGTACATGATGGGGGGGCGGAGCTCTGGCTCTTCTCAGTTTGCGGAGGAAGTAAAGACACTGCTGTGATTTTTTGGCCAGTGCTGCAGTGTTGTTGGTCCAGGACAGGTCTTCTGTGATGTGCACACCCAGGAACTTGGTGCTGCTCACCCTCTCCACAGTCGCACCGTTGATACTTAGAGTGTGCGCTCTCCTGAAGTCAACAACAATCTCCTTCGTCTTCTCCACATTCAGAGAGAAATTGTTGTCACTGCACCACCCGACCAGGTGTCTCACCTCGCTCCTGTAGTTTGTCTCATCGTTGTTGCTAATGAGACCCACCACAGTCGTGTCATCCGCAAACTTAATAAAGAGGTTGGAGTTGTGTGATGGTGAGCAGTCATGGGTCAGCAGAGTGAAGAGAAGGGGGCTCAGCACACATCCTTGGGGGGCCCCAGTGTTCAGTGTGATGGTGCTGGATGTGTTACTGCCCACCCGTACTGCCTGAGGTCTTCCAGTTAGAAAGTCCAACAGCCAGTTGCACAGCGATGTGTTGAGCCCCAGCTGGACTAGCTTGTGAATGAGCTGTTGAGGGATCATAGTGTTGAATGCTGAACTGGGCAGCATTCTGACGTATGAGTCCTTTTTGTCTAGATGTGTGAGTGCTGAGTGGACAGCAGATGCGATGGCATCCTCGGTCGAGCGGGCAGACTTGATGTGGTGCAATGACTATCATGAAGTGCTTTGAAAGACTAATCAGAGTAAGTGCAACTGGACGATAGTCATTGAAGTAGGATGGAGACGGCTTCTTCTGGACTGGAATGATGATGGTAGCTTTGAAGCATGTGGGTACAACAGCCTAACGTAGAGAGATGTTGAAAATGTCTGTGAAGAATTTGGTGAGTTCTGCTGCACAGTCTCTCAGTACACGCCCAGGAATGTTGTCAGGACCCAGAGCTTTGCGTGCATTGATCCTGCTGAAGGATCTCCTCACGCTGTCTGGGGTCAACGTCAACACCTGGTCGCCAGGAGGAGGTGGAGTCTTTTGTGCAGTGGAGCTGTTTTGTTTTTCGAAGCGAGCGAAGAAGGCGTTCACCTCATTCAGCAGAGAGATTTTGCTGTCACAGGTCTGCGGTGGGGGCGTGTAGTCCGTAATGGTCTGTATCCCCTGCCACAAGCTCCGAGTGTCTCTGCTGTTGCTGAATTGATGGGCTATCCTCCTGGAGTACTGTCTCTTAGCCTCTCTCTACCACGGGACAGGTTGGCCCTGGCTGTTCTCAGGCCCACCTCATCTCCAGCTCTGAAGGCAGCGTTCCGCGTCTTCAGGAGTCTGTAGACCACGTGATCCACGGCCAACCAGAAGCCGTGGATGATGGGGAAATGTTATTACCTCGTGTTGGAAAGTTAATGTGTTGGTGTATTTTTGGAAACACACTCTTTAAGTCCGCATGGCTGAAATCCCCAGCTATGATGAGAAAAGCATCAGGTTGGGCTGTCTGCTGCTCACTGATGTACTGGTGCAATTCATTAAGTGCATCATTCCTGCTGCGGTTGTTGTTGTTCGGGGGAATGTAAACAGAAACGAGCAGTATGGCTGTATATTCCCTCGGCAGGTAGAGCGGCCGGCACTTGATAATCATAAACTCCACCAGGGGTGAGCAATGTCTGCAGATCACAACAGCATCGCGGCACCACGCAAAGCCCCCCGAGAGCTCTATCCGCTCAATAGCATGTCAGCTGATCGAGCTGAATAGCGCCGTCTGGAACACGGTTGCTAAGCCATGTTTCCGTGAACACAAAAACACAGCAGTCTCTTACAGTCCTCTGAGTTGACCATAGTAAGCGATGTAGTCCAGTTTATTGTCCAAAGAGCGTACGTTAGCCAGTAAGATGGTGGGGATGGCTGGCTTGTGTGGGTTAGCCGTTAGCCTTACCCCTCTTCTGCTTCCTCTGACGCCGCTTGTGGCGCCTCCGCTGTGTGCGAGGTGCATTAGTGGGGATCGGTGATGGTGTAGGCCTGCGAGTTCCCGCAGCTCTTTCGTTGGCAGAAAATGTGGTTCTGCCGACGTCCAACAGAACTTCACGGCTGTATGCGCGCCTGGAGACAAAGTTAGCAACTTTGTTACCAACTAAAGCTACCAACTGACATAACATTTAAGTTAGGACTGTTAGAGCAAGCTAGAGTGCCAAGAAGAAAACCCACTCCTGAACAGAGAGAACAGGCATAACCTTTTAGTTGGTAAGTTTAGCCTTGAGCTCCTTTTTGTTTGCTCTGGGGATGGACAGGCTGACAGGCATAACCTTTTAGTTGGTAAGTTTAGCCTTGAGCCCCTTTTTGTTTGCTCCGGAGATGGACTGGCAGATAAGGTTAGACAGGAAACTCCTGATGTTTGCAGATGACATGGTGATTTGGGAAGAGAGCCGGAGCAGGTAGAGGGAAATCTACAGAGGTGGAGGTAAGCACTGGAAAGCAGAGGAAGGAAGGTTAGCCGCATCAAGTCAGAATACATGTGTGTGAATGAGAGGGACACAAATGTAACGGTGAGGTTACAGGGAGTAGAGGTAAAGAAGGTGCAGGACTTACTAATACTTAGGGTCAACGGTTCAGAGCAACGGAGAGATTGAAAAAGAAGTGAAGAGGCGTTTGCAAAAAGGTATCAGGAGTATCAGTGAAAGTGAAAGAAAAGATGTTCAAGATGATGGTGGGACCAGAGACGTTGTACGACTTAGAGACCATGGCACTGAAGAAAAGACAGGAAGCCGAGCTGGAGGCAGCAGAGCTTAAAATGTTGAGGTTCTCTTTAGGTCTGACAAGGATGAATAGGATCAGGAATGAGGACACCAAAGATGTCGTGGAGATAAAGTCTGAGAGACCAGATATCAGTAGAAGGATGCAAAGGTTGGAACTGCCAGGCAGAAGCTCTAGAGGTAGACCAATGAGGAGATTTAAGGATGTAGTGAGAGAGGACTGAAGTTAGTTGGTGTAAGAGAATAGGGTTAGATGGAGGCAGGTGATTCGCTGTGGCCACCACTGAAAGGAAACAGCTGAAAGGAAAAGATGATTTTCTCCCATAGATTTTTTCTCCGTCTCTTTCCCTTTAACATAAGCCTTTAACATAAACCTTGCTCATTTGTTGTGTTTTCTCTACACATCTGTATAATCTTGACTTTATTATGTAGGTAAGTGCCTTATATAATAAAGTTGAATTGAATTGAAGCGTCACATAGATGGTGGCAAAGAAAATGCCCTGACATAGTCAATCAAATGTGCAGAACTTTAAACAAACAAAATGTTCCACTGCACAGTTTCAGAAGACCAAATCAAAGTACTGGAGAGGAAAAAGTATGACGTCTGTGATGTGACTGCTGTCTCCAGCTTGTGTTGTGCCTTGCAAGAGACTGACAACTAGTGATTCTGCTTTTCACAGTACTTGGTCTCATGAGTTCAAATGATTATACATAAACAGTGCTTATACATTACAGGGAGTTTGTGCAGAAAGGTTAGCATTGGTTTATTTGTATCTGTGCCTATCAGATACAAATACTATGAAAATATAATGGATATGTATAGTTGTTTATTGCATTACTGTTACTCTATGCAGCAATGGCTAGAAATCCAATGGAATTCTCCACAGCATTTCTGATCATTTCTGTGGAGAAACTAATGTGATACAATCCACACAGTAACCAAGTGTCCCTCCTTTCATTATATGTTAACTTGGTTTATGCCAAATAAAAGGAAATATCAGCATCAAAAAGTTACACATTTTTAATACTTTTCAGTCGGTGAGGTCTGAGTGACAATTTTCTTGGAAGACATATGTCAGCGTTGTGATAAACAACTTTTGAGAAATTACAGCATTTTGGATGCAAGGTTAATTGTGCTGAGCGACATTTGCAAAGACTCAATGATGAGTTAAAGGCCATAAAAGCTACAATGAGCTGTTCGACCAAACCCAGATCTAGTCACTGGACGTGACACTGTATGAGTTAAAACCCCGTGAGCTGCACAACAGCTGACGATCATGTTCTAAAAACCAGTAAAGTTGCCGGTCTGTGGGGATTCTTAGTCATCCAGGTCTTGGTTATCCCAAAGTGCTGTTCAGTGGAAACTGGACTTCTGCTTGTAGTTCTCCAAGACGTTTCACCTCTCCTCTCAAAGGCTTGTTCAAGCACAATTGCAGTAGCCACTGAACAGCACTTTTAGGAGTAAAGTTAGCTCACACTGTTTGTTCGCTGTTAGCTACACTAGCTGTAGCTGTTTGCCTGCCTGCCAGTACAGAAACACTATAAACACTTTTTGGCTGAGCAGGAGAAAGGTGAGACTCACCTGAGGGACTGGGGTGGCGGATCGGTGCTCCTCCATTCAGCCTGAGCACTAGCCTGACCGCGGACTGTAAGGCACACTTTGAGATGAACTGTACTCGGCCTGTAAGGCTGAGCCTGGGAGCCCGAGCTGAGGGCAAGGAAAACCTGCCAATACAGACAAATCGCTTCACGCACACACAAATCTTGCAGATGGCAGAACAGTAGCCAAGTTCCACCCGTAAAAAGAGCCAATTGTGAGGCTTTTCAACACTTTTACTTAAAACCTAAGTGTTTTCTCAGATTATTAGACATTTGCAGATAGTTTTTTGAGTAAATACATTTGCACATTATTTTACATACACACAAATATGATTTACAGTTACAGATTTATGTACAGACACACAAATCCGAGTACAGACATACAAGTCTGAGTACGCATACACAAATCCGAGTACAGACACACAAGTCCCTGTACATATACACAGATTGAGACATACAAGTCTAAGTACGCACGCACAAATTCCTGTACACATAGAAATCATTTTGCTACTATTCTACTTCCATACCAAACACACTAGCTCAATGCACCACAGGTGCCCATGAATAGAATGTAGAACACAGCCTCCTGCATTGAACCCTCTGTGCACAAAGAGAGTGATAACAGCCTGAATGCTGTTGAGAGAGCAGGGCCGATAAGTATGCACTGTAATAGTCCCAAGCTTGAGCAATGCATAAGGACAAGACAGGCACTTGATGCAGAGGCTGCACAGGAGTTGCGTAAGTAAGACGCATTGCGAGAGAATGCGCATGACAAAATACACGCAGCAGATTTGGAGTGGCAAGACGATCATTACACATCGAACAGTCACAAAGCTCAAGAAAATAAATCAGAGGAGGAGAGGATGTGTGTCTTTGCTGCACGCATTAACCTTTCTCTGCTGATGTGTGGGCGTGCATACCACGCTCTACGCCCAACATGGAGTGATTTAGAGAGAACTCTGATGTGTCCCGTAAGTACAAAAGAATAAAAGGACGAGGAAGCCTGTTATGTCGCTGCACAAATACCCTCCACTGACAACCTGTTGAGGAGAGCTGTAGATAAAGACACGACTCCTGTAGAGTGTGCATGCATGTCCCACGGGGGCTCCCTCCCTGCTGACACATAAGCCTGTGTGATGGCCTCACAAAACCAGTGGAACAGCTGCTGTTTGGTCAGAGGTTTCCCTTGGGAATCTTCTATGTAATGCACAAACAGATAAAGCAGCTGTAGCTGCTCATTATGTAGCACACGCTGCATAATGTAGCTGCTCATTATGTAGTACGCACTGCATAATGTACAAAATGAGACGCGCCAAGGACAGAGACAGTGAAAGTAAAAACCTGTCTAGTTTAATAACTTGGGCCACTTTGCTGCGTAAAAGGCTGTTTTAGATGGAGCCCTTGCACCTTGAATGGTCTATATAACTGCAGGTGGGAGCCCTAAGTTCTCCAAATGCTCCCGTTCAGGGGCCTAAACCACAGGCGCTGACCTATCAGCGGAAAATGATGGATCGAGCCATCCACCTGTGAGAGTGCATCTCTTTATTCCCTTCCTGCATAACGGCTCTAGGGCCTTTTCCACACATTTGGAGAATGTTCGCGGGGCAAATGAATAAACGAAAGGCAAGCAGTGGTACTGATACTGAGCCCCTTGAAAGGAAAAGCGCAGGAACTTCCTGTGTTTGGGGATGATGATCACATGGAAATTTGTGTCTTCTAGGTCCATGGATGTGAACCCATTGCCGGGACGCACACACACTCCATAGCATGCTCTATTGTGAGCATGTGGAACAGTCTCTTCACAATAGATTTGTTGAAGAGAGACGAGTCGAGAATGGGCCTCATTTCGCCTGTCTTCTTCAGAACTACAAGGTAATGGGAGTAAAAACCCTGATTTTCCTCGCCTGTCACACTTTTTTAAGTGTATATTTAACAATTGCAGGACCCGAAAAGAGGAGACGGCAAGGGGAGGTTTGGAATGTGAAAAAGGGGATTTATTAACAAAAATACAACTCAAAACCACTCCTTAAGGAGGGCAAGAATAACACACGAAGTAATAACAAATAAAGTAAAAGAGAACATGAACTTAAACACACTAGAGGGAAAAGATAAACTAAGTAATAGTGTTGGGGAAGCACGGGAACTTACTCAGAAACTAAGGGGAGACAGACACGAACAAGCATAAACATAAAGCACTGGCAGAAAGAATACTTAAACATAAAACTAGAGCCAAACAAGCGGAGATAACAAAAGACAAAACCTAAACACTGAAATAAGCAAGAAAGCAAACCTCAGACCAAAATGTAAAAGGATCACGTAGGGCATGGAAGGGTAATGTCCAAAAGCATAGAATAATCACAGGAATATTCACAGAGAAGGAAGGAGAGACAATCTGGCAGCACATGGTCGGGGGCACAGCTGAAAACAATCAGGGTTAACAAGAAACAAGAAACTAAAGAAACTAACAGGGAAGTGGTGCAGAGGGATAACAAAATAAAAGCCAGGAGCAGGAAGTAAAACTAAAGAAAACTGAAGTCCAAAAACGGGGACTGTGACATCGCCTGCTGGAACTTCTGGAGATGGCTCTTTTTCTCCCAAAGCTCTTTAACTCCATCGTCAGAGCAGCTGTTTCTGTCTGAGATGACATCACTGTCTCCAATACGCCATTAAAAGGAAGGGGAGAGATGGCAAACTGAAGGATTTAACCCTTATTTATTAATTTGTCCATGGGTGGGGAGAGGGGAAGCAGCAGAGAGGTGGAGTGAGCGGATGGAGATTTATGTTTAAGGAGATGAAAATTTTGCTCATAACATTGGGACGAGAGAGTGACTCAGCAGCTGACACCACTGCTGTGTGTGCAGCGGAGTTATCACGTGTGTGGGAAATGTGTGCTTTAACACAAACAGCTCAGAGGAGAGTGGAGCAGACTGATGGTCAGAAAACTGTTCTTTACTGAGATGTGGGTGGCTCTTAAAAAAGAGCTGTTGTGTACGGCAGTTATTACGAATAAACAAACGTCTCCCACGTCCCGTCATTGTCGCCTCTGTTTGTGGAAGGGCACTGTGGGCTGGTTCGACCAAATGCAAGCTAGTCATTGCCTCTTAGCGGTGATACGGTGAGGGACAGGCTGCACTTCCGCCACTGGATGATTTTGAGCGGGCTGAGGCAGAGGTGCAGCCTAAGATGCAGTGGCAGCAGAGGCTTAACTGCGTCTTGACCCATGGTCTCTGCAATCGCGCCAGGACCCCTGGGGGCCCAGAGACCTGGGTGTTGTGCGACGTGAATTGAGTTGCTTCAATCTGTCTGCCTCTTCTAACGCTTGCTAAACATTTGGTGGTGGCTTCCTGGAGGAGCGGCCCAAAGAGCCCAACAGAGCTAAAGGGGCCCTCCAGCTTTCTGATGCGCTTGGGAAGCTGGAAGATTTGGAGCCACATGTTGCACTGCAGCATAGTCATCCAAGCCATGATCCGTGACTGGGCCACGGCCGCCACTGTGGAGAGCGTCAAGATGGCTGCCATCTGTCTGCCGATCTCATGGGCCAGCTCAGTGGGGAGCGCATCCTCTGTCTCTGCGATAGAAGAGACAGAGTATGAGAGCAGCGCGATGTTGTTAATGGCGGCTGATGTCTGAGCGGCGCAGTAGTTTGCCCGGTCAGTGAGGCAGGTGGTGACCTGGTCTCAAGGAAACGGCAGTGTAGGCCGGCATCTTCCAAAGAATGTTGCTTTGGGAAGCAAGATGGAAGACAAACTGGATTCTAGAGGTGGAACGGCAGGAAAGACGTGCTCTGTCTCTCCGTAGACTCTGAGCAACGTAGGAGGGCAGGAGGCCGGCAGGTAGGGGAAGAGGGGCGGAATGCCGCTGTGCTGACGGTGCCTCTTGCTCGCCTTCGTATTCCACATCTTCCAATGGGAAGAGGGGAGAACCAGGAGGGGAGCCGGCAATGGAGGGAGCCAAGTCAGGGGACTCTTGCCCTGCATCACGAACACCCTCTAGGCAGGCAGGGTCCGGGATGTCCAGCGCTTCTTTGAAGGTGAGGCGCAGACGTTTCACCCAGCTAGCACCATCATCATCATGGTAGTCTTTCTCCTGGAGCATCGCAAAAGCATCCGCTTACCGGTGCTTCTCCTCCAGGGGCAGATGTGCACAGTAGCGGCATGTGGACCGGGGAGTGCTCAGGGCAGAGGCATAACTCGCAGCAGGAATAATATATATTTTAAATGGTAAATGGTCTGCACTTATATAGCGCTTTTCTACCTATTGGCACTCAATATTTAAATACTCGCGTTGTCTTATGATGAGGGTTATGTGTTATTGTTCAGTTCTGAAAATTTAGAGACAAAAGTAGGCTGTGTGGCTTGTGGCTCATTTGGCTGGATTTGGACGCCTGTTAGTTAAGAAGAAGTTAGTTGGTGATAACTGGTATATGCAGAGGCGATGTTGTCAGTAGCCTGATAATATTTTTACATTTAAAGGTATGAACATTTTACATGTTGCCAGTATTAAAAAAAGATCAACCACTTTTGTTTGTTCCTTCAGAGGTTGCCACAGCGGAACACATTCTGCATTTCGATTTGGCATAAGTTTTTATGCCTGATGCCCTTCCTGCTCCAACATTCCCATTAAATGGGCTCGGGACTGGCACCAAGATAGCCCTTGATTTCTGGGCGGGGCTACACCTGGTGGGGTGGGATTCGATCCTACGGACTTCTGCATCCCAACCCGATGCTCTACCCATTGATTCACCAAGCCCTCCATAAAGCATAAAACTGCCAAAGTAATAACTCTAAACTAATAAAAAAAACTAATAAAACTCTTTGTCCAGATGTGATTGCACATGTTTGAAATGCTTAGTTAATTTAGGAGTTCATTTTTGATGTTTGACTTGAATCTTTGACTTGAAGTTTTTCAAGTCAAGGAGGTGATTACTTAGTTTGTTTTAAAAGCTTCAAGACATTGTTTTCACAGTTGCTTTTGATAACTTGTCTCTGATTGTCCAACTCAAATGCAAAATATCTAGGTCAGCGCAAAATGTGGTTGTATGTTGTACGTTAAGTTTGGCTACAGTCCTGCTTGTCTGGGCAGAGCTAGTGCTGCACAACACATGCACAATGATGAAGGGCCACTTGCAAATGCTGTTTTTCCACGATATTGTGAATGAACATTAATATATAGATATTTTTAAAAATAATAATCAAGCCACAATGGACAACTACGACACTAAATCTCAGATGTCTAGTGAGAATGGGTTTAGGATAGGAGCCAAAATACCAAGATCCGGACTTCCTCACCTATTCATCATTTCACACCATCACTCACAGTGCGCAACAGTAATTAAGATGCAGAGCAGGGCTTAAAACTACAAATTTTTAGTGTTCCAATATTTTTTTCATTTATAGCAGCATCTAGCTGTTGATTGTAATTTATTTTTTATTTATTTTTTTTGTCCTTTTGGCTTATCCCTTGAGTTCAGGGTCGCCACAGCAGATCATTGTCGGCATGTTGATTTGGCACAGTTTTTACGCCGGATGCCCTTCCTGACGCAACCCTCCCCAATTTCTACCGGGCTTGGACCGGCACTGCACAGCTGGGGAGGGGGGGGGAATGGGCTGTTAGGGGTTCAGTGTCTTGCCCAGGGACACTTCGACATATAGCCAGGGCCGGGGATCGAACCACTCACCCTTGTGGTCCGTGGACCACTCACCCTTGTGGTCCGTGGACCACTCACCCTTGTGGTCCGTGGACCACTCACCCTTGTGGTCCGTGGACCACTCACCCTTGTGGTCCGTGGACCACTCACCCTTGTGGTCCGTGGACCACTCACCCTTGTGGTCCGTGGACCACTCACCCTTGTGGTCCGTGGACCACTCACCCTGTGGTCCGTGGACGACTGCCCTTACCAACTGAGCTTAGTTAAGAAGCTATGGCACATGACTGCCTAAAATGTAATAAGAAATTGAAAGTTTGTAATAAAATGTAATGTTGTGAAAAATTGTATGAATAAAAAATCAATGATAAAAGAAAATGTCAAGGTATGAGTTATTAAATAATTTCACAAATTGTTTATTTGCATATTTTGAACAATTTCTTCAAATGTCATAATGTCTTAACACTAAACTTGTCATGAGATATGAAAGTGTGCCTTTATTAAATAAGCAAAGTGATGGTAAGTAAGCTGATCTTACCACAATACACTTTATTTGCATTTTATTGTTCAAATTTTACCTGAGCAAACAGTATACAGTAACATAGCCACAAGGTGACATTAGATCCCTAAGGAAACAGCTTATTCAAACTAAGGTCAGTTTCATTCCAGTATGAACACAGTATTTGATATCATAATCTCAAGTTGTCATTTGATCTAGTTCTTTGGAAAACAATGTGATCTTTATGAAACTGACATCAGCAAAGGTCAGTTTACTCCAGTATGTAAACAGTGATGACTGGAATAAAAACACAGTGACTGTACATTTACAATCAGCTAGGTCTACAGCCCTCATGATGATGTCTGCTCTCTCTACACTCATGCTATTGCTGCTTCCTGGGACTCTGACTGAATGTAAGCTTCAGAATAATTCTTAAAATGTTATTTTTAACATTTTTCTAAATGATCAAATCTCAAAATATCTCTTTACCAAGTTTTTGTCTACTGTATTTTGTCATCATCATTCAGGTATTGGACCAGTACCCATTGCAGTGGTGGTGGAAAACCGCTTACAAGGCAAAACTCTATTGACCTACCACACTTATGTGCCTTACAGAGGAATACTACTGGGTGCACTGAAGAGAATACAAGACTCCAATGCAAACTTTACGTAAGCTTTAAGAAATCAAATGTCGCCTGAGAAAAAGTCTACAACTAAACTACTTTTATTAAGGCTAACTAACATTTCTTTGCAAGCAGATATTTGTTCTGTTTGATAACATAGTATATAATAGATAGTACTGATTACCCTAAAAGTCAATTTTGTCAGGTAAAGTAATGTGTAAGTATATTTTACCAAGTGAAGTCTATGTAGTAGGGATACTAATTTCAATTTACCAGTAGTATATTTAATATATATTTACTTATATTTACTAAGTTTAATTTTTAAATCAGTCTTTAGTGATTGCCTTAGCCTTGTCTAGGGCTTGACATTAACTGTTTTCCTAGTGGTTTACTATTTTCACTGGCCACAATTTTGTTGTTTGGGAAATCATGTTTTATATATAATTTAAATTGACTGTGGCATGCTAAACTGTACTTGAACTAATTTACAATACTTTTAAAAGTAAACTACCTAGACACAGATCAAGACTACATAAAATGCATAACACTACAGGTCATTATTAAATATTTACCATTATATGCAGTGGCAATCCTGGAGTCTGTTAGGGCCCTAGGCAGAAATGTATGCATTATTAAACCACCATGCTTAAGATTTGGAAAATACAATTTAATACACACCACACCATACTGCACATATTACAGTACCTTACAGTAATACACCGTAGTAATTCCTCTTTTTTCTATACCTGAATGATAACTCCTCTTTATTTTCGTCAGCTGGTTTTCCTTTTTTTATTAAACCTGTTTGTTTACATTGAATCATGTAAAAGAGTTGGGTCATCTTAGGGAGGTCTGTGACTGGTAGTGTTATTGCAACCTTTGCACACAGTGCTGTACAAAGTTTACCTTTTATCAGCCCTCGGAGGCCCCCTACTGGCCTAGGGTCCCAAGCATGCCTGCCTTGCCTGCTGGCAAGGAGTGCCTCTGATCATATGACTGCACAAGTGGTGAATTGCATCATTTTATTGCCTGGACCATGTAACAGCCATTCTGTGAAGATATTGCTTATTGGAGTTGTGGTGTTATAGTTACCTCACAATTTTAACACATGACCTGAAACTAAAAGAAGACCTGCACATGTAATGTATAACATTACTGTAACAATGTCTCACCTCAGCTAGGGTGTTAATAATTGGCAAAAGCCCTCAAAAATAATTTAAATTCAAGTAGCTACTAGTACTGACTGTGTTACCCAACCTACTAAAATCCACCTGCATTTGGCAGGTTAGGGGATGTTAAGTTCAAACTCTGGCCATGTCAGTGTGGAAAATTCATTGTGGGTTCAAACTATGAGAATGATAAACTTTGGCTTTAGACACTGCTGTATCTCTGATTTATTTTTGTTACATCATGTTTTCGGCACATGCTATCTTGTCTGTAAGCCACAGCTCGGCCCTCTCTGCTGCTGCAATAACAGTTTTCAGTAACACTTTAGATCACAGGCTCCAACTTACAGAGTAAGTACAGCGAACTTACTGTGTACTTATTAATAACAACAGTGTACTGCCACAGCACCTATGAAAACATATTTGTTGTTACTTGATAATGAGACAACTAACAGGTTAACATGATCAAGATGAGAAAAATACCTACAGTATAAGCATTTCATAGTTAAGGGGTACTTACATGAAAATTACATGATTGGTGTGAATATTTAGCGTTTAACTGCTGTATAACTACAGATAAGAAGAAGGTAAGAGGCTCCACTTTAATTTACAGCCCTCCATAGGTACTGTTGAGGTACACCATTGTCGCTAATAAATAAACAGTAAGCTTGTCGTGCCTTACCCTGTATGATGTGGGACCAATCTACAGCCAATCTGCTTAGTTTGCTCTGCCTCCCCTGGCTTATTAGGTGCTGGACCTGAAAATGCAGTGGATGGGCAATAAGAACAAAAGGAGTCAGAGGGCAGTTGGGGGTGGCTGAGGCTGGCACGGGTCACCAGAAAGTGTTTGGCGATACTCTGAGAGTGGAAGGGGCTCCATGATGTGGTGTCAAAATATTTTTGCCTCCACTTGCCAGCCGTGAGGTGTTTTCCCACCCATAGGACATATGTCATTCTCTTCGATGGTCGTTGTGTATTGTAGCACTTATGTGCCTCTCACATGTTGCTCAGTTTCAGTTTTCATTTTCAGTAAAAAACAGACATGACTTCATACACTGAAATCCCATCTCCCTGCAATTACTTCTCTGAAATGTTATAATGTATAAATGCTAAATTTTTATCATGTTTATTTTTGTTTTAATGTTTTTTATTATGTGCATTCTTAAAGTATGAAAATCTGTCATTATATTTATGGTCTCTTATGTTTTAAAAATCCTCTAGTCTGCAGGGTGCCTTAGGGTTAAACTATCCCGAGTTTACATTAAACCTGCTCTCTGGAATAACCCCTACAACAATTAAACCAATTGAAAAATTTTCATTCTAGCCTCTGGTTGTTACCGTAGGTTCACTTATACAGAGAATCTAAACTACGGCCCATACCTGGAGAGTGTGAATGGTGTGGCTGGAAATACTGCAAACCACACATACTGGGAGCTGCTGGTTAAGACTTCAGATGGTAAAGTTATGAGACCTGATGTTGGTAAGTTTGCTCTGAAAATGTTTTAATGCCAGTTTGTACCTTTCTTATAATTGTAGCTTCCAATTCTGTTATAAACCGGATTATAATTAGCTGTATTGTTTCTGTTTTTAGGTATTGGATGCTACATTCCTTCTGCAAATGAGAAGATAATTCTGAATTTTACAATGTATTGAAGATTCAGTAGGTGCTGTAATCAACATGGGATCTGAGAATGGAAATTGGCTGTATGTCAACATACTTTATAAACTGACAGTCAAATGACAGAGTCTAATGTTGATAATATGTGTTCCATGTGTTTACAAGGGGAAAATCACACACAAAATAATAAACTGTTGGCGGGGTTATACTCAAGGACTTAACTGCCTTTTTTTGTATTTTATACACACACACACACACACACACACACATATATATATATATATATATATATATATATATATATATATATATATATATATATATATATATATATATATATATATATATATATATATATAATATATGATGTTTGGTGTGTTTGACTAGGTGATTATGTTTCCCTAACCTGCCCATTTAAAGAGCAAACAAAAGTTAAGTTCTTGAGGTTATCTGACTTTACTGAAACTAACATTGATGACTGGCATCACAAAGCTACTTATCAACTTGTTCTGTGAGGCCTTGGTTTTCCTGTGGTGATCACTGTGTTGATCTACCTTGATTAAATTTACATTACATTTAGTCATTTACACTGTTATCTCTACATACATTAGTACTATGTGCTATACTGTTGTTGCAGGTAAAATTTGCAAAAAGTTAGTTCAAATTTTGTTTAGCAAGAGATCTTCCCTGTCCCCACCATTAACATATTATGTGTGAACAATTGTTTTAGAATAGAGTACTTCAAAAACACACTTACAATTGAACGGTCTTTCTGAACATACTGATTTCTTTGAACACTGTTATTTTCTCACTTTTGCAGTTTAAACATAGTACACATAAAATAGTACTTGGTATTGGGTTAAGATACTGTCAGAATGGCTTTGTGGAAAAAAGTGTATTGCTTCTCCATACAGACACTTCACCTTAAGAATTTCTTAAGTGATTCTCTCAGTAGATAGTAAGATGAATTCTGTCCAAAGGGTGGTGCTACTGCTCCATCTGTGGGTTTACTCTGAAATCTTACCATTCTGTCTCAACAGTTCTCAAAATCTGCAGCCTTGTTGCACAGCCTACTGTGTGTATTTCACAACTGGTAATCTAACATGGATGCCAGAGAAAAGCCTATTTTTGGGGGGGTTGTTTTTGGTTCATTTCTTTAGGACATGTTAAATACTAATATATACTAATACAAGGTACAGCTACATATAGCATTTTGCAATGATGTGGCAATGAATATTCGACTTTACCAAACTTGATCCTGAGGGCTGGTGAACCTATTTAATAACTCTTTCAGCTTAAAAGCTTGAAATGACATCTTTTTTTGTCCTTTTGGGTTATCTCGTGAGTTCAGGGTCGCCTCAGCAAATCATTGTCCGCATGTTGATTTGGCATAGTTTTTCCGTTTTTACAGTGCCCTTCCTGATGCAACCCTCCCCAATTTGGACCGGGCTTGGACCGGCAATGCACAGCTGGGGATTGAGGCCCATTATATTACAGAATACAAAAAATATAAAACCACTGCTGTTACATGACAATAGCTACTTATATATATATATATATATATATATATATATATATATATATATATATATATATATATATAAAGTTTTCATAGATTCTGAATGCTCTAGAAGTCAGCATCATTCTTACAGGCACCACACTGCTTGTTAAACATGTATTTCTGTTCTTTAGTCACTTAGTTAGTAGTTTATTGACTAAGACAGAAAGCAAACAATTGCCTTACCACTATTATTGCTTTCCATCCGTCAGTGAGTACTTGGTGATGATTGACTGCACTTCACCAATACACCTCACACATCTGTGTTTACACAGGAGCAGGTGGGTGGACACTAACTGTCTAATGTCTGCAAATAGCTTGTCACCCCCTATCTTTTTTGAGATATCTGGGACGGTGGACTGGTAGTCGTCAGTGTGGTTATGGTTGATAAATGGAGCATTGTGTTAGTCTGACCCGTTCATTTCATTCTAGACTGGCTGTAGGGGCTGCAAGTTGTGGCTGATGGGGCAGCCAGCCTGGAGTTAATGACAGGTCTTTGTTCAGTGCTAGGGCTCTTGTGAGGATAGGTCTGAGCTGGACAATAGCTGGGGTCACAGATCCTCGGAGACCAGGGTGAGAGTGCTAATGACACGGTATTAAGGCAAGAGGAGCAGGCCCAGTGTGCTCTGCAGGCACAGATTCATATGGCTCTGACATAGTCAAGGCCAATTTGTCTGTTTTTTTATCTGACAGGAGGCTACAAGCAACCAATAGTTAAGCACAGAGTTGTGTTGTCGAACATAGAGCTGATTGTCTTTTTAACACTGTCCAAACACTTTAACTGGATGTCCCCTCAAGTTCATGAGGGTGCAGTCACAAAATACTTAATGGAAAACCTTCCCAAACTTAACGAATAAAGACTACAAGGACCTTGGCCATGTCAATTTAAACCAATTGGTGACAATGATATGTCTCTTTTGAAGAGAACATAAATCAAATACCTTTAAGCAACAAGCATAATTTAGCCTCTGCTACTTTTGGTAACCTAAAACACTCTACAATACAGTAGGGATACCACAGATCCAAGAGACACATTGAAATTTAATACTGCAGAAGACACATGTCAATGTCTCAAAGGTTTCAGTTGTCAAAGAACCTTCTCAAAGTTCTTGCAGTTTTGTCTAACAGTGTTGTGATACCCCATTTCAGATGGAGAAATCTCTTCTTACATTCTTCACACTTCCATTACTTTTTATGTGTATATTGAAGTGCCATGGACACCTTTGAACATACTTTATATTTTTATGTATTTGACAAATATCCAACACAGATGTTTATGAAAAAAATTCAATCATTCCTCTTACCATAGAGTATCAAACCCTTTTTATATACTAAATACTGGTTTCCTGCAACAAAATTCTGTGGCCCTAACATTTTCTCTTCTCTTCATGTTTGTGCACTAAATGCAGAAAAACCTACACTAATAATTGCATAAAGGTCGACTCTGATGCTTTCGAGCTTGATTAGCCCCTCTCCTGCTTTATTTGACATTGTAGCTTTTAATTTACACTTACCCCCTATTCCTCTAGCATTACTCCAGCATCTGCTGCAACCACGACACACGTTGTCTGACTTATCCAGCTGTGGCACAAACCTCATATCTTTATATTGCCCTACTGCTTTTCACAAACTCTGACCTCCCAGGTCGTCTGCAGCCGTCTGGACCTCATCCTCCTCATCCTGGCCCCTATTTCCACCCTCGGATAGTTCTAGATAGAATACTGTCTACTCAGAATGTCTCCAGAAATACATTGTTGTCTCAACAGAAAGGATCCATAAAGCTCGAGGCCTGAGTGGCAGCTCTGGCTACAGAATTGTTTTTGTGTCTTTTTTCCAAGCCCTAAAATGACTGTACTTTACTACTTTTTATGTTATTCCAAAACATACCAATACAGATTATTACAATGAATATGCACTGGGAATATTCTGTACCTGTTTCTCTGTGTGTTTGTATGTGTGTGTATGTGTTTGTGTGTGTGTTTCACTCTGAACCTGTTGTCTTTATTCCATAGCTGGGTTTTGATACAACGGTCCTGATAGTGTGGGTGCTGAGAATCTGGGTCAGCATGAGGAGCGTGAGATAGCACAGGCACAAGACTGACTATGAAAACATATGTCACAAAATGCTCTACAAAGCCTACAAAAAAGAAAGTACTGCTCTGTTGCTTTAAAGCAGCAAAATACACACACTACTTCACATATGTATCAGCATGATTTTAATCAGAATGACCATGTGTTCCAGTAGTAACATGATGCAGCCGAAGTTGAATTGGGAAAGAATAGGTCCAGATAATATCTTTTTATCTCACTCAAGCAGCAGTGGTGCAGGAAATAGGTCACATGAGCACATTTCGTTAAGAAAATTAACTGCCTTGCCTTTTTGAGTGACATTGTGGATTAAATATTACACCATTGATGTCTAGGCAGCCATCCAAAATGGGCATGACTCAGATTGTAAATATGCTACAAACTAACAATATTAAACACTGTTGGTAAAGTTTATGAATGGATTTTCTCAGCAAAATAGTTTCTTCACGTACTTAAAACTGCATTTTATTTATTTATTTAAATATATTTTGTTCATTTCTACTCTTCTACTCTACTCTGCTTTTTAGCTTGTTATTCTTAATTGTGAGATAGTTTTGTGTGGGGCTTGCTTATTGGAGCTGAGTGGACTTTGGCCTAAGCATTAGTCCTGATCCCTGCAATCCTGAGAGCTATAGTGAGAGGGGAGGGAGAAAGGGTGGGGGTGAAGCAAGAACAAGGGAGGAAGTGAGTGTTCATTACAAAGTGTGCCTCTCAGTTGTGGGCATGCCCAGTAGAGTTTGCCTTGCAGCCTGAAATCCAGCCTCTAAATTTGAACAGGAGGGAGGCGAGGTGACTGAGCAGACTTTTGTTGCTGCTGTCTCGCTATCTCTATCCCTCTCACTATGTTATTTGCTTCTTGTCTTCCAGTAACGAGCGAATGGAGAGATTTTTTTTGCTATAAAAAAGCAAGAGGAAGTGCAGATTTCAGCTACTGCATAATACAACAGGGGAAAGTAAAGAATATAAAAAGGAGGAGGGGAAAAAGGCAATACAGGAGGACGCTACCCTCATCTCCCTCTTCCTCTCCGTCATTCCCTCCAGTGCCAGCAACGTTTACTGCAGAAATAGCAGAGGGACCAACTTCAAAAGGCAGTCGGGAGGGAGCTGGTTTGCGAAATCTGATAAGAGAAGTAAGATGGGAGGGTGACCGGCGCTGTCTTTACTGTACTGTCCAGGTCAGTGTCCAGGAAAGACCCAACAGCTGCTCACACTTTACTTGCTTATTCTGCTTTCAAACTACAGCTTAGTGTACAACTTGCATTCAGTTCTTTTATTTCTGCATCAAATATTCTGGTGAGGAATTGTGTAATAACTTACTGATACACTGAATGACAGGCTGTACAACATCTTCTGTCGGCACCCACTCCACTGTGGGTGACACTGTCTGACTGGTGACATCTGACTCTGCTCCATTAAGTACTACATACTGGGCCTATTTATATGATCAGCTCAGATGGTGTGGTAATTCAGTTAGTTATTTTTTATATATACAATTAGCCAGCAATAAAGTTATTATCTGTGTGGTTTGCAAAGCAAAAATATGAATTTGTTATTTGCAGTCACTAAATAATGAGTGCTTTTTTAATGATGGGGCCTGTCCTGTTCGTTTTATATAGACATTGAAGGAAGGTATTATATTGAATTAGTTCTAGCTAGTTGTGCTTAATAAACTTTAAAAATAATGTTAATATTGTTTTACTGCCTCCTTTTACTCTCACTGCCCTCTTTTTCTCAATGATAAGAAGCACTTACTATGTTTACATTAGTTGAGCTGTTGTCATCATCTCTAGCATACCAGACATACTGTACTGTAGCTGAACCTCTCATGCTTGTAATGTTTACAGTGGTCCCAGTTTTTATATCCCATATACAGTAGTCATTATTCTCTTTTTGTATTCAGTATTGTACTATTATTGTTAAGGGCTCACAAAAAAGAAAATACTTTCTTTAATTCACTGATGTTTATGTAATGATTTACAGGAAATATTTTATTAAAAATATTTTTCACTTTTGGTGACTTTTTCTAAATAGATTGATAATTAACAAAGCAAGAGCTGTTTTAGGAGAATAACCTTGTTTTTCGGACATTTTTTTATTTAAATAAAAAAATGTATTGTACACAATAAAACATACACAACATATCAAATGTTGAAACTGTGACATTTTACCATTTCATGGAAAATATTAGCTCATTTTGAATTTGATGACTGGAACAGATCTCAAAAAATGTGGAAAAGGGTGATGTTTACCATTGTGTAGCATCCCCTCCTCTTTTAACAACTGTCTGTAAACATCTGGGAAGTGAGGCAGCAGTTGCTGGAGTTTTAGGAGAGGAATGTTGTGCCATTCTTGTCTAATGCCGCACTCTAGCTGCTAAGCAAGGTTTGGACTGCAGGCAGGCCAGTTCAGCACCCGGACATGTTGTTGTGAAGGATGCAGTATGTGATGGATGCAGTATTTGGCATTATATTGCTGAAATATGCAAGGCTTTCCCTGAAAGAAACGTTGTCTCTATGGGAGCATATGCTCAGCATTTATGGTGCTTTTTCAGATGTGTAAGCTGCCCATGCCATAGGCACTAATGCACCTCCATACCATCAGAGATGCAGGCTTTTGACATTTCCACTGATAAGAAGGTGGATGGTCCCTCTGCTCTTGTCCAAAGGACATGGCGTCCATGGTTTCCAAAAAGAATTTAAGATTTTGATTTAACTGACCAGAGAACAGTTTTACATTTTGCCTCAGACCATTTTAAATAAGTTTTTGGCCCAGAGAACAGTGCGACGTTTCTGGATCGTGCTTACATTTGGCTTCTTCTTTGCATGATACAGCTTCAACTTACATTTGTGGATTGCAGAGCGAAATGTGTTCACAGATTGCAGTGATCTTCAGTGGAGAATCCTGGCTGTTTTTAATCCAGTGCCACCTGAGGGTCCAATGATCACATGTATCCAGTTTTGACCTTTGGCCTCCTCCCTTGCATACAGAGAGTCCTCCTAATTCTCTGAATCTTTTAATATTTTTTAGATTATATACTGTAGATGGTGGGATCTTTAAACTCACAATTTTATGTTGAGGGACATTTTTCTGAAATTGTTCCACAATTTGTAGATCCAGTTTGTCACAGACTGTTTGTTTGTTTTTGATTTGCGATAATTACTTTTCTAACATTGTGTTCTCCCTCTTCCTACTTTTTTAAAATGTACATTTACATTTACATTTAGTCATTTAGCAGACGCTTTTATCCAAAGAGACTTGAGTGAGGTACATAGCAATCAAAAATCTGAGTCAAAATCTGTTGCTGTCATCAAATTAAAAATGGGCTAGTATTTTCCATGAAATGGAACATCTGATATGTGTTTATGTTCTATGGTAAATAAAATATGGGTTGATTGCAAATTATTGCATTCTGATTTTATTTACATTTATACATATTTTCTGGTTTGTTTAGGAGGGATTATATTTATTGTCTAGCTTGTTGCAGAAAAAAACTAAATACAATTAAATTATTCATGAGATTTTTTTTTCAATTATGTTTATTTCATAGTCACCAAGAGACTTTACAAAATATAGATCATATAAAAATATGAATATTTTATAGTATTCAATTCATTTTATTTTGTTATAGTAGAATAGTAGAATATGCTTTATACGTTTATCAAAGTTGTTGTGAAGCTATTATGAAAACCTTAATTTCAGACCTGCAACTATTTAACATTATCATTTTTATAACATATTTTTTTATTAAATTCGGGTAGTTTTAGACTTACTGATGTTAATAAACTAAACTGCATTCCACAATAAACTAGGTCGAGAGTTATTTTTACAGCTATTCAGCCTGTAAAGTATCAAATAGGAAGTTGTAAAAAATAACATATTTACATAACCCAATATCACACATTTCACAAATTTGCATTAAGGGGCTTTTATGATCACAGCTCTAATTCCAATAAGAAAACCAAATCCTAAACAAAAAAAAACCCTTCAGAAAGAAAATCTCTTTACATATAGAATTATATTATGGACAGCAGGAAAGACAAATGAAATGGATTAGTGAAGTTGTAGGCTTTAATTTTGTTTTAGTCTCTTACAAGTGCCCAAGCATTCTAAAAAGTGCAGGAACAAATTGATGAAGTACCCCTGTAAATTGAAAAGTCTCCATTTATTATGTTAGCTTCGGTGTAATTAAAGGATCGGTTTTGTCTGCTAAAATCTGACCTACTATTAATTTTTTTTTTGAGAAATCTCCTATTCAAGTCAACTTAATTTATTTGCAACCCTCATTTAGTAAATTTTTTCCCTTTTTCCAAAATATGTATTTAAGGAAAAATACACAAAAACGTAACAAATCAGGGGCATCTGGTATTCAACTGGTTAAGATATGTATCACATAACTGCATCTTCCACACTTCAAGTCACTGTGGACAGACCTTTGTTGCATGTCATACATACCCTTCTTTGTCTGTCCTTGTTGTCTTTTCAAATAAAGAAAAAAGTACCAAATCAATCCTAAAGGTGTGAAAAAGCAATGTCAGAAGCACCACTCTTAGCAGTTTGTTAGCAGCAGTATTGTAACTCATATGAGGTAACTCAAAATGTTAGAGCTATTATTTAGAAAAAAAAATCTATTCATATGTCATTTGTGCCAGCAGTTTGCTAGTGATGAGTTACATTAGTTAGTTATGTAGTAATTGAGCTAGAAGCAGGTTGGAGAAGATTGATATGGCAAAAAGCTCCAGACTTTCCTACAGGAGACCAATGTTTCCATTGGTTCCAGCATGAAATGTATTTCTAATCTGTGGCCATTTCAATGTTAGCCACATGTTTATTTTTATAACTTGATGATGTCCTGTGGTGTTAAGGAAGCAATTATTTTAGGTCAAACCACAATCTTTTTACTAAACATAACCAATATGTCTTTATGCAAAACTGTATGCAACTGTGATGGGTCCATAATAGTGCCCAAACGTTTATAATCTTTTCCATGATGATGAAGGTCCAGTGTTTCAGCTGACCATAGGAAGCTATATGGAGAGATCCTTTAAGGGGTCAAGAGGGTAGGGACGAATGACCTACATGGTCATGGTTAAGTTGAATGACTTGGGAAGCGGCTTATGTCAGAAACATCAGGAACTACTCAGTTTAACAGTCAGTATGACACCTTTCTTCCTGGAAGACTGGTTTTTCTACCCAAAACCCACCTCCCACATAAGCCCACTTGAGGGTCCATGATGGATCACACAGCAGGCAGTCATGATTTTTGAAAGGGCTGTGAATTTTTTTCCTCTCTCAGTCCGCCTGCCTTAATGTCAAACCTTTATCTTTACTTATGTCCTCTTTTGTGGTCTTCCTCTTCCCAGGGCTGCTGGTGTATTGAAACAATTGGGCTGCATTCAGTGCGAACAAGTTGTCAGTGCAGCTTTTGAATAGAGATATCAAGTCTGGTGCCACCATTTCCCTCTGATCTCCCTTTCCCAGCTCCTTCTACACCTCTACTCATTTACTTTCAAGTTTGTGATTGGCCATCATCTTAACTCTTAGTAAATGTTAGTATCTTGGTAAAATGCCACATCATCCATAGCACATTATCTACACTGGGTCAGCTTGTCTGACGTCCTGTCTATAAACTATTCTCCCCCACTTTTGTGTCTTACTGATTTGCAATTCTGCATCCTGCCTGTTCAACATGTCTCACATTCAAAATGGCAACCTGAAGAGGCTTTTATTCGTCCAGCACAATTCATTCACTTTTCTGGCTTTTCTCTCTCTTTGCCTGTGCTGAGCTATTCAGACTTTAATTAGGGAGGGAATATGAAGGGAAGCTTAAGTATTGCTGGATGATGGAGAGGCTGCCTTTTTGTTTCTGTTAGTGGAGCAATACACCAAGTGTTTGTGTGAAATGGTGATGGAAGGAGGGGCCAATAAAGCGTGATAGTATTTGCAGCTCTTTAATATTCTTTCGCATATCAGATACAGTCCACGTTGGAACGGTCTAAGTAAGACAAATATTTTTGGCATAATCTGCTGCTAAGAATTATGATTATCAAATATTAATGCACCAACTTTACCATAGGCTTAGTATAGTTATGAGTCTCTAAATATCCAGTACTATGTATCATTTTAATGACTGCACAAGTTTATATTATTTAGTGTGGGCGGTTTAGAGATGGTTCCTGACAATGTTGGAGGGCATGAGACCAGACCAGATAAAGTGCTGGGCTGATGCTTGGCAATGGGGGCTGTTGTGGTGAGGTTCAGCTGTCACAGAGTGTGTCTGCTTTACTGGCTGCATAGGCATCAGCAGAGATGCAAGGTTCCTCTGTCTGACATCTGAAACAACACTCAAAGTGGAGAGGCAGTTAAACTGGCTCAGGCACTCTCAAATGCAGTATACCCATAAAACATGTGTCATGCTTGTCTGTCTAAGAAAAGCTGCTTGTTACTGTCCCCCACAAGTCATTCTACCAGCTACCGTAAAAGCTGAGATTTAATTAGCTTTTTTCAACAGTGGCTTTCTCCATGCAACTCTCCCCAGAGGACAGTTGCTGTATTTGCACTCTAGTATATCTATTTAGTATTGTTACCATACCAAAATTCTGACTCTACCCAATATCTCAATGTTAATACTAAAATAATACCACGGCATAAACCAAAAAAGTCACGACAATGGAAGAAACAATAGTCGAAACAACATGAAACTTAGTAAAATACTGTCCTGTAAAAAACAAATCTCAAATCCTGAAAGAAATCTAATTTCACTAAACAGAAAACTATAAAAGGCACTCAGTATAGCACAAACACTTGCCAGGAAGGTGTGCTGAGAGACCTGTATCCAGTCTACATCAATGCACTGCTGCAGTGTGCAGACTAATTCTGTGTATGAGCTTAATCACCCTAAGGGCTTAAAGCTAGTGTAATTTCTGTTTATTTTCATTGTGAAAAATATGTAGTTTATGTGACATTAAGTGATTTCTTGTTTGTTTTTTGTTTCATGCATTTGGGTGTGTGTATAATGCATTCCTTTTTTTTGTTGAATAGTTGAGACCCTGTTCAGGGATGAACTATCTTGTCTCGCGTACAATCTTTGTTTAGCTTGTGCAGTTCTACAGTACACTGGTGTTACTGGGGTGAACTAACTTGACTTACAGTACATAAAATGTTTGTTTGGCTCTGTAGCTCTGTACAGACACTGGGTGCGGAAAGTTTGTTATACCAACAAGTTACTGATAGATTTAATGTTCACAAGTGACAGCTGTAAACACCTGCTGCTGTTTTTATTTTACCCAGTAAGTGCAGAGTCAGTACTGGCTAAAACCAAAGATGAAGGTGAACGTACACTGCCACTTGCTAACGGTTAAACAGCATCAAAGTCTAATGAATAATTATTTGGCATTTACCAACATCATTGTCTAATCTCATAGTCACTCTCCAGTTTGTACAAATAATCTTTCACATCCACACATTCTAATATTTGCTGTCATTGCCTTATTTATGAAACTATACTAACCTGTTGCTCTTTACAGACAGCATGTCTGTCAGTTAAGTGCTCGGCAAAGTTAAATGTGTTAGCTCGCTTGGTTTGGATAGGTCCTAAACATCTTTTACTAATGCCATTTGTGGTGTTCGTGTGTTCACCTATACTGTTAGCTGCATAAAATAAGTCATATTCACTTTATGCGTCATCTCTGTCCTATACAGTCAGTAAGAGATCCTACACTTGCAACCATTCCTTTCTGCACCATAAAGAGCTGCCTGCAGCAAATATGAGCGAAAAACAGCATTCCCACTATGTCTATGGGCAGGCAGTGGAGACAGAGCGCTGCTACCACACACTGTCCAGCTGTCGCACACCATCGCTACTGTTTTTTCTTAAAATGCTGTTATTTTAATAAGGAACAGTAGTGTTTTTAATGGCAGGGTATTGTATATCTGTATATTGTACAATCCCAGTCTCTTCCATGTCAGCAACAGAAGCCTGTAATTCCTTCAGAGTAGTCATATGTGTCTTGATGGCCTCCCTCACTAGTCACCTTCCTTTAGATTTTGAGAACGGCCTGCTCTAGACAGATTTACACATGTAACATAGTCTTTCTAAAGGGATAAATATTTTTATTATTTTACAAAGATACAGATACACAGATAATAACACTACTGTACATCACCCTCCAGGATATGATTTTGCATGGCAGTTATTCAGTGAAACAGAAAATAAAAAGACATTTCTAAATGCCTTAGAATGAGTATCAGTCCAAACAGTGATCTTCTCACTCTGAAGTTGTTTTTCCGTTTACTTCACCCCAGGTTCTTAGTTACTTCTCTTGCTTCCTGACATGGTTATAATTCCATACTTCCCTTTCCAGCGTGTTTAAGTTCATGTTCTGTTTTACTCCGGTTATTTAGTCATTACTATTACTAAATATGTTTTCCTGCCCTCCTCGTGCAGTGATGTTCCGTTGTTTGCCTTTTTGTTAATAAAAACCCCCATTTACCATAACACCTCCTCTCGCCTTCTCTTTCGGGTCCTACTATAAGTAAAATATACACAGTAGTGTGACAAAGTGTGTAACTTAAATTTATTGTTCAATCTCTTAAACACATATGAAATTTAAGCAGTAAATAACCTTTGCAAAAAAGAGGAATGTCTCAAAATAAAATTATTCCAACTTTATGGGCAACAGTGTATATATATATTTTTTTTTTTGACTCCTCTAGCTCTTTGTGTTTCTTAACGATGACTAGTTCAACTCAAACATGATAAATTATTAGTTTACTCTAACTCCAAACAGAGAATACCTGACAAAACACTTCTTCCAATTTATGCAATAGCTTAGCCCTTATAGACTTTGGCAATGTGCACACACTTAAATGATTTATTATCTTATTATGGCAAGCTGTAAACTGCAAACATAAATTATACTTTAAATACATTGTGGGTTTTTTTTTTTTGTGGTTTATATAAAGGTAACGGGTTAGGGGCCCGTTCAAAGGGTGCTAAACAGATTGGAGAAATACTGGAAGATGACAAAAGAATAGCTCTCTGCATAAATCTTGTCTTATAAAAACATTAGAATTATTAAAATTAAAGTTATGGTAGTGTGATCTTATGGGCTTTTTTTATTGGGCCCCTTCATTGTGTGGCCCTAGTTTGGCAGGGCCCCCCAATAAAGCCTGCTGCTGTAACTCATCTTATATTTAGTTTTTCTTTGTATCAAATTCACATTTGATGTAGTTAAACAATGAGACTGCCCTGAATTCATTCAGATGTCTCTGGCTCAGCCTCACCCCTACTCTACCACCCACTCATCCAATTCTTGCAATTGCTGCACACATTCAGACCTTGTGTTTATTTATAAACAGTCCTTTTCCTCATTCTCCTTTGTATTTCCTCATACTGTTCTCTATTTGTTCTGTGACAAAGACGTAACTATTAAATTATTTAAGTCTTAGATAGCTATCTATCTTGCTGACAAATGGGGCTCTGAACAAATCAGAGGTAATATATCACACTTCTCTGACATGGTCAATCTAAGAGTATCTCCAGTAGTTTGGTTGAAACTCCAAATGAAACTGTTACGAGGCTTATTTTGCTGACGTCCAGTAGAAATGTATAAGAACACTTCTCCTCCCTTGTTGCAAAGGATTTTATACTATGAGCAGGAAATAGAATTTTCATAAACTGGCTACAGATTGGACCAGTTGACTTATAAAATAATGATTTGGAATTGTCTGAGATTGTTCAAGTTTTGAAAGCTTTTATTCAAAACCTTTATCTCAAACACACCAGACTCTGTCTTCAAACTCAAGCTTCTAAACAGAATCCACGTTGAACTTGCAGGAAGCTGCTGAGCACCCACTGAAGCTGTGTGGGTGGTGGTGGTGACGGTGGGTGCATGTATAACTGACTCCTGCCTTCTCTCTTTTTAAATCACTTCTTCTCTACATCTCTCTGTCTGTCCCTCCCTAGTGTTGCTTTTTTTCATACCTGTATGTTCTCTCTCAGTGGGGGTGAGAGTCGCAGGTTGACAGCCTTGCAGGTCTGCTCATTACACTGTGTCTATGCTAGCAGAGATTTATAGAGATGATAAAGGCAGTCTGGAGGGCAATAATGAAAACAAAGCAGGAGGAGGGAGTGGAGAGGCAGGGCTTCATATACTTGGGCTGATCTAATTATTGTATGTATAGCCATTTATCTGTTTTGCTCAGTATACATATGTTGTGTTTAATATACACGTTTTCCATTTACAAAAAAATAAGGATGCACATAAGCCATTGCCATAATAGCTCATGCATGACTTTTATTAGTACACCAGAAATAAACTAGAAATTACCTGTCATATGCATCAAATGACAGCAGAGGTTAAACTTATGTGCACAGAAGAAGAATCCTCACAAAATTAATGATAACACTAAAGGTGCCTAATTCTAGTGATGAAACTTGCAACATGAGCATGCTTTTTCTGCTACATGGGCAAAAACTTTAATTAAAGATAACCTCAGCATTAGCAATGTTTCACTCCCGATAATTCTGTAAATACAGGCTTTAATCAGTATCATGATCAGCCACACATGATTATAAAAATGAATTCTCTAGGTCTGCAATATTCTTTAAACAGCTTTAAACACACAATAACATGAACTGTAGTTTCAGTTTAAAACCACCCACTTTATCCAGAGCTCTGGCCAGATTGCTGGAACTAACAGGACTAACAGGTAGATTTCTAGACAGGTACTATTACCTTCTCATTATTTAGTGATTGATACAGAAACAAGTCGTTTGTTGTCTGGGTAAGTTCTCAGTCACCCATGGGTATTCCAAGGGTGATACTTGGTGGCAGCTGAACTTGCTGAAGCTTGTTTGACCGTTCATCTGAACTGAAGATGCTTTTTGTATTAGAGGTGAAATATCTCTAAGAACGTCATGCAAGATGTGTTGCTAGTGGATAGTATTTTTGAGATAACATTTATGTCAGTCTTCTCATAAGGCGTCATCTTCTAACGCATACCTGTGCTCTGTTGGTGTAATTGGCAACCTGTGAAATAACATATTCTGTGCCAAATAAATATTATGTTATGCAATGTAGTTATTTATAAGTCATTAATTTTCCCTCCATGTTGTGGCGTAGGAGCTAAAGAAGAGCAAGTTGATTCCCTCTTGATTTTGAGGACATAGTTGCATTGTGACTTCTGTCAGATACAATGATTTTCCTACTTCAGTGGTTTAAATATTTGCCTTGAGAGTCTATTTGGGTTTGGAGTGGACTAGCAGGAGGCTGCGGTACTTTAATAGCTAATCAGAAAACCAATCAGCTATAGTAGCAAGTGAGGTATTAGAAACTATAGTTTCATTAATTTGGTTGCAGCAGACAGGTTTCGCCTGTGACCATGCTTTTGTGTTTCTGCTAACACTCAGTGAGGAAACAATTTATCTGTGAACGCTGTCAAGAAATCACCTCTTACATGCAACTACCGAATGGAGGCTTCCTAGTTTTGACTTTCAGAGTCCTTCTGATGACTTCTCAATCAGGCTCCACAAACTAGTGACAAAAAATAACAACAAAAAATTATGTTTATGATGCACAGCTGTGTACAGGTAGGAAATTGTTGGAAATAGTAGGTGTAGATGTTTTTACACTGTGCTAAAACACAAGACAGCTCATATGTGTAATACCTAGAACTTACCTATAAAGTAGTACTACCACCGGAGGGTGGTTCAATGTACTGGGGCTAGTGGTTGATTTATACTGTAGACTTGCAGTTGACAAGTTATAAATGGTAAAATAGGTCTCGATAGTATGTCCGGCACAACTCAACTGGCCTACAATACTGTTAAATCTACTTAGGTTTACTGGGATTTTCAGCCTCCCCAACTAAAAAACTTGAGACATACAAAGACCAAAAATCATACAATATTAGTATAATTACTCCTACCTCTCACAGGGACCATAACAATACCTACTTTCACCCTCAAGTTACATAAAATAACCTCTGCTATACAAAAGCAAAACATCCCGGTAGAAACTTGTGTTCATGGAAATGTTTGTAATGAAAAGCTGATAAGGAAAACAGGTTTTCAGAGGTTTTACAATTATCAGAAATAAAACAGTTAACATAACCTGGTGGTATTAATGTTGCGGTGGACAGGAGTCAGCATTGGGAAAACTTAATGCTGGCCATGATAAATATAAAGAAAAAAATGAAGTGTTTCTTTGTCGTTCTTGCCAGTGCTCTGACGTGATATTAGGAGTCAGACTTCATTTAACAAGACACAAAGGGGCTCATGCTTTGATAGAGCTGGGATGTGTAACAGGAACTGATATTATAAGGCTTTGGGAAAGAAGGTTTTAAAGAAGATCTCAGGGATTCTTAAAGTGATCACTACATGTGTGATTTGTCTAAGAGATAAAAAGAGATAATTCCCTACTCCCAGGAAGCAAAAAATTAAAACAAAAGGCTCCAAACTAAGGTATTTTGCCTCTTATCAGTCAGTCCTGTTTTTTTCTGTTTGCTCCCATGTCCATTTTCTGGTCAATTTATATGGTAATAGGGGTCAGTAGATGAGGCGGTTCTCACGTTCAATGTGAAATTTGGCCCATTGTGCAGCCGTGGCTCAAGCTGCCATGACAAAGGCCAGAGGTGAAATTGAATTCAGATGAAATTCCCCAGTAAGTCTGTCCCTTAGCTGAAATGTGCTAGACTGGTATGGATTGCCTGTGGTGCATAGTGTAAGAACTCGTTCTGTTTGGTTAGAGTTTCTGAATGTAAGAGGCAGATGGCTTGTTAAAAGTCAGGCTGAGCCAGGTTGATAATTTGTAATTTGTAAGATTCTACAAAATGTTTTTTTGTCTAGAACAGGGGTCTCCAACACGTTGCTCATTAACTATGGTTGCTCATGAGCACGAACTATGGTTGTCCTTGAGCATTAACAGTTGCGAGCTACTCGCAAGTTTGAATCCTACATAAATTTGGAATCTTGATTAGTCCAATTTTTGTGCTCACTCTGCAAACCAAATTACATTTATATCCAATCAAATTCACAACTGTCCCGCCCCCTTCTTACACAAAAGGATTATTTGACAATTAGTTATCAATCAAACTGTGCCCTGCTGTCAAGCTTGATGAACCAGTGGTGATCAGTGTTGCCAACTTAGCAACTGCAATGGCAAATGAAATGAATCAAAAGACATGCATACAGACACACAAAATGGAATATATATACAAAAATATTTTTGTAATGTTTTAATGCAAAATGTGGGTTGTGGACAGCATCATTTTGTAAACGTTCAGGAAAACCCCTTTTCAGTTTGTTTGGGTTGAAATAGGCTGTGAGAATAAATGTTACAAAACATGAGAGTAAAAAGTAGCTCTCAGGTATAAAAAGGTTGGTGACTCCTGGTCTAGAACATTTGTACATGTACTGTATGTTATGTTTCAGTTTATGACAAGGAGACAAGTAAAAAGGTTGGGCAACAAAAACACTTGATTAAGTTTAGTCAAGGACTGGGGTTACAGTTGAAAAAGGAGAGTGCTTTATTCAAATGTCAATTTTAGCCAACATGTTTGTGATTAGCAGATTCACCAGAGACCTGTAAAATAAGGTTGTAACGGTAATTCATACCACCTGCAGAAAAAAAACAAAAACATAAGTAGTACATCTGGCTGATGTCTAATGGATGTGATCAGAACATGGTCATGTAGGATGCACATGAGAGGTTGAGGTTGGTGGATAGTCGATGTTAAACCTGATAAAGATGATGTGATTGTTCACAATAGTAGTTTTGCTTGTTACCATGTCACCAGCTGAGGTCATTAGAAATATATGTAATTCTCTATTGGACAAATTCAGATTTTGGCCTGATGGTCCCACTAGATTATCAAACCAAATTACAGGTCACCTTGAGAGGAACATGAATGTCTGAATTATATTTAATGGCAGCCCATCTAATTTTGTTCCAGAACATAATTGCATAAAGGGGGTACACTAGATGGCAGAGCAAGAAAGAAACTGGGGCAAAGTACAGTCAAACTCTTGAGCAAGACTTGCTGCCCATTGCTAGAAAGTTAAAGATGGAAAGAAGGTTCACCTTTCAATGTGACAATGACCCAAAGTACACAGCCAAACTGACAGTGACTAAAGGAGAAAAAGTTAATTGTCCTCACGTTCCTAGTCTGACTTGAATCCTATTAAAACATCTGTGGAAACAGCTGCAGGCCATCAGCATTTATCATGCAATTTTTCTGAGCTTGAACCGTTCTTGAACAATAGTGCTTAGGATACAGGTAAGTGTGCAAGTTGGTACTTCACTACTTTTGACCTAAATGCATTAGGTATAATTTGTAAGCTTCTGATTTGTCCAAAACACTCATAAAGTAGATTAATAAGACTGATGTGCTACAGTGTATTGTGAGACAGACCTTCAAAAACACAAAATTATATTTTTTATAATTATACATTGTTTTACAATTATACATTGTTGGTAATAATAATCTGCAGTCGTTTTTGTGAACACTATTTTCTACTGAGCTGTGCCTGCGACCTGTCCATCAGACAGCACTTTGCATCGTAAAAGAGAGAGAACATTAGCTTTTGTGCTTTTTGTACACTTGAGTACACATGCTGTACTGTACTGTATGTCAGTCAGCAATAGCAAATATTTTGTTTATTTTGTGACGTAACACTGAAACTACAATCCTATGTAATACCTTTTCACCACACAATAGTCCAGAGGATATTTTTAAATTGTCTCATTGGTTTACATACTGGCTATTTAAATTGTAAAAGAGCTTGGCAGTTCTGACATAGACTTTTAGTGTTACATGCCAGTTTTGGCCAGCAAGATCCAGTAAACATGAATAAATTGTTTTTCATTCCCTGCAATCAAAGGCAATTTTCATGAATCGTGTCCTGGTTATGCATTTCTAATTATGTAGTATGTTGTTCTTTTCACAAATGCCAAAAAAAGACAAATTACATATGAAATCCAAGCTGAGTAATTGTTGCACGCGTAACCAGATACTGAAGGTTTCTGGTAGATAACTTAGCTGTGATTTTGGAAATGACCTTGTTCTGCCAACGGTGGATTTTTATGAATAGACTCCATTTTGTGTGCATAACCTTGAAAAGCAATGAGAGCATTTTTTCTTCGCAGAGAGAGGTGAATTTAACCCTGCTATCCTCTGTAAAAAAATGTGTGTTCTTCTGGATTTGTCACATTTATAAATAAAACAACCATTAATTGAATAATATACTTTGTTTCTGCAACATGTAAAGTGGGAATGTGGGTTTTATTTGAAATGTAAATTAATATACTGTATATAAAATATATAAAAATACTGTGTTATAGCAAAGTTTTAAGCCCTGACTGGATCATAAGCCGTTACTCTATTTAACTATGCCACATTTTTTTCCTCAGTGTCCTGTTTCAAGAAAGACAAAAGTCAGTGGTAGTATTTTTTTTTCAAATGTCCACCCTGAGTGCTAATTCTGGGAAATAGCAGATGGTTATTTCAAGCTAAATAAATGCTATTAAAGGCCTTGGAGAGAGCAGCAACATGGCCTCAGTCTAAAAAAGAAAAAAATTGTGCTGGAAAATTCATAGGTGCCTTGCATCATAATTTAATCATATTTGTTTAGTTCTTAGTAAAGGGAATTTTAGTGTAGGGAGAACCCATAACACATCTCAAAACATTCCTTACACACACGCACATACGCGCACGCGCACACACAGTGTTGAGGGTGCATAGGGTTCAAACAAAAATCCTGTTCACAGCAGGAGCCTGTGTTTTCTATGGGAGTGGCCCAAAGTACTGGTCCTTCAAATGTATTTACACTTGTACAGTGGGGGGGAAGTATGGAAGCAATTACAGGAAAGTCACATTTGGCTCAGGGTGATGGGAAAGCAAAGCAGGAGCACTGTTAAATATGGTGAAACCCTGAATCCCAATGGACGGAATAGGTTGGGAGCTTAGATGGAGAGGCCTAGGGCAAGATCCCATGTGCCACCTGTAACCACCTGGGTCTGAACTTTAAAAATTGTGAAGTTAATGTCACACTGTGTTACTTGTTGGGGGAATCCATCCTTCCCGTCTTTCTGTTGGTGAGTTGGAATCTGTTGACTTTCTGTCAAGATACTGAAATTGTGGTTATAAGCAGCAATAGTAACTACGGTTTAGAACTGTACACATGTAGCAACCTGTATGTGAATTAGTAGATCTTGCATTAAGCCACTGGCTTCTTTTCCTTCTATTCCCTTCCCATCTCCATCAAATCTGAATTATTAAAACAATGTTTTAGCCAAACAAAGCCCATAGCTCATTCTAACCACTGTAGTGGGCACAGGCCACATACCTCACAAGATGGCAACCACATCCCTGAGCAGCTAACATGACAGCCAACTTTCTAACAGTGTCCATATCAAACAGTGGCTAATATACACACATGAAGCAGCATTACCATTCTGAATTAGTGTTTCATGTCAAGTCTAATATTCCTTAATCGTTTCTGCCTTCTATTGGTCTCCACAAAGGAAAATAGCTCCCAGTGGTGGGAAGTACAAAGCAACAGTACTTAAGAATATTTGTCAAATATCTGTATTTTACTGTATTTTTATGGTCTACACTTATATAGCACTTTTATAGTACTATTGGTATTTAAAGGACTTTACACTGCTTCTCATTCACCTATTCACACTCAAAATCACTCACACACAAACACAAACACACCGATGGGGGAGCTGCTATGCAGCTGGCCAACCAGCTCACTAGGAGAAACTACGATGGGATTCAGTGTCTTGCTCAAGGACACTTCGACATGTGACCAGAGGAACTGGGGATCAAACCAGCAACTGGGGGATTAGGGGAAAACCACTCTATCTCCTGCACTACAGTCACCCCATTATGGTAGCTTTGACTTTCTCTCACTACATCTAACAGCAAAATATCTGAACTTTTTACTCCACTATATGTTTCTAATGAAACTTAACTCCAATATTGCAATTACATTGCTTTACAAAATTGTTTTAACAATACACTTAACAATAAACTTAAATTATAAATCATGTAATTTTACTTAGTTATAAATGTCAGTTTATGTACTATAGTTTTACTATAGTACATTTCTGTTTGTGTATAGTGCCTTGCAAAAGTATTCATACCACATGAAATTCTCCATATTTTGTCACACTACAATCACAAATCTAAATTTATTTTATTGGGATTTTAAGCGACAGACCAACACAAAGTGGTACATAACTGTGAAGTGAAAGAAAAATTATAAATGGTCTTTATAATATTTTCCAAATAAATATCTGAAATACATGGCATGCATTTGTAATTCAGCCCCTTTTGCTCTGATAAAAGTAAAATCCAGTGAAACAAATTGTCTTCAGAAGTCACCTAATTACTAAACAGAGTCAACCTGTGTGTAATTTAATCTCAGTATAAATACACCTGATCTTTGAAGCCCTCAGAGATTTGTTAAAGAACCATAGTGAAGAAACAGCACCACGAAGTCCAAGGAACACACCACACAGGTCAGGGATAAAGTTATAGAGAAGTTAAAGGTTAGGTTATAAAAAAATATCGTAAGCTTTGAACATCTCACAGAGCAATGTACAATCTATCATCCGAAAATGGAAAGAGTATGGCACAACTGCAAACCTACCAAGACATGGCTGTCCACCTTAACTCTATTCATGAACAGACAATCTGCCTTAGACATCTCTTGCTCCTTCTCTTGACCACCCCTCAGGAAAGTCATACTGAAACTGTTGATTCCACGGGTCTTCCAGCAATTTTTTACACAACTTGTATTATTTCATTCATGGTTCTGTTGCAACCACCCTCTTTTAGTGGCCCATTGACTCTCCAGCCCCAGTATAGTTCTGACTGCATCACATGAAATTCTCCAAATTCTCCAACACGCTACAATCACAAATGTAAATGTATTTTATTGGGATTTTAAGTGACAGACCAACACAAAGTGGTACATGGGCAAGATTAGTTCCAATCAACAGTCCTATGTCTGCGTTGATGAGAGCTATTTGCACTCCTTTTAGATGTGGCTACTTATCTACATCTTCTTGTTGTGGGATGTTATTCTTGCTCACTGGAATACCCTACTTTGAAAACACCTCATTTAGCTCTATGAAGTTATTTGATTCCAGGTGACTTTCCTCCAACTCTGTCACCAGGTTACTGATCACAACTTTGTTTTCCCACATGGTTGTAAGAAGAAGGCTAACCTTTTTACCATGTATATTCAGCTCATCAAGAAGTTTATCTTTCCAAAACGTAGCTGTGCTTCCAGTATCCAAGAATCCATACAAAGTAATTACTTTGTTGCCTTTTTTTGCCTTCACTCGGACAGAAATTTTGTCAAGGATGCCCTCGGTGCTCTCAGACCTGTCATCTACGTTTTGATTACAGCTTTGATGGTACTGGAAGGGCCTGTCTTACTAAAGCCAGGCTCTACACTTGCATCCTTTTGAGTAGTCACTTGCTTTGCAGTAGTGATAAAGCTCTTTTTAAAACCACCTACCTTCCCTAACTTGGTACCTGAAGGAGTCTTTAGGTGTTCTTTAGGTTTGTCTACTAGGTATGTAAGGGTGCAGTGAGATCTGGGATTTGTCATTTACAAACTCAACTACATCTATAAACATAGCCTTACGATCGTGTTTCTTACCAAGATCGTAGGCCGCATTTTTTCACTTCTCTCTCAACTTATATGGAAGCTTGGAAAAAATCAGCCGTATGTTACTTGTAGTATTAAGCTCTTCCATACATTCCAATTCTGCCATGTGTTTACACAATTGGCTAGGAAAAGAGCGAATGAATGGAGGGCTTCACCATCTTCAGCCTTAATTGTTTGCCAATTAAGGCCTTTTTCATGTAGGCTACTGATTTATTATATTCATTGCCAAACTGCTCCTTTAAAAGCCGCCTGGCCTTTTGATATCTTTGGCTTGGTTCCATATGAAAGCAACTTCACACCATCTCCCTGGGTTTTCCAGTTGTGTTCCTCTGTCACTGTCATCCCCTACTATATTCTCTATCGCATGTTCTAATGCTTTGATGAAGAGACGATAGTCTAGAGCAGGGGTGCCCAATAAGTCGATCGCGATCAACCGGTCTATTGCAAAGGTAGTGTGGGGAGATCGCACGGAATTAACAAAGTAGACGTCAGCCCATCATCCGTCCACTATGATATTTGTCACTTGATTGACGTACAGGGCAGCCAGTCTGACAGCCGACATTTTCTGACACATGGGTCACCGCGCATGTGCATACATACAACGGTGCCAAGTGTTGCAAAACTCTAGCAAGCTAGCAAGATAGCCTCCAATTTATTTCTTTTAAACTTAAGAAAGGGTATAAAAATGAGTGGGGGAGCTGGACACTTCCATACGGAGTGGGAGGTGGACTATGTTTCACTATGTCATTTTTGAAGTGCGTTTGCCTCATCTGCAAGTCTGTCCCTTCTTCTACACCGAAGAAGGGAAATGTGGAGCGGCATTTTCGGACTGTTTATAAAAACTACGACACTGACTTTCCTCCGAAAAGCGAACTGAGAAGAAGAAGGGTGAAGGAACTAAAAGCTCAGCTTGAGGCTGGCTATCAGCAGCTACTGTCCGGACTATGCATCCCTAGCTGATTTTATTCAGTGCAAGTAATCAGAGTAAGGTAATGAAAAAAATGTACAGAGTTGTATTGAGCAATATAGGTTCATGTAGTTATGCAAGCTACACCAACATATATTGTGCGTATAAAGAATTCTCAAAATATTCATAGATAAATATATGTTTTGTATTAGTAGGTAGATCATTTTGACTTGGTCATTTTATAAGTAGCTCACAAGACAAAAAAGTGTGGGCACCCCTGGTCTACAGGATCTCCACTAAAGGTAGGAATCATATGAGGAGATTGAGCATAACTGTGGTGTTTATCCGGCATTGCAGTAAAATCATTTTGACACTGAGCATCCCTGAACAATACATGCTGACCCTTTGAAACTGGAAACTGGTTAACAACTGTTGCTTGGAAATCACAGCGGCAAGCCTCAGTCTTTACAGTTACAGCTTCATCTCTTGCTCTTTCAAACTGTACAGCCACGTCGATGGCAACAGGTACTTCATCCCTAGCATATGTTGTCTGTGCCTGACTAAGATTGAAGTTGTCATTGCTGACATTCGGACCACATGACGCAACGAGGCCTGCAGGTTTCTTTAAGATCAGCTCCAAGAGCGGCATTCATCTACAACTCTTCTTTCTCTGCTCTGATTATTAAGCCTAGCTTTTACTGCCTTAAGCTTAGCTTTTTGCTGCTCTAGAGCGTGTCTTTGCCTTAATGCTTCCGCCTTGGCTATTAGATTAGCTCTTTCTAGTTTGACCCTCAAGGCATGCCTTTGAAGCTGAAGATGCTACAGAACTTGTTCTGGACTTCCTAGATAGGACACCACACTCATACTGTCTTCAGGATCAACACTCTCATTTGCCTTACATACTTCCTCAAGACTTTGATGTGCATCAGTTAATCAACGTGCAACCTTGCCACCAAGTCTTCTTAGTGAATTTAATTGCTGATCGGCAGTCATTTCCTCTTTGAGCTTAATAGCTCATGGTATGCTTCTTTGAGTGAGGTATTTATGCTACAAAACTCACCAAACGTTGAACTCTGGGAACAGTTTGGTCTTCCTCCATGAAAGCGCTCATCTTAGTCTTTTGTTTTGCCAGCTGGTCCAACATGGCCTTCCTTTTGTCTATAAGATTTTGCTAAGTATTCCCAATAGCCTTGAGACTTGAGTCGTTTCTCCTCGCTATCTGGATCAACTTCTCCTTCCATTATTCGCTGAGTACTGTTTAGCCCGTGTAGAGAAGGTTTCTTACTAATTTATAGGCGATCTTAAGAGGCGATCGACTTCACTCCGAGATCGTTGAATGATGAACATTGAACATTTATTGTACTTGCTATCTCAACTTAGCAGATGACGGGTCAATTGTACATACAAGTTACATACAGTAATCTCACAACCATGTTCGCAAACAGCTTCATCAAACAAGTTTCTCAAAGTATGGCTAAACTCACAGAACTCGCAAAACTAGTTAAGAAACTGTGTGCCTCCACAGCTACTCACTGAACCTTTTTCTTCTACCTTGTTGCGGTCCGCACCACCTTTTACACAGTTCCTCTGCTCCGGTTACCATGTCACGTATATGTCAACCTTTTTCTCTTGTAACAAAATCATTGCTATCCGTTGTTTTCTTGACAACTGACAACAAACTTAGAAGGTAAACTACAAAGGCAACCATCAAAGGCGAACTATCAAAGCTATATAATAACATCATCAGTATACAGAAACATAACACAACAGTACAGTATAGTTCACAATACACAATAAATACTACAAAAAACAAATACTAAAACTGAGGAAACCCTTGGTTGGCTCATACACTGACCATGACCTGTTTTGCAAAGATAAATTAGCAAATATTTTATTCTCTAGATTTACAAAGCTGGTAGAGACATACCCCAAAAGACTTGCAGTTGTAATTGCAACGAAAGCGGTTTCTACAAAGTATTGACTCAGGGGGGCTGAATACAAATGCACACCATCACTCAGATTTTTTTGTAAAACATTTTGAAAACCATGTCTCATTTTCTTTTCACGTCACAATTATGTACCACTTTGTGTTGGTCCGTCACATAAAATCCCAATAATTTACATTTGTGATTGTAATGTGACAAAATGTGGAACATTTCAAGGCAATGTATTTGTAAAGTAAAGGGTTTGAGTATTTCATCCACCACTACTAGCCGCTAGCCCCAGCTTGTACCCTTTATCTATTACAACCATTTAAGTAATAGTGCAAATGTTACCAAAGGGCCACGAAACCAGACACATTAAGGATGAGACAGAGACTGTTTTTTTTTTTTAATTAAAATAAGCTTTAAAGATACAAATACAAAATTTTAAAAACTGGCGATGATATTGACAATTAAAATCAAGTATGAGGTCTACATGAGGAAAGAAGAAAACATCTAATGATTCACTGCTTACCACATACACTCCAAGCCCAAACACAAACTGACACATTAACTACTCCTCCACCAATAAGACAACATGCAGTGATTAAAGTGCAAAGCATTGCCACCCTTCATGACTACCAGGATTGTGGATAGTGGATCATCAGCCACTTGTGCTCAACCCAAACACGGGTCTGGGACCTACAGCACCTGTATCATACACACAAAAACTAAAATCAATAATTTGTAATCAGTTAAAGCACCAAAATGAACATACACTAACTATTTCTATTTAAATAAGAAAGGAAAAAAGTATGCCATTTATCTTGATTGGCTCATGGAAATTTATTTCATGCTACACCGTAAGCAGTTCTCTGCATCATCACATGGCTAAGCTTAAAACATATAAATAAAACAACTCCACTCCACAATAAAACAACTCCACAGTACAAACTCACAAACTAACATAATAAGCTTCACGGAACTAAACTCCCTAAACTAACAGTATGTGTAGACTCTCAGTTATGGTAGTACTATATGTAGTGTTTCAGGGAAATACCAAGGTCCAAAAAAACTGAGGTTTTTAAAAAATAAATGATTTCCCTGATCTATATGTGTACTTTTTAGGAGGATATATGGGCAAAATTTAGGTAAAATTCTTTAAAACCATGTCAGTGGGCAGTAACATAAAGGATCTTTCAAACATTAAATTATTAGAATACGTATAAGAATTAAAATTCAATGAATCCACACATAACCTGCTTCCTCTCTTCAATGTTACATCCTTCAGTTTATTTCTCTCTTTCTCTGTTTTTACTCTATGGCTTCTCACTTATCTCACCTGTTAGAATTAATTTAGTAACATTTTATACAACATCTTGTTTTTTGAAGATACTCTGGCAGAAGCTGTTGTCTGGTTATGCATCAAATTTTTGGCAGGTCATAATTGCAAAAGGGTGCACTACTAAGTACTAAAGCTTGTCACAAAGGGGTTGAATAATTTTCAGACTGCAGTAGTCATTAAAAGTTGCATTTTTTGTTGACTTCAGAGGTACCACTTGAAACTTTTGTGTTGGGCTATTTAAATAGTTTTCCATTTGCTTGAAAAGGCTGCTAAATAATTTTGAGTGCAACTGTACCACTATCAGTTGTCCATCTGGTTTGTTGACATAATCTGAGAACCGAGTAAAGATTTTGTAGTAAGAATGAGATCATTCACTCCACCCATGGTAAAGATACAAAAGTAATATTATAACAGTTGGCTATCTTGACTAGGCTTCCATGATATGAGGAAAAATATGTGATGTGTGATAACATTGTTCAGTATTATGATGATGGTGTGAGTTAAATAAATAAATATTAAAGTGTGAATATTAGCTCATCAGTCCTATGCTCTTCTGTTTTTATAGGGACACTAATAAACCCTAATTTATTCCCAATAGCAGAAATAAAAAAAATTAAAAAATGGTGATATCACTGGGTGAAGTTTAAAAAGAAATATATAATACAGATGTCTGTCAGTATTACTCACTGATCCTCTGTTCTTTGCTCTACTGCTTCTACTCATGATTCAGTAATGGACAGGTAGAGCTGGTAGAGGGAGAGGTCTGTAATGTGGCAGCTGCATTCTGAAAGGGAATCATTTAGAATTTGCTCAGATTTAAAATACTATGTGGCAAATTAAACCGATGGCTGCTCATTTTTTTTAGCATCTTCATAACAGTTAAGTGATTAGACAGAAAACTTACTAATAGTGGGTGGACCATAGGAAAAGCTTAAATTATCATTTTTATTTGTTTATTTTTGTTTAATGTTTGATGTTTAATGTTTTTAATAAATTACTTTATCACGTTAATAATGACAATACAATTTATCAGTCGGTACTAATCCTGACACAGTCCTGTGGACTATACAAATCTTGTTCAGTATCTTTGTAGCACCAATGTTAGTTACTTGCAACTTTATATATGTAATTAAGAAATAAAAATAAAAAGGGAAACCGCATTCTGGGCCCCAGGGACTTTTAGCTAATGAAAGCATGGCTGTAAGGGTTTAGAAATATTTAACATTTACTGTTCTTTAGGGTTTTTAGAGAGACAAGAGGTGCATGTGAGCTTGAATTAATGTTTTTTCTACTCTGCCACTGCTCAAGCCATCTACACCCCCCACTCCTCCACCGCCCAGTGCATCAGTCAGCAGGACTCAGGCTTGACAGCTTAGGAAAGCTGCTTTTAATTTGTTGGAGGATTTTGCTGTTTGATATTGAGAGTTATGAACTGCATGGTATTAGAGTTTATATTTAGTGGAATAAGATGGATGACATTGAACCACATGTGATATTTAATAAATTGTTAGTTTCAACCTGCAATACAAAATTAAATAAAAATAAAATGGTCTCCTTATATAGTGCACTTTACAATGTTGCTTCACATTTACACACACAAACATACGTACACACACTGATGATGTTTGCTACCATGCACGATGCTCGCCTGACCCAATTGGACCAATTTTGGGTTTACTGTTTTGCCCAAGGGTACTTCAACATGTAACCAGTAGGGACCAGGAGTGAACCTATTGACTTTGTGGTTCATGGTCACCTGTTCTATCATCTGAGCTTCTTGTATAACTTAAAGAAGTACACTCTTAATCTGAATTAAAATTTCAGGCTGCATTTTACACTTATTTAGTTTATAGAAATTTGGTCTAACACGTATCTTGATGTGAAGAGCTGTGGTGGAAGTTTTCTCTGACAGTGACTAATTTAACACAAATACTGGCAGGAGCCTTTGAGTGAGGTGCCCTTCAGACAAATCAAGAAAGAGCATTTGTGCATAATTAGTACGTTTTGTAGCTTCTTTTTTATTGTAATTTGATAACTACATCTAGGCCTGTCCAGTGTAATGTAAAGTGTAAATTCTGAAACAAACCTTTTTCAAAGGAACAGATTCTGAGCCTCTAGCCTAAAGTACACACTGTACTAGAAAATTGCAAAGTTGTATTTACATATGCAGAACCTTAATTAGATACTGTAGACAAATCAAGCTAACATTAGCTGACTTAACTCCAAATGAGCAAATTTCCCTTGGACATTTCTTGGGAAAAAAATCAGTCCTTCCTTCTGCATGATGAACATGTCTTGGAGCCATTTCATACCAAAATCAGTACAAAGACTATATCTGAGGTTGCTTTCACAAACATTAGTAATTTCCAAGTATGTGGGGTCAGGCATTGAATTCAGCAGTAACCTTGATTGATGATTACCATTCTTATTATTGTGAGAAGAACCAACTTCATACCAAGACTGTAGCTTCAAAGAGGATGAAAACTTTGTGTCATACTGCAAGTTAGAACAGTATGACACAGTTCTAACTTCACAGTTAGAAGTTATATGTCTCAAAAAATGCATGGTGGGTCATTGACTAATATGTTATTTCTGTTTCTTTAAAAACTTAATTTTATAAGTTGACTGAATTTCAACTTAAAAGAGTTCAAATTGGAATGGCATACTTTTATAGACTGATCAACAAAACAGTAATACTCAGAATGGCAACTCTGAGCAGTCTGCACCTACACAGCCCCATACATAGCAGAATGTGATACACTGAGTGCATCACATTAGAAGTACACAAACTCAATACTCAAATGCAAAATTGCACCTAAAAGATTCTTTATGTACTGGCAGGTTGTTAACCCATAATGATACATCAGCATTTATTAATTTATTCAATAATGCTTTTAGATTGTAACCACCAGGTGGTTTTAATTTTTGGGGGGTGTCAGTCTGTTAGTGAAAATTAGTAATCTTAGTGTGAAAAGATTAAACTTTGTTATTTTAATTGTTAAAATTAGTTAATTATCGTGGTTTTAGAGTGAAAACATGGGGATATCTTCATATCACACAAAAGGCTAAAGTACAGTATTTATCTAGAAATTCTGTCCTATTTTGCTTCTTTTCATACTTGTTCTCTCTAGTTACTTCTGGGTTTTATGTGTAAGCCTGCCTGGATGGACATATGATTGATGGGTAGTAATGAACTGAAGAAAAAAGTGAGAGACCAACACAGCAACAGGAAATACAAAGATGGAAGATAGGTGAATGGGAGTGCAGCAAATTAAAGCACAGAGAGGGGGAGGAAATATAGGCTATACCATGACTACTTTAAGTCATGGTGTAAAGTTGACTACTTTTCACCACAAACCATTGCCTGGTGTGACAGGTAATTATTTCAGTGGCCAGAAAAACCTCCCCAAAATCTCCCTGACAACTAGATATCTCCACATCTCGCTGGGGGCCATCTGTGCCCAGCTCTGTGAAACAGAGTGAGAGGAAGAAAATTGTGGGGCAGCCATGCTATGATGTGCGGGGTTTGACTGGAGCTCAGATCCTGGAGCCAAGGCTCCACCCAGACGTTGTGGATAATGACAAAAAGGAGGGAAAAGGATAGGAGGATTTAGGAGGGCGTAAGAGTCAGCAGGAGGTATTTTTAAATGGTTGGATGCAGGTTGTCAGTGAACGAAATAAGCACTACTTCTGAAATGTAGATTTCAGAAAAAATATATTTGTTTTCCATAGTGGCATTAGAATAATTTTTAAATCATTTTTACTTATTTTTTACTTATTAACTGATTTACTAAATTTAACATTTGTTTACTTTTATACACATTCTATATAATTAATGCCAAATTGCCTTTATAGGACATAATACACACTTAGAAGGTCAAAGTCTAGACTAAAGACCTAATTATACCTCTCCATTGATACACCTTTTATACTTGCACGGTAGATGTACGTATCTATATAGGGGCATTATTGCATTTGACAAACATCAATTTGCTGAAAATGAAGAAACAATCCAGAAACAGAAATTAAATGTGCATTATTGCATTTGACAAACATCAATTTGCTGAAAATGAAGAAACAATCCAGAAACAGAAATTAAATGTGCATGTTCTGCAATTCATACCACTCAGCATCTGTAAAGGTAAACTATTTACCGTCAGATGCCTTTTTTCTGTTTGTACAATGTCCACATTTATAAATTGGGAGGAACTGACCAAATCTTTCAAACCTCCACAAGAAGGTGTGAAGTCAAAACCGGTTTAATATGTTGTATTGCAACATAATGATTAAGTCATTTTGTTCGCTACAAAAACATAATCACATTTGCAGTTAGGTGGATAGAGAGAGTAGTCAAAACAGTGTTTTGACTACTCTTTTTTTAACTTTTATGCCTCATTGATGGGAAACATCAGATGATAGTTCTAATAACTGTAAAAAATGTTCTTCCTGTCCGTCCAAGAGTCCATATCAGCCAGTGAGGTCAGCCAACGAATCAGTCAGTGTTTCATCTGTTCACCTGGTTCATTATTCAGCCAGCCAAGCAGCCAGCTAGTTAGATAGAGCAGCAGAGGAAAGGATAAATAATACATAGTGTACAACTGAAGAGTTTAGAGGTATAGGGATCTTCAGTTCCTCTTGGCAGTAGACGTGTTTTCTTTCTCTCATTTTATCCTTTCAGACAACCTGGTTTCACTGCATTGGTTCATTCCATGCATCTTACTTTCTTAGTCTGTCTCCTTGTTTTGCACCATTTCATTTTTTGTTTTTTTTTTCCACAGGGAATGAAAATTTATTTTTTGGGAATTTTAATTATTTAAGTATAGTCAATTTGTATCAAATAAAGGGCAGCTGAAGCTCAGTTGAAAAGGCAATTGTCCATGGACCACAGGGTCAGTGGTTCGATCGCCCGGTTCATGCTGAAGTGTCCTTGGGCAAGACACTGACCCCCGATGGGTCAGGTGAGTACCCTGTGTGGCAGCCACCACCATTGATGTGTGAGTGTGTGTGTGTGAATGGGAATCAACATTGTAAAGCGCAACATTTACCAAGTAAAACAAATTTCTGTTATATATGTCATAGAAATTACAAAGTATATAGAGGAAAAAAAAATCTCTCTTGAAGTTTATTGGGTTCATTCACTCACACACTTCCTCTCGGCTGCCTATCTTCCTGAGCCGTTAAAAAATACTGGCTGCACTAGTCTATATGTGCCCCAGCAGAAAGTTCAGTATGCTGTGGCAACTCCAGCAAATGAGTTGTAGCTCTCCGGGAGAGCCTCAAAGAAATGGCAGTAGAGGGGGAGTCATCAGTGGTGTACTACAGGAAGTGACACTATACTGTGTCTATGTGAGAGAATATGTACGTATAGGGTGTAAGAAGCGACCACAGGGTTCACAGGGACCACATGTTTATGAGTTGTTTATAATGCATAGGTTTACGTCCTCCTTTTTTCCATGTGGTATGAGGGAGGTGCTGATTCATATGAGAAAGTCCACCTAGTGTATTTGCACAGTATAACACATAAAAAAACAGTTGTTGACCAAAGTGGTGTACAGACAGATAGAAATATTTGATTATACTAATGATGACTGTAGTAAAAAAGTGAAGGCTAATAAGAAAAGCTGAGTCTTAAGATAAGCTTTAACAATAATCTGTGAGTGGCCAACTGCTCCACAGTTTGGTGCCAAAAGTAGAAAATGTTTAGTCTACTTTTGAATTTTAACTGTGCATGGAATAAGGGAAGTTAATAAACAGGTGAAAACATGTCTTTCAATACACTCATTCGCCATTGCAGTGGTGTCTGATACTCAAAAAATATTTGTTAGAATGTAGAAAATTATACTAAACTTGGCTACTAAATGGCTTAATACTGCATTTTCACAAATTCACAACAACTCCTTGACCTAAAGGACTACATACACTGTTGGTCCCAATATGACCTATGGGAGCAGTTGTTGAATGAGTGCCACCCATGCAAGTAGCCATTTATTAAAATCGCACCCTTTTAACTACTTTTTTAGCTACTTTTCACACAAAAAGGTACATTATGACTGTGCAGACATAGCTGGTTAGGTTTAGGCAAAGAATAAATAAGATTAGTTTCAGGATAAATGTTGGAGACATATTAAAACTGCTGCTTCCCTAATGTTACACAACATAAATCAGGTAGCAACATGTTTGTAATCACATAAGTAGGGTCACTTACATAAATGCTGGTTGTACAAATTACCCATATAGTTTTGTTTTACATGAGGGCAGTGCACAAACTTGCTATGTCATTGTTCTGGGTGAGCAAAAAACCTGCATAGGTCATAGTAAAACCACTTTGGGGACTATTTCAAACTATTAAACTACAAGACTCATATCTGCAGATATCATATCTCATCTTAATTTGTAATTTTGGTTTAACAATAATAATTATATAAGCTTCTTCGAAAGCATTTTTGCCAACATAAAATAAGTAATATGAAATTACAATTGCCAATTTTTGTGTACTTGAATCTTTAAAACTGTATTTTAAAAGGAGTGAGGTATATTTTACTGATAAAAAATAATCTAAACACATGACTTCAATCATCTAAAAACTGGCAGTAAGATATTGTTCTTTGATCTTAATCATTTGTAACAAGAGCAAACAATTGTCTATTCCACTCATCCTGCACAGTTACAGTCAATCAAATTTATATTTATATAGCACCTTTTGTACAGATAGCGCAATGCAAAGTGCTTTACAGATAATTAAAAACTTAAAAATTAAAAAGCAAAAACAATACAGCATAAAGAGTTAAAAGAGTGATAAAAACGTCCAGAAAACAGGAGTATAATATTTAAAAAAATCGATCAAAAAGGCACACCCAACAAGGGCAATAAGACGTAAAACAGAGAAAGCATATTTTAAAGATATATAAATTATATATATATATTCTACTGGTCCCAGTTCCATTTCAAACTAGAACTGGACACAGCAGAAGTAGAGAGAATGAAACATTTTGTGACAAAATCGACCAGTTATTAAAAATCCAAAATTAATGATGAACATGCTGTGGGTATTTGTGAACTTGACTCTGAAAAGAAGAAAAAAGGTTGCAGTAATACTGTGAGAAAATTCTGAAAAGGAATGACACAAACACACACACACACACACACACAAGCACAAATACATACAAAGACAGGGAGAAGGAGAGTGTTGGACAAAAGGTGAGCACAGATCTGCTCCCTTCCGTTAATCTCTCCCATCCTTAATCCAGCCAAAGTCTGGCGGACACAGACAAAAGAATGCTGCCTATCATGGAGACAGAGCACAGAGAAAGGTCTTGGCTCTCTGGAGGGTAGCTGGGGGGTGAGGGGGAGGGTTGGTGAGGGGTGAAAGGCCAGTGTCAGGGTTGAAAGGGTATTGTCAAAGCTTTGGCTATCCATTGTTGTTTGCGGGCTCACTCCTGGCCCGATGCATACTTTGTCCATCTCTTCGGTCCTCAATTTCCTTGTCCTTCTCTGTCCACTCTTTCGTCAGCCCGATATCATTTTCCAAAGCGAGGAGGGAATAGAAAAAAAAATGTGACAGATGTTTGGCTTCAAGCTTTGTGCCCTGTTACTGATGTAACTTTCTTCTCATGTGAATCTGGTTGTTTATACCCCACTAATCAGATTTATTGGTAGAAGTATTAATAATTTATTTCTACAAGTAGTTTGACATTTTAAGTGCATCTTACTTGTCTTACTTAAGTAGGGGTTTGAATGATGGTCTTGACATTCAGTTTTTGTATTTGACTGAGTGACTTTTAATAGTGTTATTAGTTTAATAGTTGAAGTAAAGATTCTGAATACTTCTTGTATATTTCTATATATATGAATTGATATTCTACCTACGTACAGTAACCAAGCTGTAAATCTTTGTTGAATCAGTGTTGAAGAAATAATCAATCAAAAATAATAAATAACTGATTGCATTATATCTTTTTTCACTTTCATAAAGTATATCTTATCTCATATTTATGACTTACCATCTCATAATAGCAAGACTAACACAGTCCTGATTTTGTCATTTTAAGTTACTTATTTCATTTTGTCTTCAAACCCCTGAGAGATAGACATATCATAATATCATAATATCCCTTAAAATCCTTAATACCCACACTATTTATGTAATTGTAGAAATACATTTTTTTTGTTTATTAAACATCAAACCTCAAACTTCTCAAAACAACACTAAGGACATGACCTCAGCATCCTAAGTTGTTACTACAGCCATGTTAGCAACATGAAAAAAAACATTGAAAAGGTAAAGAAAGAAAATGTCTTTACAAAACACATACTCTTAAGGTGTCATTGTCAATTTGACAAAATCCCAAGAACATGACTTCCTGCTGTCACTGAGCATTTGTGCAACAGCCTATCGATTTAAAGTCAAATGTCACTCTGTTGTCAAAGGACAGTCAGCTCTCAGAGACAGAGCCTTGCACATAACTCATCTCTGACTTGGTTGCATTTTAATAATCTACAAATCATTCAGTTCTGGTTTTAGTCTCCAATCTGTTGACAGCAATTAGAAATAAAACATCAGCTCTATCAGGACTGGGATGCAACATATTGATTTGAATCCAAAGATTTCAGATTTGAATCTAGTTAGATTCTCACATGCCTGTATTTTGCTCTTTTGCAACTAGTGTTGCTATGCAGCAGTCTGGGGACTAATTGATTATTCAGCCCACAGCCCAGACAGCCAATTGTCTCCTGCTTTGCTTTGATTTGTCAAAATGACTGATGCCAACTGTAATAATTTACTCAATGGCACAGCAAACACTAAATATGGCTGAAGATTCACCAAATTCTAGAAAACAACTGCCCTGCACATTTTATGGCATTTTTGGCTTTTTCAAATTTCCCCCCATTCAGTAGTTTTTTCACCACATATGCATTAATCTGTAAATCTGTAATCTGTGTAGAAATTTAGCATTTTTACTTGCTTCAATTATGTGTTTACTGTATTGTTAAAAACTGCTCCGTTTCCTAATATACATCTTAATTAGACACTTCACAAAAAGCACTTTATTAGCTAATTAATAATATTAATTACTATTTAATAATAATTAACATAACCTGCACATTATTTATATATGTATAAATAATGTGTTCTAATTAGTTAATGAAGTGATTTTTGTGATACCTTGTCTTACAGTGCTGTGTGCACAAAATGTGTGAGTGTTGTCATAACATGTACTGTAGTTTCTCTACTTTACCAGCAGATGGGGAAAGGAAACATTTTTATGAGGTGAACGTGCAGGCTCACAGTCTCTGCTCACCAGTTTGCTGCTGTTTGACGAAACAAAACTTTTGTCAATCTGGGTAAAGTCACTGCATGTATCACTTAAAATGTGTCTGTATTTGTATCGCAGTTGGTGCTGCAGATTATTTACTGATGTCAGAAACAAAAGTGAAGAAAAAAGTGACATTTACACTGTAATTATAAATCCATTGTTTAAATCGAATAATTAAATAAATACATTTCTATAGAAACATTATTGACATTTATTGTCAATTAAATTTTTAATTTCAATACAAAATGAATCAACTAAATCTTTGTAACATACTAATATAAAATAAGTTTTTATACAAACAATTTCAATTATATTTGCCATGAAACACATAATGCATTCTTTTAATTAAAAGAATGCATTTCAAATGTTATTTATAGAAATCTTAAATAAATTATCATCACAAAAGAAATCTTTCATTAAACTTCAGACCCAAAATATAGTAAAAAAAAAATACATTTCAGATTTATTAAACCTCCTCCACAGTTTTAAATGTCAGGAAATGACGTATATAATTCATGCAGGTCAAATGGCACACTGTCTGTTACAGCACTTTCCCGTTGCATCTTTAATCCTTGGATTTTGATGATGGACAAGGCACACAGCCCTCTGCCGTCATATGTAGATGTTGTAGATTTAAATAACTTCAGATGGAGGGAGGGTGGGGGACCCTGGAATCAAGTTACTCCAGTATAGAACCACACTATACAGCTACAGGATAAGTGACACTCACTCTTCCTCTCTTTCTCTCTTTACAACACACACACACACTCCCTCTCTGCAAGGAGTGTCTCTGGGAGATGATTTCCTTCCCTGTGTGTCGTCCTCCTCGCAACCCCCCACCCTGAGCTCCTGCGCAGTGTAAACACAGTGTTCCAGAGGAATGTTGGACTCTCTGACCTCCACTGCAGTTCATTCGGTTCAGCCTGGCCGCGGTGTGCTCCGGCATCAGCAACAGCAGCGGCGGCAGCAGCAGCAGCAGCCCCACCCTCCCCCTTGCCTCCCCCTGTAGAGCCCCTTCAATCCACTTTCTCTATTTTTCCCCACCTCGCTTCTTGTCCTTGTCTCGCCTCTTCTCCTCTTTTTCTTTATTCTTTCCCATTCTTGTTCTTTAACAGCACATCACATTCCTCCCCCTAACCCTGCCACCCGCCTCTCTTTTTCTCCTCCTTTTTCTTTCCTTTAACTATTTTCTGTACTTGTTTGTGAACCCCCAATTATATTATTCTTATTCTATTTTACCTTTGCAGTGATTTCAGAGGATAGAATACTGTCTCTTCTTGTGCACTAATTCACAAAGCTAAATAGATGATCCGAATTGTCTCCATCGCAGGTTGAACCAACTGTGCTTTAACATGCTGAGTCCAGTGAAAAGCCCCATATCGGGGGTCTGACTTGTGCCAACAGTGCAGGACACACAGTGAAAATACGGCCCGTAGAAAATGTCTGACTGTCAGCTTAGTGTGTTACAGTTCACAGCAGAACTACTTCGATCCTCGTAATACTAACATACCACATATTTAGGTTATTATCGCTGATATTAAATGTAAGTTTTCTTAATGTTGCTGCTGGTTTTTTTTTTATTTATTCCAAACCTACTGTCTTTCCACTTAAAGTTGGTCATGATGACCCTGGTGCTCAAGACAACGAGTAGCCTCTAACTAACATAGTAATAAATATAACATTTATTAATATGAAATTCAAAAAGGCATTCAGTCGAACGAACAATCTGCAACAAATAGTGGTGTGTTAGAAATGTTCATAAACATACCATATTTTAGATTTGGTAATTAAACCAAATGTCTACATGACACCAAAATTGGACCAAATAATGCTTGTCTAGGGTCGTATGGTAATAGGTAGTAAAAATAGTGATTTTGTATGTAAGAAAAGACTGATAAGATTTGTGATAAATGACTAACAATACTGTTTTTGAGAAATTATGTTGAGTGAATACAGAATGTTTTATTTTAATGAGGGGATTTTAGTTTGTATTTTGTGTGTAGTATTGTGTGTAGAGTTTTTTATGTTATTACACATTTAACACATCTATGGTTATTTGTACATCACATGACTTATCAATATACTGTTTGCAGTATACAGTATGAGGAAACAAGTTCAGATACAATGTGTTTGACTTAGACATACAAATGAGTCTAACATAATGAGTCAACCATGTTACACATTTTCTTTATTTTCCTTGTCATCATCTGCATTGTCAACTTCTTGAGATATTTGATCCATTAACATTAATTGTTGCTGAAAAGTGTCTGCTTCTTTTTTTTCAGTCATTTCAGACCATTCACCATGGCTGTTTCATTTGCTTACACATAACCTGCAGTGGTCTAATCAACCACTTGCTACATAAGTAATTATGTATTCATTTACATTACATTGTAATCCTTATGCTGTAGCTGCAAACATGGGAGGATCATTAATTATTCAAGCAGCGAAATTGTTGCACGCAGATAATGAATACGATGCTGGCGGAAATACATGTGGTCGTTCTGCCATTATATGCAGACAGGATAGAGGAACTTGGCTGACCTCTGCTGGGCTCTGACAGGCAGTGTTGAAGATGCTGATCCTTATGACCTATGGATAAGTATTCTCAAAGCTTCTCCTTGCTCATCTTACTCACCAAAATACTTTGAGGTGCATAACGAAGCCAATGCTACATGATGCTCTTGTCCAGCAAAGAACATAAACCTCACAGCACTAAATGTGCCCTTTATACTTTTCTTTTATATAAATGCACATTACTTTGACTGTGAATGACCTGATATTCATGGATGTTAGTGTATAATTGGACTGTATACTGCAATTCAGATGCATATGTTGCAGTTGAGACAGTAGCGGCAAGAGGTGGAAATTTCTAAATGGGATTTTGGATGTGCAGTTCAATCACAAATCATAATCCATTATAAGAAAGAGAGCGGAATCTGAACTGAGAGACTTTACTGAGAAAGAAAAAGAAGAATGATGGAAGCGGACAAAGTGAGCAAGAGAGCAAGTGAATGAGTGAGAGAGGGAAGCAGATGGCTGGAAATACAGCCTGCTAAATTATTCATCTAGGATGGAGTCTGGAGATGGATAGGAGCTGGCATGGGCACTTTTATTAGGATTCTGAGAGTTGTGAGGAGAGTGGTTCAAAACACTGTGATTGCCTTTTGAGAGTAGGAAAAGTAATTGCATCAAGTCTGGTAACAGCTATTTGCTGAAGGAATTAAATCCAAGTCTTAAGTTTAAGCACAAAGTAGGGACAGATATCTTCCTGTACCAAACATGCTCAGTTTACAGCATAAAGAAACTACTTCTGATACAATTGTTTTTGAATCAAAAATGCAAAAAAGTAACATGCATCCAAAATACTACATCAGTATTTTTAGTCTTACCAAGCTTTCTCTCCCTCCTTATCACCATCTGCATCATAAGCCCAACTCAGTTCTCTGTTGAAATCTTTGATCCATTAACACTGACCTTTACTCGAGCTTGAACAAATATATAGGCCTTAATTTGGACAAATACTGACTCTATATGTGTAAATCAGTTTGCTGTGTGTCTGGAAATTAATAAAAAAAACATAAGAAGCCATGCTTAAATTGTTGCAGCTGCAGTAATTCATTTACTGATGCCAAAACTAAACTAATTGTGTATTTAAATTTAAAAAAGAAAAGAAAACTGAAGAAATATATTTTACCAACACCCCAATATATATTTTGATCAACACAGACTCCTTGATCGAGGATGCGGCATGTCCACAGTTTGAGTTTCAAGACAAGTCTTTAACGGGAAGTTGAATAAAAATGAAAAACGGCTAAAAAGGCGAGACATCCTGCTTTGTAAAATATGATTTGTGGTAGGAAAGTCAAAAAGTTCATGAATGAGTTCCAGTCTGTCTATTAGGGAAGCATGAAATTCTCCATAATCCTTCTTCCTTTACAAAGCAAAATGTACTTATTGTATACAATCATTTTTAGACAAAGATTTTAAATATTTACACTGAATACCTTTATTTTCCCTACCATAGGTGTTGGTTGCTTTGTTTCCCCATCTATTCAACATGTAGAGACAGTAAATAAGCTCTCTCCATGTTCTATTTTTCCATTTTGCTTTGTGCATTAATATATGACTCTCCCAGATTCATAGGCACACACAGACACAGATGCATGCATGCTCCTGAGCGAAGGGCTCCGGGGAAATAGAGCAGAGTGGAAGCTATGTGCCTTTGCCAAGCAAGAGCTGTCTGGTGTCATGGCAACAAGTGCAGATTACCCCACCCTCCTTCAGTCAGAGAGAGAGGAGAGGAGAGGAGAGGAGAGGAGAGGAGAGGAGAGGAGAGGAGAGAGGGATGAGCAGGAACACACGCACATGCACATGCACACACGCACACACACACAAACACACACATTGTATATATAAACTCAAAATACTTACACAACTTTTACACAATGCTCTTGTTTTAATGGTTTGAAATATTCAGTTTAAATGTCCTTTTTTTGCATTGGCAATATTGTGTGTACATATTACATATATTAATACAGTGGTGAACACAAAAACCCTGAAGCGATATGAGGGAGGGAGGGATAGGCGAATAATGATTAGAGTGATGCAGTGAGAGGTTTAGATGTGTAAAGAGGACATAAACAAACCGTATAGTAGAGCTAAATACATCTGGAGGATTTACTGTTATTAAAAACTGCAAGGCTATTCAGTGAGCAGCTTTCCTGTGTGGGGGTGGACAGTTTGCAACATGCAAAGGGGTGTGATGCTGCCAAAACTCTATTGAAGCAAATTTTAGAGAGAGATATTATTCATTATGTGTGTACCTACACACATAATGAATAATATCTCTCTCTAAAATTTGCTGCAGCAATAACCTTATTGCTGCAGCCTAAGAGAAGAAGAGGGATGCTGGACAGGAGTAAAGCAGCAGCAGTGAAGCATGGAGACGAGAAGAGTAGAGTAGAGAGTAGAGGAGTCTGCACAAGGGTATGGAAGGGTATAAAAGATATGAAAGACTAGTTGCAGATTTTTGTAGCCCCTAAACAAAAAGAGCAAAACAGAGTGTGGAAGAGTTAAATGGTACCAACATGAGGAGAAAAATAGACAGTGGGGAGAAAGAAGGGAGGCAGAGACAGAGGAAGAGGAAGGAGGTGGGAGGGAGTTGAGGTCGTCTGAGGATACTGAATCCTAAATTGACTGCGGCACAGCCATCATCAACAGTTACATCACTGCTAAGCACAAACTCAGGATGAACCTCCCTCTCTCTCTCCCTCTTTGTCTCCACCAGCCTTAAAGCACCTCAAAGCCAACTTTAGACTGAATGGCAATTAAGCAGAGTAGAGTGAGCATGTGCAATGGGATGTATCATATATTAATGGGATACACCAGGGCTGGTTCCAACTGAAATCCCAAGCAATAATTTTCTCCTTGGATTCCTTGATCTTTTTGCTGCAGTCATAATCATCACCATCACCAGCAGCAACAACATGGTTGTAATCAGGTTCATTAAGGCTGTGGTACATATTTTAAACAAAGCACCACACTAGTTTCCTCCACAGAGAAGCACTCTATTACTGGAAATGACAGCATAGCATCATTAATATAACCACTGTGCACTGAAGTATCAAACTAAAGTACGGTCAGCTCAATGTCAGCAAAGCTGTAATAGTTAAGTATTCATTATTATATCATGTTTTTTAAGATCTTTACTTATGCTGTGAGATTGGATTAAATGATCTGTTCTTTTCAAGCAGCATGACTCAAATGCTGTATCTGTATCAGATTCTCCCACATACAGTTGCCCGGCAGCATTTTCCTCTTCTGAAGGACACCTTACTTTAAATGTATGTGACCAGAATAGGTGATAAAGGTGGGGGGGGAATGCCAGCTCATCTCAAATTTGAAGTCCTCCATCTTGAGAAGACTCAAGCACCTTCGTAGCAACTGAATTAAGAAAAAGGAACTAAAAATATAATTCAAAACCTTTGGCGCACTGGTTCACTTGCTAAGTGGGTAATCTGGCATTGGCAACTCCACATTAGTACTGCTGTGAGGGTATCCTGCATTGGGTGTGACTGTGGCGCAGGAAGGTAGAATGGTTGTCCACCAATCTCAGAGTTGTTGGTTCAATCCCTGCCACATGTTGAAGTGTCCTTGAGCAAGACACTGAACCCCATATTAGTTGCTCCTGGTGAGTGTTAGCCAGCTGCATAGTAGCTCTCTCACCAGTGTGTGTGAATGGGTGATTAAGAAGCAGTGTAAAGTGTTTTGAGTGCCAATAGGTAGAAAAGCGCTAACTAAGTGCGGACCATTGTTTCCTTTCATCTGTAAAGCTAAGCCACCTCAACTTTTATTTACCTAGATTTCCATATTCCAAAATCAGGAAATTGTGAACATGCAATGGTTAACACACATATTAGAGAAATTCACATTTATTGTTGTATGTGGTTTCCCATCCACATAGTAATTTTGAAACCCAATTGAGTTTCACAGTGTTAGAGTTGGTATTTAGCGGGAATCATGTTACAATATCTTGTGTCTCCCTATTTACTGCGGGTCCAATAAAATGACATGTTTTACCTGTACTCATGTAATGTGGTAGAGAGAAATAATGTACTGTAGATGCAGCTACTTGGTGACCCTGGCAAGCATTGACAATATGACCAGAGTTTTAGGAATAGCAAGAAGCAGTGTGGCTAGGGAGACTCCGCCATGCAGCCAACGCTTCCTAGTCTGCTTCCAGCTTGTTAGCTATACAGTTAGACAAGATGGCCACTTTTGCGCTAGTCCTCTCTTTGCACTATGGTGCTGCCCCATTATGAATTCCAGCTGATCTGCCACTATATCCGATCTATATCCTCATTTTCCTCCTTGAGGCCAGCTGACGCCACCTTATATATTCTGGAGCATTGGGACAAGACCTTTTTCTTTGACGTTGGAGACAGACGTCCTTGTCACTGATAATTGCCTTAAAACTGCTAATTTTCCACAGCCCTTCAAAATGCCCCTGCCACCAAGATCTAGCCAGTCCTCAACCACAGCCCACCCATCATTGGCTACATACCTGGGGATCAGTCCAGCATCCTGTCACTCCAGTTCCTGCTGCGCCTGCCCCTCTGGGTCGGTCACAGGTGAACATGATTCTGTGGGACTTGTGCAGTGGTTAAACGCACTGAGAGACATAATTCATATATACTGTGGTTAGTATATAGTTTCCCATTCATGTTATTATATCTTTAAGAGACTATGCCCCTTTTGACTATGGGTGAAAAGAAGTGCCATGTTTTACCTGTGGTCATGTTATGTTGTAGAGAGAAGTAGCTGTGGCTGATCTAGGCTCTAAAAGGAGACTCTCCCCTGTGTGGTTATTCCTCACAGTCACTACAAACATTCTTTTTCCTATTTCACACTAATAACATCAAAAATAACTGTATTTTATTTAGGTCTCCCAAAGCTTTGCCATAGTGCGTGCTAGCTCCCTGACTCGATATGGAACTGAGCCATTGTAAACATCTGTGAAAGAGCCTCCATCGAGTCTAACAAGTTTCAACATGAAACCAGAAACTACTGTAATTTCAAACAGGTACATCTGAAAGGAGATTAGAAAGACACTTTTGGTTGATAACCTGCTTTATCATTTCCTGTCCTTAGGAGCAGCCAGGACAGCAGACTGACACCTACAGATGAGATCTGCCAGTAATGTGTAAGTACTGACGTCTCAGATACTGTACATAATAGTTTAGATAGATCGTGAATGTCAGATTGTCCAGCTGCCCTAATGTCACAATCATTAGTTTTTCCAGTTTTGATCTATCTATCCAATGATCCCCTAACACTTGACTTAGTGTAATAACTAAATAATTCCTACTAAACTACTAAACAAAACTGCTGTTCTTCTGCACCACTTGCAGTGGGTTTTGTTACCGTCTTTGTTAATAGGACATGCAACAAATTGCCTGAGAGCCAGACACTTTGCAGTTGTGATGGCAAAAGCCTTCACTGTTGCACCAGCCAGTTTGATGCAGCTAAAATGACCTTTTGAATATTTTTATAGAATGTACTTTATGTCTGGGAGGTTTCAGGAAAAAAAACAGAGTATTGGGAAAACATTCAATCTTCCTGACAGCCAGTCCACACTGGGGTAAGTGAGGTGTGTTATCAAGCCCACTGTCACTGTACTGCACTACCATAACTACAGTAAATCCTTTTACTATTTTATGACATTAACCAAAGAATCAAATAAAAAGTTGTTGCATATAAAATAATATTAGAAAACAAGAACATAAGTGCATTTATTCTTACAGTATAGTCAGATTATTCCCAGCTATATTCACCTAGTCAGAGCTTACTTGGTAGGTGCTGAGACTCTTAGGGTGTGGAGTTCAGGCATTTGGACAGGAATTTGAGTAAAGCTGCTGCTCCTTCATGTCAAAATGGGACAGTTGGGGTGGTTCAGGCATTTTATAAGGATGCTCCCTGATCGCCTTCTATTAATGGTTTTCTAGGCACATGTAACTGATAGGAGAACTTGGGGAAGGCTAATACATGCTGGAGAGATTATACATCTCAACTGGCCTAGGAATACTTTTGGATCCCGAGGACTAGCTGGAGAGCATGGTTGGGGAAAGGTGCATCTGGAATATCTGCCTGAGCCTGCCAACACTTTAAACTGGCTTGAAATGAATGCTAGAAAATGGATAGATGGATGTCTATATATATATCATATACATTGCTATCACTCTACCCATGGCTAGACACATGTACAAGGAAGCATGGGTAAATTTATTTTAAAGTAAAAACCTTTGAGTAGAACCAAAGAACTGATCAGTGGCTACTACAGGAAAAAGAGCATGGTTCAATGTATCCTATAAGTCTTTTAGTCCAACAGGATGTTCTCTGAAACCCATGATTTTATTTATTAAATGGGCAATAGAGTATTTAATTTTGAGCAGTGTCAGAATTAAAGAGGTCAATGTTCAACAAACCATGTTCCTGTGCCTTGTGTGTCTCTGTCCCAGTGTGATGCCGCTGTTAGTGTTCTGTGGTCATCACCCTATAAATACAACAGCTGACTGATAGACCCTGCAACAGCTGTCTGCTCTCCCATGACACATGGACACATCCTTAACACAGAGATACAAATGTGCTATAACACATGGGCTGTTCTCTGTGAAAGCATTTGGCAGATTTGTTTGAGTAAGAAGATGAATCGTGAATATCTCTGTATTCTTAAATCAAAATAATTCTTGTGCTTGTGACTGTGACTTTCAAATGTCAAATTCTAGTGATTTCTTTACTGTACGTATTTTAAATAATACCAAACACATTTAAGATAAAACTAATATCCAATTAAGTTTCTATATCAACATTTAAAATTTAATGAATGGACACATCCAACTAGAGCTTTTCCCTCCTTTTTCTAACACAGTACCACATCAGAAAGTGACAGTGTAACAATGCTGTGGATTTTAAGGATCCCAGATTTATCTCCCATATTCAGCACTGCAGCAGCTGCACAGACATAAGGAGAGGCACCATTACAGTGAACCGAGGCCTGTTAATAGACCCACGATGTGGGGGGCCTTTTGGCTCTGCTTAGTGCTCAATGAGAGTAAAGGGAGAGGAGGTCAGGGGTGGGAAAGAGGGACAATGTGCAGGAGGAGTGTTTAGGACAGGAGGAGCAGGGTGTGAAGAGATAAAGAAGCAAACATGAATTTTCCACACTTAAAATCAGTGTAGGTAAATGATCAAAGCTCAGATCTGCATCCATCCATAGACTGTACCAGAGCCAGATATCAAAGAACTTTAAATTTTATTCTGCAGTAACCTTCAATATACTGCACTTCTAGCAAACAATAGTATGCTCAATAACAAGCATTCATACAGGACTAACAAATATATAGTTAGTTGGGATTATTAAAAATGGTTACACCATATCCATTACATTGAATTACTTCATTTTGACAAGCAGCCATGGTCCAAAAGAGCAGTCATACATCATCAAAGTTTACACATTCACTGGCAAATCTGAAAATTAAAAAAATAGAAACACAGAACTGAGACCTGTGGTGATACAACAGGACCCAGTTCTACAAAAATGCAAAAGCTGTGGCTCAGTTTTTTGTCCTAATCCTACTTGATCTAATTGCACCCAAAGACACTTTCTGGGTGCAGTCTCTGACTTGGGCATGTCTTGGCACAGCTTAAACTTTCAAAACAGCGCTTGTTGCCTTATCTATAGGCACACCAGCCCTTCCATACAAAACAGCATCAGCACCAACTTGGCATCTTCAGTATCTTTCCTCAAAAAGACTTTCGGGCTTGCAGATTTGCCCTCTTCAACATTATAAACATGAGACCCAGCCGTTTTTTACCTGAACACCCTCACATAGGTTTACATTCCCTCTTAATCACTGTGCTCTGACAACAAATCTCGTGATGTGGTGGAACAAGTTACCTTTTATCTCACTAGTAAGTTGTTTTTGATAAAAGTGTCTTCCAAATGACATGTAAATGTAATCAGAGTTTTACAAAAATTAATTTGGACAACTATCTAAACTGCATCTATCCTTTAACTTAACAAGTGTCTTTATCTGACACTTGTTAAGTGTCTAAACTGCATCTATCCTTTAACTTAACAAGTGTCTTTATCTGACACTGTTGGATGAGAACGTGGTAACCCAGCAGACATGCATATGAAAAAAAAAAAAAACTGTATTACTGTATGTGTGATTTTGAATTTCAAATAGATCAATCGGGCAATTCTAGTGGCTACTTGCTACAATTAGAAAATTTCAGTGTTGTAAAATTTAGCAGTAAATTGGGGTTGGAAGCCTTCACAGTCATGAATGTAGCACTTGAAACAGCCTTCCTATCTTCTTTATTCTCTTTCTTTAAGGTAAGATTTGATATGGGAGTTTGCCCTTATGAAATGGATTTGGTTTTAAATTGACTTTTTGTAGTGGACTTTTTGCACTTGGCAGCTTCTGCAGCTTGTGTGTGTGTGCATTTTGTTATCTGAGAATCTCCTTGACCTTCAAAAAGTACTGCCATGCCTACTTGCCACACCCTCAATACCCCTGTGAGAATACAGTTATCTTCAGTAGGTAGGTAAAGGTGCAGGCATGTCCTGCAGACATTTTGAGAAATTATGTGATTGACAAGGAGAATATGCACAGCTTGTATGTATGTGTTTGTGTATTTTCTTTGCTGTTCCTGGCTCTGTGAAGGTCATGCTATCCCCATGCTCAGCTTCATGGAGCGTTGCCAATGCTGATGGCTGCTGCTGCTGTTGCATGGTGTCTAGCACATGCTCTCTCCCACTGCAGGGCATTGATTGAGTGCCTCAGCTATGCCTCACCTGCTGGAACCAGCCAATACCAAAACAGCAGAGGCTCCAGCCAGCCAATACCAAATCAGGGAAAGGTTTAGAGAGGCTAGAGACAAACTGGCAGCCAGCAGACAAGTGTTGTTATTTGACTCTGCTAAAGAGAGAGAGAGAGAGAGAGAGAGAGAGAGCAGGAAAGTATCATAAGGGAGGAGGAAGAAAGTATGATACAATGGAGGGTTTGGAGGGAGTGGAATGGTAGAGAAAATTATAGTAAGAGTGAAGGTTAATGAAGCACAATGAGATGGATGATGGGGGAGAGAGGGACAATTGTTATGAAGGAGGTACACATGAAGAGAGAGAGATGGGAAGAAAGAAAACTTTGGAAAAAACTGTTTATAAAACAGCAGGGATGAGAGACTTGATGGGCGAAATGGGTGAAGAGGCTGTATCTGTTTTTACACATATACTGGTGTGCACACCACACACAAATATTTTGAGCTCTTTTCAGGTTGCTTTAATGAAGCTGTCAAAATGAAAAATGAGCTAGTCAAATCTAATATCACCAGAAGTTAAGAGGCAAAGCTTTCATGCAGAGCTGTGGAGAAGAGTGGATTCAGCATTGATGAGGATGAGCTGAGAAGATGTACAGCATTTGTATGAGCTGAAGTGTTGCTTATATTGCTTTAGTGCATTTAAAAGCTCAAAGTGAGTTCAGTAAAATGTATTGATTTGTTAACAGACAATTATTCATTTGGTTGGATTGTTGATTCACATGTTATTGTTTAATCAGTAAACCACATATTCAGAATAAACAAATCTGTTCCATACCTAAATTCAGCTTGCATGCTCAATTTGTTCCACAGCAATAGTTACTGTAGATATGCCTAAAAAACACTAAAATGCAAAATGTGGCTTCAAAGGACGCCTTCGCTCATATTGCACTTGCCTATTTTAATTTTAGTTTGAGTAGTACATGTTAATGTCATTAAACCTCTCTCTGATTTACCTATATTAAAACATTTGTCTTCTACTAACTGAAAAATGCCTCCAGATGATATCACTTGGAGTAACCTTCAGTTTAGATTATCTTATCTTGCTCATATCTTGGACTTTGTAATGATAGTCAACCTGCTTTTCCAGTGCTCTTCCAGGTGACATCGTCTAAACTCCTAATGATGAGAAACTCTGGGTGATATCATCTGGAGGAGGTAGAAGCAGAGAAATATAATAATATAGGGAAGTCAGAGTGAAGTTTAAAATCATTAATGTAAATGTATACCCTAAACTAAACCGATAGAAAGCAAATTGAAAATTGGTGAAGTTGTCCTTTAATGTTGAGTATTTGAATTACATATACAGTAGTATCTTTATGTTGTTACTAGAACTTAAAGCTACATCATATCATCAGATTATCATTGCTATAGAGAAACCTGAATTTGCCCTGGTTTCCTTCCAAAGGTAAGAAAAACACATTAAAAATGCTGCTGAGATTTCTTACATCGTAAGTAAATCCTGCCTTAAAGCTTACCTTTCTTCAACAATATGTCATGTAACTTCCTTGATGTCTTTACAAAGATTATCTAATATCACAGTTTAAAGGAAGAGGTAAATCTATTAGTAAGTTCAGACATGCCTAGAATAATGTCAGGATAGAGAGGGCAGAATGCTGCAGAGGTTTACAGCATGAATATACATTTAAATTAGTTGGTGAGTTCGTGATTATAGAGGAAACCACATTAACCATGATCTGCTGCATTTGTAGTTTTATTTCATGGGAGCTGTAGTTTTTCAGATGCTAAAAAACAAAATTGGCAGTTACTTTCTTAAAATAACACGTTTGTTATGGAAAACAGCTGCATTTGATGAGAGTGGACAAATCCATCCCAATGGTTGTTGGAAATATACTGTGCCTACTGTATCTCCCAGTAGATATTTTGACTTATCATAGTAGCAAAGGTTTAACTATTAATCATTAATTTTGTTTCTATTCATTATTCTAGGAATCATGTCTGGTGAGCTAACATGGAATACAGCCATTATTGATTTTATTGCCAGAGAACTTTTCGCTGTCAGAAATGCAGCAGAGGAGCTCTGCATTGTAATTGTATACAGCTTCTATGTAGCTTAGACTTACAATTGACCAAACAGTGTTATCTTCTTTATGCTATATTCATGCACCATTGTTGGCATGTTTAATTTACTGTAATTTCCTTGTGTGTGTTTGTGCAATTCTTTCATAGAAAAGTCAGAATCAGAAAAAAAAAATTAATGATTCACTGTAATTATCAAACATAACCAGTGTTAATCAACAGTAAATGATGATATCCATAATAATTAAATGCTGGTATTTACTTTTAAAGGCCTGTCTGCCTATCTCACTGTCTCACTGTCTTCCTCACGGTCAGAAACCGCTGGCAACTAATTGGTTAATGTTCTATTTTCGATAGTCAATTTACATTACACATGGCAGGTACGAACCCATGTATAGCATGTGCCAATACCAATTTTATCGGCGTGTCTTAATGAAACATGGACATTGACACATAATAAAAAATGTTTCAATAGCAATTCAGTGGTTGGAACCATATACACAAAATCGAGTGTACGTAGTTTGTTTATGTACAGAGGATTTTTAAATATTACTATATTTCTGCCAAAGTGTTTTATTGCCATCAGAAAAGAAAAAACTAAGAAACAGCTTTAGACAATAAACATTATTGTAGATTTAGTAGCCCTTAAAGAGAGTATTATTTTAATATAGGTGACTTATCTAATATAGGTGACAGATGATCTGTGATTTTACTGCTTTAAATTAATACTATAATTATAAAATATCCTGATATTACTAGGCTAAAACTATAAAACCATAGAGAAATGGTGATGGTGTCTTTTAGTGTGGGCTCAACATGATGTATAGCTTAACAACTACACTGGCTAATTAACTGTAGATGTATTTAATTACTGTTGCTATGCTAGTTATGAAGCTTTTTGATCTCACAAGGCAAATATGCATTTTACAATGATGATGGGGGCAGATGTATCAAATTATATGTAGGCTTCTTGATTACAGACAATTCCACCTCGTTGATCAGTTTATTAACAAGTTGTTAATAAGCTGATTGAAACAGTTGTTTCTGGCTGACATCTCCCGTTTTCCATTTGTAGATTTTGCAACGTCCTTAAAATGCAGTTTTTCTCCTCCAAATGTTCAAACCTAGTTCAAACCTTTGTGATTTGTTTTGTGGTTTTTATTTTTAAAACTTCCTGTAAGATGGATGTGTATTATTTTGAAAGGACAGCCAAAACATAATAAAAAAACAAACTTAACAACGGTATAAAACGGTAAAAGGTAACAGAAAAAAAATGAGACTAAATACATTAAGAAGACAGTTACAGATCTTTTTGGGTTTAGCTCCAGTTGAAAGTGGTAACAAGGTTGGAGACATTTAAATTTCTGTGTTGATTAAGTTGCTTATATGTCTTTATGTTTGCTTAATGTAAATCTGCTATACGATGTCTTAACGGTCCAATATGGTTTTAATTTAGTGTGTTGTCTGTGTTTACTTTGTATAGCTCTTAGGTTAGTTAGATGAAAAGGATAAGAAAAATAAAGTTTAAAGTATCAGACCAGTAGGGCTTTACATTTCTGACTGGATGCTACAGTCTTAAATAATCACCTGATCGCTACAGTACAAACATTAAAGCTACATGTCCCATCAAAAAGTATACACATTTAAAGACATGCAAATAAAAATTTACTTAATTGAATTAAGCATTACATTTTCCAGTAAACTGCTTAACTCTGAGTCAATCAGTCCATTAATGTTTTTGCACAGAAGAGGGTTAAAACTGAAAAATTATTTCAAATAAAGAATTTCAAGTCTTGGAGCGGCAGTGGTTGTGTTGGTAGATTGGGTCAGATGTTCGTGTCCTGCTCTTACTGACCACATGACGAAGTGTCCCAGGGCAAGACACTGAACCCCCATTAGCCCATCCCCATCCCCTGCTGCTCAATGCTGGGGAGGGTTGCGTCAGGAAGGACATTCTGCATAAAAGAAACTGTGCCACATGCAGGTTCAGTGTGATGAGCCTGAACTTACAAGATAAGACAACATTTTGTAAACATTAGTAAAAATATGATCACATGATCATCCTTAAGTTAACCTGCTTCAAAGCAGGTTAAGCATCCAGCAAATGTTACCATAGTGATTAAGCCCAATTAAAGTGAGCCAGCTTAGTCATAATAGGATACTTGAGTTTAGACCAAAATTAGTGGAATAAGCCACTAATTATTATTATTATTTTTTTTAATGGATCAGTATCATCATATTTGTTAATTACACTTACATAATTAGACTTACAAGATTACAATGGCGGCTGCAAGGTCTCCTTAACAAATACACTGTGCAATCCATGTATTTTCATGTAAGTGTTTTCTCACTTACTCTTTATTAAGAGGGTTTTGAGCTTCAGTTCAGTGTGTTTGTGTCCCTTTGGAGGACAGCTTTCGCCCTGGGCTAGGCTGACTTTATGGCCTCCTGTTTTTTGTCGGACCCCACTCGACCTTTTTCTCCTCTGGCTACGGTCTACTTGACTTTACTTGAAGCTAATAGTAATCCTTCTGACAGCTCTTTAAAAAAGCTACACTGGAATTGTTATGAAGGCAACATTCTCAGATGTGTAGTTAAAGATGCACAAAGAAAGGCTTATTATAAACTGACACATCTAAAGTCTAGTGTAAAATATAGACTGTCTCTTGAACAACAAAGAAATGTCAGTACTAGTAGATGAACATGCTTTACTTCCACCGGTCTAAATAGCCTAGATTTAATTGAAGTTGCAGTCTATTCCCATTCTTTGATATGGCAGATTTGTGTACCACAGTTGTAAAGTTGGATGAGTTGATTTGAATGTCAAGAGTTTTCGAAATAAAAGTTACTTTCAGTGTTTGCATCAACAGTGGCAGGTGACTTAAGGAGCTCAGATTTATGGATGAAACACTGGAAAAGACTGACCAAACTACCTCAGATAAAATTTGACTTTTTAAACAAGATTTCTAGTGTGTACTTTGATAGGCAACCCCTAAACAATTAGAAATATCCAGCAATTTAAAAAAATTCTTTCCCTAACTGTGAAAATACATCACAACCACAATTTTGGACATTTTACGAGTGCTAAATATATGTAATCAAATATGTAGGAGTTTCCATTGTATTAAAAAAACTGAAGATACAGTATCATTATAACAATATGCATTTGACTTCTAACCTAAAGTCAAGCAACTTTTAACATAAAGCAAGTTGCTGGCCGAACTATATGAACTACAGCATTATAAATGTACTAAACCTTTTTAAACTTCATTTTGTAGTCCAACTTCACTTACCTCATTTAGTTCTAATTGTTTTCACCTGTGTCAAGATTCTCTCCCTGACAAATCTTAGCTGTTTATTTACTGAGTGAACTCCCAGCCTTCTGGCTCAACCTGACTCTTGTATTTTGGACTCTGTTGCCTGTTTTTGGTCTGAGCTACAGCTCTGCATTTTTAGTTTCATTGGCTATACCCATCCCCGATCTGCTTTATATATACCCACTCTACATAGGTTCCAGTAAAAGCCAATATCTCAAATGGAGTTAACATGGCAGGGAAAAAAATTTTTTAAGAGAAGATTTAAAAGCAGAAAGTGAGGTGGCCTGCCTTTTGTGCAATCCTCTTTGTCTTAGGGAGGACTAATAGTGAGTGATCTGCACACCTAAGAGAGCATGATGGAGGAGGTCAGACAGATATTGAGAACCAAGGCCATGTAAACATTTAAAAACAAATAAAAGAATTTTAAAATCGATACGAAAACGAACCAGCAGCCAATGAAGTGATGCCAAGGTTGGAGGTATATGCTCTTGTTTTTTTGTACCGGTTAAAAGCCCGGCAGCAGCATTTTGGACTACCTGTAGCCGAGCATGTGACATCTGGTTAAGCCCAACATAAAGTGTGTTGCAGTAGTCTAAGCGAGTTGTGATAAAAGCATGGATTAAACTCTCAAAGTGATGCCTCGAAAGAAAAGGTTTTGGTTTGGCCAGTTGTCTTAAATAAAAAAAGCAGGACCTGACCACTGAACTAATCTGTGCATCAAGTTTGAGATCAGTGTCCAGTCTCACACCCAGGTTTGTTGCTATAGGTTTCAGATATTGACTTAAAAAGCCCAGGTCAACCTGAGTTTTGGAGGCATGACTTGGCCCAAAAATAGGACCTCAGTCCTTTTATCATGAAAGTGCAAAAAATTAAATGACATCCATGCCCTAATTTCTTCAACACACTGAAGGAGTTTTGTTGTAGATTAAGCGTTTTCATTTTATAAATGGGAGATACATTTGACTATCATCAGCTTAAAAATATAATGAGATGCCATAATTTCAAAAATGTAACCAAGATACAGGGAGAAGAGAAGAAGCCCAAGAATGGACCCTTGAGGCCCATAAGATCCGACAATTCCAAAACAACACAGTGACCAGAGTCTGTGGCTGTAAGAACATCATTAAAAACCCTCAACAGTGCTGATTCAGGACTTTGTTGGGTTTTAAACCCAGTCTGAAATACCTCAATATATTTGTGCTCATCTAAGAAGGATTTCAACTGGCAGTAAACAATTTTCTCCAAAACCTTAGAAAGGAAAGGGAGTTTAGAGATTGGCCTAAATTTTGAAAACACAGATGAGTCTAAGCCCGGCTTCTTAATCAGTGGTGTCACCATTGCATTCTTAAAACTCAACCCCATTTGCTAAGCTGCTATTAATAATATTGAGCACATATGGACCCAAAGTGGGGAAGACCTCTTTAAAACGACGGGGTGGAATTGGTTCCTTAGGAGATCCAGCAGACTTCCCATTATCAATTATTTATTTCAAAAAAGACAGATTGACAACCTCAAACTGATCCAAAACAGCAGAGCAAGTGACAGAGACACAAAGGTCTTAAGAAGAATGACTAATCAGGGCTCACAACCTTATCAATAAAAAAAGCTCATGAAGTTTTCACACACTTCAGCAGAGTTCTCCAGACAGGATGATTGAGGGACATTAAGACAGAGTTCATGGTTTTAAATAAAACACAAGGGTTGTGACATAAACAATAGCATCAGAAAAATACTTTTTTTTTTTTAATCAGCTCTCACAGTTCTCTGATAAAAACACTAACTGTCCCTTAACATCTGAAAAAACACCTAATGTAACTTGTCTTTCTTCCACTTTCACTCAGCTCTCCTGCACTCCCGCCGGGCAGCATGCATAGCATCTTTTAACCAGGGCTCATCTTTGGTTTAGAAAGCTTTATTTTCAGAGCAAAACTCAAATAAGTTCATCTCATAGCTGGAGTGAGGTCCTGTCAGCCTGACTTGTTTACAAGCATAACTTTTCCTGTCGCTATTCCTCCCCCATGACCAGATGTCCTCGGGGAGCTAAAATATGTCCAACTAGGTAGCAAAAGTTTACAAAAAGCACTGGACTCACCGACAGTCATCCATGTTTCTGTTACACATAGAAAAACCAACCGACGAGACCTGAAGATATCCTTCAGAATAAAAGATTTATTAGCTACTGATCTAGCATTCTAACATTCAGCAGGAGCTGGAGCAGTGGCATTAGCCATCTGTGGAGCTCGAACAAGGGGCATCAGGTTGTGTAGGTTCATTCTGCCGTTGCAGAATCTGGGAAAAGTGAGATGGTGAATTCATTCCCCCTCATTTGAGCTGACCACAGGAACCAGACAAGAGCCAATTGGATCCAGAGAGCACCACGAAATGAAGCGACAGTATGATGACCCAGTATCTCCAAGGAAAGTGGCAGGAGAGCGTGCGAAACCAGCTTTCAGTCTCACAAGCCTGCACTGCACGTTCCCCAGCGTCTATACCCTCTACGTAAAGGCTGAGCCACGACATGGTAGAGGTAACCCGGTACCTCTACCTGCAAGAGGTGGTGGGCAGAAAGCTCTCCCTCCATCCTGTCCAAACTTAGCCAAGTTTTCAATGGACAGTCTGAGGTTTGGGAATGTTTGACAATCATGCACCACTAGAGATTTTGACAGTGACAATTGATAAGAACCCTATAAGTACAATCAAAAATTGCAGAATCAGATGCCGAGCCACACACACTGGCGCCATCTTGGTCTAAGGGAATTATTTAGCATGCTCTTCTCTCTGACCCTTACTTGGGCCACCCTCATACATCAAACTCTGACAGAGTGAGGCTCCTGAGACCTTTGCTCTGTGGTGTAGGGAACACCAGCCGTCATTTGTTGGCAAGGGCAATGGGTGAAAGGCATTGTAGACCTGGAGGAGGGTGTTAAGGTAGGAAGATGATGTTGTGTTGAGCACTGTGTAATTGGCTGATCAAAATTGCAATGTGCTCCTGCATTTTGGATCATTTGGAGAAGTTCAATTGTGCGTGCTGGTGCCCTGTTGTCAGGGGATAACAGTAGTCCAGATGAAATACTGTAAGACCAACGAGGAATTGTGTACCATTTTTAGAAAGGTAAGGTCTGATCCTTCTGGTGTTGCAAAGGGGAAATCTTACAGACTGAGAGTTGAAAAAGCAACTGCAAATTTCTGATTTCAAAGTTTGTAAAGACACACTGAGGATAATAATAATGTTGATGTCTTGTATGTGAGATCTGGCTGGAAAGACTAGAACTTCGAGAAATTACATTAAAGATTGATTCATTCAAAAAGCTATGTTGCATGAAAACATAATCCTCCAATGATTAAATTTCCTACAAAAACATTGTGGTGTTTGCAATTCAGTTGCATTGGTTCCAGACATTTGCATGATTTCAACAATCAAGTAATAAAAACGTAAAATACTTTGCAAAACACTAGTTTGCAATAGTTTGTGCTTTATGCTAACAATTATTATTTACAATTTTTACAACTGATAGTTTTGCAATGATTTTTTGCACCACATTTTCTTTTTAGCACACTGCTTCCATCAAAATCTTTCTGTTTCACTTATTCTTGTGATTGGCTATGGTATATTAAGGTAGTACACAAGAATATCTGCTGTAATTTGCTTGTCTGAGAAGTACCTTGGACAGTTAATTGTGTATAAGTAATTTGATATAACAGCTGCAGCCAAGTGCCATGGGCAGTGGGTGGCTTGGTCTCCTACAACCCCTCTCATGTTGTACATATCCCTATCAATGTTTATACACTGTGGAAGTGAAACCGTAATTGAATGTCTTCTTGAAAGCACATACACCGAGTACTCAATGTTTACAGCACTTGACATTGAATCCAATCTTTTATTATTGGTGCTGACATTCTGTTGCTGAAAACTGTAATCTTCTGTACATATGCTCTGCACATGTACTGAAGCCTATGGTTGCTCAGCTACACACACATACCTTACAGTACAGACACATACACCTAAAACCATGCAATATCAATGATACACACACACACTTTACTATGTAACCCTATCGCCTGTTCCTGCCCATGTGTCCTCTGCTTGTTTGTGTTGTATCTAGTTCCCAGTGCCATATGCTGTCCGTGGCCATCGGTATCACACTCTGCGGCAGGCCCTAGTAGCCTGCTGTTCTCAGGGCCTGGCTCTTCTTGTCTAAACAAAGAATGCAATGACAAACACAGTGAAGTATTAGAGTTCAGGATTCGAGTTTCAGTGCCGAAACTCACATATTGTTTTACTGATCGACTTTCCACCAAGCTTTACAGCATACTATACATTACATTAGCCCCTAAACCAACAATTGGCTATTGGAGAAAAAGAGCTACTTTTGAAACTACTATCTAGTGGATTTAGTACATTCAACATTAACAACATCAATAATGTGCCTAACTGCCAGTAGGCATCTGTATCACCATATGTAAACTGATCTTCATGTGTAAAATCAGTGAAGTGGCTCTTTAATATTACATGTATGTACTTAAGTGCCTGGAGAATCTACAGCTCTGGTTTTATTTTACTTACATCTGTTTTGATGAGACCAAGAATATGTGTGGATTTACTAAAGCAGGAAAGCTGATTAAATTAGTTCAGCACCTAATGAGTAGATTTGGTTTGTCACACTGACTGATTACTAAAGACTAATTAAATGACCTGTATGAAGTAGTTTTCTACTGTAACAATTTATGAACCCCTAAGCAAAGCTGATTCACATTCCCAAGATCTTCACACACTTAAAATCTTTGTATTTAATTCAGTATGAAATAAAAATGTGAGGTCAGTTTATTGGGTAACTGTGATACAATAAACTCTGTCATAGTAACCCAATGTTTTTATCATCTTTATTACAAGAAGCCACATGGATCAAATCATTTCAACATTTACAAGTTTCTCACTTAAGAAACGTGTTTGAAAACTGTTTCACCCTGAGTCCTGTCACATTCTTTTCAGTTCCTTGCCCATCATCTGTGTTCCACATGTTGAATGATACAAACTTTATCATATGATTATAGCTGTGTTGCTGTATTGTATTGGATCAACACTTTTCCACTTTACCTTGGGCCATTTTAAATGAACTCAAGCTCAGACAGGGCATTGTTTTTTCTGGATCTTGTTTAAATATGGAAATTTCTTTGCAATCTTTGATTACTGCCAATAGTTTTCAGAGGTGTTCCTGAGCCCATGCATTGATCTTGACCAAATCATCATGTGTGTGCAGTGCTGCCAATAGATTAGTCCCATTTAATATTCTTTTTTGGCTTTGTCCCTTGCATACAGAGATTTCTCTATATTCTTTGATTGTTTCATTAATAGTATGAATTGATGAGTAATTAGAGAAATTAAGATGTTAAACTATTCCAACTGCTAACTAGAGGTGCAGGCCCTGTGAGTTACAGGCAAGTGACTCTATTTAACAGAAAGAACTGCCCTCAATATACACATACTACATGGAGGCATTCCCTGTTGATAAGAACAGAGGGCGGGAACAACGCTGTTGAGAATATAACGAAGTGTTTGTAACAGTTTCGGCAGTCCACCCTGTACTTTTGCTGTATTGACTCCTTGCTGCAAGTAAAAACCTTAAACAAGACTCCAGCGACTGTCATTTTTGAGTAACAATTTATTTAACATGAGTTATAAATATTCTTGCTTAAATATTAGCCCATGCAATTTTTCACAGTGATCAAGATCATCCCATTATTATTTTGAAAGCCAGCTTCTCTAAAATTGTCTTTTTAAACCCAATCAAAATCCTGAGCTTTTTACAATGAACCGTTGTGAGATGCTCCATCAGTATTTTTTTGGCTTGACATAACCTTCCACTCTTCCCATTCCAAATTTAAAAAGGGGCAGATATTTTTCAAATATATCAAATATCTTTGAAATTATTTGAAAATTATTGCATTCACATTTCATTTAAATTTCACACAGTAAGACACACGTTAATCAAAACCAATTGTTGATTTCATATAGACTGTAGAAAACAGTCTATATGAAAAATGTCCTGTCCTGTTTTTGCATATGTCCCAGTGGACAAATAGCCAGAAAATAACATGGCATTACATGCAACAAAGCAGGGCTCACCTTGAGGCCATGTTGTTCAAATGTATGGAGAGGTTTATGAAGTATAAAATGTCAACTCCAATTTGTCTCTCCATTTTCATTCCTAATCTTAATGGGGGAGCTGCTATGCAGCTGGCCTACACTCACCAGGAGTAACTAAGTTGGGGTTCTTTGTCTTGCTCAAGGACACCTCAATATGCGACCCAAAGGAAACAGGGATCAAACCAAAAAAAAAAAAAACTATGGGATTGGTGGACGACCAATCTCCTGCACCACAGTCCCAATCTTTAATGTTGTGCAATATTATGTTTCGTTCCGTATATTCAGAGTTTGGTTCCATATTCTCAACCTTTAATCAATATATTCAAAATTTCTATCTATCTATCTATTTATTAACAATACAGCTAAAAATTGCTACAACTAAGTAAGTGATGCTGTGTATATAGGGCATATATCAAAAACCTAATTTGCAGCCCTTGTCCTTGGCTGGATAATGGAAAATGTCCTGAAACCAACTTGTAGTAATTTAATGCACTGTACTTGTTTAGGAAAAAAGACACTCCTTCATGCTGCTGTCGTAGAAACTCTTTTAACTGCTGTTGTGTATTCTGTTTGAAGCCTGAGCTTGACAGCTTCATCTGGGAAGTGTCTCAATTAGGCAGAATCTTTCTGCTGACATATCTCGACATACAGACTCTCTCACTCGAACATGAAAGCCCAGGTTTATAGAAGTCATCACAGGCAAACAGAGACGGACACACACATTCATGCACCCACACACTCTTGCAAACACTAAAAATAGAGTCAGCTATCCTACTAACACTGTTAATTCTCCTTACCCCAGACAGCCAGATTTACATATCTTAAATATGCTTTCTTCTCCTCTCTCTTTCCCTTTTCTGCATTTCTTCCTTTTTTTCCCCTAAGCCTTCTATTTTTTAGGAAACAGTTGAGTCTCTTATACAAGGAACTCTAAGGAGGGAGAATGCATTCTTTATCATGAAATAATTTTTCAGTGCCTTTCAAAACCAGCTGCCAAAAACAACAAGAAAATATACATTATTTGGCAGTGTCTACCAGTTGTAGTGAACATATGATCATCAGCTAGTTTTTTGACCCAGAAACCATGTTTATTTAGTGCCTAAACGTAACCCTGATTGTTTTATGCCTAACCAATCCTGTGGGGACGATCTTTAACAAACAATCCTGTTAGTTGAATGAAAAGGGACAAGCAACCTGCATGGGCATTAAAGCTGAAGGATTTGTTTGGAATGAGGAAAAAAAAATGCGAATTTGGTTAAAATTGCCACTTCAATAAAGGGCAACTTCACCAATTTTCAACTTGCTTTCTATGGTTTTAGTTTACAGAATAAAGTCAAGATTATAGAGAGAACCCAACAATTCCCCCTGGAGCAAGCCATAGGCAACAGTGGAGAGGAAAAACTCCCTTTAACGGAAGAAACCTCCAGCAGAACCAGGCTCAGGGTGGACGGCCATCTGCCTTGACCGTGTGTGTGTGTATTTTTTTTTTTAAATGTATTTATTTGTTTATTTATTTATTTTTTCTCCCTGCTTTTAGCAGAACACCTCCTCCAGAATTACATTACCTGGAAGAGTTTTGCAGTGAGACATAAGACATCGTGAGGACAAAGTACTTAGTTTGAACAGTACTATACTCACGAGTATATCAAAAGCAAGGGGCAAATAACTGTGCACTTGATTGCAGTTTGTTGAGTGAAATGGTTAGATCTTTAATTTAAATCGAATATGGCCACAGTCAAAGAAAACGTAAGTCTTCAACAGTCTCCTCACCAGCAGTGCTCAATGTTTCCTAGATTCTTTCAACCAGTTCAACAGCTCTAACTTTGTCCCTTTTCAGATATCTTGCTCTATAAAGAAGAAATGTGCTCCAGTGTTTGGTCTTATATAATGTGTTTGAAGGAGTTGTTGAATGCGAAAGATATTAGAAGAGCAAGTAAAAAAAAAAAAAAAAGTACAAACTACAACCATGAAATGACAATTGTTCGTACCATTTTAGAAAAAGATTGAAAAGTTTTCACCAAAACTCGCTTTAATTGATTTATTCATAAATAAACTAATGTCTAATTCAGTCTTTGAATTGATCTTTTTTTAATCCCGTATGTTCAGAGTCGCAACAGCTGATCAGTAGTCTGCATGTTGATTTTGGACAGTTTTTACGCTGGATGTAAGTAGTGTGTCGCGGTGGATATTCAATCCCTGACGTGAACACAACTCCAAATCCCCCTTAGTGGCACAGTGTTCAAAATTCCAAATCCCCTTGGTGATATAAGCATTCAATAACTCCAAAATCCCTTTCAGTGAACATATACACTTGGTAACACTGAGGAAGTCTGTGACACTTGGCTTAGTAATCATGAGCACGAGGTCAAGGACCAGTCCGAGTTTCACAGGTAGGAAATAAAATGGAGTGATAAAACACTTATGCATGGTATGAATTAAACATGGGCATGGCATGGAAAACATTTGAGATGGCATGGTTACAGAGGTCCGTGATGAAAGCTTGATTTCTTTACGGGCATTTACCAATACTGTTCATATTCTGTAATAGTCCTTAGCGTAATTATAAAGTTGGCAACAGAGAGAGTCAATAGGGAGCGGTTACTCACTAAACCAGAGCTGCAGGCAGAATCAGGTCAATATTCGTGACATGGTCACAACCATGGATAGCAGGAGCTGGTGAGTGCTGGCTTGACTTTTGATACATGGAACATGGGATGGATCCTTAGTGCTCTGGGTAAACGCAGCTTGACAGCCACGGGGTTCATGATCTTGGCGACAAGGAAAGGACCAATAAAGCGAGGAGCAAGCTTTCTGCTCTCCACCCGAAGGGGAAATCCAGTGGAAAGCCAGACCTTTTGGCCTGGGGCATACTGTGGAGCAGGGGAGCGCGGCTTGCTGACCCACTTCTCGTAACTAGACACTGACTTGAGAAGGTTCTGGCGTGCTCTTCGTCAGGCAAGGTGACAGCATCGTACCGCACCAGTGGCCGATGGAACCATGGCATCAGAGTCTTTGACAGAGAACAAAGGTGATTGGTAGCCATAGACCACTTGGAAAGGAGTGAGCCCCATGGCTGTAGATGGAAGGGAGTTGTGTGCATACTCTACCCAGACCACATTCCTTGACCACGTGGAGGGATCCCGTGTGCATAGTAAGCGCAGACCAGTCTCTAGTTCCTGATTGAGCCTCTTGGATTGACCATTCGACTCTGGGTGAAAGCCAGAGGACAGGCTGACCGAGATCCCAAGCAAATGACAGAACTCTGCCCAAAACTTGGCTGTGAACTGGGGTCCTCTATCAGAAACGATGTCACAGGGAAGAGGTGGGCAGCTTGGGAAGGGTTATGAAGTGAGCCATCTTTGAGAAGCGGTCACAACAACTGTGAGGATGTCATTTGAGGGGGGAAGTCCGGTGACAAAGTCCATGGATATGTGGGACCAGGGTCTCTTTGGGACAGGTAAAGGGCGGAGGAGACCTCTGGGGGAAATGCTTAGGAGTCTTGGCCTGCGCACACTCAGGACACGCAGCCACATACTCCTTAATATCCTTGGACATGGTGGACCACCAAAGGCGTTGCCGGACAACAAAAAGGGTTCTAGAGACACCAGGGTGACAGGTTAATTTAGAGGCGGGGCACCAGTGGAACACCCTGGAGCGTAGGCCCTCGGGAACATAGAGGAGATGAGGAGGACAGGCAGAGGCTGCTGGTGCTTGGGCGAGGGCTTGAATGACCTCTTCTTCGAGAGGAAATCTTAGCTGCGGCGAAGCGAACAGAAGTGGATAAAATGTAGTCAGGGTCATCCAGATCGTAAATGCGGGATAAGGCATCTGCCTTGCAGTTTTTTTAGCCTGGGCGGTGGGAAAGGGTGAAGATGAATCTCTGCCACTCCTCCAGGGCTAGCTTAACGGCCATTAGCTTTCTGTTGCCAACGTCATAGTTCTTCTCTGCTGTTGATAGGCGGTGAGAGAAGTTATCTAGGAGAGTTGTGGCCTCAATGAGGTCTTGTAGGGTCCTAGGTTTGGGTTGCTGGGCCAAAGCATCCTTGAGCCGATCCGCCAGACCATTATAGAATGTATTATATAATGCTGCATTATTCCATTTACTCTCTGCCGCCAGTGTGCGAAAGTCTATGATGTAGTCAATAATGGGGCGTGTGCCCTGAGTAAGACTGGAGAGGCTGAGTGTGGCTTCCACCTCTGGGCTAGCGGGGTCGAAAATTTGTGAAAGCTCAGCCCCAAAAGTCTTGAAGGTGGAGCAATAGGTCTCCTGCCAAGACGACGCAGCTGTTCCCCATAGACAGGCACAGCCAGTGAGCAGGGCAAGGACGTATGCCACCTTGGCCTGTTCAGACGGGAAGGAAGAAGGCTCCAGGTGGAACTAAATCTCACACTGAGTGAGGAAAGCCCGGCAGGTTCTAGGCTCCCCTCCATAGCACTCAGGAGGCGGGATCTTAGGTTCTGATGCTGTGGGTTGGGTAGTTGGGGCAGACTGAATAGAGAGTTGTTTAAGCATGGTTGCTATCTCCTCTAAACATGAATCATGCTTTAAGAGCATCTTTTCAACATCCAACTTCTTTTGTCAACCCAATAAGATGCTTGACACAACTTCTCAATGATAATTAAGTTTATTAATGAATGTTAATGTTGGCAAAGCAGGATGTTGATGTGGTAAGCCCTCCGACTCGCTAGGTGGCACTGATCTCCAGTCTATGAGGGAGGACATACAGGTGAGTACTTAACAATAACTTGTGGGAAATGGAGTCTGAACAAAAGACAAGACTTACTGGAATGCGAGAGGGGATGAGCAGAGACTGGTAGGGGTCTTACGGGGAAGAGTGGAGTATGGTCCAGGCAGTGTGTACATGCAACATAGCCTTGGTGGATCTTCAATCCCTGACCTGAACATTACTCCAAATCCCTCTTAGTGACACACTGTTTAAAATTCCAAATATACTTTGTGATATAAGCATTCAATAACTCCAAAATCCCCTTTCAGTGAACATATACACTTGGTAACGCTGAGGAAGTCTGTGACGCTTGGCTTAGCAATCAGTGTCTCTCATGAACGTGTAGTCAAGCACCAGTCCGAGTTTTACGGGTAGGAAATAAAATAGAGAGATAAAACACTTATGCATGGTATGAATCAAACATGGACATAGAAAACATTCTCTTCGAGATGGCATGGTTACAGGGGTCCGTGATGAAAGCTTGATTTCTTTACGAGAATTTAGCAATACTCATAATCCTTAGCGCAATTCCAAACAACAGTAGAGCAGCAGGCAGAGTCAGGTGAATATTCGTGGCGTGGTCCGAACTGTGGATAGCAATGAAGCATTCTCATGAAGGCTGGAAAGTCGCGGAGATACAGCAGACAATCTGGCAGCTTGGTGAAGGAACTGAGGAGGTATATAACCAAAGTGATGAGACCAGGTGAAATTGATTACCGGTGATTAGTAAAGCGGGAACAACGTGATGGGACCAGAAAACAAGAAGTGACTACAAAATAAAAGTCCTGAGGGAGGAAGTGAAGTCTGGGATCCTGACACATTTCCTTAGTGAAAATAGGGATAGGAGGTGTTCATGAGACAACAACAATCATTTTTCCCATGATTAAAAACTAAAATAGCATACAATATCATCAACAAAAAAGGGGTATTACTGTTGTGTTTATATTATTAGCATCTCACAAAAACAGGATTGTGTTTGCTCTTGCCATAGGTTGAATTTAATCATATCATACATCAAATGTAAAGGTCCAAGTTAGCTTTTAAATGTATTTAACTGTTTAACTGTATTAAACAGAAATGAAAAAAAAAATGTGATACAGTTTTTTATAAGTTCTACTATGGCTGCAGTTTGAAGTTATCAAAAATGTAACTTAAAGCAGCGAGGTCTGTTACCATACCAAAAGGGAAATGTGGACCCCACTCCTTCTTGTGTAAATACGTCACCCCCACTCTGTGATGCCTTAACAGCATTTTGTAGAGACAGATGAGTTTATGTGACTTGATCCTATTCTGTGTACTCCCTCTATCATTCATTCACCTCATATTTCACCTTAAAATTGGTTCTAGTTGAGTTAAAGTATATCTCCTCTATATCCTCTTTGTCCGTCAAAGACAGTCTGTCTTTTATTTTGGTCTCTGTGTGTCCTGTGTGTTAGACCACAGACAGACAGATAGACAGAAGCAATGTCAGTCTGTCACCTCTGACTTTCCCCCTCTGTCTCACAACGTCATCCAAGCAATACAGCCGCTCAGCCAGTGGAAGAACATTGGGCTTGGTGCCAGTCATCCAGGGCGCCAGTTGGGCAGTCCATCAGTAGGATTAAAGACATGGTATGCACTCGAGTGTATCCACCTGGCTTGAAGCCGTTATTGCTTGTCAGTCCCTCCCCCTCCACTATTCTGCCTCCATACTCAATCAGGGCCCTGGGTAAAGTGCAGAGAGTCTCCCTCTTTGCTTTATCAGCATGGCACCCAGGCATCTAGCCTGCTGTAGGGCTTTTAAAACACTACAGAAATAAATGAGGAGAGAGCTGGAAATAACGCTGTGATCCCCAGCCAAGCTGCCTTACTGGTCAGGTCATTGTCTTTAAAGGAGAGAAAGCAGACCCCTGCTGACCTCTACTGATATTTTTCTTATAGAATAAAGTTCTTTTAGGTCTCCTGTAATATAAAATAGATGAAAGCTTCCACAAAGCCTTAAAAGGACTGTTTGTTTCCCGTTATGCTTACATGCTAGATAATGGGCTTGGTGCTTTTTTCAACACAGCTAAAAATATTACAGCTCTTTTGATTCTAAATACACAGAATTCATACTGTGTCTTGTTCTAATTCTATCTGCTTCAATACATTGGTCAGTGCTTTATGGGTCTACAGATATTACTGATGTTGAATGATTCCAGAACCAAATCAAAGGGCAGTTCTGGAGCAAACACCATGATATGCACACTATATTTTCATTTGGTTTTTGAGAGGGGCCTAGTGAATCAGCCCCTCCCCAGTGGATCCCTTAGTGAATCCTGATGTAGCTTTTGGTGAATTCCCTTGGTGAATTGGTGTATTGTAATTTGGCAGTGCTAGGCTAAGATACTTTAAAATATTGCATTCCTTCTTTGTAGGAATTACAAGCAAAAGTAAAGGTTAAATGTGGCCAGGGGGCCAGTGCTGCAGGCACTGGTCACAAAGGGACAACTTGTGAGACAAATACTCAAAAAAGTAAAGACACAACACTAAAGCAAAACAAATATAAAAATAGTCTCTTGGACTGGCTTAATGCAGGCTATATGAAAGTTAAGGAGAATTCTTATACATTTGTCCTTGATAATCTTAAAACTAAGAGGGGACAAATGGAGCAAGGAACTAGTTTCCAAGACAAGAGTTACACCGTTTGTCTGGGAAAGTAACAAGGTGCATGTGAACATCATTTGATGGCCCTCTTTACCACCCACTACTGTATATCCCTGAACTCTGGTCCAGTTATATCATCAATTGTCAATGACAGCTAGTTGTGCTGTAAAATTTGCCTGCCTTGCTGCCATTGAACCATTATTGGTGGGAAATGGATAGATAGAGGGCTTTCTGTTTCAACCAGTGTAGACATAAAAATCCCAGTTAAACCTGAGGATGTAAATTGATTGAACCAATAACTCACAGAAAACAGCTGGAACTCTGTAAAATGAGTGAAGGTTGAGTACTTTTAAACAGCTTGAATTTATTAAAAGGGACCATATGCAATATTAAACTAAAAAAAAACAGATTCATTGCTCTAGAGTTAAAGGGAATTTTTATCTGTAGTCCCTCTTGCAGATCGCATCATAAAACACAATCACTTAGACAAAACAACAGCAGGTAACCAGACACAACAACCAACAATCAATCAATAAACAAATACTGTGCACATGACAAACCTTAGGAAACAAAGAGGGATGCACGCTGGATAGCCAACATGTTGTCATCCCACAGTGTCACATAATGTTGCTGCACAGGGCATTAAATACTCTTTATGTCATTTGACTTCACATTGGTACACCACAGGTACACTCATTCTTCTTTTCCATAATTACCATGTGAATACTGTACCATGGTGCAGTGTATCATTAATACAGCGCACTTGCACTGGAGTCAAACATCTGTCTTGTGTGGTAAAGTCCTGACCATCTCTCTATGAGGACTTCGCTTCACTTTATATACTAAGTCATTGCTTTAGCACACTCTGGGGTTTCTCTTGTGCTTGACTGACATAAAGGGTTACCTTTAGGATCACCATGTAACGTCAAAGGACTGGAAAAAGTAGCAGTTTGTGGCACCTTGGGAATGAGCAGGGTGGAAAAGCAAGTGGCTATAGAGTTGAGTGTATTTTAACATCATTTTCAATTTGACTTTAAATATTAATATTAAATGAACTGCAACTCTTTGGGTTGTGTGGTTAGATGTTCAACTGAGTTGAATTTAGTCTCAATGATTTTATGAAGTGCTCCAAAGTGATAATGATTTAAGACATGTATTGGAGGAGGAAATAGGCTATTTAAAACTTTACAGCACACAAATTGAATAACATCTTAACTTCCCAAAGCTGAGAAGATGTTTATCCAGTTTTCTACAGTGATTGTATTACATAGATATTTTTATCCAGAATTTGTAGTGTTTGTAGAAAGGCTCTGAGGTGTCTAAGGACACAAGGTTTATTGTTTTTCCAGCTTGCTCTAAACATGTTTTAATCTTACATATAATCACAACTAAAATCTTAACCTTTCTTAACCTACCAAAACCTCAGCATGTACCTCTCTGGTGTTAGCCCATTCTTATATCTGTATCTCTTTCAAAATTTCCTTGCAATTACATGGTACTTGACATGATGGAATTTCTGGATTTAAAAGTCTAAAAGATTCCTTAGCACAGTTATTATCATATACTTATACAAAAAAGTGTTTGTTTTAAAACTTTTTTTTGCAAATAGAAATCATTTTTTACCCAGAGAAAATGAAAAAGACATGCTGATGCACTGTAAAGTTCAATAGCTGACCTAAGTCACCATAAATAAATTAAATACTAGTTTTCATCAAGGTAGAGTTAATTGCAGGGTGAAAAAACTCAGTTGAAAAAACAATTGAAATTTATGTTAAATCTGTGTTTGTCCTACTGTTGATAACTGCTCATAATGTGGCCTGAGGTCAATGGTTCAAATATTTAATCAAAGTTTTGTTGTTTACAGACTCTGTATTTATATTTACCATTCAGAAACACATACATTGTAGCTGATATGTTTCACTCCACACAACTCCTTAACTGTAATTCTTAACTAAAATTATTAAAACTAATATTAAAACTATGATTAACTAAAACTTAAATAAAATTGAGTCCAAAAATTAAAAACTAACTGAAACCAATGAAAGCACTGATAGAACTGAAATTCAAGTTAAAACCTAAAATATTTTCAAAATAACAAAGAATTTGAAAATTGAAAATGGGGCCAAGTAATAATTGGGGGTTTTCTGTGTGTGGTCTCATTTTTGGGTGATCAAATGGCTATTATTTGTTTTCACTGCATAAATCATAAGATTCTTCATCTGAAAGCTGAAAGCCTGTAAGGAGCTACACACGAGGTAAAGCAATTACTGTTACCACATTAAATTTCTCTGTTTGGTTCACTCTTTCTTTTTCTTTTGATGTGGACTGACACCTACACGGGAGTTATCCTTGACAGCTTACAGATGATCCATCGACATGTAGGAGTTCAACCTTGGAAGTACAGTATTCACTGATTTTGAATACTAGCTTATACAAGCATGAAAATCAATAGCTTTTTTCCTTTAGTTGAACCACCCACATAGCTTTCCAATTAGAGGCTGGTTTCACAAAGACAAATACGATTGGTCTGTAGAGTTAAACCAGTCTAACTTTTACTTTAGAACTGATAATAAACCAAATTACTAATATTAACGTCTGCCATGATATGTTAAAATCCAAGGTAACAGTCAAGGCTGACTCTTTTACTCCTACTTATACTATAATTTTTAGATTCACTTACCACTATTATCTGGAATAATATAATGGCTCAACCCTAATTTTCTAGATAACCTAATAAAAGAGGAGGACTCTTTTATTGTACACTTCCACCCTGAAATTGGTATTACTAGGCCGCCCAGTTATTTGATGTCTCTCTATAGCTGCCTATTTAGGCTTAGAACAGTCACATTAGTGCTTCCTCTAAAACTTTACATGTCATATATTCAGTTGAAGTTAAAATGCCGTTTAAAAGAAAAAGAATCACTTTCTTAGAAATGTACACAGTCGAGCCCACCGATTACATACATACATGACTTATCCCTCTGCCTAGCCCCAAGTGGACATCTTCCCACTTCAGCCTCCTCACTAAGGGACCTTGCAGCACTATAAAACCATCACATTAACTTATTTTTGTTCCTGCCAGACAATAGTTATAAGCTAACATGGCCATTGCAGGTCCTTATATGGTAAATGTATATATGTAAGGACAACCTTTCAGCCATGTTGTTGGTACACAGGTAGAAACATAAAATCATAAAATGTCACTAAAGTAGGAAAAGACCAACATAAAGACCAAGGTTTTATCACAAATTTAATCTTCTGCCACTGTAAGTTATTACCAATTAACTTTTGGAAAACATACTTCTACTTAGTGATTGTCACACCACACACTACTGTATAGGGTTCACATTCAAAGCTTTGCATACTCCTGTTTCCAGTGCTGTATATAAAAGAAGGGCTTTATTCGTTCATTCAAAAAAAAAAAAAAATTCAGCCTACTTTAGTCCAGTATGAAAGTAAGTTCTAGGAAACAGGGTTAAATTATGATGATATTTGACTTTGACAATGTGGTCTCCGGTTAACATCCTGTTTCATTGTTTCCGAGTTACCACAGCATTTTTTGTGGTTTTAGTTGCCTTCAGTTCTGCTGCCAAAGGCATATGGAGAACATACAAAAAGTTGTTGGCATGTTTTGCACAAATGGTACGTACAATATGTTATATAACAGACTTACATTGCATTTCAGCACTAGGGTTCTTGCTTGTATTTTACAACTTCCTTTTGGGCCTTAAAAGTAAAAGTTTTGATAGGTGACAATTAGCCAGAGCTAAATATGAAATCCAACTTTAACAGTGAAACAAAGACCCTCACTTTACATTGCTAGTGTGGAAACAGTAACATAAGGTAAGTAATTATGTGTACTGGATGGCAAATTTGTGAGCACACACACAACAACAACTCACACATATGGTAATGGTAAATGGTCTGCACTTATATAGCGCTTTTCTACCTATTGGCACTCAAAGCACTTTACACTGCTTCTTATTTACCCATTCACACTCACAATCACACACACTCATACACCAATGGGGGAGCTGCTATGCAGCTGGCCAACACTCACCGGGAGCAACTAAGTTGGGGTTCAGTGTCTTGCTCAAGGACACTTTGACATGTGACTGGAGGAGCCGGGGATTGAATCAGCAACTGTGAGATTGGTGGTCAACCGCTCTACCTTCCTGCGCCACAGTCTCCCATATCCCCCAGATCAGATTGCATCTGTATGCTTCTATTACTTTTTTTTCTACCCTAAATTAGAAGAAAGTAGTGCTACTACAGTAGTTTGGACTTTTAAATGCATCCATCAACATGGCAGAAAGTGAGCCAGCTTTTTAAGATGTAATTGTCCATTTTAATAGTTTTTTCATTTCGAAATAATAAAGAAACTTTAAACATACAAAAATACCTATGATAAATCAGAGTCCCACTCACATAGGTAAATAACATATAATGTATTATTAAACTTCAATGGGAAAATATACACAAAAAAATCAATGCATTGGTACTAGGAAATAAAACTTTAAGACCAATAAATAATATTAATGAAATATAACATGAATATATGTAATTATAATAAAAATGTAAGATGGGGCAGTCTTACCAAGGGGCAGTCTTGCCAAAGCATTAAAAAAAGTTAATGATGAGCAAAGTTATCTTTCCTTTTGTCAAAATAAATTAATCTCTCCAGAGTAAGACAGGATGTCCACACCTTTGTCCATATTCTCCTAGATTTAATGTTAATGCTTTTTCCTTGATGGTGCAATTATCCTTGGGGTGTGTGAGAGTCCAAAATCAGGGAGCTGTTGTAAACTTATAACTTTAGGGTATATTCAGAGGAGGGTTAAAGAAAACCCATTTTACACTGTAGTTAAGGTACTGTAAGATAATATTACAGTAGAGGGCATTAATTATTGTTATACTGTAGGGCATATATGGACAACAAAAGTCTACTGCAAATATTGTAGCTTTGTACACTCATACAAACAGTCCTTCTATGAACTTCATACAAAGATCCGGACCCTTTTAAAATATGATTTAGCACATTGGATTTAAGTTTGAAAATCCAATCCAAACCATTCATGTTTTAAAAACATTTTCATTAAATACTGTATATATGTGTTATACTTTTAAAACTACGATTCATCCTACCTCACAAATAGTCCCCCTTACATCTATTCTCTGTGCCTGTAGTTTTTCTAGAGGTTTGACCTTGTGACTGTGGTAACAGAAAATCATAAAAAAGAGAAAGATGACCTTTACCAATTATGTGGGTGAATGTTAGTTCGTCACTTTATTGCAGTGGAGGTACTAACTATTGTTAATGCATGGATAGAATAAAACTGGAATGCTATATTTCTCACATACCTGAATGAATGTCAAGTTTCAAGGTAAGTTTCATTGTTATTCTGCTAAGTTGTCAATACAATGGCATAAAAGTCATTAAAGTCTTAGTTCAGTGTTACAAATCAACAGTGGTTGATGTGACATAATCAGGTACATATTTAGGCAGTTTGTACAATGGATATACACTGATCAGCCAGTCAGTTGTAATGGACAGGGTTTGGCATGGACAATGTGACTGAACTGTGGTCTGTTAGCCCTAACCCAGCAAGCTGCACTGTGGGTCTCCATTTGATTGTTCTGAATGGATTGTTGATGCAGACTGCCTGTGGTTAAAGAATCCAGATTTCAGTTGCTACCTAAAGCCAAAGTAGGGATGGTAGAGTGAGAGGTTGAGCTCAAGTCTATAATCATTGTGTCTTTTGACAAGATATATGGTTCAGATGATGAATGGCTTGGTGAGGCCTGTGTGGAAGGTGAAGTAAATCATCGGTGGACCGGTTTTCATGGTACCAAAAACTGGAGGGTGTCAAGTTTGGTAGGGAGGAGGGATAAAATGTTTTTGTCGAACTAAACTCAGGTGCTTGGTGATGGTAGGGATCTGGGCCACTAATCAATACTAATCTATAAGAGGTCAAGGATGACATTTTCAGCACTAGAATGTTAGTGATGGGCACGAATGATAGTGATGGGCACGAAGGTCAGTACAATAACCTGGCTCAGAGAAGTGTTGATTATGTCTGTGAAAATGCTGGTCAGTTGTCCTGCACATCTCTTAGTCCACAACTTATGGTGTCTCATCTTATATGTATTAAGTGTCTCTGCCTTTTAAGATGTACCTATGGATTTTGTCAGTGTACAAGCACTTTGCCCTCTTTATGTTAACAGCTTTGTTCCCCCAAACTGAACATTACCTTTTGGGATCTGCCAGCATCCATGGCTTCTTGTTAGCCTGTATTTTTATGACATCTTTAATACGTTTAAAGTTATAGACTGTCACTGTTTCTGTGATTCATAAGATCAAAGGCTTTGGCTTGTCCCTTCAGTGGTTGCCACAGTGGAATGTGTTCTGCACGTTGATTTGGCATGAGTTTTTCTTGGATGCCCTACCTGCTGCACCTCTCCCATTTTTTTATCCAGGCTCAGGGCTGGCACTAAGGTTGCCTTTGGTGGCTGGGAGGGGCCACACCTGGTGGGGTTGTATTCGCACCTGCAGCCTTCTGTATCCCAACTCGATGCTCTACCCGTTGAGCCACCAGACCGCCTAATCACTGTTTCTCTGATTATTTGTGGAATTTTGTGACTCCAGTCAGTGTTTGTAGAATAGTCTTGTAGTGAGGAGGTAGCACCCTGTGCCCTCATCAGAAGGGTTTCCTGACAGATTTGTACATTCTAGCAGTGATTTGTATGCTGGGAGCATGTCCAAGGTGGGTTGTAGGCGTGCTTCCCACTAATGTGGAAGACAAGTGTAGAAAAGTTGACATGTTGATGAAATATTGGGAGACTATTCTTTAAGTTTTTGTGGCTGTATCCACCAGTGCAAACAAATACAATAAAAAAGGCATCCAGCTGACTGTTGCTTGTTTATGAGTTATTACTGCAGATGATATGCACCCCATGCACAGGGATTTTGCTGTGATCGCATGTTTGGGCCCTAATTTTTCCCTCATTTTGTCAACTTGAGTGAAGACAAATTGTCCTGTTTAAATTAACCAGTGAAATGATCAGTAGACAAACTGCCCCATGAAGTTGAGCATCCAACCCCTAACCAATTTATGCATAATGTATTGTGTGAGCATAGTTGTGGCAAATAATTTGTTTTGCAGAAAGGCGATTTAAAATAGCAGAAAGGACATTTTAATTGGCTTTTCTGTTAAATAAAATCACCTTTCTGCCATTTTGTTTTGGCATGGTTTTGACATTATTGACTGTAGGTGTGTTTTGCAGTCAGTAATATTTGTTTGTTTTCCATCACAACTTTCTGTAGCAGTAGTTCTTGCAGACATCCGTCCTCTCCTGGGGTCTCCTTCATATTATTAACAGCTCCCTGACACCCCTAAACTATATAAAATATGTTAAAACATTTCGTATTCCTTCTCTTCTTATTGTACATGGACTTTCAATTTGTGTGCAGCTTTTGATTTATAAAAGTAACACCTCTTAGCAGTAAAAATACTTTTGTTGTTGAAGTGTTTAAGGACAGGACAGGATGTTGGTCACATTTGTAGAAAAGTTGCTGTGATTCTGCAGAATTGCAAGGTCACACCAAACTTGTAGACATTCTTTAAATCTAAACATCAGGATCAGATTTAGGTGAACATGATGCAAGCACTTTAGCTTTCTATGTAAGGAAGGTAAGGTGTTCAGGAATGCATGGGGGCATTATCCTCCAGCTTTCCTTGCCAAATGCCTCTCAGTGGTGTTGTCTGTGCTGAAGTGCTGCAGCAGGTTCTCAGGAAAAAATAATTGTTCTTCTTGAGGACTTAAAGAGCTTGAGGAAGTCATAGACAGCACTGTGCCTCCTCGAGAGAGAGGGGGACAGAAAAGGAGAAAGACAACTACTGTAGAAAACACAGAGTTAATGTCATACAGTAGTGACAATTGTGGGGTGAGAGGACAATAGAGAGGGACAAGAGGATTAAAGGAGCTCAGTGCATCGGGATGGGTCCCCTAGCAGTCTAAGTCTTTGCAGCATAACTATAACTAACTATAAGCTTTATTAAAGAGGAAGGTTTAAGGTTAAGCCTAGATTTAAAAGTACAGAGGGTGTCTGCATCCTGAATCTGAACTGAGAGTTGGTTTCACAGGACAGAAGCTTGATAGCTAAAGGCTCTGCCTCCCATTTTACCCTTTGGAAATTCTGCGAACCACAAGTAGGAGTTCACTTCTGAATTTAGAAGTAAAAGATTGTGGGACATCTAGGCCTTTATGTCTTGTAGGCATGCTTGAAGCTTGATTAACGGATTTTTTTCATCTGGTTCCTTAGAGCAGGGTATCATCAGCATGGCAAAAAGTATTGGTCCTAAACACAGAGCCTTGTGGAACTCCTTAGCTAACCTTGAAAGAAAAATGAAAGATTCATCACTAACATGAACAAATTGAAATCTATCAGATAGATAAGATTCAAACCAACCTAGTGCAGTTCCAATTTTGTGTTCTAGTCTCTGTAATAAAATGTTATAATCAATGGTATCGAATGCGGCACTAAGATCTAACAGAACAAGTACAGAGACTAGCCCATTATCTGAGGCAAAGAGAAGATCGTTGCTGACTTTTAACAGTGCTGTTTCTGTACTATGATTAACCTTAAATCCTGACTGAAAGTCTACATACAAATTATTCCTGTACAGGTGATTGCATAGTTGTTTTGCAACTACTTTTTCAAGGATTTTAGAAATAAAGGGGAGATTGGATATTGCTCTGTAATTGTCTAAAACATCTCGGTCGAGACAGGGTTTTTTTAAATAGTGGTTTAATTACAGCTACCTTATATGCCTTTGGTACATATCCTGTTTCTACAGATAGATTAATGATATCTAATACAAACGTATCTATCTACAGTAGTTATATAAATAAAGTTGAATTGAATTGAAGGGGACAGAGAAGGACAAAGACAACTACGGGAGTGAACACACAGAGTTAATGACATACAGTGTTGACAATTGCGGGGTGAGAGGAGAGGAGAGAGGGTCAAGAGGAGGAAAGGAGCTCAGTGCATCGGGGGTGGTTCCCCCAGCAGTCTAAGCCTATAGCAGCATAACTATAACTAACAATATGCTTTATTAAAGAGGAAGGTTTTAAGCCTAGACTTAAAAGTAGAGAGGGTGTCTGCTTAGTGAATCTGAACTGGGAGCTGGTTCCACAGGAGAGGAGCTTGATAGCTAAAGGCTCTACTTCCCATTCTACCTTTGGAAATTCTGGGAACCACAAGTAGGCCTGCATTCTGAGAACGAAGTGGTCTACTGGGATGATATGGTGCTATGAGATCTTTTATATATGATGGAGCCTGACCATTCAGAGCTTTATATGTAAGAAGCAGGGTTTTAAATTCTATTCTAGATTTAATGGGAAGCCAATGGAGAGAAGCTAGTGAAGGTGAAATATGATCTCTCTTGCTAGTTCCAGTCAGCACTCTTGCTGCAGGATTAATTGCAGGCTCTTTAGGGAGTTACTGGGGCATCCTGAAAGTAGGGAATTACAGTAGTGCAACCTAGAAGTAACAAATGCACGGACCAGTTTTTCGGCATCACTTTGAGACAGAATGTTCCTAATTTTGGCAGTGTTCTGTAGGTGGAAGAAAGCTGTTCTAGAGATTTGTTTTATATGTGAGGTAAAGAACAAATCCTGGTCAAAAATAACTCCAAGGTTCCTTGCAGTAGTACTGGAGGCCAGACTTATGCCATCTAGAGTAACAATATGGTTGGACATCATATCTCTGAGATTTTTGGGCCCAAATACTATGACTTCAGTTTTAGAAGTAAAAAATTGTGGGACATCCATGCCTTTATGTCTTGTAGGCATGCTTGAAGCTTTATTATTTTCATCTGGTTCCATAGATAAATATAGCTGGGTATCATCAGCATAGCAGTGGAAATTTATGGAGTGCTTTCTAATAATGTTGCCTAAAGGAGACATATATAAAGTAAAAAGTATTGGTCCTAACACAGAGCCTTGTGGAACTCCATAGCTAACCGTTGTGTGCATGGAGGATTCATCATTAACATGAACAAATTGAAGTCTATCAGATAAATAAGATTTAAACCAACCTAGTGCAGTTCCTTTAATCCCAATTTCATCTTCCAGTCTCTGTAATAAAATGTTGTGATCAATGGTATCAAATGCAGCACTAAGATCTAACAGAACAAGTATAGAGATGAGCCCATTATCTGAGGCCATGAGAAGATCGTTGGTGACTTTTACCAGTGCTGTTTCTGTACTATGATGAACTCTAAATCCTGACTGAAAGTCTTCATACAAATTATTCCTATGAAGGTGATCACATAATTGTTTTGCAACTACTTTTTCAATTATTTTAGAAATAAAGGGGAGATTAGATATTGCTCTGTAATTGGCTAAAACACCTGGGTCAAGACAGGGTTTTTTAAGTAGTGGTTTAATTACAGCTACCTTATAGGCCTGTGGTACATAGCCTGCTTCTAAAGATAGATTGATGATATCTAATATAAACGTATCTATTAAGGGTAAAGCTTCCTTGAGCAGCTTAGTTGGAATAGGGTCCAGCAGACAGGTTGTTGGTTTAGATGAGGTAATAACTGAAATTAGCTCAGCGAGACCTATGGGTAAAAATCACTCTAAGAGGGATTGGGGCCTTACCGATGATTCTAGCAATGTTGTACATGAAGATCTTTCTGTAATATTTGGTGGGAGGTGAATTCTTTCTCTAATAGCTACAATTTTATTCATAAAGAAAGTCATGAAGTCATTGCTGCTCAGAGTTAAGGGAATAGTAGGCTCAACAGAACTATGGCTCTTAGTCAGCCTGGCTACAATGCTGAACAGAAACTTTCCTTCTCCTTTTTTCTTTTAACTAAGGACACTCTGTTGCTGTAATGGTTGCTTTCTAGCACTTCTTCTTTGCACACCTTTCCGATGTTAGAATTAGTGCTCAACAACTTAGGCAACTTCCCAAAATTGACATCTCCCCAGGTGTCCACATCACACAGTCATTAGCCAGGCATGCACTGTAGAGATGATGTAGGGGTGGCTGTAGCTCAGTTGGTAAAGGCAGTCATCCATAGACCACAGGGTCAGTGGTTCTGTCCCTGCTCCCGGCTACATGTCGAAGTGTCCTTGGGCAAGACACTGAATCCCTAAGTTGCTCCCGGTGGGTCAGGTGAGCACCTTGCATGGCAGCTACTGCCATCAGTGTGTGAGTGTGTGTGAATGGGTGAATCTGAATCAACATTGTAAAGCGCTATATAAGTGATTTAAGCACAGTGTTAACCCTAAACTGCTACTTTTTGTGTATACACCCATTACCCATGACTTATATGAGAAACTGTTAATATCAAATTTTTAATATAATTAGAACAAAACTTTTGGCTTCTTCCACCTCTAAGTAGAAATACAAAAGCTCACTACTCAATTAAAACTGCAAGTATTTCCCTAAAGTAATACTCCGCTAAAGTAGAAGTGCTACTTAAAATTCCTACCTACCTAAAAAGTTTGAGTAGATTTTAACTACTGTAATGTATGTACTGATAGGTGATTAATCTATAATAATATCTCATAATTGATTAGGTAATTTGATTTTGTATTGTAACAATATTTATCTGAATAAAGTTTAAAGTAAATAAAATAGATGTTGTGGAGTAAAACCATGTTTTCCTCTGACCTGTAGTGAAGTTAAAATAAGAGTAGCCTTAAATGAAAATAGTCTAGTTATGTAAGAGTACCACAAAATTGTACTTAAGTAGAATACTTAAAATGCTTTCATCTTTGAAGCTGATCTGAGCTGATAATATGTACTAAATAGAGTAGCTTGTTCTGTAGCTCACCAGCACTAGCACTGTGATCCTGACACAGGGAACATCAACGTACTACTTAGGTATGATTTTTTTCTCATTTATTAAAATGAGAAAATGCAAAGAAGTTGCTGGAATTTGGTCGTTACATTACACCCCACACACTGGAGATGCACTCTCTTCAATTGTTTAGGCTTTTGTTATTCCACTTTGGCATGTGAAAAATAATGGGACTGACAAAAAGTAATGAGTTATATTTACATCATGTAATCCACTTAACCCAGATCATCTGGTTCACTATGCCTGTTATTTATTTTCATATTTTAGTTCCTTCAGTTTAACCTGCAAATTCAGAGTCGCCACAGTGGATGATTTGTCTGCAAGCTGATTTGGCCTGGATATCCTTTCTGACCAGGCTTGGGAGCGGCAATAGGAATGGGGATGGGCTGTTGGGGGTTCATCGTCTTGCCAAGAGACACTTCGACATGTGGTCGGGAATAGCGGGGCGCGAACCTCCGACCCTATGGTCGGCAGGTGGCCACTGTACCATCTAAGCCACTGTTTCACTATGCCTGCATGAACTAAAACATGCAGGTGCACTTGAAGGCACTAACACCATGTCCTAACACTAAGTCCATGTAAGCAAGACACCATTTGCAGTGATACAGTACTTGCACTTTCACTATTAAAATAAGGCTCATAGTCTTATAGTGAAACATGAAGCCCTCTTTTAGCAAGCTACGATGCGACAGACTGGAATTTGCTTATTATTGCTGCACTAAACAATCAAATATTGACTAGTTGCATTGAGTACATATACAGAAAATTTTATGTACACTGACACTCAGTTTAGCCATGGTGAGTGTGTTAAGACCAAATTTTTTAAAATATTTGGCTTGAGTACATCTCAGCCCAGTATTATACTGTAGGTCTAATGTTTATGTTGGGTGATTCTGTACCACACAAGGTCTAGATGGTAGATAGGAATCCATCAAATCTGAGGCTTTGGAAAATGATCAGATGACCAGTGTATCAGAGGGCTGACAAGCTGTTCTCAACCATGCACTGGAACCTATACATTACCCAGATGAGCTGTGTGTAAAGATGCAATTGTTTGAATGAGTTGGTCTGGACATTAAACCTGCCAGCTGCACACGTCTGTGTAATGTCTGATTGGAGTAAGTAAGTTGTTCTCTCAAGAATCTACAGAAAGTAAGTGGCTGAATTAATGACATTTTTATCAAATGACCCTTGATGCTTCACTGTGCTGTAACCCCAACACTGTGATTTCCACTGTATTCTTTTACTCTGCATCATGTCAAACACACATGCCAAAGGACAATTCCAGACAATGTCTGGAGAAAGACATCCAGACTAGATAGACTCAAATTCGTATTGTGACATTTTACAATATTTATTGGCAATAATATTCATGATAGTAGTACAATTCAACATTATAATTTTGGCCGCAAGTCACATTATTATAAATACAGGGCTTAGTGCCACATGGGTTAAAAAATAGATTATTAATAAAATATTGCTTTTTTCCTATAGTAACTATACTTCATATTTTCCCCATATCTTTCCCCATATGGATTGTTTTACCACAATTTGAATTGGTTTCATGTCTGTTGGCTCAGCCGCTTATTCTGTTCATATGCTTTGTAGAACACAATTTAAGGCAAATGCCTTAAAAAGTTTATTACGTTAAAAGTTCAACGTTTTGGGAGCTTAAATATTTGGATTACATTCTACTGTATTTGTACCTTTTGATTAGTCAGATATTTAAATAATTACTTAAGTACCAAAACACATTTTTATGTTAACTAAACTTAATGTTTATTTGTTCTATTTTTTTAATCCATCCTAAATTGAACAATATGACTTTTTTATACTTAAAATTAGCTGACTCAAAAATTCATGTGGCAATGGCTTTGGGTACAACTAACTTTAACAGTTTGAGTAAATGCCCTCTATTTAACAGACTATATTTTCTAAAAGAAAAAAAAATCCATAAAATAAAAACAAGAGTTTTGACATTCTTTAAAAGCTGGCAGTAATCTGGACCTCATAGTCACTGATGACTGCCATTGCACTGCAACATCTCCAGTCTCTCACTCTCTGTCTTGCATTCACCACTATGAATGCAAGGTATGCTTCCAAGGTCCTGTCTTTATTCTGACCTTGAAAATACCCTGATCCGTCCTGGCTGGTGATTACACATTTCTTTTAGTGTCTCTTTCCCGTCGTTAATTTCAGGTTTAACAGTTAGAATACTTGTAAATCACATGCCAAATTGTATTTCCCAATGACTGCTAATGCCAATATTTGTAGATGGTATTTTTCTATATTCTACCATGGCATAGATTTAAAATATAATGTAGGATGAAGCAGTAACACATGGCTTTTGAACTTGTTTTAGGGTTTATGAAAACAATGCCTGAAAACACAAAACAACAAAAGCACAGATTTTTTCTCTTATATTCATCTCACAACTGTGCAGCAGCAGCAACAGCAGCACCAGCAGCCTAAGAGTGTCTGACAAAAGTGGAGTAGTGGGAGTGGAGTGGAGGAAGGGGGCAGCAGCAGAGGAATTGACTGGCACAGAAACTAAAGCCTGCCAGGTTGTCGGCTCATAGTGGATGTCCTTCATGGAGGACTAACAAATGAAAACAACAGAAAAGAAAGACAGAGAGAGGGAATGACAGAAAAGGACATGGTTACTTTAAATGCTCTAAAAATCCTGCAAAATGAGATTTACAAAGCAACCAGGTCAGACACAGAAAACGAAATGGTTGTTAGGGAAAAGACATTGCTCACCAATTTGTCCTTCAAAGTTTAGAACTAAAATGGAGACATTTGTACATGTGAAATCACAGTGCATTCAAGTTCTTCAAAAAAACAAGCATGTACAGTGGAAGACTTTCAAAACCATTTATTAGTCTATTATGTTTCCAATTACTAAAAATACCAATCGTGACAGTTACTAATAGACAAACACTAAAAAGAAAAGAGGAATAAAAATGCAAGGCTGTTGTGAGTGAATAGAGTTTAAATCTATATTGGAAATGGTGTGAAAGAACTATTACATATCAAATGAATGTTAGTGTACCACACATCAGCTTATTTGTGAATCAAACTATAAGATGATAAATATACACAGGTTTAAGTTTGATAGAGGGAGGTTTTAAGAGTGTGTTTGTGTGCAAGCCTGAGTCTTGTTCTTTTGTCCAAATAAACAAAGTTGGATTTGTGTGGCGCTGATGGACAGTTTGCTGCAAATATGCAGCTGAAAGGTGATGAATGAGTAGCCCAAGAGTCTGGATCTGAATAGAGAGGAGCTGGTGGTGGGCAGTCAATGCCTGTGGGTTGATGAGCATTTGTTAAAAAAACTGCTATTACATAAAATAATAATATTGTATTGTATAAATTATTTTTCTGACAGTTTAGTATTTTATAGTTTGCAATGAAGAGTAGAAAGAGGATACAACATGCAACAGCTTGACTTGAACCAGTTATGTGATACACGCCACAAACATTTGGCTACCAGGGCGCCCTAATGATGTATTTTTAAATGAATTTAACAATTCACATTTTAAACAAACAGAATGATGGTAAACATCACTATTACTCTCAATATTATATACTCAAAACTATATCATGACATTTTACAATATTTAAGTGGTAATAATATACACAAATATACAAAAAGTAGTATAATTCAATAATATTTGTTTTGGTCTCAAGTCACATCATTGTACATATGTACAGTGGTTATTGCTACTGTTTGATAACTTTCTGTACACATAAAACTGTGTTAGGTTTAGGGAAAACAGCCTTAGGGTAAATGGTAAATGGTCTGCACTTATATAGCACTTTTCTACCTATTGGCACTCAAAACGCTTTACACTGCTTCTTATTCACCCATTCACACTCACAATCACACACTCATACACCAATGGGGGGAGCTGCTATGCAGCTGGCCAACACTCACTGGGAGCAGCTAACTTGGGGTTCAGTGTCTTGCTCAAGGACACTTCGACATGTGACTGGACCAACAACTGTGAGATTGGTGGACAACCGCTCTACCTTCCTGCGCCACAGTTGCACCATTATGTCAAGAGACAACATGGGTTAGGGTTAGGCACTAAAACTTAAGGGTAAGGTTAAGTTGCTGTGGTAATTAAGTGTGTCACATTCATCATTAAAGTGCATAAGCTCTTGCACTAGTTGAATCCCAGTATCCTGCGGAAAAATCCTGTGTCCTGTTGTTGTCTTGTTGTACCGTCTATTGTACTTGTGATGACCACCCATGGTCACTTTATGCGTCAGCATGTAATGCAACAGGACATCTTGGGAATGAGATAGGGGGGGCATATTTATTGTATTTCCTATTTTACTTTATTTCTATTGGTGGGTCTTGCTAAATCAAAGTCAGCGACCTAAAATTCGCACCCACTGCTGTTTAAAAGCATCATATTTATATTTTCTACATGTTATAGAAGGTGTGGTCAAGCACCACACCTGAACACTGGTGATAGTTCAGTTCAGCAGCAGATTTTAGTTTTTATTGTGAATTTTTTTCAGATTAAAAACCACTCTACGCATGCCAGATTAAGATCTTACATTTGATTAACAATAAGCAAATACTTACTGTTCTTACTGTGCACTTGTGAGACTGGCTTCGAAAAGTGTTTTTGAAAATTGGAGTTTCTTTGTTTCTCTGCTCTGCACAGCAGGTTTGGTTTTGCTCCTTTGCTTTCACTGAGCTTATCAGCTACTGGCACAAAGTAAGCCATTGCTGCATAGCTGTCCAGTGAACTGCAAACACACACTTACTTCCTGGTCTTTATTGACTCGTGACTCTGATTGGATTGAGGGAATAACAAATGCCCTTTTCCTATCATTCACACTTTAAAGAAGATAAGACTTTAATGATCCCCCTTGGATACAAAAATTTTAAAAGGAAATAAGCAAAAATAAATAACATGCAGTGGCAATGGGAATTAATGAATTAAAACTATAAAAATGTGCAAAAGGACGCTACCATCATCAGCATAATGTGTCTCTCAGAAAAACAGGCAGCAGATAGCAGCAGTAATGACACTCAGCTTTCAGCAGCAGCACCAGCTGTGCCCGATCCAAGGGGGCATCAAAAGTGATTCTGGCCAAGAAGGGTCAGATGAGGACACAAACACAGAAGGGGGCGGGGTGGTGGTGAAGGGTGGTGGAGCGTGCAGAGAGATGGAGAGAGCAGGAAGAAAGCAAAAGCGATTGTGATGAAGTAAAGAAGGAGGGGGTTTGGAAGAGAGCACAAGGGAGTGTATGGTGAGAGAAACAAAGGGACAGCAAGAAAGGCAACAAAAGACTACCACTGAAATAATGAATCTTTTTGCTGCCACACAAAGCCCATAATGATGTTTTTGACACAGACATCATGAAGTGATTATTCATCTTCAATATAAATTTGCAAAAAATAAATGAAGAAAACAAAAAAGGTTGTTATAATTCTGTGTATTTAACATGATGATGGGACTACTTTAATTCAGCTACAATAAAATGTATAGCCTGACCTCATACTCAGTACATGTCCAACTGTCAACATGTACCTGCACTTCCGGTTTTCTCATCTCAAAGTTTTTTAAATGGATTTTTCATTAAAAGCCTGAAATAAGGTCTGTGGTTAACACAAGGTCAAGATTCTTTCTTGTTCTATTGGTTGACATGGATAATCAATAATCTGTGACAAAAAACATTGGAAAAATCCAATTTTTTATTGTGGGAACCAGAAACATTTTCTGGCTTGGCCTACAAAAAACTTCATCCCTATGCTATTTACATGAGCATTAGATGTGTGGGTCAGCAAAACAGACAACTTGGGACTTGGGAAACCATACATAACCTTCATTTAGTGTTCAGTAAAGGCTGATGACAAAGGTCCTTTAACCTTTATAATGTCATTGTTTTAAACCAAAACATAACACATCTGATATATCTGTCATTGTAGAAGATTTGTATTAGAAGGTAGGAATAGACAATCTTTGGAAGACTTTGATTACATAATATTGAACAATTATTTTTTTTATGGCATTTCCAGGCAAAGGGCGGAAATTTCAAATGCCAGATGAGCAACAGTAATACTTAAAGACTAAGGGTATTAATACTTAGGTTAATACTAATAGTACATAATAGTATTTTATGTATTACGACATTAATACATAGCAATACAGATGGCTGACGATATGGATATACAATTAATCTGCTTCATTAGTTCTTAAAGTAATTTCATGACTTACAGCACAGATTGGTGCAAGTTAGTATGTGATTTGTCCATCTGAATACTTCAAACCAGTGAAAAAAGCTTATAGTGAGAGATGCAAATCCAGAAATGTTGACGTAAAATAACCAAACCTGTTTTGGTTTGAAGGATCATTCGTGAGAACCAGGTCCGTTAACAAAAGAGTCAACAAGCAAATATAGAGTTTTACCTACCTACCACATTGTTTATGTTTAATGCCAGTTTATAGCATTAATGCAGGAAGTTCTCCATCTTGCTAGATACTGTAAATGCCAATGGTTTTAGAAACTCTGGCCATGAAAGTGGTACAATCCTCATAAGTCAAAGTCGAAGCCAATGTATGTTGATCATTGGCTGTAATAGGGAGTTTTTTTCCCTTTTCTGATAATTGGCATTGAATAAATGAATGATCATGCAACAAATTAGCTAATATGCAGGAATGTTAAGAAGGCCACCATCACTCCCATGGTTAGGTCAACAGTTGATATCAGAATTCCCTGCATAGTCTTGTGGTCATTCTTGAGTATGTTTTGTCTTCATAATAGTAGTAGACACCCAACAATACATATGTTTGCAGCTCCTTTTGAACTTTAAGCCTCTACTCACTTACTGGTGACCATTACCAACCTTGTTTCTATACATTTAAAATGCATTGGCAAACACATTTTGTAGGGAACATAATTAATGGATGTAATGATAATAATGAAATGAGTATATGGTAAATGGTCTGCACTTATATAGCACTTCTACCTATTGGCACTCAATGCACTTTACACTGCTTCTTATTCACCCATTCACACTCACAGACACTGATGGGGGATCAGCAACTAAGTTGGGGTTCAGTGTCTTGCTCAAGGAGGTGGGGATTGAACCAACAACTTTGAGATTGGTGGACAACTGCTCTACCTTCCTGCGCCACAGTCACCCTATATATTGGCGATGAATTTAACTGACAAGTATAGTAAAACATGCAGTCTTGCAGTACACGTCCAGTTTGTGGGAGTAGAGCATTTTTAGATGTTTTTGTTGTTAACGTTAAGGGAATATTGTGGTCTAACTGTGCTGTGACAGTCCTACACTTTATTCACCCATCATCCATCCCAGCCATGTCCTGGCAATCAGCTTCCTGTTACAGCAACTACTCTTCTTCAAATATGTTTTTCGTAGAGATTTGCTTCATAACTTGTGACACCTCCCATGACACAGACTCCCAAAACAGCACAGGCAACAGTGCAGAGGTTAAACAGAGGCTGACCGATTTGAGATCAAATCCAGGATGTCACATGCTTCTGCATATCCCTGAGATGCCTCATGCATTCACACAGCATCGGTTTTCGATATCCCTGGGTCAAGCAATCTTGTTGTATGCTACATTCCAAAATTTTGCTTTGATAAATGTAGAGCTTAAGTCATTAAAAGACAAAGTTGATTTGAAATGCCATCCATCCAATAATTACAGACTAATAATAATAATAAAAATGCACATTTTATAGATCCCTATGGGGAAATTGTTAGACAGCTACACATAGATAATGGCAGTTGTCATCCCAGTGTCTGGGATCTTTTAGTGTCTTGTCCAAGGATAGTTCCACATGTGGCCAGGAGAAACTGGAAGTTAAACCGCCAACCCCAGGGTAAATGGATCATTTCAATGCCAACTGAGCTACAGCCGCCCCTCCTATGGCTGGATTATTATTAAATGTCCCTGTTTGTCCAGAGGCAAACACAAAAACTGTTTAAAGTGCAACCATGATCAAAATCGTATTGAGATATGTGTTAGCCAACTTTATACACTGAAAATGAGAAAATGGATTAACCAAACAAAGTCCAAATAAAGATATACATTCCGATACCCTGTTGAAACTACAACCTAATGATGCAAATCAGTGAATACTTTGTGAATACTCTGTATTATAAGACTAATTAGTTGTCCATAACATAACAATGTTTGAGAAACTCAAATCTGAAACTTAAAGAACAAGCAAAAAAAACAAAAAAACAACCAATGAAGACTGTAGCTTCATTTTAGCAGGACAACCAATACTAGTTGATTGCAGGGCTGTCATTTTATGTCAAATACACTCCAGGGAAGATTAGCAGATACTTTTGTCAGACAGGCCGTGGCTGAATAGAGAGAAAGAAAGGGGAAATTTAGAGAGTTTGAGAAAGAAAGAGGCAGAGCAAATGAAACTGGACATTGAAGAGCAATAGGGAGAGGGAGTGAAAGAAAAGGGGCCGAGGAGGGAGGGAGAGGTAGGCAATAGAGAGAAGGCCAAATGTGTCTGGGAAAGTTTTGGAGCTGAGGTGCATTGTAGGAGACCAGACAGTGTGTCTGGGGGGTCTGAGGTGTGCATTAATGCCAGCGATTGGAGGAGGGCTGCCGCAGTTGTGCGTGAGTGGAATATCAGATGGAGAGAGAAGAGAGAGAAAAGAGGAGTGAATATGGAAAGGGTACAGACACTGAATTTTGTACAGGGCTAATCTTCTGTGCCTTCAGAAAGTAAAAACAACCTTCTTGCTGCCAGCAAACCGCAACAAAAATGCAAAATGGCAAAATTGGGGGTCCTTATTTCCAAGTTTATCAGGAGCTATTCAAGCTAAAAGTTGTACAAGGATTAATCCAAACTCTTAAAGCAGGGGGATAACAAATTGAATCATTCTGTAATGCTTTAACTGATTTAAAGTAGTCTGCAGAGAATCAGTCAGCTCCAGTTACAGTGTTCATCAGGTGGCTTTGAGGCAGAACCCCAAACCTATGATATATTAAATATCTGTGAGGGAAGCAATTTGAAGAGATTTTGAAGACTGCAGCAAACACACCTTATGAACCCTGACTCAGGCTAAAGGCTCGACAAAGTAAAAACGCAATTATAGCAAGATTACTAGGGATCGACTTAGAGTTTATGTCATTATTGAAAGAAGGAAATGGAATGCTAGATATCTGTGTGCTAAAGGACAGACTGGAATCTATGTATTAAGGCCAGTGAAGAATCGACTATAGACAGTTCTAATGACATGTTGGCTTTTGCCCCTGGTTAAAGAATTGTATATCTATACAACATTGTAGCTGGATTACATAGAGACTTTTTTGTGACCCTAAAGTTTTGGAGCTCCTTAAGCTAAAACTTGTGCATGTATAAAAATTTTGTGACAACGTCTGCAGAGAAGTTTGTACTGTATGTTACAGTACACAGAGAATAATAGCAAGCACAGGTAAATGGTAAATGGTCTGCACTTATATAGCGCTTTTCTACCTATTGGCACTCAAAGCGCTTTACACTGCTTCTTATTCACCCATTCACACACAATCACACGCGCACTCATACACCGATGGGGGAGCTGCTATGCAGCTGGCCAACACTCACTGGGACCAACTAAGTTGGGCGTCAGTGTCTTGCTCAAGGACACTTCGACATGTTACTGGAGGAGCCGGGGATTGACAACTGCGAGATTGGTGGACAACCGCTCTACCTTGATGCGCCACAGTCACCCAGGTGCATGTAGCATTCACTACACTTGCTCTTTAAATTCCAAAATAGAAAGAAAGTAGCTATTGAATTACTTAGACCAGAGTGTCAAACATATCCAAAGTGAAAAATGATCATAATCTATGTGCAAAAGTCTAATGTTTTTACCCCATTATCACTTAGAATTTACAAAACTCTGATCTAGTTGCAATTTTGTGGTTCCTTTCGAATTTAAGCTTTTACTTGTGAGTTTGAAAATTGCTAATTTAAAACATATGCTGATACAAAGGAAACACTTTTTTGTTTGAAGCATAAGTAGGTAACTTTGTTTTTTTAACTGTTTTTTTTTCCAGTGCAGATGGTGTCACGTTGGTGGAGTGGTTAGTGCTGCTGCCTCACAGGTAGAAGGTCCCTGGTTTTAATGTACTTGCTAGTGGTGGTCTTTCTGTGTGGAGTTTGCAAGTTCCCACCGTGTCCAAGCATATTTGGTTAATTTTAATGACTTTAAATGGCCGTGATTGTGAGTGTAGGTGTGTTTCTTTGTATGGCTCTCTGTTTTGACCCTGAGAGAGACTGGAGGCCTGTCCAGGGTGTATCCCAACGTCTTGCCCTATGACAGCTGGGATAGGTGCTGGTCCCCGTGACCCTGAATGGGATAAGCTGTTAAGATAAAGAATGCATGGATCGATTGTTAGGTCTAGGGGACAAACCCACCACAGATCAGGCACTTGCTTTCAGTCTGGGTGAATATTAGGAACAGAGAATGTACAATTTACATTGTACTGTAACTGTTACTGTAACTGTTGAGTTACTAAATTTGTGATATATGTGATTTGTTTAGCCGTGCCTGTTACAGTGGTTAAAATTATAGCTTTTGTCTGAATAAAAAGTTGTTTACGTTGTTCACATATGATAGAGAACCTACCTTGTGAAATGGTACTCGAGTATTCGAGTCTTGACCGACTGTAAAGACACTTTTTTAGATTCATGAGAGAAAGTCAGAACACAGCCTCCCACTCACCAGCTAAAAATCAGGCGAACTCTCTGGTGCAGGAAGGTAGGGCGGTTGACCACCAATCTCACAGTTGCTGGTTCAATCCCTGGCTCCTCCAGTCACATGTCGAAGTGTCCTTGAGCAAGACACTGAACCCCAACTTAGTTGCTCCCGGTGAGTGTTGGCCAGCTGCATAGCAGCTCCCCCATTGGTGTATGAGTGTGTGTGTGATTGTGAGTGTGAATGGGTAAATAAGAAGCCGTGTAAAGCGCTTTGAGTGCCAATAGGTAGAAAAGCGCTATATAAGTGCAGACCATTTACTCTCACAAGATGGTGTCAACTTCATATTCTCAACTGACTGTCCTGGGATACAGACATTCTTTAACTATTATTCACTGTTTTTATCTTTGACTACAGGCACTATAAAGACAATGGGTTAAGTTTGTACATTCATTGTAGTAACTGATGAATACAATGGCAATGTCATAAATGTTTTTTGGAAGATCTATGAAATGTGCAGGCACTTTTCTCTTAAAATGTTAACATGATTTTATATGTGCCTGTTTGCCAATGCAGCAGTTTAAACATTTTTAATTGTTATTAGTATTCTGGTTATAGCAGGAGATGTATTTCTCAGATATTGTACAGAATGTACCTTTCAGAAAAAATGACTGCAGTGGAGGCTCAAGCACTTCAGACTGGTGTGATAAATAACATTATGGTTTAAGTCAAGAAATTCAAATTAGTTGAAAAACATGTTTAGGTAACTACTATCTGTAGCAGCAGCTCTAATTAACACTTTGAGCCATCATGTGGTAACAAAAAATTTGTTACGTCATATTTTGTTGTTTTTTATACTAATGAGGTTGTTTTATTTTTTTAACTGATAATGTTTTATGCAATAATAATATAATAATAATAATCTATGGTTGCTATTATTGCTGCCAATATAATGTGCACTGAAGAATTTTGGTGGGGGGCTTCACCAAACCCTAATTAGAGAAGAGGTAAATTTAATTGGGTCCTGAGTAAATATCAAGCATTTTTATTTTTACTGACATGTGCTGTACCTTTTCTAAATGAGGGCACTGTATTGAATACAATCCAAATCCTAAAGGTATAGTCACAATTATTGTTCTATGAAATCATACTATTTCCTTAAGTAACCTAAGCTGGTTTGTCAGGATATGTTTCTTTGGTTACATTTAGTAAACATATGTGTATTTTACTCATATCTGGACTTTAGGTGTGCATTAATATTTATTATTAAATATTTTCCATTAATAGTAAGAGAAACTCATAATTTACTGTACTATAACTACATTAAATTATACATCAATTGCTTTATTTAGCATTGGCGTTTTAATAAACATCTTTTCCAACCAATTTTTCAAGTAATCAAGGGGCAAATTATTGTAAACATCACACACGATTGAGATTAGTTCACAGGATGTCATGATACATTTAGATGTGGCTATGGTTTGGTTAAGATTTGGTCATGGGTGAGAATGCAATTGGATACATAATTACCCAGATGAGCAGCTACGTTATATTTTTGGCGTGATCTTGTCTTTACACAGTTACAATTCCTGTGATGTGAGCCTGCAGTTTGCCCCTGGTAAACAAACCAGCTGCCTTATAACAAAGAATTCCATCCACATGTGAGAGAGGCAAAGATCCTATCTTGTGGATGTTAGCTGATTTTATACATTTAGGTTTGATTTGGGGTTCCAAATGAATTTTATTTTGGAGAACAGCGTCAACTTTCAGCACCTCAGTTGAGTACGTGTATCCTTGCACCCTGCAACTTACATTCTCTGTCTCTGTATTGATTCACTTGACACCCACTTATGTCCTACAATGGAACATGGTTCATGTGCTGTCACCAGCATTTGGAGAGCTGCACAATCATACTTGTTAAATCTATGACTGTAAATTCACAAAACAAAAACCAATTACTGGAGCTGCACGTTATCAGAAGATATCAGTGACAGAGGAGGTATTTTCATAGTATTATGATACAGTCAAATCTGTAGCTACTTCTGAGCTGTGAAAGGCAGGCATATGGAGAAATGTTCTATATTCGTGTCTCGGTAAACCAGAGCCAAGTCCCAAAATGACTCCTTCTTTTCTATTCGCAGCTGAGGCTAACTAAAGATTGGTATTTGTTTTTGGTGCGGGGAAGCTTTCCAAGAAATGTGTGCGTGGATCTGTGTATTTCTGTATATGCACTTCTGTTAGTGTATGATCGAGTGTGTACGTGCAAGCCAGTCAGTCTGCTTCTGGCTGTGTGGGACGCTCTGGGAGACGAGGATACAAGTGTGTGTGTGTGTGTGTGTGTGTGTGTGTGTGTGTGTGTGTGTGTGTTATGTGTTGGAGTAGAGGGGCGTTTTTGGGGAAGAGAAGGACTGAGTGAGTAGAAGCTATACCTGGACTGTCCCTCTTGCACTCCCAGGGTGGGAGGGGGTGGAGGTGGAGGTGGAGGTGGAGGTAGAGGTGGAGGTGGGGGTTAAAAAAAAACAGGAGAGGAAGAGAAGGGAAGGGGAGAGGTTTTTTGGGGTGACAGGAGGACGGCTCCATGGCTGCTTTTTCCCTTCGCTGCATTTTCACACTTCCTTTTCTCTTCTCTGTTTTGCCGTGTTCAGCTGATCTAGGCAGAGAGTCAAACAGACAAGGAGAGTTTGCAGAGAGAAAAATCAAGCAACTGTTTTTTTTTTTTTTTTAAGGCTGGGATTTTGGCTGTCTTTGTAGATGTTGCTTGTCATTTGCTTGTATTGTAGGGAGGCAGCGTGTGTAGTGCAGAGGTTTTACTGGCTGAAAGATTACCACTCGTTTATACTTCTCATTACTACTAGCATACAGTAAACTGAAATTGTGAAAAAAATAACACCAAAAGAACTCGTCTGTTTATCTGTGAGTGTTTCCTTCTCCTTCCCTCAAAATGTTTCTCTCCCTCTTTCCTTTACTGTTTTCATTCGTCTCACTCTTTCCTACCCTCTCTTCGAGCTGCTTTTCAGGGTGGTTTTGTTACTGTAGTTACATGTTTTAGCTGTTTTTTTCCCTTTTTTTGGATGGGCCATAGTTAACATGACTGACTATACCTTCTGCCAAGCACCATAGGCCCTGCGGAGTAGAGAAAGGAAACACTTGGAAACTAAACATAAAGGCGAATCGGTAAGTCATTATGCTATCAATGTTTTCCGTGCTTTGCTTTTTTTCCCACTTTTGTTCGCTTTGCTTTCTTATTTTTAGATTTTGCCATTTGGTAGTGTGGTGTGTTTACTGCATTTTATTGTAACTGTACGCTACCTGTTGCCGAGCTATGTGGGTTACACTGTGTGATATTATGAAGTGCTAACAACATGCCACTTCCTCACCTCTCACTTCTTCACCTCTGTTGAACCCATGCTTTTTTCTCCACACACACATGCACATGCACATACACACATATACAGATATACACACATCCTCTGTTGCTGGGTAGATTTAATCAAGCAGGATGAGTAGCACCACTGGCGCTGTTCAGTGACGAACAATGCAGGTGGTGGCCTTTAGCTGGTCTTAGTTTTGTCTGTGCTTTTGAGGTGTGCCTCACATACACACACGTGGTTGCAGCAGTGTTGGCGTTGGTTGGCAGGGTGCGGTGGATCCCGCTGACCTCTTTGTTCGACCAATCTCAAAGTGTCTTTCAGCTCACTGGCAAAGACCCACTGACATACTTTGAACAACATGGCAACAGCTTCAAAGTCAGACGTCTCATTTAAATTCAGGCAGAGGAAAAAGAAGGATAAAGAGAACTTGAGATGGACTCTGAAAGTTGAAATCAGACCACGCACTCTCTTTACCACTCACTCTCTTTACTCACTACCTTTACTTTGTTGCTTGTCTTGCAGACCAACAACTCTATTCATATTAACCAGCACAGTGCTGAAACAATGTCCAGATTTGAACTTTTAGTGCTTTTAAAATGTGAAAAAAATGAATGTAGATTTGCAGATTATCCTGTGATGTAAAGGCAGAACTGTCAGAGAATTGTTAAAAAAATAAAACTTAAATAAATAAATTATAAAATAGTGACTTTTTTACATGTAACAATAAAACTTCGCTAAGTAACACTCTGACCATATGATCTAGTCAGTGCTCTTGCTTGCTTGGCTTTTTTCTCTATTAGTTGTTCTAGTTTCACCAGGGTTGTCAGTGTATCTCAACCTGTGCTGGTTGTTATTAGTGTTGTGTCTTGGCTGTTTTGTTAATGTTTGTATTTTTATAATTGTCTTAAAATTTCAGGGTTTTATGTCCCGTAATTACATTGCATCTTGTCTTGCTTGTCTTGTCTTGTTGAAATGTTTTGTTGTTTTAAGTACTTTTTAACATCTGGCCAAGGGACAACAGGAAAAAGTAGCCTCCTGGCTAACACACATTTACAGAGATGTTTATCAATATGCAATAAAAACTAAAATAAAAAGAAATAAGTGCACAAAGATTCTACACCCTACATCAATTTAAGGAAACAAAAACCCTTAACATAGTTGACATTTTTTGCTAAGCAAATACAGTATTTACTGTTATAATAATTTTGAGGTACATAACTTTATTGTTGCTGTATTTACAGTACAGTCAGCCTATATACCTTTATGTCTTTAGCAAGTCATAAAGAAAATGTGCTACACACAGCTTCATGAGAGCTATTTATTTGAATCATTTTATTTCACCTATATCTCAATTTGCTTTCAAACCTGGGCCTGTTAAATTGACTTGATACACCTGTTACTCATTGAAAAGAGTATAAAAAGAGAGTATGAACATACTAATACACTGTGTTGACAACCTGTGAGTAAAAAATAGGGTACAATATCAAGTCAGAAATGACACAGTACGTTGTAGGATGAGGAACTTAGACAGCTAAGATGTTGGTGAGTGAAGTTGGTAGAATTAACTACTTTTCACACATAACTTGAAAAATTCCACCTTGTGCAACTTGTGTCTTTAAAAAATTAATAAAATATGAATTCATAATTTTTGCCAAGTAATTAATTGCTTCCAATTTTCAGCAAAGAATAATGATAATGTTTTTGTGTTAAGCCTCGGAAAAATAGGCTCTAATTTTATCTCTGTAAGTATTGTCCTTGGTGACACACACACACATACACACACAGAGAGAGAGAAGGTCATGCACTTTTGAGTACAAAAACTGGTTAAACAGGCTTATTACTTCTGACTCATTATGCTGATGGATGTACAATATGAAGTCATCTGCTCACAGCCCCGAACCCGTAGATCCGAACTTGTGTTAAATGACACCACAAGCTTGTATCTACAGGTCTGCGTCTGCGCAGCTCCAGCAACCCAAGCGCTATCGATTAAATACAACAGGCATTTCTCACCACCTCCTACCAGCTGTGTTAACCATTTCTGTGTAACATTGCTTTGTTCTGCACAAGAGAATCATGAACAAAGCTTTTTTCAATTTTAAACAGCAGCTTAGGTTGGTTTGGTCTTTGCAATCAAACTCTAAAAATCAACAGAACACCTTCCCTCAGTTTTCAAGCCTACTTCAGACCAGTATGAAAACTATATAAAACAAATATGAATATATCTGTTTCAAAAGTGTCTTCACACATCCCAAAGTTTAGAAAAAGTTATAAAGGATCATGACATATTTCACACAGTTGTGGTTTAATTGTAACTGGACGTTAAGGCCAACAAATAGTTATATGGGCACACAATCAAAGTTACCACTCCTTCATGAAGATGCAGAGGGATATCAGTCAGCATTTAGCTGCAGATGGCCTTTGTAGTGTTAATGAAATAGACTCAATAAGAACATGCATCTGTATAACAGTTGCACTGCTAGATTTCTTGCAAATATATTATCTTCCACATGTTAAGAGTTTTAAATGAGCAACTGGAGAGGAGTAAGTGATGTTAAGATTTTGGATGAGCTTTGGAATAAGACATGTTTATCTGCTTTGTGTATAGAGACTGTATCTAAGATACAAAACTATTAAAATGTTATAATCACTTTTCCAGGGTAGAAGAGCATAAAACAAGTTTAACACAAGTGGTTTCCTTTGCACTCTTTTAAAATCCCAAACTACCTGACTGATGAAGTCCTCTTGTCCATGTCTGCTTGCTCCCAGGCTGAGGTAGTAGGTTGTATAGTTGAGAATTACACCCCCAGGAGATAACTGTACAACCTCCTAGCTTTCCCTGAGGTATGCAGGGCACTCTGCATAGCTGACTGGTACAAAAAGAAAGAAAAAGCAGCAGATACTATATGATCCGCAATTCAGGCTGTTTGCAGATGGAGCAGGAACACAAAAAAAAGCTCTGGTTTTCACTTCAATGCCAGTTTTTTATTCTGTTTTTGTCTTTTCTGTGTTTGAGCATTATGTCTGGTGTACTCTGGTGTATTAAAAATATGACCTCTTTAAATGCTAATATTCAGTTTTTCCCCAGATTTTGTTTCACATATGTTTGTTTATGGTTGCAGCTACAAAGCTCCTTAATTATCCTTCTATGTATTGTGCTTATTGTGTGTCATAGTTGTTCAGTGCAGAAGGAGACATCTTCAGAAACTTTTTCACTGACCAGCAGTCCCCAAATCAACAGATATTAGGATAGAGAAAAGCTATAATAGAGACATTTGAGACCTAGAACATTAATGGCGTTTGTTTGAAAACCTCGACTTAAAAAACTGATCAAGCACATTGCTACAGATTGTTCTGTCAACTGATAAATCAACACTTTACTTATAATCTTTATTTTTATTTTTTTACTACTATTAAAAATATAATAATAATACTATTACTATCCTATTAAGGCCAAACATGACCATGGAATTTTAAGGTTCTATTACAACTGTGACTGACTTTCAAATTTTCATATATTATACCACATAATTACTATACAGAAAAGATCCGTTTTATTTGTTGAAATAACAGGCATCCTTAAATTTCACTTTAACACTTTAAATGAGGTTTGTTTTATAGAACCAGGTAGACTCTTCTGATTCTAAAACCTCACTTTTCATTTAGAATTAAGTAATTATCATGTGTTAATGGAAAAAAATCAAGAAAGTTGTTAGAAAAAGACAGTTTGGTCATATTTTGTTTTGTATACAAAATGAATGTTTTAATTACTGAAGTGAGTAATATTTTAAATAAGAATATTGGGAACAGATTGAGCAACGTGGTTAAACATAAAAACCTTCAGTCAAATCCAAGATTTTTCATAGACAGATTTAAACTAACAATGGAGGCTGTAAACTCTTACTAAAAACAAAAACAAGCAAAAGTCAAATTAAATAAAAAAACAGTTCATGAATGCTTTCTGATTATTTCTCTCTGTGTTACACATGTTGTCCCTTTGTCTGCTGTTTGTCTTTTTCTGCTGCTTAAGATGTTAATCCGTGTCATCACTTTATTAAGTTCACAAATTTGAAGCAAAACAGATATATACCAGTTAAGAACATGGTAGAGTTCACAAAAGATTACAAAATTACCAAATGAGAAAAACAGAAAAGTTGTTCAAATTTGATTAAAAAAAAAATCAGCATGTTAAAATTCTGATCATGCCTGCTGTTATCTCAAAACTTTTTTGTTACTACCATTAATACTGATTTACTCTTTCAAACAAACATTATAGCAAGATGTGTAATTAAGATTAACAATCTTTCTTTCAGTTTAGAATTAGTTAAAAACAAGCTTTTCACTAAGACTCAACTTACTTGGCATGCGTATCCGTGTCATTTGCACAGTCTGTAGTAAAATCCTCAGTTTTTAGAATTTATAATGTCATATTTGTCACAGTTTCATGGTCTTTTCATTTGTGCCTAGCCTCAGCTAGAGTGGATTTAGAAAGAGAGTGACAACATACATCTCCATTGACTTTTTTTTTTATTATTTAATGGCAGATCGTCCCAAACACTTGGAGTTGATGAAAACAAACATTCAATTATTGATTTATAATAAACACATACATAAGGCTGTATTCATTTGCTGCTAAATTTGCTTTATCAATAGAAAACGTCCCCCCTACATAAGTCAAAAGGACTTTTTTATGACTTTTACATCCTTGCAAACAGCTACACTATATTGTTAATTAGTGACTAATTGTTTGAAATATTTATTGTGCTTATTTTATATATCTTTAGTATTTAGTTATCAAATTATATACATTGTTAGTTTGGTTTCAGAGGACATCATGGTTGCTAAAATATTTAATAAATTATTTTAAACATATTTTGGCTGAAACATTATTGCTGTTGGTGAAAAAAACCCATTCAGTTCCACTTTGTTTTAACACCTAGTTAGCTAGTTAGCTTACTTGCTTAATTTGGTGCATCTGAACAACCAGATGCTGTAATAATTTTCTGTCTCCATTAAAATCCCCATTGTCTGCAACTTTTGAAAAAACAAAAAACTTGCCTTAACAAGTGAGTGTAGGGTGAGTTGATTGGTTCTTTGCAGATAGAACCTTATCAAATTAACTAAGATAACAGACTTGGAATCCTTTTTTTTCCTATTCATAAGGACAATTTAAAAAATACCTATACAAAATGTTAAAAGCATACTATAGAATACTTTTGTGTAAATAACTAATTTTTAAACAAATGTAAACACATGAATATTTTATCTTTGTCTTTCTCTGTGTATTTCAACTGGTAAGATCTGTGTTATCTATATTTGTTTGAATTTGAACAAACAGTTTGGTTGAATTGAAGTCAGTAGCATTAGTCTATGTACAGCAGGTCATAGTGATCAGAAGCCTTGCATTGCTGCAGAGCTGACAGCTTTTGCCTCACGCTAAAAACATGAGTTCATTTCCATTCTGAGATGGCATTTTATTATTCACTTCATGATAACCTCATTAATGCTGATGACTGTGTGGAAGAAGTCCGGCTGCTTTGGTCTTATTGTTTCTTTGATGACACATTGCAATTGTACAGGATATTAGTCACAAAAGAAAAAAGAGTTTGAGATTAGAACATGAGCCTCAGAAAAAAGTAGCCCACTCCATTTATGAAGCAGTTAAATCAGTTGTCACTGTGAACAATTATTGTCATAATATTTCCAATCAGCACATGCAGACTGTGTGGAAACCAGTGCTGTCAAAGCTTATGACATGTGAAATATTGTGACACTAAGGGAGGAATCAGAAATATACTGTAAGTGAACAATTACTGCAAAAAAGACAATCAAACTAATACAAGACAGCACTGGGTTGTTGCCTAGGTGCAGCTACTTCTCACCCCATCACTATAGCTGACACTTCATTCAGTTTGCCTGCTACATTATCAAAGAAATGTGTGACAACTGACTTTATGGTTCTAATTTCCTGGCAGATGTGAGGGTACTGCCTCCACTGGATACACAATTTCTAACAGACCCAGGACTGCAAAAGCATGTCTGTTTTAGCCTTCAGGTGGTACTGAATATACTGAGAATGTGCTGACACCTTGCAGTGATCTGCCTCGCCATCTACCTGGGTTTGGATTTGTGTGTGTGTGTGTGTGTGTGTGTGTGTGTACAGTTGAGGTAATGGGAGCAAAAGACTGCCCCCTGTTGGTTAACTATGTGAAATGTCAACCTGTGGTTCTGATTTGGAGACTAATATGTTTTCATAAATATCATTCTATCTTAAAATGAGCTATAAGCTTGTGTGTTATTAGTTTTGGTTGTGTGGGTGTGCTTGTGCTAGTGTATATGCAAGTGACATGGTGCATTTTTCCAGACTAGAGGATATAGTGGGGTTCCATCTTTATTTTTTGTCCTTTTCAACACCTTCTTCATTAGATGACACTGTTAGTTATGTTACCAACAGTGTTGGTGGTAATGTGTTACATAGTAAATATTACTTTTCATAGTAATGTAGTAAAATACAGCAGCAGCAGAAACCATATTGTAATCTTTTAACACATAATGTCTTGTCTGCTTCTCAGTTTCACAAGTACACAAGTAAGCCTGCCTCTACACACATGTTAAACTTATCAGTGTCTGCAGAAACACCAACGAAATGTACAACAGGATGGTGCACAGCAGTAAAGGTTACACTTGAGTCACTGTTGGTGGTAAAAGCTTTGTCTTTGAAGGAGTTAAGGTCGTTTGTCATTGAGTGTTTGGTAAAAATCCCTGGTTAGTACGACATTTTCATTTTTCACTTTGTATATTATACACACTTGATTTAAGTTTTTTGCTGCCAATTTTACTTTAAAACCTAATATCTAATATAAAAAAAAAGATTGAAAAAAAAAAAGAAAAGAAAAATATTTTATTTTGTGACACTATACAGTGCAATCGAGATGTGGTCCCACCCAGCCACCATGGGCCACCATGGGCCACCTTGGTGCCGGTCCCGAGCCCGGACAAAAATAGGAGGGTTGCGGCAGGAAGGACATTTGGTGTAAAAATCATGCCACATTCCACTGTGGCGACCTCTTAAAAGGGACAACCCAAAAGCCGTTGATCTTTTATGCAGTGCAATCTAATAATATTGGCTAACAAGTCAGTTACAAGTCTGGCCTGCACTCATAGTTATTGTCTGTTATTCTGCAACCTGAATTAGCTTGTTCATAGTGTGCCATAGTGGTAATTTTCACTATAACTGGTAACATCTAGGAGGTCTGGCTTGACAAGAATGAAGCTTGATAAGTTTGGACTACTGAGCAAGGCTTTGGCATTGAGGTGAAACTGGGGGTGGTGTCAGGCACTGAAGCTTAGCGAAAGCAATATCAATGCAGAATACGCAAAATATGTAATTAGGCAGGAGCCCAAAAGTCCATAAATAAATAAATACATTAATTAAAAAAATACATTTATATTATATATATATATATATATATATATATATATATATATATATAAATTAAATAAATTAAATTAATTAATGTGGAAAAAACTTTTATTTGGCTGTTTTTAAATGTATTATTTTCAATTAATCTACTTTATTTATTTATATATTTAAATTTCCCCGTGTCCCTTTTGGGGCCTGATACCTTTGGGCCACCAAAGAGGTAAAGATACAAATTTCAAGGTGATGGCCTGGGGACTGGAGACCAGCAAAGAAGGAGATGTAGGGCTAATGGTTCAGGGGCTTGAAGGTTGTTGAAGAGGAAGGGTCAGGTAAGCTGCCTTAGGATCAGAAAGTAAGAGGGAGCAATCTATCTAGATGACCAAAAAGGAAGGGCAGATGGTTGGGAAGTCTCTGAAGAGAGATAACCAGAAGGTAGCACAGATAGGAGAGACCTGTCTGAAGTGTAGTGACAAAGACAAAATCATGTTAGAGGGTGCCGGAAAGGTAGAACTCTTCTGGAAAACAAGTAGGAAGTCAACAATAAAGGCAGAACCCCTTAGGATAAATAAAAAGGTGAAGACTTGTAGGTGAAGACTTGATGTCCACTTAAGATGCAGTCCAAAATCAGACTGGTAAATATGTGCACTCACATGATATCAACAAGATTGTCCATTTATAGGTTTAGTAACCTTAAACTTCAGGTAATTCATGACAGCAAACAAACATGTCTTAGCCTGTTGCACATTACACATAATTTGGTAACCTGACTGAACTATTAGCTGGGGAGCAGAGATGTCAGCTGGACAGAAGCTGACAGGGTCCTTGCTGACTTGTAAAGAGTAAAAGGCACAAGCTTATGCTAAAGTTTAGTAAAAATTTTGTAAAAAAAAAAAAACATGTTATTCTAATAATCTAAAAAACTTATCTCATATATTGTCATAATTATTTATCTTATTATCTTATTTGATGAAATGCAGAATCATCAACCCTCTTACCAGCATCACCATTACCTGTCACACTGCCTTGTTCAGTGTATATACACACACGCACGCAGACACATACTGTATAGCATCATCGCTGTACATTTGCTTTCTATCTCTCTCACTCTGCAATCCACTGCTGTTTTCTAAGATGCGTTTGTTAGCATGACAGTTCTGGTTCTGTCTTGATGTACTACTTGGCTAGCTGGGGCTGATTCCTGGCCATCACCAGTAGATAACAAATACTTAAAGAGATCAAAATGTGATCAGTAATTCAAACATATCTATTTTTAATAGCCAGTAAAACCATCTGTTCATGTATTTTTCTGTGCATAGTTACTGTAATTGTGCATCTCTGTGGATGTTGGCAGGCTTGTGTCAGTCTTTGTCTGCCTGCTGCAGGCTTTTGCCATCAAAGCAGAGCAATATTAATGCTTCACTTAAAAGACTGCACACAGATCATCACTTGTATTTACTAATAAGCATCTCAGGCTTCAGCCATCAAAACAGCTTCACATAAAAAGCATGATTTATATACAGTAATAGGAGCATAAGGTCACTAATGTTATTCAAATAAATAAATATAAACCCTGATGGTCTATCATTTCTCATACATTTGTGTCAGAACTGCAACAACTCGTTTTTTGCAAAAATAATTGTAATGTAATTAATATATAAATATATAGCCATACATATATATGTATGTACATATATAGGTATATATGTTTTAACACTGTACTAGCAATGTGAGGAATTTTCTGCATTTTGTTCCCAACAAGCAGATTTGAAAATTTGTGGGTTTTTTTATGTTGGCACACAGTGAAGCGTGGTGCAAATCCAGATGCACAGTTTTTTTTCTTCCTTAGGGAACTGCAGCTGTATAGAGATAGAAAAACAGCACAATGCACCGCCTGCCAGGCGGCAGTCAAAGAGGATTGGAGATTAGCCGGGGTGCAGACACAGTCAGTCGATCAGTCAGTCAAGGAGGGAGGGAGCAAAAAAAGCAAGAGGGCAGTATGGTCTTGAGGATTTTTCTTTTTTTCCCTCTTTCCAGTCTCTATGGGACCCGTCGCTGATGTGAGTCAGTTGTACGTCGTTGCTCTCCTTATCCACTCCATCTGTCCCTCCCCCCATCATTTTTCTCTCTCGGTCTCTCTCTCCATACCAAAGCCTGGGGGAGCCAGTGGAGATTAAATGTAGCTTCTATAAGCCAAAGCACATCATGTAGCAACGTTTCTATGGCCCCTCTTTCTCTCTCACTCTCTCTCTATCTATCTCTTCTTGTTTTTTTGAGGGGACAGTGTGAAAAATGTCGGCTCATTTGAGGTGCAGAATGAGAGGAAAGAAAGAAAGGCAAAAGGCTGGAGAAGTGGATTTTTGCTTTTTTGCATGCAAGAAGAAGAGAACAGAGGATTTGTTTATGGGTGGAAAATGGACAGCGGCAAGGTGGAAAAATCAAGAAAAGGAAGACTACTTTCTCTCTATCCACCCTTTACCCCCCACCCACACCTACCACCACTTCACCTCTCCCTCTCTCTCTCTCATCTGATACAGAGGGAAAATGGGCCTCTGGCTGTAAGCGATTACAGCTGTGAAGCAAATTAATGGATGATATTTCTCTACCCCCTTTCTCCTTTGAATTCTTTTTACACTTTCTTCCCCTCCCACCTATCAACACGGTAAGGAAAAAGAGTTTGGGGGGGTTGAAGAAGGGTAGAGTACTAATATTGGATAGAAGGGGTGGGGGAGTCATGTTTTTTTCTGCTTTCCCTCCATTCTAGCTCTGCATGTGACTGAATGAGAGAAAACTATGCAAGGGAAAAGGGCAAGGAAAAGAAAAAGAGGTGCGAGACAAGAGATCAGCAGGCATTGGTTTTGTCCTTTAACTTGAATTTGTGTGTGAGAGAGAGTAAGTGACAGAGAGAGTGTATGTGTGGCTATGTGGGTGTGTGTCTGCATTTTTTCCCTCTTGCCAACCTGCCTTGGACCTGCAGGTTTGGGTACAAAGTAGGTAGGGGCTAAGTAGAGGGTGCAAGGAAAGGCAAAGCGGTTTGCACCACTCTGTGTGCGATGCATGTATGTGTTAATGTGTGTGTGGGTGTGTGTGTGCATACACCCCCCACCCCTCCATCCCTTCAGTGAGGCAGCACACTGGTATGCTTCACTGGCACAGTGGCCCCGTGGCTGCGAGCACTGATTCTCTGGCTTGGTGCCGACTCATTTATTTCCTCTCTCTCTCTTTGTGTGTGTGTGCTTTTCTCACTCACTCACTTGCTACCTACCTGTTCTATCTAACCTTTAAGTATCATTTCCTTTTACGTTGTGTTTTCTGGAAAGAGGAAACGCCTCACTGACTCTCTCTCATGCATGCCTCTCCTCCCCAGGCTGCTTGATTTCACTCTGCATGTGTGTGTGCTTGAAAGAGAGAGAAAGCAAAGAGAATAAGGGAGAGGGACTGTGCACATGATTCATTCCAGCTCAGTTGTACCACCCATCCTCATGCCTCTCTTTCTTGTCTCTGTCCATTGCTGCTCTCGCCGTTTCTTTCGCCTGACTTTGAGCAGCCTTTTCCTCGTGCTGCGAGCATAATTTGGAGCTTTCTGTAAGTTTAAATCGGAGCTTTCCATTTTTCTCTTTTTCTACCTCCTTATTTCTTCCCCTCCCAAGCAGGCAGCAAGCTAGAAGAACAACAAGTAAGGAGGCATCTTGGAATCAAAAAAGAGGGTGAGCTGTGAGCTGCAAGTCCTCTTCCTCTCTTCTTCCTCCTCAGTTCCCCATCAGGTCCTTAAGGTTTAGTAGCGTGAAGAAGCTGCAGAGCTTTGTTACATGGATTGTCTTTTTCTCTGTGCAGCCTCTCCTGTGGATCCAGGGATTGTGCACTAGTGACGATTGAGAATCTGTTGAAGGATTTTATTAGCAGACGTGACAGTCACGCACGCAAGTCATCATGTCCGATGGATTGTGACATTGTGCAGTTCTAGTATCAGATTTCGATGCTGCAGCCACAGAGGGATATTGTGGTGTACGGCCGCAGCAGTAATTAGAAACCATCTGCTAATTTAGTTTTTCCCTCCAAGAGCTGGCCTAAGATCTCTCGGTGCAGTGCACAGCAGCAGGGTCTATACCTGGTGGCAGGAGGCATTTTTCAAAACGCTATATTTTTCAGCAGAGGTGGGGGAGGGGGCAAAGGAGAACCAGAGAACAGAGGGGGAGGCTGCCAATGTTGTGTCTGGCTGAGGTTTGCACTTGTATGTTCACATATGCACACAAGGCTAGTGAAGGATAAAACGCATATGTAATTTACCTATTTGGTGCAGCTACTGATGTGTAGCTGCATGTGTGTAGCAGGAGTTCTTTTTTTTATGCCAGGAATGGACTCTTCAATGCGTCCAGTCCTAATTTGACTTAGAGTTCAGTTCTGGTTCAGGAACATGCAGGATTTATTAGATGAACAAAGAAGGAGTCAAAAATCCTATGCGAGGTAGGGGTGTCCATGTGAAGAAGTGTCTCTCTCCGTCCCTGAGACCCTAACTTGTGACGTTGTGCTTTCATGTCCACAGGTTAGGCTCTTGGGAGCTGGGAGGGATACACAGCCAGCCACCTGCATGTTCCTCTCTCATACAATAGCAATCAGAGGAGGAAGGCCATCACACAGTGAGCTAAGGCTCACACACAGCGGTGGCACACTTATTCAGTTCGAATCACGCCATGCTGTGTGTTGCATGTCACCGGGGCTTTTATGGCATCCCTCTGCTGCACTATGCATATACAATGAAATGTGGGTCAAGCAGATACTGTAGATAGATGGACTTCTCTGGGGTTGGGAGGATGGTGGCTTGAATGCTTTTTTTCAGAGTCATGTGACAAAGCTGAGGCAGGATGAAAGTAATCTATCATGTTATAGCAACAGAGGCCTGATTGTATCAGTACTGGCCACTGACATGACGTGTAGACTATTTATTTGCCTTTGATATTTGCTAGAATTAAACTGTCAAATATCAGTCAGATGTTATTAATGGGATGCTGCCTGTTTGGTTATGTAGAAAACAATTATTGTCGTCTCATGCTAATGTAGCATTTTAATCCTATTTCTCACATGAATAAAGACACATCAATGTGTTTTCTTCTGCTTTCTAACAGAAACATAATCTAAATATTGTTTCAAATGACCTCCCACCTCAGAGAATTATTTTTATCCCACAAGTAAGAAAGTTTTGAGCTCATCATTCAGCTGTTAAAGGATCCTTCAAAGCTTCAGGTGGAATACTAATTAGATACTACTATATATTGCCATCCTTAGACATCCTTAGCCACTAACTAGCATTGAACTGGCCCAGCAATGAACATAATGTTGATGTTAAGATGACATCATTAATCTCTTCATCCATCAGTGAGCAGTGTTAGTAAGAGAATCTGTTGGTGGCCTGCTTGTGTCTTTGTAAATGGTAAACGGTCTGCACTTATATCATGCGTTTCTACCTGTTGTTACTCAAGGCACTTTACACGGATTCTTATTCACCCATTTACACTCACACCGATGGGCGAGGTACTGTGCAGCTGACCAACACTCACCGGGAGCAACTAAGTTGGGGCTCAGTGTGTTTCTCAAGGACATTTCAACACGTGACCAGAGGAGCCGGAGATTGAACCAACAACTGCAAGATTGATTGTCGACTGCTTTACCTCCTGCGCCACAGTCACCCCGTGTGTGTTTGATGATTTGAGAGCAGCACAGAGTAATGTTGAGAGCATGATGATGACAGCTCTGTACATTATGTGCTTGACCTCAGTGATCCCTCGGCGATGCTGCAGCTCAGTCAGTCATGCTAACCCAAATGTAAAGGTGGCAGAGAACATGCTCGAGGGGCAGAAAGAGGCCACCCCGCGTTTGCCACATGATGCCGGGGCTGGAGTCCGAATATGATGATTTGATTCTGGTGTCGAGCTCCAACCCCACTGGCAACATGCTTTATCATTGATTGAAAGAAGGTCCCTACTCGCTGACTTCAACCAACCAAATTACTCAGAGCAGCACACTGTGGCTCCATTTTTAATTTGAATTTCTCTTTTCTGACTACTTATTAAACTCCAATCTCTCTGCTATCTTGAAGTCTGATCTCAGGAGACTATTTTATACTTTTTTTTTCAACATACTCTTTGACTGAATGATTCATTGATATAGAACTTAGGCCTGTTGCACCGTTGCTCCTATCTGATTTTAATCGGGAATGGCATGAATTGTAGAGATATTCTGAGTTGATCCAGAGGATCTGTATCAAGGCTTATATGGATGTATTTTAAAGAATTGGCTAAAATAAAGTGAATACATTTTATTTACTGAACTCCAATGTGCTTTGTCCATCTCAGCCAGTTGGCCTCTAGAGTGAACAGCATTCTGCAAAATCTTGAAGCGGGGTCGTGACCAAATCCACTTGACTGGGATATCCCTAATTAATATTAATCTTTGTAGATGTTTCCTTTCCTTTTAATGGAGGCTAAACTTAAATCTTTTTCTAGGACTAATATTTTAGCAAGTGGGTACTAGACATGTTAGTGGTTGTAGATGGAGCTTCAGGACCTATGAGTTTGGTTTGAAATGCTCCTTTAGATATTATATATTACACTATTCACTAAGATGTGTGTATGTTATTTGCTAGATAAATAATACATGTGCAACAGATTCATTTATACTTGTCTCTTTTTGAAACAATCAGCATGAGAGTTAGCTTTTAATTTTCATCTTGAAAGTTAGATATGTCCCTCTTTCAGTGCAGTATGTTCACCTGTATATTATATACATGTGTACATCATGCTCGACTTGATGTGCACATGGATTCCTGGAGACACTCCTGTCCTCTTATTGATGAAGGAATATAAATTTTTCCTGCAGTGCCCATCTGCTGTATTAGCCATTCTCTTATGTAATGCGTTCGTTAGCTGCTTCTCTCTCTTCTTTTTTAACATGTCTCTAGCTCAGAATGCTTCTATTTATTTATTTATTTATTTATTTTTGTCCAGCTTGGTGAAAAACATAAAGCTGCAGCAAGTTAGTGTCTAGCCGGTAAGCTCTAAGTGTGCTGTAGGCATTTTTCTTTATTGTTCGCCTGCTCCATGCACTGCCAGCACAATTTGTCCCTACATCTGAGGCCGACACGGACAATTGGCAGACGTGTACCTGCTTGGATAATCTGCTTCATCACCCAGATGTTGATTTAATTTTTACGAAAAAAGGATATGGGCCAGTCACTGTCATCTAGTCCCAACATGATGCAGATGATGCGATTTGCATCTAGGAAGCAAGTGAGATCAAATATTTCATACATGAAAATTAAAATTTTGGTGTTGATACGTTTGACCAACTGCTTATGCACCAGTAGGTTTTAAACTAAAGGTTTGCATTTCAGTTTTAGTCTTTGACAATGTTCTAAACGCATTCTTTGTCACTGAAAATATTGTCTGCTTCTCTTTGTGTCTTTAATGGTGGACTTTTTTTTAAAGTGGTTTGTAAGGTATGGAAGGTGCAGTTGAGAGTCAGTAAATAACCTTTAGATGGTCAACACGGCAGTGGGTGGGATGTCACAAAAAATGTTTGACAGACCATTTCGAATTAAAATCTAATTAGAATTATTGATCAAAGAGAGCAGTCGACACATTTTGAAAAAGCACAGGAGCCGGGTGAAAGCTGAGCGATGATTCTAAGATGTCTCTTAGTGACAGAAGGTGTGGTTTCTGTGTAGAGTTTACAGTCATTCTGCAGTTTTTTTCTGCCACTCCCTTCAGCACACAGCATGCTCTCAGCTGCACACGGGACAATCTCATTAATAATCAGATCAGGTCTGTTTGTTCGTGTGTGTGTGTAAAGTGGTTGTTCACACTGCAGAGAGGTTCACTACTTCTTGTCAGACTGTCGCTAAATAAATGAAAACTGTAGCTCCACCTGGCTCCTCCTGCACTCGATAATGTCCACTACCTATGCCTGTGTAAAAGCTGAGCCATAGCCAAAATGCTGAAATAGCTGCACACCTGGGGCCTATTTACTCACCACATAGCTGAAATTGCTAAGATTAGATTTTTCAGTGCTGCAGCTTAAAGAGATGTAGTATTTGGGGTTGATCCAGTGCTTTCATTGTTTTTCCATTTTAGATTGTGTATCAGATGCTGAACTGTATGCCCCTTTGTATGCAGTCTGGAAAGTTCTAAATGTACTGGTTGGGCTAACAAGTACATTGTCAGCATGATTTGTGTGCATCTGTGTATAAAATGTGTGTCTCCTTCCTAACTCTGTCTAACACTAGTTGAAAGGAGCTTGGGGATTGTGTGCAGCCACATCACAGCAGCAGATTAAACAGACTACACACTCATTAATCTGCAAGGGACTAATGACACCAGTGGTGTGTCAGCAGTCACACACACACATACACACACGAGATGCATTTAAAAAAGGTTCCTTTTCTCTATGATTTTAAATCACGCAGTCATCCAAACCCAAGTACTGATAGCTGGAGGCGTCCCCTCTCCTACCCCAGCAGGCCTCAGTGTCAGTGTTGTCCTGTGCCAGGTCATGCAGGATTTAAAGACAGGCTGGAAATCCCCTGATGAATCAACATTTAACACTTTGTTGTCATGTCACGCTAAAAAAAAAAATGCTTTTTTTTTCTTTTGTTTTGACATTTGAAGAAAAAGAGCTTAAGAGTCTTGGCTGAGGTTAAAGTTTGGGATTATCTTCTACCCCAACCCTGAAAGCCAGGAAGCTGTGCACATGTCATTGCAGACATTTGACTGGGGGATTTCAAAAGTCTTTATGTTTTTAAACTGAGCTGGCAAAAATGTGAAGTAGTGAAGTTGATGATATAGAGTTTGCTCTGAATTAGATGTTCTTTAAGGATGTTACATTTACAGACGAAGAGTCATTTATCAAAAGAATCTGTGGTTTTATGTCTTTAGTTTACAACTAGAAAAATAAAAAATATCAGACTAGGAAATGTGATTATCCTGTGGTTTTAAACAAAATTGAATTTTAAACAATAATGAGCAGAATATTCAGTAAAAGTGATATGTGAAAACGTTGTAAATGGAACAAATTCAGAAAAAGTAACATTTAATAGTGGAACAGATGCATGTTTTATCAAAATAAAATAGATACAAACAGACGAACGGTAACTTTAAAAATGTTGAAAATGTCTATTCATTCAAGTGTAATGGTTTTATTTAACTCTTTAAATCTCACATTGGTTTTCATGTTACATTATGTGTACAGCTGAACTTTGTTGGCTTCCTGTCCTTGTTTAGCTGTTTGTCCACAGGAGTTAAAAATACTTTATTTATTAATTTGTTAATTTAAGCATTTCTAATAAAAAAACGTCAATTTTAGGAACACATGTTTATGTTGTTTTAAATACTACAAAGCACTGTGTATGTACAATATGGCATTTGTTTAGCATCTGATGCTCATGATTTCTGACATGACACATCCAAACAATGTCAAACCCAATGAAAGCCAAGTCAAGGCTACAGTAAATATTTTGTGATTGTGTTTTTAACAGGACATCATAATATCCATGACCTGTTGTGTCCTGCCTACCATCCTCAGCTCAGGAGCATCACATTCACCATCAACTCACTTCTATCATTAGTCACTGTGAATTTGTTCCTTTGTTTCCTTTTCACTCTTTTTTGATTGGCTTTCGATTATGTTGCATATTCAATGCTTTAAATATCACTTAAATAAGCTTTATGTTTCATGAAAGCAGTATGTTTTACAGTAAAGTAAAGTTATACTTAATATGCAGTATAATGCCTATACTAGTGAAGTTTGTTACCTTTGTACAGTATTTACATATCTATTTGTTAGAAGTATCTGATGGGCAATATAGATTTTCTTTGAAATATTTGAATTATATGTTCTTTTAGGTCACAGTTGTTTGCTTTAATGACTGAAGGGTAATGACAAGACTGTATTTTACAACAAAATGCCTGATAATTACACACGTTTTTATATTTCATGATAAACAGGACAATGATGTGAGAGCAGCTTTGCAGAATAAGCCCAATGTCTAAATAAAGTCTTACTGCTGTCACTAAAAGACTTCAATTCTTTCAACTGCCATGTTTATTAATAGAAATTAAACCTGTGGGGTTTTTTGAACAAGGTTTTCCCATTGAACATGTGTCATGTTTATTCTTTGAAAGTATTTTATACCTTTTGAAAGGTTTAACAACAACAGCAAAATAAATTTTTTTTTGTGTGTGTTTGTTGCTCTGCAGAGCAGTCAGCAGGGTTGCAGAAATTGTGCTGAGTAAATGGTGTATTTGTTAGAATAATTTTAATGTTAATTTTAATGTTTCAGACTGCAAATTTCGACATGAATGCTGTAAGTATTTTATTGGTGTTGCACATATCTATTTTATTTGGATTTTGCAGATAATTATAATTCTTTTATACATCATTAGCAACAATCAGTTGTATGGGCTCTGTTTTCTTGCAGGCACAAGACAAGCATTGGGAAAAAAAACACAGTTTATATAGTCTTCTTTAGGCTCAAGTCTGCTTTTTGTGTCTGAGCATGTTTGGCAGCAGCTGTCCTCCGAATGAACTCCATAAGATCTGTCAGGACATTACTATTTAAAAAAAGCAAATCCTGACACACTATGTTTTTAGGTCATGTTGAAAGGGTTGTTACCTCTTCAAGTCAATGTAAATGTTTTTAGTTCACTTTCACATACATGAGGCCTGTTCTTTTCCTTTTTTTAAGTTCAATTTTGCACGGAAGCACACTTAACATGAACCAGTCTGTCACCACTCAACTGGATTCATTAATACAAAACTTGGAGTGATAATAAAAATGGACTCAGAGCTGCTGATGGACAATGAGCTCATGCTGCAGGTTATTAGAAGGATGCACAACTATAAAAGGTTGTATGCACAACTATAAAAGCTAAACATAAATAATTTGAATTAAAACAATGTGTATGTGGAGGCAGAAAGAATCTCCTTTATTTAAGAAAATTGGGTTTTCTTTGTGCTCACAACTAACCCCTCGCTACCTATTAACCATTATTGACTGTGATATTCATACATTATTTGGGGTGTTATGTATTTATTGTTGGTTTTAGAGAGGATCTGATTCATTAAAAAAGTGTGTGTTTTTCTCACGTGTTCCCACTTGTTACTACAAGAGGAGAATAAACACATTTTTTAAGAATATTGCAGCAGGGATCTAATGTACTGTGAATACTAGATTTGGGCTGTGTTTATATAAAGCTGTTTAAGAGCTTTCTCTTTGCGTCTCTCTTGTGCAGGTCAGGACATGACTGTGAACAGGAGATGGATATGACAGCATCCCCTGTCATGCACACACATATAGACATATAGTGTAAGCTGTACATATGTGCACACTGTCTGACAAAAGAAAATAGGCTACCACTGCTTTTTAATATGGACCTGGTGTGTCATTTGTTTTGTACAGTAATTTAAAAGTCAGTGTAATACAAAATAATTAGATACAAATATAATATTTTAACACTGAATATTTCTAGTGAATACATGTATTATAATATGAATTATATGTAACAAATCTCATTATTTATGCTTATATTTTTAATTAAATGTCATATTATAGAATATTCAAAATCAACTTAAAACATTCAATCAAGATAATATTTTGTTGTGAATAATTAATTGCATTTTCTAACTTGATGTAACAATTTGACTTTCACCTATTATTTTGCTTTTCTTGGAAATACTGGCTCATGCTAACATATTAGCATAAACAAAGACCTAGCATCGACACACATTTGTTGGTTGAGTCACTGCACTTAGTTTTTTATACATGGCTGCATCTTTTGAACACAGTACAGTGCAGGAAGAACAACATGGCAGGAAGTTAACATCAATGAAGCAACCTCACCACAAAACTAAGTGTTAAGGAAGCAGATAAGGATGCTGGAAATAGAAGGCAGCATGGCTGTATGCTCTGATGTTTGATGCTTTGGTGCAGGTACAACCTCTTTTTCTTCAGCAGTCGGAGAGGCCAGAGACTCTGCAGAATTTAGTGAGGAGTGGCTGCTCTGCAGGTGAGCAGAACTGACAGTAACTACACGGGGGTATGAATAATGCACCCCCACGGAGATGACGCACAGCTTCAAAATACTGAGTCAAGCCTGAACATCTGATGGCAGGACACCTTCCAACTTCAAGCTAATGTTTCACATAATAATATATTATCATATAATCTTAACAATCTTAACAATGCTAACGCATTAAGATTGTTGTAATAAGTAATTAAGTTGAGCAATTAAAAGAAAAAATCTCTTAGTCCGTGTATTTAGTAAATAAGTGGATCATGTGTCATCCTTCTGTTGTGTCCATTTAACCTTGTCCTGCCTCCCCTACCTCAGTGATTCACTACATTTCCAAGAATTACTTCCGACACAGTTCCTGTCTGGACATGTTAAAGCTGCAGAGTTTGGTTTTACTTTAGATAGAGTAAATAGAAAACATATTGAACTGATACAGCAAATAGAGAGATTTGAGAACTGATATTTTCTTACTGTGAAAATCGTGATACAATTTGCCCTAAATTTGGGGACAATTGGGGCTGTTATTAAACAAAAAGTTAATAGATTTAGTTTGATTTTAGGATGGATGAAGTACCCACAATAAGCTGATGGTCCTTATTTGTTAATGTTAGAAACTTTCATCAGAGCTGATCTCTACATAACACTGTGTGATCTACATACAGCAAGATGCATCACTAAAAAGAAAAACTACATTTTAGATAAATGGATCCTGTTCTACCCTTTGTTTGGGTAAGGTGTGCCATACAGTAAGTGTACAGTACAGCACTGTATTAATCTTTTCTGTATTAATTTAAAAATTAAATAATTGTAATACAATAAGTCTTTTTTAATTTAAATTAAAACTTTTTCAGTATTGTACAGTGTTTCTCTTTGCTAACATTTAAAAGATAATTGAATAAGTTGAGCAATGGACATAGAACTTTTGTGTTAATAATGATAGATTAAAATTTATAATAAATTAATTAAACATTCTAATAAACAGAAGCTAAGCATTGCAAGTTATACCTATATGGTATATTTTGATTTCCCTCTGTATTCACTATTGGTAACTATCATTCAGTATTTAATTAATTACTTTTAAAATTAAAGTATTTTGCATTCTTTTCAACTATGGGATTTATGACTGTAAATAGGTTTTCCATTACAAACTGTTTTAATATGAATGCTAAACAGTTATCAGAATTCATATCTGAGTTATTATATATGTATTTTCATACTAAGCACAAACTACATGATCAAATCTTTCAAAAATAATAACAATAAAATAAAAATCTAACAAAATCCATTCTCTGTCCGTTTAACTTTGGTTCACTCTGCCTGTAAATCCATGCTGAGATTTGGCTCATATACGCTGAAGCTCTCTGCAGCTAAAAGTAGGCCAAAAGCCATCTGAGGACAGAGCACAGAGAGAGAAAGGAAGAGAGGCAAGGAGGAAGAGACAGACAGCTAAAGGGAAACTGAATGAATATAAATAATGGAGGACATGAAGAAGGACATTACTCAGATCACTTTGCACCTTCCGACCCTGTTTGACTATTTAACATTTTGTAAGATTACACAGAAGAGTAATAGTTTTTTTTTTCTTGTTAATACTGGAACTGACGATTTCTACAAGCTGATTTTAAGTTATATTTGCCATTCCTACTTGTGCCATTTTAAAACAAAACAGCATTGAGACAATAATATGATGAATTGAAATTATGCACAGAAAGAAATATTAATAACATTACTTGGGACAGTTCAGGTCTGGAACATTAATCCTAAAGCTGCTCCATAATCTGAACAAATTTAAAATCCCTTGTCCTTATTATTATGGCTTTTAATTTGAAACATATTAAAAACAAGCTTTTATGGGCCTGCATGCAAATTAACTTCTTTAATTAAACTTATCCCCATGCTTTTAAAGGATTCTTTGAAAATTACGCACTTGTTATTTTCTTTAGGCTCAGCAACATTTTGTGTAAACAAGGTTGCAGTCTCTGACCGTTTTCATATTTTCATCATTTAAATATTGTAGCCTCTCTTTGCCCCCTTAAGGCTTTTCTCTACATGTTTTACCACCAAAATATCTAGGTAGATAATTTGTGATCACTGCTTTTCTGTCTGAAGGGGAACTTCTCCTAAACACATCTGTACACAAATCAGACTAATCCTCACATATATATATCAAATAAACTACAGATCACAACAACAGCTGATTACTGCTGCTAATCTCGGAGTCTTCAAATTGCACAAGAGACATGTTCAAGTCAGCTGATTTTTTTTAAACTGAACAAAAAATGTTGGTCCTTACCCACTTAAGTTTTTCATAAACATTAAAACATACAGTATTACTATACATGAGACATTAGTAACAACACTTTGGATTTGACAGTGGAATTATGGGCAGAATAACATCATAACATAATATCTTCCTTAAATTCTCTACTTTTCTCTGATGTCCACCTTGTTTCCTTAACAGGAAGCGAAGTCTTCATTTTACCTGGTTTTAATTTTACATTGTTCAATTCTGAATTACACCCTTAACCTTTCACTGAATTATAGACATTTTTTCAAACTCTTTACCTCCTGAAGAGAAACAATATAGACATGGATTTCTAGCATAGCTTAATTTTATTCTTTTACTTTAGAGACTAGAGTATGAATAAAAAAGAATAAATAAATAAATATACAATATATGTATTTTTACTTTTACTTATTTTAAGACTGTTTTGCAAGAGTTAATTAGTGTTTATTCTGACATTCAGAGTTTTAGTAGTTAGGGGAAACCTAAATCATCCTAAACCCAATTTGGGATATATGTATATTTGCAGAACGATTATTCTTTAGTTTCTTTTTTTATGTGTAAATCTGAAACTTTAAAAAATGATGAAAACTTTCTCTGGGTATATTACGTTATTTCTTTCACAGTGTTAACAATAGTAACCAGTTAGTAGTCAACAATAGTAGCCTGTTATCTTGTATAAAAACTCAGAGTTAACAGGTTCCAGTAGAGCCAACTGATCCAGGTTAGGTGTGTGTTGCTACAGTACATTGATGTACAGTACAAATTATGTTTTAATATTGGAAGTGCACCAACAGCTAACAACATTAAATCCACCTGGTGATTTCAATGTTCAGTGTCAGTTTTCTTTTAATTGGCGACATTCTGTTTCATCTGCTGCCTGAATTGTTCACCTGATGCCTTTTTCTTTGCATTTTAGTTTGCTGCTGCTACTAAAGGTAAACTGATTGCAATACGCAGTACATGGATCTTTGTCTTACAAGTTTGGTGACTCTGAGAGCTCGACACACATTGCAATGCAAAAAATAAAAAAAGTAACATTTTTAGGAAAAAACGTTTTTAGGAAATACAAAGAAAAACTGCAAATAGCAGAAACAACAATAGAAATGTTTCTAAATTGAACATCTATATGTATCTATATGTAAATCAAAGCATTGGAAGGAAGATGGACAAAAATTTGAAAGACTCAGCTGGGATGAAATTGTTGCTATGGTGACTTCTACAAACTTACCCAAGAGCTAAGGGTTCCTATAGTTTTAACGTTCTACTCTATCATCCGTGTTAATTGCAAATAATTTCTGTATTTTTTTACATAATTTAAATGGTCTGCACTACACTTATATAGTGCTTTTCTACCTATTGGCACTCAAAGCACTTTACACTGCTTCTTATTTACCCATTCACACTCACAATCACACACACACTCATAAACCGATGGGGGAGCTGCTATCCAGCTGGCCAACACTCACCAGGAGCAACTAAGTTGGGGTTCAGTGTCTTGCTCAAGGACACTTTGACATGTGACTGGAGAAGCTGGGGAGTGAACCAGCAACTGTGAGATTGGTGGTCAACCGCTCTACCTTCCTGCGCCACAGTCGCCCAAATTATTTTTCTTTTTATTTGTAAATGCTGCACCTGCTGTCAAATTGGTGAAATTGTTATTATGTGCTTGTGTTTTATCTATTTGCATGTGTTTTCTTATATATAAGCAGCTGTTCCTCCACTATCAGGAGGAAGACCAACAGTAGACGTATATTAATGGACCAATAAGACAATGATGCCTCATTGACTAGTTGACCAATTTTCAGTGTCCATTACTTTGCAACTTTACATTTTCTTACCCTGACACGGAAACAAAAAAGATCTTGGCAACGCTAATTTTAACTGATCCTGTTGCATTGCACCCAAAAAAACACTGGTCTCAGTCAGATCACTGGTGTTGTCATGTGATTCAAGGAGAGCCATCTAAACCCCATTACATTCATTTGACTTCACACATCACTCTTTGCTCCCAAAGGTAAACGGGAGGCCTGACCTCTGTGTTCGTCCCTGCTTCTCTCTTTCTCTTACTCCCTCCCTGAAGTCAGATCCCATCAAAATAAATGATGGTTGAGGATAATAGCCTGCAGTTGCCATAGAAACCAGAGGCAGATCTCGCATTACTCTGCTTTCTCTCTCTCTCTTTCTGTCTCTCTGTGCTGGAAATTGACAGTCAAATGTGAACTCTGTGTCCTTCCTCCACCTCCCTCGCTTCACCTCCCCAGCTCTCCTTTCTCACCCTTTTGCAGCTTTCCTTCCCCTCCCACAGTGATCCTCCTTTTCTTTCACCCTAACATACACACATTCTTTTTCACTTCTATATTTTTTATGTCTCACTCACTTTATCTCTCCCCTTCCCTTCCCTTTCCTCTGTTCCCCATACTAGCTCAGCCCCCACACTGAGTCTCTTCTAATCTTGGCTGGCTGAGAGTGCTGCACATGCAGAAAGCAGGGTCATGTTGAGTTTATGCTTGTGTTTGCGTGCTTGCATTTGCCACCATCATATTCAAGGCATTAGGGCTGGGTAGAATTAATAGTGATTATATGATAACAAAGAATGGAAAAATACCCCCCACTCCCTTCAAGTCCCCAGCCCTCCAGCTGCTGATGGTATTGTCATGTGGACATTTCTGCTACTGGTTCCTCCATTCAAAACAGCCTGATGGTGTCCGTGTCACTTTTAAGTTTCAGGGGGAACTTTGTGTGTTCCTTCCAGCACCACATAATGTATCATCAAAGCTGGGATTAAAAGGTTTTTTTTCCTCCTTCTTTTGTGGAGGAGCAGCTTTGGCTGCTGGAAGATTTAAGCTTATTAGCTTAAAGACCAAGGGAAGGGCATTTTATAGCAGACTTCAAAGATTGTTTAATCTATCTGGCTTCCTCTTACTAGCTCAGGGTTTTCTGTTTGTCACTATGTCTATACAGCTGAGATGGCTCTTCCTGCATGTTAACATCATTTCCCCTGGCTAAAACACACTTAAGGTGTTTTAGCTTCTGTGAATGATTTAAGTACAATATGTTTTGATGTACGTAAGACATATTGTGACATTCAGCATATTGCATAAGAGACACCAATTTCTAATGGTGCAAGTGAAAAGCAAAGGCAGCTGGAAGCAAATGCTGTTGTAACCCTAGTAAACATTTATGTATTTTTCCACTCTAATTCTTGTTTTCTATATTTTCCTTTGAAATATTAGTTTAGCTCTGCTTAGACAAGTTAAATTGAAGCTCTGTTGTATCCTATCCCATTATTAAGGCAGTGCTGTTTTCACTTCCCATATTTATTTGTGATTACCACAAACAGCAGATGTTGGCATGATTAATAGCCATCATTATGGATTACAAAGTGAATCCCTGGTAATACACAGTCCCGATTCATCTATGCTTAGCGGGAGACTTTTAATGATCGCTTTTCATGATATATTATGGAGTTTTCCTCTGGATTACTGTGAAGATTAAGGTGCAGAGTTACTTTGCAAACATATGATGATGGGCTATGAGCCGAGAAATTTGTACCTCAGTAGTTTAAGTATGAAAGGTCTTTACACATCTTTGGTTTGATTTAAGTATAAAACAAAAATCCCTGTATGTAATGTTCTGTGATTTAAGCCTGTACTGAGTTTAACATATTTCATTTTTGTTTTCATCCATTAAGATGTTTTAAAATTATTTCAGATAAAAATTTAAATAGAAACACTGTAATCTCTTTTAATAAACTGAACTGGTAATAACAGAATTGAAGTTTAAGGAAATTTCACACAGCTATTCGATTAAAGCTTAGAAGAAAAATTAAATAATTTGAGTTTTGGGATGTAAAAGTGACACTGAAAAATAGTAATATGGAAAAATAGGTGGACTTCCATAGTATAAGTCTGGCAGCAAAGTGACGGGGGTGTCGTTGACCGTTAGATGGACTAACCCTAACTATAACCCCCCTCCACGTAGTTGCGCTCGTGATTGTTCATCTGTGTATTTCACCTGTCAGCATTGCATCATTGTGCGGGGTTCCCTCCAATCAAATGTTTCTACATCATACCGCAAGGGAACACCTCCTTTAAGTGCGTATACAGTTGTAAAAAGTAGCCGGGTATTATCCTAACTATTGCTGTTGCTGTTGCTGCATTTAAAAAACTAGCCAGGCATTATACTAGCTATTGCTGCTGCTGCTGCTGCTGCTAATATTTTTCTATCTCCTTTTGGACATTTTTCCTACATGATGACATTCCGATCTGCTGGTATGTCTCACGGAGATCTGTCTACTATTGAACCTGTTTTGGATGCAGCGATGGAGTGTTGTGCACAGCGAAAAAGAGGCGGATTGAGAAGAGTACGGCGCCCGTAGAGTTAAAGCTGGAAAAGCAGGGAGCGCAAGGATATGTTTATAATGTTAAATAGAAATCGGGGGCTGTTGAGCTAACCGAGGAGACTGTTTTGAGGGAGAAGGTTGTTCATCATGTGTTTATTGGTAAAAGATTGGAGACTTTTCTGTACATCAGCGTGTACTGACATGAGTGGTTTTCCAGAGTCGATGTATGTAGCGCAATGGTTCTGTGCCTCCGGCCCTGTGATTTACAGGGTCGAGGCCAATTGCTTTAACAAACTACATGACGGATTTATATTTTTCTGTAAAAGTGAGGATATGGATGGGATAATGGCTGCTAGAGCCCGTTCAGAATGGTTGCGACACCCTTTAGCCATCACCATGGAGGAATCTGACACTTGGTTTGAAACTGTGTGGACGTTATGAGAGCTCTTTTTAGCCGGTGCATCTATGAGATGATATGGGCATCCAAAAGAACAGTGTGTCTTGGATGCATGGCTGAAGATGAACACCTCGCCATACATGCCGCGATGATTCTACCAACAGTGAACAGACGATGCTCGCTGGAAACTTCAATCGTCTCTTCAGAGTTTCTTTTGACCAGGTATTATATATTATATATATATTATAACTGATGACTATAGGTATGACAACCCTAAGCTTCAAGGGGTAAGGTATTCTATCTAAATTATTTAAAATAATTGATTTGTATGAGTGTGTAGTGAAAGAAGTGGGAACTATAAGAAGTTACAAACACGATCGAATCATCCAAGGACATATGATATCTGGGGTCACTGAAAACACAGCAATGCATATAAGCCATATTTGTTAAAATAACATTAGATACTACTAGGTATAAAGCAAAGTATGCATTGAATTTTTTTTTGTTATAATTGATGTGAAGAAAAAAAGAAAAGAGGCTCTCTATGCGATAGCGGCTGAAATATCATTATGTGATCAATAACTCCATATGATTGTATGTATATGTCATTAACTAAGAAATAAAAAGAGATGTTAAAAGAAGTATTGGTTCATCTGTGTTTTCTGAAGCGAACATGGAAAGCTCTCTGCAAAAAATATATTATGATCCGTCCCACCCCAGAGGCCTTGGCAGTATACAGAATTTATCTAATGCTGCAAGAACAAACACAGGGGTGCAGCTATTACTCTCAGAAGGTAAACAGTATTTACTGAAACAGGATGCATATACTTTTCACGCCAATGTAGCCAAATATTTTCCAAGAAACAGGATCATGGTCTTCAGTATAGACAAACAGTTTCAAGCTGATTTGGTGGACATGTCTGCTTATTCAGAGGAAAATGACAATGTGAGGTACCTGCTGCTGTTTTCTCCAAGTATGCAAGGGTTGAGGTGTTACAGACTGGGAGTTTCAAACAAAGGCATTTCGGGACATTCGCAGCGAGGGGCGGATTCCTCAAACTCTGATGACAGATTCAGGTACAGAATTCTATAATAAAGCTTTCCAGACCATGTTAAAGTCTGTTAAAAGCATGAGTTGCAGAGCAGTTTAATAGAACTTTACGCACCAGAATGTGGCGCTTTTTTTCTTCTGTTAATTTACGGCAATACATAGAAATCATACAGGACCTTGTTGGTGCCTATAATAATTCTCACCACAGATCAATAAAGATGGCTCCCGTAAATGACTGTAAAGACTAATGAATCTGTGGTTTTTAAAACTCTTTACAAAACAAAGCCCCGGAGCAATGTCCGTTTCGAGTACAATGTGGGGGATACTGTAAGGATATTGAAACCGGATATGAGGATATGAACAGACCTTCAGGAATGATTATTCCACAATATCTGAATGTATAGCACGAGAGCCACAGTGTACAGATTAGTGGACTGTGCTGGTGAAATATTGAGGACATTTTATGAAAAAGTTACAGGGGATGATATTCGATAAAAATAATTTTACCTCATTAATACCTGAAAAGGATATAATTGATCTGCATAGAAGTGCTTAACAGAAGGATACGCTAGTTTATGTAAGCATTACATAGTGTGCGGCTTTGAGGAGCAGACTTTGTTTAACCATCATGGACAAAAATGGATTTTACAGCACGCTCCCTAGCATCTCATCATCACATATATACCCAAACAATAAAATATGGAATTACAGAACAAAGCTTGTGAGACCCATAGTTCTTAAGATTAAGGTAGTTCTTATTGAGATGCTGTTTCCTAGTGTCTGATGCGGTTATTATTATCTACACACCGAAACAAGGGAAGTGTACAACATTACACTCTCTGTGGGATTTAACGAGACCATCACAAAAATAGTAAAAGAATTTAATGCCCACGTTATTGAGAATCCGTCTAGGGCGAGGGTGTCCATGCAGTATAACAATGTTACGAATCATGTCTACTTCAAGGGGGCTAACGGTCTAACGTTCATATTCATAAGAAAACTAGCACAGATATTGGGGTTCAAACCGGGAGTCGCTTTTGTCATCCCCATACATACCGAAAAGAAAAAGATCTATGTAGCTCCCTACCCTGCAGACATCCATGGTGGTGAATATAATATACATTGCAGATTATGAGCTAGTGGGAGACAGCCATGTCCCCCATCTAAGGAGTATAAACATATGCGACGATGAGCATAGGATGCCCACTCTGAGGAATTATGAGCTACACTACACATCTCTCCCCAAATCAGTCATTGATGACATTGAAATTTCTTTAAAAAACCAATCAGAATCAATAAATACCATTTACATGTGGGAAAGTAATCGTTAAACTCCACTTTAGACCCTAAACAATATCTCTGAACCTCAAACTGATGGGATAAGGAGTTGATTTGGCGTATAATCCATACAGACATGCTAATAGGTGATATAGGGTTTATTATTTCACTGAAACAGGCGGCGAGTTACCCGGATTTATTGACAGCAGTACACAATTTGGAAATGGACTTGGAGGGGTATTCCGCAGTTTCTTCAGAATGGCCATGCCCTTACTTAAATGGGGAATCAGTATAGCTGCTCCTCATCTGAAAAAAGCAGCATTGGGCATTGTGGGCGATGTGGTGTCTAATATTGGGAGGAGGGAAACGGAATAGCCGTGTATTGTAAAAGACCAATAAAAAGACCTCCTGTGGGATATAGTCGTGGCTTTGCAGAGTCCAAAACCAGTAAAAAATTGTGTAAAACAGCAAGGATTGCTAAGAAGAAACCTGGCCGTAAAAGAGGCAGGACCCCACGTAGGGCCGGCCTCACAAGTACCGTCATCTTCTGAAATAAACAATGGTGCTGATTCACAGCCAGTCACAAGAGTGTGAAAAGAGCCATACCCTATATAAAGAAAAGTAATGAGAAATCCACATTTGCTGAAATTCCACCCCTCTGTGCAATCACGTCCAATGGACCTCTTCTACATTTCATCAAGATTACCTTGAAGATTACCTAGACTTAAACAATACATACCTGTACACAAGGGTCAAAATCACTAATCCTGCAAATATTGCAAATGGGGCAAATGTGGTATTTGTGAATTATCCGGGAGCGTCCCTTTTTTCACAGGTTGATATAACACTGGGGGACAGACTTATAGCACAGTCCTCCAACACTTATCCATATAGAGGCATTCTGGAACAAACCACACGCAATTCAGTACAGCTCTGTTTTGCATGCATACAAGATGGACGACTCATCAATCGACGGTGACAATGAAGGCCTTGCATCAAGGGATGATTACATGAGACAGCCATATAGTGGAGTTAATAGCCCCGATACACACGGATCTGTTCTTTCAGGAGAAATTATTTTTGAACAGAGTTGATACAAAGATAAAATGTATAAGTTCAAAAAAACAATTCTGTCTGATGACATCTACAGACACTTAGTTCATCGCACTATTGTTTCCGCCAGTTTATTTATCAAAAAAGTAGCAGTGTCTCCCAGAGTGAGACTGGCCCACAGCCTAATGCAACAGACTAATGCAAAATATGCTATAGACAGAGTGTGTGTAAAACCCTTTTCTGTACCCGCTGGTACAAGAGTGTATAACCAGGAAAATCTTTTTATAGGTCAAATCCCTAAATTTGTCATAATTGCGTTGACAACGTGGCTTATAAATATGGGTACAACTAACATTCAACTCCCTGCTTATGATACAGAAAAAACACGGTGTTTTGACCACATGCCATTGAATCATTATAGTAATCAAAGTAATTCTTTTTACCAGTTAGTTTATGTGTGAACCTTTCAAAATCTCCCCATTAACAACAAGCTCCCGCTGACCAGTGCACGAGTTTTTAGCCATGGTGTCTAATATGTGCTGTGCATGTCTCTTATGTTTAACGGGCATGTGTTTTAGAATGTCCTCCAACATTATGTCAGCTGTACCGCTGGCGTCAGCATCACTGACCTGTGTGACATTAGGAAATATACCGCCGCTGTTTTCACCACCAGATAGTCTCAAGGTGATCATACTTTTTTCACGGTCGCCCTGTTTCACCAGTGACAAGTACTGCTGTAAAACACCAGTGTACTTTTTGGCCTTTTCATAAAAATCAGTGACAGGCAGACTAAAAGTATTGGCATTTCTTTATCTAGATCATTTTCCACCGACTGTCTGATAGACCCTTTATTTGATTCTGGTGATGCTGTTTTAAAGCATCCAGCTGCTGTGCTGTTGGATCAAATACGTTTTCTGGGCAGGGCTCGTAGGCAGGGCTTGTAGCGTCATTAAAAGCATCCAGGAAAAATCTGCTATAACTGAGGAATATCTGTCTAGCCAATAATGTGATCTGGTATTTGTCATGCAGATTTATAAATAACACTTGATAGTTTGTATTTATACTGATGATGCTACTTGAATTACTCTGAATAAAAAGAATCTGAACCAAGATTTCTATGATGAACATATTTAGTGAAAACATTTTGTACTTCTACATTGTTGCTGGCATCGTTCATTAAATCATGTATAATTGGTAGATTTGTCCTTATGCACATTGTCATATAAGAAGTCTGGCAGTCTGGTCACAAAATGAATTTCTTACTGGTCATAAAGGTTGCCAGCACGAATATATGTACACAACATTATCTATATCCTCTGAAATGAAGCATGAAGCACTTTCAATAAGAACAAAGAAAGTCTATCCACAGTTTGAAGAGCCGCTTACCACCTTACTAAAAGGGTGTTCCAACCTAGGGGTCAAATTTTTCTACCTGGTCAATAGCCATAAGGGAGGGTTGAATAATCAGGCAGCACTCTCAGCTTAGTGTAAACAACCTGCAAGCAACGGGAAAGTGTCAAATTATTTAGGGCAAAGGCATTTACAATTTTTTCAGATTCAGTGGTCAGGTGATCATTAGAAACCACAATGGCCACAAATCAGTTAACAAGACTGGGCAGTGATTGGTGTGTGACAACAGATGCATTTTTAGCATTTAGAGTGATTCCTTTACATTTCACCTGCATCATTTCAGCTGCACCGCATTTGGTGACATATGCGTAACACTTAGGACCCCCCTAAACAAACTCTGTGATAAAGTCTTCTTCAGGTAGTCTACACACATCACCATCATTTATTTCATCAGGTCACCCAGATAGGCGCCCAGTGGTGGGATCCAGTCACCATCTTTAGATGTAAAAACTACACTGTCAATGTCACAATACATGTAGTATTGTAGTATTGCTACTATGTATCCTTTTTCAACAGCTTGTTGAAGCTCAAAAGAAACCCACACTCCTGACAGCTGTCTATCGCTGTCTCCGTGACAACACCTGCCAGTCTGAGTCAGGACATCAGCACACGTCCTGCAAAGAGGAAACATCAGCATTCTGGTGGACCCTCTAAGGGAGGACAGGGTGGTACAAGTCACGTGGTGGGAGAACAGTGCATTTCACAAATTCAGAATTGTGTATCCGTCCATAAATTCTTGCACTCTGATGTTTGTTTTATTAAGCTTCTCCCATTCAAATTCTCACATCACAACAACGTGCACCCTGTGCCGTCTCCTCAAAGCCACAAGCTTCTCATTAAATTGGTGGTAGAGCAAGCTATTAGGGATCTTACTGGGATGGTTCAATCTGCTTGATTTGTACAGTTTGTACAGCCATGAAATATATACACCCTGCAAACTCATAACACGTGTTTGAGCGGGCGTGATAACCATCCACAAAATTGAACACCAGTTTACAGCGTGCCTGACCTCTATTTTTTTCACAAGCGCCACATACTCCAGCCACTGTATGATGACACTCGAATATGTTTTATGCTGGTTTGTGTAGGCACCATCATATGTTAGAGCTACGGTGTCTTTGGGGAGAAAGTGTGTCTTGAACACCCCCATGCAGCTGGATGCCAGCGTGGTGAAGCTAAATGGGTCCAGTTCTGTACACTTGATAAAAGTGTCACGATAGATCAGACATGCCTGACGCAGGACTTTCATACAATTCACACCATAGACTCTCAGCTCTTTTTGAAAGTCAAAAATCTCCTCACTGACAGAACCTTTCACTCTCATTCATCCTGTCATAGCCATAAAAACTGACATCTGGATATGATCCCAGATAGTGTTCGTTTTTCCTAGTGCTCAATTTATGAGGGTAATTACCTTTTGCAAGTTTATGACTAAACCCTAGTAATTTGGATAAACGCATTGGCAGAAAACTGAAACTATGGATCCACCGCTGTTTGTAAGCAGCATCATGCAATATTATGACTCTGCTCCCTCTCATGGTCAAAGCAGGTGTGATACCCTGTTTGACTAGTTGCTCCACCACAATGTAAGAATAAAATCCTCAAGCACTGTCTGCAATAAATTTGTATCCTTTGTATTTAGGACACCTGTAGCGCTCTAATAAAATCTTTACACACTCAAGACCAGTAGCACACCATTTATTCCCCTCATAATCCATAGCACACACAAAGTTAGCCTCGTGTCTACCATCATGAATTTTAGTTTCAAAGTCAAAAAAGATGTAGGTGCTCTGAGACTTTTTTTAATAGGCTGTATAAAGCAGCTATGCTATGCTACAGCACCCATAGCTATGCAGCACCCATAGCTATGCAGCTATGGGTGCTATCAAACCCCACATCAATTTTTTGAAAATGCTAATCTTTCTGGTGTGTGGGAAATGGATAATTTGCCAGACACTGTGAAAAGCACAAGTTGTTTTCAATGGTAGGATCTCTGGGTGTGAAGAGAAAACATATTTTCTTATAATTATATCATCACATGAGATGTTTCCTAACTTTAGACGCGCAGCGCCGCCTCTGCTTTTATTACAAGCTACGGTAAAAAAAAAAATTCCAACTAATCGTCAGTCAGCTAAGTGTCAATACTTTGCACCACCTGGGCAATATGTTCCAGAAACATGTCTGCATTATACTGATCGCTGGCACATAATACAGTTTGAACATCGCTGTTCAGTGAAGGACCTCTTAACACTACATTTAAACAACTATCTGTATTCTGGAGGTTGCTTAAATCAATATCACACAATCAAAAGTCCACATGCTGACCCAACTCCACAGAATTAAATGTTAAATGTATCTCTCTAATGATTATCTGATTACCTGTCTGCATGCTATGACCACAGAAGCACTCCCACCCCCCCAGTTCTCCCTTTGACACATCCCTGATACTTCCCATGGAATACTGACCAAAACAGCAAATCTTGATAAACCCTGCTCTGATTGAACGGCCACTCCGTTACCCCAGTAATATCAGAGTCATTGTCCGGCAGTCTAGTAGCCATGTTTAACTCAACCTCTCTGTGCCACTCTACTATGACAGCAGGTGTATTATTGCCGACTGAGTGGACACGTGCAATGGCCTCTTCCGGTGATTGAAATATTTTTTTTCTCGGGGGTGCCATAGCCCTGACTGTTGAGGACTATTTATTAGATCTACTCCCCCTCAACTTCTTTAACTCACTATGTATCAGGATCACTTGTAAGGTCACTTACAATGCATCTAGTGTGTTAGTGTATAGAGTCTGTAATGTTTTTATTTATTTCACTCTGTCTCTGAATGAACTGTAAGGTGCTTACCAGCTGACCATTTGCACGTGAATACGCTCTTTAAAATTGTGCCAGGGATCTCGATAGCGTAAAAACAGCTTTAAGTACAGTATGTTTGTCAGGGTTTACAATATCCACATTTATTGTTACATCATCATCATCATAACCTCTATTGTTGTCATCACAAGGGTCAGAGCCAGCTAAATCAACTGTCTGAACAGCTGCATCTGCCACCTTTACACAGAGTCCCTAAACACACACTAGTTTCCCTGTGTGTCTGAAGACCTGCCTCGTCATTATCAACACAATTCTGAACAACAGGTGTCAATACATCGCCAATCTCTTCCAGCTGGTACTCACAGTCTGGTGTCAGGTTTTGGAGATTGATGTGGTCGAAGAGGTCTGTTCCTAGATTGTCAAACTCCGGGATTGTGAACACTGTGTTAAAGTTTATCGTTAAAGTTTATTGTTAGTAATACATCTTTCTGCAGGGTTCCTGAAGAAAATGGTGGGTCTTAAAGATGCAAGATGATGTGCATTTAATAAAAAACGTGTAAAATCGGTTTATGAAATATGTATAGACATTTTTTATGCATTGAAACACCTGTAAAAGGCTTAGACTTAGGCTTAGGCTTAGACTGCTGGGGGACCCACCCCCCAATGCACTGAGCTCCTTTCCTCCTCTTGACCATCTTTCCTCTCACCCCGCAATTGTCACCACTGTATGTCATTAACTCTGTGTGTTCTCCCCCGTAGTTGTCTTTGTCCTCCTCTGTCCCCCTCTCTCTGTCCCTTTCTGCAGGTGTCCCCCGGCTTTGAAGCTGTGTGTCTTCCAGCGTGCAGCTACTGGTCCTACCAATCTGCCCGATGTTTTGTTGTTGCTTTTTGTTGCTCTGTTCTTTTCTCTCTCCCCTTTCCACTCACCCCAACCGGTCGAGGCAGATGGCCGTCCACCCTGAGCCTGGTTCTGCTGGAGGTTTCTTCTGTCAAAGGGAGTTTTTCCTCTCCACTGTTGCCTATGGCTTGCTCCAGGGGGAATTGTTGTGTTCTCTTTATACATCTTTATAATCTTGACTTTATTCTGTAAAGTGCCCTGAGATGACTTTGTTGTGAATTGGCGCTATATAAATAAAGTTGAATTGAGTTGAATTGAATTGAACTGTACATACATACGTCGTACCTACTCCTTTAAGTACTGGGGATTATCCCGCAATGTTGAAGGCTTTCTGTTTTAAAAAAAAAAACAATTGTCAGATAACTAACTATCCATCTCCTGACACAACATTAATGGTTGGCTTGATAAAAGAATATTATTTAAGATATGTACACACTGTTTTCAGAGCCTGGTCTATGTACTATAACATTCCTGAACTCGTGCAATGGGGCATGTGACACGTGGAGCGACCCGCCTCTCTATAACTTCTTCAGCTAGAGACATAAAACAACACAGTGTAAGTGTAAGAAAAATAACCATCCATGCTCTAAATAAGTTTAGAGTAGCAGCGACTGGGTGGTACACACCTGTCGTTATCACACACGCTAGTGCCTCACCCACTACGCATCCGAACTGCCCTGTTGAAGGAGGCCTTTTTTAAAAATGAATATAACACATTTTACTTTTCTTAATATAAGAAAAGTAAAATGTGTTGTATGCATTTTTGCTAATGTGTTAAATAAAAATACATCTTTTTAAAATATATGCAAATATATGCAAATACATCTTTTTAAAATATATGCTTAAGTATTAAATTGTAAAATAGATTATAAAAAACACTCACCTGTAATATATGCCATTTTTTCCAAAGGTTTTAAAAATGTAAGGGGATAGAAAAATATAATCATCAGCAACAGCAGCAGCCATAGCTAGGATAATACCCGGCTACTTTTTAAAACTATATACGCACTTAAAGGAAGTGTTCCATTGCGGTATGACGTAGAAACATTTAATTGGAGGGATCCCCGTGCACTAATCGTGACTGACAGGTAAAAAAACACATATATCTCATCACAAGTACAACCACGTGGAGGGGGGTTATGGTTAGTCCAACATTCAACGGATACGGACACACCCGGTGCTGTTAGGGTGGGGGGAACAAATGGTCACCACACTAAACAGGCACGTCACGTGCTCACGCACAAGCTTTGCTGCTAGGCTTATACTACTGATGGATGAAAATAGAAATGTTAAAATCTAAATGGGAGTTTGGTATTAACAGTACACTTCCCATAGGATAGCTCTTTCTTATATATTTGTGCAAAAATTTGTAAAGCATGACGCTAATCAGGTGACAATTACAGAACAGCAACTGTTTCTGATAGATTTTCAACATTTGTAACATTTTTCTTTGTTGTAATCTCATAACTATACTACGTGGGGGATGTGCAGTGGGGAGGAGTGTGCCAGGTGAAGTAAAGCTTGAGAGCAGGGCAGAGCAGTGAAGAATAATTCAGTCTCAGATTATGTGTAGCTCTATCTTAAGTTGCACACTGTAAATTATTTCTGTAATTATTGATCCCATAAAATGTAAGCCAATTTTTAAAGTAGTTTGACAACACAGGCCTACTTGCTAAGAAACCAATTAACAAAATTATAATTGTATTTATTTTCTTATAATGAACATTGTTACCCTGCTGGTAATCATTCATTCATCAATGTTTTTTTTTCTTTATTTAAAAAAACTTGTGTCTTAAAACTCCTCTGTACTCTTGATTTTCACCTTAAGAGCACCCAAAAGGCCTTGAATGCTTTGTAAATAATTATTTTTTTTACCAGAATCTAGTCTTCAAATGCAACCGCAATGGGACACAAGCCAGTGTCTTCTTGTGCCAGTCCCAAGTCTGCACAAAAGCAGAGGGTTTGTGTCAGAAAGGGCATCTGACGTAAAACACATGCCAAATTAAAAATATGAATGACAATGACCTCCATACCGGATCGGTCAGAGCCCAGGTTAAGAACGACTGCCACCGGTGCTGTTTACCTACAGGGTACAGGTGGACATTGGACTACTGTTGGTCGAAGAAGGAAGAGAAGGAAGGTGTGTTGGTAGGCAGAGAGAGAAGAGGAAAGCTAAGAATGTAGGACTGACAGTAGGGACTTTGAATGTTGGTACTATGACAGGGAAGGCTAGAGAGTTGATTGACATGATGCAGACAAGGAAGGTGGATATACTGTGTGTCCAGGAGATCAGGTGGAAAGGTAGCAAGGCTAGAAGCTTAGGAGCAGTTTTCAAGTTGTTCTATCATGGGTCAGATAGGAAAAGAAATGGAGTAGGAGTTATCCTGAAAGAGGAGTTTGTGAGGAATGTTCTAGAGGTGAAAAGAGTATCAGACAGGTTGATGAGTCTGAAGCTGGAAATTGAAGGGGTGATGTTCAATGTTGTGAGTGGTTATGCCCCACAGGTAGGATTTGAGTTAAAAGAGAAGGAGAAATTCTGGAGTGAGTTAGATGAAGTGATGCAGAGCATCCCAGAGGTGAGAGAGCAGTGATTGGTGCAGATTTCAATGGGCATGTAGGTGAAGGGAACAAAGTTGATGAGAATGTGATGGGCAGGTTTGGTTCATCAGGACAGGAACACAGAAGGACAGATGGTGGTAGACTTTGCAAAGAGGATGGAAATGGCTGTAGTAAACACTTTCTTCCAGAAGAGGCAGGAACGTAGGGTGTCATATAAGAACGGAGGTAGAAGCACTCAGGTAGACTACATTTTGTGTAGACGTTGTAATCTGAAAGAGACCAGTGACTGTAAAGTATTGGTAAGGGAGAGTGTAGCCAGACAACACAGGATGGTGGTAAAATGACTGTGGTGGTGAGGAAGATGACAAGGACAAAGGCAGAGAAGTGGTGGAAGTTAAAAAAGGAAGAATGTCATGTAGTTTTCAGGGAGGAGCTGAGACAGACTCTGGGTGGTCAGGAAGTGCTTCCAGATGACTGCACCACTACAGCTAATGGGATCAGGGAGACAAGTAGGTACTCGGTGTGTCATCTGGAAAGAGGAAAGTGGACAAGGAGACTTGGTGGTGGAACGAGGAAGTTCAGGAGTGTATACAGAGAAAGAGGTTAGCTAAGAAGAAGTGGGACACTGAGAGGACCGAAGACAGTAGACAGGAGTACAGGGAGATACAGCGTAAGGTGAAGGTAGAGGTGGCAAAGGCCAAACAAAGAGCATATGAGGACATGTATGCTAGGTTGGACACTAAAGAGGGAGAGGTGCATTTGTACAGGTTGGCCAGACAAAGAGATAGAGATGGGAAGGATGTGCAGCAGGTTAGGGTGATTAAAGATAAGGATGGAAATGTATTGACAGGTGCCAAGAGTGTGATGGGAAGATGGAAGGAGAACTTCGAAGAGTTGAGGAGAATGAGGAAAATGAAAGGGAACGAAGAGTAGAAGAGGTGACTGGTGTGGAGCAGGAAGTAGCAAAGATTAGTAAGAGTGAAGTGAGGAGGATGTTGAAGAGTGGAAAGGCAGTGGGTCCTGATGACATACCTGTGGAGGTATGGAAGTGTCTAGGAGAGGTGGCAGTAGAGTTTCTGACTAGTTTGTTTAACAAGATCTTGGAGAGTGAGAGGATGCCTGGGGAACGAAGGAGAAGTGTACTGGTGCCTATTTTTAAGAACAAGGGAGATGTGCAGAGCTGTGGCAACTACAGAGGTTGATGAGCCAGAAAATGAAGTTGTGGGAAAGAGTGGTGGAAGCTCAGCTAAGGGCAGAGGTGAGCATTTGTGAGCAGCAATATGGTTTCATGCCTAGAAAGAGTACAACAGATGCAGCATTTGCTTTGAGGATGCTGATGGAGAAGTACAGAGAAGGTCATAGGGAGTTGCATTTTGCATTTAGGAAAGGTGTTCAAGATGGTGGTGAGACCAGCAATGTTGGACATGAAGAGGACATTAAGTTAGTTGGTGTGAGAGAAGAGGATGCAGAGGACAGGGTTAGATGGAGGCACATGATTCGCTGTGGCAACCCCTGTAAGGGAACAGCCAAAAGGAAAAGAAAAAGAAGACCAGGATCTAGTCTTCACTAAGGAGACATTCTTAGAAAACAGCATAACTCTGAGACTTGTATTAGACTTTTGTCCCTAGTAGCAAGTCTTTTTGAATACTGCCCCTGATTTTTTGTCAGACTACACATTTTAGAATGATGAAACGTGAACCAGTAGAACAGTGTGTGTGGCTGACTTGGTTTTACCTGTTGTTGTACAACAACAGAGGTCTATGGCACAAACAAATAAGCTAATCCAGTTGACAGAGTGATGGACACTTAACTGAGTAGAGGAGATTTATTGTTGGTTTAGTCTGTATGAGGAAATTCAATAATTTGGAAAATGACCTGAGTTATGCTTTTAACACTTAATTTTAGACGTTGTCTGACTATTTCTGAATGGTCATAACACATCCCTTACAAGAACACATGTGTAGGAATACCAAAGTCAAACAGTTAGCAGAAAGCAAGCTTACATAAGATTGATTTTTATGTGAATGTACAATATGTTCACACTGATATTTGGTACTGAAGCTCTGATCACTTTTACCAAAGAAAGTTCATTTACTGTTAAACACAGTTCCCAGGTCTACGGGACAACTGTGCACGCTTGTCCATGCACTTGTTCTCAGGCTAAATAATTTCTTCTCTCTGTAGCTCTGAGACTAAGTTACAGTTTTCAAAAGAAACTGATTACAGTAAAGCAACCAAGGAATGTACAATATCTTCAACATCATAAAAGCTAACCATTGGAAGTTGGACATGAACTTGTGTCTGTGTGTTTGTGTGTGTGTGTATATGTACTTGTTGGAAGCCAGGGATGGGAATGCTGTGTGTGGCAATTGGACTTCTTTGATCTCGCCCCTCTCCCTTGTCCCATTTCAAAAGAACCCCCTAAGAAAGAAGTGTGTGTGCTGGAGGGGAAGGAAAAAAGGTAGGGGGAGGAAGAAGAGGAGGAGGAGTGAGCGGAGGGGGTGAGGACTACTGAAGTGTGAAGAGTGTGCAACTTTCTGTTCTTTCACTGTCTTTTATTGCTCTCTCTCTCTCTCCTTCTCTTTCTTCTCAGTTTCTCCATATAGGAAGCTAGTTCCCACAGGTTGAACAATACATTAGCCAAGCAGAGTACCATTGTCTGAGGGAGGATTTGGTGCAACTGAAACTATGCAACCATACAGGAGCTGCCTATGGCTGCAGGGGACATACAGTAAAAGCTCTACAATGAGAGAAACAGCTGATATGCTTTTGATAAGGTCAAGACTGACTCTACCTGTTAAAGCTAGCAACATTTCTGACGAAAATACAAAAACAGAGAATATATGTATTCTAAATGTGTGTTCAAACCAAAAACAAAGTCAATTTGTGTAATCCTCTGTGTGATGATTACACAAAATTGTAATCATCAAAATTATTATTTGTAATGAATACTATTACTACTATTACTATTTGTGTTTATTTGCCCATACAGAAGATTGCACAAAATATTACTTACTTAGTAATCGATTACTCTTTCATAAGGACAAGCATACTTATTAGTCAGTACAAAAAGTGATAAATGACTTCACTAATTATATTACTGCTCCTAAAACATATTGGTGTGTAGTTTATTTAGATCTACTACATTGACATACAATTAAAACAAAACTGAATCCACTTTAAAAGCAGTAAATAAACCTACAGGAAATGTTAATTCAAACTCTGCTTGTCTTTAAAAATACTACTCATTGACCTAAGGGACTTCAAGTGTCAGTGGTAGTATATCATACGAGCAGTTATATCTTTGGAAGACGTCCAGTGCTGTTGTGAGCAGCTTCATAAACATGCAGGACTCCTTTGATTCATTTCTGACAAAGCTACAACTTTGTCAAAAGTCAGTAAGATGAATCTGAATATGTTCTTTCCCCCCATATAACCACACAGTATGTGTGCACACATTTGTAGGAGACCCCATTTCAGGACAAAATACAACTCACATTCAAGTAGTAATGCGACATTATTTAGAATCCCAGTTTGCATCCCTTATCTGGAAATGGCAAAAAGAGTAAAACAAAGAATTTGTTTTCATCTTCATAATATTTATTGCATGTTTGGTTTATACAGATATTCCTTTATTGGAAATTAAAGTTACATATTAATTAAACTATTAAAGGGGATGCAAACTTTTGCTCTGGTATTATTTTAATACTTAGAATTTATTAATTATAATATATTACTTATATTACTTCTGATAATGAAAGCAACAGCATATATGCCATTTCAATGTATCCCTAATTTTGGCATAAAATGGTTAAGGTAAGTTATAGAATAATTAAAAAAAATGATCAGTGGAAAAGATGGCACCCACCTTTATAAATTAATTATTAAGTAAATCAATGTTAATGTAAGTTACATTCTGATGAAGGAACACTTAATGTCTACTTTTACAAGTTATCATTCTGATTTTAGTTGAAGGAACACTTATGCCACATGAGTGCATATACAGGTGGTTCTAATGTTTTGGTTTCCCTATTTATAATAATGAGGCAAAAAATATTAGAACCACAAATTCATGGCAGAGCTGTACAGGATTGTATTAAATTGTACAGGTGTACCTAATAAAATGACCATTAAGTCTGTATGTATATATAGTAAAATAAAATATGCCCAATACTGCTAGCAACAGATTCAGCAACTGTATATGGAAGAGCAGAAACTTGAGCTCTTTCTGTTATTTCCCTTAGTCTCTTTCATTTTTCCTCTTGTCTCTCGTCATCCACCACATTTGTGTTTCATGTATTATGGTGCTCGTGATCTCACCAGTGCATTTTGTCTTTTGGTCACATATTATGTTTTTTATATCTCTCTGGTCAATTTCATTAGTTTTTCAGCCTAATGACTAATTGATGGTTGTAAACGTTCTTTGCTTCATATTGATGGTTAACAACAACAGGTTCTAAATGCAAAAGCCACACTTGCAATCAGATCTAAACTCTGTTCACTTGTTAAGAATAAAAAACATATATGATGATCTACAAATAAAATAATTGTACACTGTTTATCCACCTTCAACCAAACCTTAAACGTAAAGCTGAGTCAAACACATTGTTGTGAACTACAGATCCACAATGGTGCAAAACTGAACTATAGCTCTACAGTACCTTTACTGTCTACCTATTGATCTACTTCTGTATTCATTCTATTCCACATTTTTACTTTTTAAACATACTGGGTTTTGTTCTTTATATTAAAGACAGGATTTTCAAATCCTAAGAGCAGCATGTGAGGGACCCCCTACTGGCTGCATACCTTGCTGACTGCCATTTGTGCAGCAGCCCATGGCAAAAGAAAGAGCAGAGAATAGTAGAAACACAGGAACAAGAGAGACAGGGAGAGAGATTGAGGGAAAAGGAGGGAGGGTGAGAGCAGGGAAAAAAAACCTGTTCTTCAGCTTGGCTGATAACATCTGTAATTTCCGCTTCCATTGTTCCTCCTATGTATCAGTCTCTGGCTTATAACTGGCTGGCCCTGCCTCGCTCCTGACCTGGCTGCTGTGAGCCAGAGTGTAATGGAGAGAGTGAGAGAGATGAAAATTGCATTTCTTCCTAAAAGTCTTTGTAAAGAGCTTTCAGGGTGAGCCACAGAGCATCATAGTGCTGTTCTATAGCCACCAGTGGGTCCTTCATTACAAACCCTATACACTAATATGTAATGCTGAGCCCACAAAACCTTATCATGATAAACAGTATTTTTATATTGAATAAAGAGACAGGAAATTTGAATTGAGCAAGTGTAGTCTTTCTATTTTCCACTTGCCTGTAAATAATTGATGTACTGTAAAAGTATCTGCCAGAAAAAAGCAGACAGAAATGTACAATCACAATAATTGGCAGGCTAATGAACAAAGATTCATTTCCCTGCTGATTTGCATGCAGAGTATATACAGGATTTATTTCACAAACATAGGACTATGCACTTTTTAAATATTATTTTTTCTATGAACTATGAACCAGGAAGTTCAGTTAGACATTGGATAGCCAGATCTCTGAGTTTGAAGGCTCATCAGACTCCAACTGGATAGTGGTATTTTGACTCAGGATTTTACAACTTTTCAATTTGCATTATAAAATTATCCACCAGGAAATTGAACTATCGTGTATTTGATTGCAGCTAGGTTGTGTGTTTCCTTCCCTATTGGTTTTATGTGTGCACTGTCAATTTTTCCACAGCAGCTACCACAACTTCACAAGGACAGGAGCTGGAGTTGTGGAGTAAACAATGACTTTTACTCTGAGCTACAGTTTTACAGAGGGTGTCCCATGGACTGGCATGAGGACAATGCTGACACAATAATTACTGCATGATCACTGGTGCTTTTTTTATAAAACAAAGTAAGTTAACATTTTTTTTATCCCAACTTTTCCAGATAAAATGCAAGGATACTTTAATATGCATATAGTGTACTTTGCTATCAGCATGTACACAGCATGTACATTTTTTTGTACTACAAAAAGGTGCAAAAAGTGCAACACTAATGTATTTAATATATGAAAGTTACTACTATTACTCCCTCTATAGTACTTCTGTGTACTTATAACAAGTACACTTATGAGCACTAATACTTGATATTATTAAATATAATATTATTTTAATGATATTAAAATATCATTACAATAAAATGTTTTCAAGGCACTGCTAAACTGAAAACTGCACACATAGCTAAATAATGTGTTTAAATACTGTGTCCAATACTTGTTGGCAGCCACAAAATATATTTCTTTAGTATCTACTACTGCAATAAAAAATATTCACATTAAATTTTCTTAAAGTGTACAAATCTACTTTAAGTTGATCCATATTAGCACATAAAAATGCACTTGACAAACACGAAATACTTAATCGTATTTCGTGTTTGTCAAAAAAGCAAACTAGCAAACAAGTATATCATTACTGTGGCTGCAAATATTTTACACTTTAATAGGCTTTGGCATGGTTAAACTTAGGATATATAACATACTGTTTTTATTCCAGGCTTGTAACAGGATGAACAAATATTTGGAAATTGGAATCATGATAACCTCACTCAAAATGAGAAAGTGGAATCTCGACAAAGGTATTGTTTGGTTCCAACTAGACTTTGCTTCTACTGTTCTAACAGAGTGATATATGGTATTTAGTCTTTATGGAATGTAGGTTTTCATATCTTATCTTTCATACCATAAATGGACATTGTTGTCTTCAAGACTCTGTTGTCTCTAAGATGCAGGTTGTGCTGTGCCTGTGAAGCACTTATTTTGTCTGTGTATCCCTCACTGCACTGAACTGCATTTACTGCTTTGCTCTGCTTATGCTTGGAGTTCTTGTTACTTTTAGAAGAGGTCAACAGAAAATGATTTTACAGGTGGAGTAAGTTTATCTTTTGATCCTTGTGTATACACCCTATTTCTACACCATAAAAAAAGCATACTCCAACACTCCTTTCTTTTTCATACAGTTTCCAATGTCCTATTCTTTTCGAGCTTTTTTCATCTCCTTCTAGAGGAGGGGGCCTGGCACTTCTGTGGCCTTGCAGCTGCATTCTGGGCTTTCTTACCAGTTCTCAAGCGACAAATTAAAGCCTATTATATCTTTGAGGGAGGGCCACATTCAGGCTGTCATGCAGACTCTCTGATTAAACACTGCAAACACACACAATCACAGGCTACTACAGTATGAATGAACTCTCAACCAGGTTGTTCAAAAACCTTTTTTTTCCAGATTGGTGAATTTACTTCTGTACAAACTCTCAGAACTGAGTGTGATGTGTGGAATAAGAAAATGTTGTCACTGAGGTTTTATGTGAAAGCTTGGGGTTGTTCATGTTTAAATTGAGAAAGTGCAGGCTTCCTGTTCATCATCATTCTACAGGCAGGACACAGTTTAAGCCTGCATTTCTCCTAATTTATGACTTATGAATTATTCTCTGTGACACTATAATCATTCATTGAGAAACATAGAGATAGAAAAATTTCCTGTCCATAAGATTCTATGTGCCATTAGAGAGATTGTTATGTCTTTTCTTAAATCAGTTACCTATTGATTTGTGTTTGACTTTGTTTCTATTAAAACAGTCTATTTTTAATTTTGACACATACTTCTAGTACATTATTTTATTACCCAAGCCACACACATAAAAGATGGAACAAACCTATTATAAGGTCAGAACAGTTTGATGTATTTCCAACTTTCTTATCTCACAGCATGAGAAAATTATGCTTCGCAAGGCATCAAACTGTGCCTTGCGATCATCATACTGAGGCCAGTACCCTTTGACGTCAGTATTGGTTAAGGCCGAATCATGCTTCTCCGTCAATATACGTAAACGTCAATGCAGACCTACACTAAATTAATAATAAATAATCAATTCACACATGTTTTTTTTATAAGGGTAGTATCGCGTTTAACAAAAAATGAAGAACCAATCCAGAAATAGAAATTGCATCTGTGAAGATAAACACAGATTTCAATGATGAAATTAACCTGATGAATTTTTTCTAGACTCCTGCAGGAATGGTTCCTTGGCAGGATATTCTGCTAAGGCAGTAGAGAGCACAAAATTACAATAACAAGAAAAAGTATGTGAAGCCTCTGGAGTTCCCTTGTTTTCTGCATTTATTGCTCAGATGAGGATAGGATGTATTTAAATGTTCTGTACTTTGTTATTTTATAAACTTATGAATATTGTGAGAGATATCAAGTCATTTCAAAGACCAAATTATAAATTGTGAAACTATTTCAGTTTTTAATAACCAAATAGTTTGTGTCCCATGTGAAGTATAGTACTGCTATCAAACCCAGCCTTTTCTTAGCCTTTTGGAAAAAAAAGTCATAAGTTGAAATACACATCTCAAGTGGGACCCTGTTCTAATAAAAGTCTATAATAAATATTATATAAATCAATGTGAAAATCTAGACAGGTATGAACGGCTACGCTTCTTCTTCTACTTTTTCGTTCTTCTTTCCGGTCCTATTCCCATTTCTATCCCGACTTCTGACATTATCCAATCAGCTTGTTTATCCCACATCTCCACACAACACATAGTTAATATTTGGGATGTGTGCATGTCGGGGCCTGTCCAAGCCTCTGTGGGCTAGAATTATTCATGTTGTGTTCTTGTACCCCCGGAACTGTTACTGAACCAACAAAGAAAGCATCAGAAGCCAAATTAAAATATAAATTACAGGACATTTATGAGACAATTATGTCTCTGTGTTTTATTTACTACAGTGCACTATTATGCCTTATCAGATTTAATAAAATAAAAAATAAATAAATAAAAATAAAATTGATTTTACATCATTTTATAAAACTGTTATCTAGTTTTGAATCATTTATTGAATGTGTCTTCAAATGGGAGCATTTGTAGCAAAAGTAAAAAATAACTAAAACACATGTATCGGTATTTTTTGTTGATTGAGAAAGCAGAATGAAGAACTACTGAATACAACCTGTGATAAAACCAGAAATATTTGTTCTCTTCTATCCTTGTAGTTTAAATGTTTACATGGACAAGGTATGGAGCCTTGACTAGCATGTAAATTCCTTAGTTCGCCTTGTTGTTGTTGTTTTTTTTTTTGGCTTGTTTTATTCCTGAATTATTTCATCCCGCAATGATTATTGTAAATCAACTTTTACCTGCCTGGATTGCTAACAGGTGGTTGAAATTTCTGCAGCTCAGCTCCAAACAAAATCATCTAAAAGGTCCCATGTCATGCATATTATTATTTCTTTAAACTGGCTTCCAGTGTTATTCAAATTCCAGTTTACCAGTGAATACATTTAAAGCCATGCATGGTCAAGCCCCTGCCTACATAACAGAGCTACTGCAGCCATACACCACCAGTAGACATCGCAGGTCCTCTAAATGAGGGATTGTTAGTTGTCCCTCAGTGAAGACTCAAGACAAAAGGAGAAGGAGACAAAAGGTTCTTTTACTCTGAATTTACTACTGTGGATGTCTTTAAAAAGCAGCTAAAAACCCATTTGTTTAGATGTGCATTTGTTTAGCTTTGGTATTTTTTAGATGTTTTATTTGATTTTTTTGAATCTTTCATTTTTATGTTTGTTTTATTTGATGTTTGTTTTATTTGATTGCTTTTTCTCTGCCAGAAGAGTAAGTCCTATTCCTCTTCATTAGCTGGTTTTCACTTTTACTTTTGTCCTCCCTTAGGGGCCCTCTACTAGTCTGGGGCCCGAGGCAATTGCCTGCCTTGCCACAGAGTGCCTCTGCATCCCTCCATCAATTATCTGTAAATCTGTTTCTGTTCAGGGTCACTGGGGGCTAGAGCCTATCCCAGCTGTTACTGGTGACCCTTGGACAGGTCTCCAGTTAATCTCAGGGCCAACACAGAGAGACATACACAGACAGACAACCATATACATTGACACCTACATACAATAGAATCACCAGTTAACCCAACATATGCATGTGTTTGGACTATGGGAGGAAACCAGAGTATGCAGAGGAAACTCATACAAGTACGGGGAGAACATGCAAACTCCAGACAGTCCACAACCAGGAGGTGGATTCAAACTGTGGACCTTCTAGCTGTGAGGCGCAGTGCTAACCAGTATACCACCATCCTGCCCCATTTTACATGGTATAAATTCTCTTACCTGTCTAGATCGAGACTATTTCCAGGTTTACATAAAAATATCAGTGGTTTCTCATAGCATCTCAAACACTTTACTGTACATCAGGTTTAAAAGTACAAGTACTCCAAAAAGAGAACAGGTTATATTTACTGGGCCCATGTTGCTGATAAGACTGGCGTTGGCATTCAAAACATTTGTGGTGTCTCAATTCTGGTTCGGATGTTCATTTCTTCCAGTTTTAAAATAGGTTCAGAGATTCTTTCTATGCAGCATTAGATTCTACACAGACGTTATTTTTTACTAGAATAAAATTTAAATATGAGATCTTGATGATTTTTAAAAAAGCAGTTTGGCTGGTAAACCAATCGTACACTCAGAGATAAACTGAAAAAGAAAAATCACCCTAAATAGATTTAAACTGAAGATATGTGTCTATAACCACAGTCTCTATCTACCATCTTTGCAGTCTGTTTCTTTCACATACTGTTAATCCTCTAGCTGATTTTGTACATTAAGCTATTTGCTATTTTGAATCTGATGTGTCATTTAAATGTAAATATAGAAGTTGATTATGTAAGGTGCATTTGTCTCTGTGTCTTACAGTTTAAGTTTATCGTGTTGATAACAGTTTTATCAGTGTGACTGTGGCCACCCACATACAAGCCACTCTGTGCAGTAGATGGCTATAGCCAGCTGCCAACTGACATGCTGCAGTCGTCTGCACTTAGTTGCAAATGCTGACTGTTTTCTTTTAGAGAGGTGCTGAGTTGTTTAACGCTCAGATGAACAATGCTGCCGGATACAATTACTTTGTGTATGTTCAGCAAAGCAAATCCAGCATCACCAAACCACCAAAAGGCTCAAATTACAAACTATTTATAACCAAATGTGCATAAAAACATAAACAGTCTTTGTCATAAGTGTTTTTGTAGCCTTTTTTATCTTAATGTGCCTTTTTAACCCACCCACAAAAAGATAAGAAAGATAAGATAGAAAAGAAAGAAAAGATTCTGCAGTAACAAACACGTTTAAAGTCTTCTTCTTTTCCTTTCGGCTGTTCCCTTTCAGGGGTCGCCACAGTGAATCATGTGTCTCTATCTAACCCTGTCCTCTGCATCCTCTTCTCTCACACCAACTAACTTCATGTCCTCTCTCACTACATCCATAAATCTCCTCTTTGGTCTTCCTCTAGACCTCCTGCCTGCCAGCTCCAACTACAGCATCCTTCTACCAATATATTCACAGTCTCTCCTCTGAACATGTCCAAACCACCTCAATCTGACCTCTCTGACTTTATCTCCAAAACATCTAACATGACCTGTCCCTCTGATGTACTCATTCCTGATCCTGTCCATCCTTGTCACTCCCAAAGAGAACCTCAACATATTAAGCTCTGCAACCTCCAGCTCTGCCTCCCGTCTTTTCTTCAGTGCCACTGTCTCTAAGCTGAACAACATCGCTGGTCTCACCACCGTCTTGAACACCTTTCCTTTCATTCTCGCTGATACTCTTATCTCACAACCAACCTGACACTTTTCTTCACCCGTTCCAACCTGCTTACGCTTGCCTTTTTTTCACACTCTCAGTTGCTCTGAACCGTTGACCCTAAGTACTTAAAGTCCTGCACCTTCTTTACCTCTGCTCCCTGTAACCTCACCGTTCCACCTGAGTCACTCTCACTGACACACATGTATTCTGTCTTACTGCGGCTAAGCTTCATTCCAGAGCAGACCTCCATCTCTCTAGATTTTCCTCTGCTTGCTCCCTGCTCTCACTACAAATCACAATGTCATCTGCAAACATTATAGTTCACGGATATTCCTGTCTAACCTAATCTGTCAACCTGTCCATCACCAGAGCAATCAAGAAGGGGCTCAGAGCCGATCCTCGATGCATACCCACCTCCACCTTGAACTCCTCTGTCACACCTACAGCACACCTCACCACGGTCTTACAGCTCTCATACATGTCCTGCACCACTCTAACATACTTCTCTGCCAGTCCAGACGTCCTCATAGAATACCAAAGCTCCTCTCTTGGCACCCTGTCATACGCTTTCTCTAAATCTACAAAGACACAATGCAACTCTCTATGACCTTCTCTGTACTTCTCCATCAGCATCCTCAAACCAAATACTGTATCTGTTGGACTCTTTCTAGGCATGAAACCATATTGCTGCTCACAAATGCTCACCTCTGCCCTTAGCCGACTTTCCACTACTCTTTCCCACAACTTCATTGTTTGGCTCATGACCTTTATTCCTCTGTAGTTGCCACAGCTCTGCACATCTCCCTTGTTCTCTACTCTACTGCAACCTCTCCTAGACACTTCCATACCTCCATAGGTATGTCATCAGGACCAACTGCCTTTCCACTCTTCATCCTCTTCAACTTCCTTCTGACTTCACTCTTACTAATCTTTGCTACATTCCTGCTTCACACCAGTCACCTCTTCTACTCTTCGTTCCCTTTCACTTTCCTCATTCATCAGCTCTTCAAAGTTCCCCTTCCATCTTCCCATCACACTCCTGGCACCTGTCAATAGATTTTCATCCTTATCTTTAATCACCCTAACCTGCTGCACATCCTTCCCATCTCTATCTCTTTGTCTAGCCAACCGTTACAAATCCACCTCTCCCTCTTTAGTGTCCAACCTAGCATACAAGTCCTCATATGCTCTTTGTTTGGCCTTTGCCACCTCTACCTTCACCTTACGCTGCATCTCCCTGTACTGTCTACTCTCTTCAGTCCTCTCAGTGTCCCACTTCTTCTTAGCTAACCTATTTCTCTGAATACACTCCTGAACTTCCTCGTTCTACCACCAAGTCTCCTTGTCCACTTTCCTCTTTCCAGATGACACACCGAGTACCCTCCTACCTCCTACCTCCTACCTGATCACATTAGCTGTAGTGGTCCAGTCATCTGGAAGCACTTCCTGACCACCCAGAGCCTGTCTCACAGCATTCTTGTCTGGCTACACTCTCCCCAACCAATACTTTACAGTCACTGATCTCTTCTACCTCCGCTCTTATATGTTACCCTATGTTCCTGCCTTTTTTGGAAGAAAGTGTTCACTACAGCCATTTCCATCCTCTTTGCAAAGTCTACCACCATCTGTCCTTCTGCGTTCCTGTCCTGAAGACCAAATCTGCCCATTACATTCTCATCACCTCTGTTCCCTTCATCTACATATCCATTGAAATCTGCACCAATCACCACTCTCTCACTTCTGGGGATGCTCTGAATCACTTCATCTAACTCACTCCAGAATTTCTCCTTTTCTTCTAACTGACAACCTACCTGTGGGGAATAACCACTAATAACAATGAACATCAACACAATTTCCAGCTTCAAACTCAACTCGTCTTTCAGGATGACTTCTACTCCATTTCTCTTCCTATCTGACCCATGGTAGAGCAACTTGAACCCTGTTCCTAAGCTTCTAGCCTTGCTACCTTTCCACCTGGTCTCCTGGACAGACAGCATATCCACCTTCCTTCTCTGCATCATGTCAGTCACCTCTCTAGCCTTCCCTGTCTTACTCCCATAATTCAAAGTCCCTACTGTCAGTCCTACATTCTTAGCTTTCCTCTTCTCTCTCTGCCTACCAACACACCTTCCTCTTCAGGGATTGATAAGGCCCCAATCCCTGTTAGACTGCTTTTTACCCATAGATCTCTCTGAGCTACCTTCAATTATTACCTCATCTAAACCAACAACCTGTCTGGTAGACCCTATTCCAACTAAGCTGCTCACTTTACCCTTAGATACGTTTATATTAGATATCATCAATCTATCTTTAGAAACAGGCTATGTACCACAGGCCTATAAGGTAGCTGTAATTAAACCACTACTTAAAAAACCCTGTCTTGACCTAGGTGTTTTAGCCAATTACAGACCAATATCTAATCTCCCCTTTATTTCTAAAATAATTGAAAAAGTAGTTGCAAAACAATTATGTGATCACCTTCATAGGAATAATTTGTATGAAGACTTTCAGTCAGGATTTAGAGTTCATCATAGAACAGAAACAGCACTGGTAAAAGTCACCAACAATCTTCTCATGGCCTCAGATAATGGGCTCATCTCTATACTTGTTCTGTTAGATCTTAGTGCTGCATTTGATACCATTGATCACAACATTTTATTACAGAGACTGGAAGATGAAATTGGGATTAAAGGAACTGCATTATGTTGGTTTAAATCTTATCTGTCTGATAGATTTCAATTTGTTCATGTTAATGATGAATCCTCCATGCACACAAAGATTAGCTATGGAGTTCCACAAGGCTCTGTGTTAGGACCAATACTTTTTACTTTATATATGTCTCCTTTAGGCAACATTATTAGAAAACACTCCATAAATTTCCACTGTTATGCTGATGATACCCAGCTATATTTATCTATGGAACCAGATGAAAATAATCAGTTAATAAAGCTTCAAGCATGCCTACAAGACATAAAGGCCTGGATGTCCCACAATTTTTTACTTTTAAAAGACAAAACTGAAGTCATAGTATTTGGGCCCAAAAATCTCAGAGACATGATGTCCAACCATATTGTTACTCTAGATGGCATAAGTCTGGCCTCCAGTACTACTGCAAGGAACCTTGGAGTTATTTTTGATCAGGATCTGTCCTTTAACTCACATATAAAACAAATCTCTAGAACAGCCTTCTTCCACCTACGGAACATTGCCAAAATTAGGAGCATCCTGTTGTTACTTCTAGGTTGGACTACTGTAATTCCCTACTTTCAGGATGCCCCAGTAACTCCCTAAAGAGCCTGCAATTAATCCAAAATGCTGCAGCAAGAGTGCTGACTGGAACTAGCAAGAGAGATCATATTTCACCTTCACTAGCTTCTCTCCATTGGCTTCCCATTAAATTTAGAATAGAATTTAAAACCCTGGTTCTTACATATAAAGCTCTGAATGGTCAGGCTCCATCATATATAGAAGACCTCATAGCACCATATCATCCCAGTAGACCACTTCGCTCTCAGAATGCAGGCCTACTTGTGGTTCCCAGAATTTCCAAAGGTAGAATGGGAGGTAGAGCCTTTAGCTATCAAGCTCCTCTCTTGTGGAACCAGCTCCCAGTTCAGATTCAACCCTCTCTACTTTTAAGTCTAGTCTTAAAACCTTCCTCTTTAATAAAGCATATAGTTAGTTATAGTTATGCTGCCATAGGCTTAGACTGCTGGGGGAACCACCCCCCAATGCACTGAGCTCCTTTCCTCCTCTTGACCATCTCTCCTCTCACCCCGCAATTGTCACCACTGTATGTTATTAACTCTGTGTGTTCTCTCCCGTAGTTGTCTTTGTCCTCCTTTGTCCTCCTCTCTCTGTCCCTTTCTGCAGGTGTCCCCCGGCTTTTAAGCTGTGTGTCTTCCAGCGTGCAGCTACTGGTCCTACCAATCTGCCCGATGTTTTGTTGTTGCTTTTTGTTGCTCTGTTCTTTTCTCTCTCCCCTTTCCACTCACCCCAACCGGTCGAGGCAGATGGCCGTCCACCCTGAGCCTGGTTCTGCTGGAGGTTTCTTCCGTTAAAGGGAGTTTTTCCTCTCCACTGTTGCCTATGGCTTGCTCCAGGGGGAATTGTTGGGTTCTCTTTATACATCTTTATAATCTTGACTTTATTCTGTAAAGTGCCGTGAGATGACTTTGTTGTGAATTGGCGCTATATAAATAAAGTTGAATTGAATTCTCCTTCTTCGACTTCGACCAACAGTAGTCCAATTTCCACCGGTACCCTGTAGGTCAACAGCATCGGTGGCGGTCGTTCTTAACCCGGGCTCTGACCAATCCGGTATGGAGGTCATTGTCATGATTTGTATTTTTAATTTGGCATGTGTTTTACGTCGGATGCCCTTCCTGACACAACCCTCTGCATTTATCCAGACTTGGGACTGGCACAAGAAGACACTGGCTTGCGGTTGCATTAACAAACATGTTTAAAGTACCTGAAGAAAACTTTTTCATTTTGTACTGTTCCCTTATAGCCATAAAATATGTTTGAAACAGTAAAGAGGTCCATCTCTGTGGAAAATCATTTGAGTAAAGTGGATTTTGGAACTGCCAGCATATCTTTTTTGTCTGGAAGCAGCTGCAAAGAGTTTAAATGTGACAGATTTTGGAAAGATCAAGACAGAACAGAACAGCCTTTATCAGGTCTAGATTTATGCTATTCTCACATTTAGGTATAGCTATGTCCAAACATTTTTTACTTCAGTTACCGTAAAATAGTTCTCTTATATGTTCACTTTTTACAAATTTTAACAAACAGGCTGCATACTTTGTACCTACCTGGTGGTCCACATGGCAAATTACCATAAAACAACAGCACGTGGCTAATTTGCTTTAGATCAATTAACTTTTAACACTTTTTTAGTGACAACTATAGTGACTGTGACAACTAATTATATAAACTAATCTCAAATCTTCCTTTTATTGGTAATAAATATTGACATCTGATTTGATTTAGATGAACAACGTTTTTGGAGAGATTTGTAAATGGTAAATTACCACGTATATAGCACTTTTATCCAAAGCACTGTACAATGTTGATTCCCATTTACCCATTGACACACAGACTCACACATCGATGGCAATGGCTGTCATGGAAGGTGCTCACCTGACCAACCAGGTGCAATCTGGGATTCAGTGTGGTCCCTGTGTTCCATGGACAACTGCCTTACCAACTGAGTTACAGCCGCCCCACTCGCTTTGTGGTTTGACACTGTTAGTTTCCACATTGAAATGGCCTTACACTGTGCAGATTAGTGAGCCTGGGCCAGTCTTTGGAGTTGTCTGGGAAAACTAAATCCTCATGAAGTTCAAGAGGAGCAATGAGTCAAGCATCACTTTCTGACACATGATCCTCTTATCTTTTCATACTCCAGTAGCAACCATTAACTACAAGGTAAAAATGAGAAATTATCTAGTGCTTAAAAGTAGCTTTTGTCAGATGATTAATCATTAAAGTTTTTTTTTCTTTTCCTTTCGGGTTATCCCGTTAGTTCAGGGTCGCCACAGCGGATCATTGTCCGCATGTTGATTTGGCACAGTTTTTATACCGGATGCCCTTCCTGACGCAACCCTCCCCATTTTCTGCCGGGCATGGATCAGCACTGCACAGCTGGGGATGGGAATGGGCTGTTAGGGGTTCAGTGTCCTGCCCAGAGACACTACATAGCCAGAGACACATATAGCCGGGACTGGGGATCAAACCACTGACCCTGTGGTCCGTGGACGACTGCCTTACCAACTGAGTTACAGCCACCCCTTAATCATTCAAGTCATTAATCAAACAAAAAAGCCAAACATTAGCTGCTTCTAGTTTTATTGCTTCGTATGGAGATTTAATAAATGGGAGATAAACCATAGTTGTAATTCTGGTTTATTTTCTCCCATTTATCCCAGGTGCAGTATGTGTTGTGATATAAATGCCGTACAGTACATTCAATACAATCCTAAAAAAAAAAAATTTAATCAATGTTCATAGTCATCAAATGACAAAAGTGGCACAGTCATACACAGCTCACTGGATGTGGGAGGCTACATTGATACACACACATATGTAAACCGGGAAAAGCTTATTAGAGTAAATGTTGCCATTTGTACCAGCCAGCAGTACTTAGATAACATTATCAGGAATGATTATGTTATCTATTCAGACAGATCTCTGGGAGTAATATCTGAAGCCATAAACCTGCCTCTACGTGTTTGTATGTGTGTCTGCATGTCTGGGTGACATTGCTGAGTGCAAAGAGCCATGGCATCTGATGGCTAATAGTGTGGGGAGAACACATTCCGGAACTGGCCAGCCAATACAAACACTCGACTTGCTATAATGAGGTGTGACTAGGCTGTTCTATTACCATAGAGACCCTAAACAAGCCATTGGCACGTTCCTTCTCCAATGTTTTTTTCTCACTTTTAATTTCCCATGTTTTATTTATGGGCCCAAACAGGGCCCACATAATTTGCAGGGTGGATTAAAGATTTAAGAAGTAAAATAAATTCTTTTTTAAATTTCTTTTTGAAAATCATTCTGAAAAATTCTCAAATGCTTTCAAATACAACTGTCAAATGCGACCTACTTTCTGCTGACAACCACCTGGCAAGGCCCCAACGAGTGGATCCTTCACACCCCATGTATCCCACAATTCTTTTCACCTGTTAATTAAAGTGCCATTGGTAGCTAGCTAGCTAGCTGCTATGCAAACAGTTTTTATAAAACTTCTTAAATTTTCAACTTGCTATTTACGACTTAAGTCTAGGGTGTAAATGGAGATTAATGCTTTTATAATTCCCTCAGACATACCAAAAATAAAATATTTATCTACTTCTAGCTGAAAAAATCCTCCAGATGACATCACTCTGAGGAGATTTTTGATTAGTTCATCAGTTCAGATAATGTCATCTGGAGGAGCTCTGGAAAAGCAGGTTGACCATGCTTACAAACTCCATAGTATGAGCAACGAGAAGACATAATCTGAACTGAAGGTTCCTCTAAGTGATAATATATAGGAAAATACGCGGGAAGTTTTATGCCATTTATTTACGTGTACTACCTAAACCAGTACCAAAATAAGCAGGTTCAAAATCAGTGAAGGCATCCTTTATGTTACGTGACATTAACAATGTCAGCTAACAAACTCAGGCACTCAGCTGCCAACATCTAATGGAGAACAGCTGGTGATATAAACAGTAAAGAATTTGTAGACCCGATAATCTCATTTTGGTTTGACCTTCACTAAAGTCCTTTTTTTCTTTTCAGAAAGTCAAATACTGGTATCACAGTATTGACAATAATATTCAGTACTATGGGACTACATACTACATTAAATAGTATTATACAAAATAATTTAAACACAACAATTTTTGTTATGCTAGTTTAGACTCGTTTTTATTCTTTTTATGTCTTGTCATGTTGTATCTTTTTTATAATTTCAACCTTTTTAAATGAGCTCTGCTACTTTAAATCGCAAATATTAACCATTAATTTGTATTGGGTGCAAGGGACCTGTGGCGTTTTAGGCCCCTGGGCCTGTGCCCAGTAGATCTACTCAGTGGGCCTTGTTCAAATAAAATCCAGAAAAGTAAAAGAGGTTTCGATCCCAAACAATGTTTGAATCATTGCGACTGGTCTTAATGCTTATATAATTTAATTAATAAACGTTTGAATATTATAGACCAGCTTCAGCTCACAGTCCTGATTTGTATGATTTGCCATAGTACATCTTTGGCACCTGCTTCAGATATTTCAAGCAGTGCTATTTCCTCCACAGTTTTGACTTGACTTTTCTTGTATAACTCATCAATCTTTGTCAGATACATCTAAATTGACCTGATCAAGCCAAGCTAGACCAGGATAAGCCAGTGAAAGTTTTATTCCATCAGGTACTGTCCACCCTCTTGGCCAGTCTTGTGTTTATTTCCAAGGAAGGCTTCTTTCCCAGGTCTCTTTTGGCCTCAAAGCAAAGGCTTTGGCTGAGGTCCATGCTCCACAAAGGGCCCGAGCATTCCAGCTATCTGCCTTTAATCCAGTGTGTCAGCTCGTGTTAATGTTGCAGCGTGAAATCTGAGGCACAAAGCGGCATGGAATATTTACAAGAAAAGACCCATAAGAATTCCTCTGCAAAAGGCCACCAAGCATTGAACTAGATGGACTGCTGTCCGCTGGTGGTGCAGTTAATGGCTGGTGTATATGGTAAGTTGGGGATGTGTGTGTTTGTGTGTAGGTTTAGAAGCTTACCAAGCAGGTGGTAAAAAGGTGACATACAGGAGATATTTCTAAATGGAAGCAGCTAACCCTAATGGAGCGATGCTCGTCTAATCAAAAGGGAAAGAGGGTGCAAAAAAGAGAAGCCCTTGGATAATTTGAGACTAAACCAGCATTTCCGCCTCTCATCGGAACCCCTGGGGTTTGCTCTGACACACAATAGGGGAATGACACGCTTCTGTGGATAGTTAATTATCTCAGACACACACTGACACCCACTTCCACACACAGCACACGTGCATGGATCAAAGACACAAATAGAAGTTTGTATGCATATGCCACAAAACAGACACACACACATCTAAGTTTGTATATGGACATGCACACACACCAATAAACATATTTATTTCACACCCCGCCTGTGTTACCTAACTTGCTTCCACCCAAATCCAGCTGCACTCATTGTCATGGTATTTGCTTCGAGCAAATTGACATACACCCAATTGACATACACGCAAGTTGACAGTGCGTGTATGTATGTTTATGTGTGTGTCACTTAGTTATAGACTTGATACATAGATGTAAATAGAAGCCCCATAGAAAACAAAAAATAGACTTGACATGCAAGTTTCTTTCAGGTGACCTCACCAAATCGTGGTGCCACCCACACTGATGTTTTTATTGTCTCCAGTGGCAGTGGCAAAGTTGGATGCTTTAACATTCACATTGGAGACAGAGAATTGACATGTACTTTATTGCAAATAAGGGATAACATTTTATTTTAATTCCAAATGCAAGGTCGAAAATGTAACCATACTATAGATTTGTATAATGACCAGAAAAGAGGCAGCTAAAAATATATATGTATAAAACCAAAAGTATTCTGCATCTTCTATATGTTGTATATAAATATTTACATTTTTGGAGGTATGTACAATGCCATTTTAGCAGCTCTGTCATGAATTCTACTTTTACAACTTTTCCCTGTGCTCATATGATTTGACTTGAAGTAAAACTATTTGAGGAGGGGAACTTATGAGACATTCAGGTGTTTCAGACAGTCTTCCAGGCTAATTAAATTCTTGCACTGCCTTTGGTTTTCTGATGACATCATGATTTGTGAAAACCTTTTTTCTCTTTTTGTTCTCCAGAAGCCACTGGTCAAGGTTGCACTATCCTCTGTTTTCATCCAAAAAACATATCATACATATAAAAGCAGGAGCCATCAATACTAGTTCATAGTTATGAGACAGATCCATTATTTGTTTGTGTGAATGGTATAACAATGTCAGGGCAGGTGTTCTGTGTAATGCACACTTCCTAAATATCATCAGTATACTCTTAGGTGTTTAACAGGTTAAGTGCCTGCTCATGGAGCAGAACTCACGTGGCCAGTGCAGAGGAGTTTCATTTCACTGTACAAATGCTTCACTTGAAATATAACGGTGGCCTCATTCCACATCCCTGAATCACTGGCCCACTTTTTAGAGTTGGTCCAGTCAATCAGAGGTCTAGTGTCACACTTGTCAGCAGTACATCCCATAGAATAACTGAGCCAATCAGTGCACAGGGAGGCAGGACTGAGGTCTGTGATGCATCAGGCAGCACCTTAGTGACAGGAGCAGGGGGACTGGTCAGTCTTGAAGAGAGGATGAATCCAGCCAAATACAGAGAAGTGCTAGAGGTTAACAGGCTCCATAGAATACACTGTTCTACATTATCACCACCTGGTGGTTTTAACATAAAAAATATGTAATATGAACTAATAAATGCAGATGTATTCCTATGGGTTCCCCACCTGTCAGTACATAAAGTGATGGGTGATGGGTCTGTGTGTAGCTGCAGACTGCTCCGAGTAATCATGCTGACCAATGTCATCCATGATTTTCTTTTAAGAACACCAGTAGTAATGTTGTAGCCAAATGATGTATGAAGAAAGTACAAATTTTAAAAATACCTGTATGGTTTGTAGTACTAAACAGTGTCAACAGTAAGCACAATACAATAATCCTAACAAGGAAAATTTCAGAAAATTGCAAACAAAGCTGAAGGACAAAGTTGTCATAGTGCTCAAGTGAATTTTAAATGAATGAAGTAAATTTAATGTTGTAAGGCGTTTTAATTATATGGTGGGCAGTTAGTTTGGTAACATATAAAAGCAGATTAGGCAGAAGAATGCAAAGGTTGTTCAGGTCAATGTTAGACTTCAGAATGTTAGCTTTTGAATATTTGCAGGAGACAGTATATACAATACCAGTATAAAATCAAATTGTGTAAAAAATACCAGGAGAAAATAGACATTTGTGCATTTTGAGCAAGCACTATTACAGTGTGCATCCCCTGCATCTCCTGCACCTACCAGCAGGCAGGCATAATAAACTGCTAATTGAGCATACATGGTTAAGGTAAAGATAGTAGTTAATTAAATGGTTATTGCTGTTCTGTAATGGCAGAACAGCTTATTGACTTAATATGAACATATCTCCTACTGGCCTGCCTTTGTCACACATTTGTTATGATCTGGAGACTTGATTCTACAACAAGGGAAGGAGGTGTGCTGCACCATTGGCATAAAGGATTACATCAGTCATAAATTATATTTTAAACAACCCCTGTAGTGACACAACACATTTTCTCTATCCATGGGTAATGTTTATATCCTGGTTGCAGCCTTACAAACATCCCACAAGTAGAGTTGTTGCTTTTAGTGTCTGCATGGAAATTGTTAAAAATAAAATTAATTTTAGAAATGACAGAAGTAATTCTTTGACAGAGGGTAGGTAGACTGATCTACAAAGTATCAATACTGATATGACGTTTTTGTTTTGTTTTTGGTATTGATCATAGTGCCAGTAGCACTAATGCTAAAAAGCAGTCACCATTAGGCATACGCTATAATCAGCTGAACAGCTCTACAGGTGGAGAAGCACCAAAAAGTTCCTTCTCTGGTTTTAACAACTTTTATTTTCTATTCTTTATGTGAACTTTCTTTGCATGATTAAAATTATGGTAACAAGTCCTCTACTAACTTTCACTATTCCTCTTCAAATGGTTGCATTGTACCAAGCACCAGACAGGAGACAGACTATGGACTGAAAACAAATGCACTCTTCATATTAAAGCTTACAGAGTGTAATTAGATTGTGAGCTGCTGTCATTCTAAAGCATTCACCACTTAAGACAAATTTTTATTAACAACAATTCACAATAAGTAACTCAAATTATTCTACTAGGTCATTCAGAGGGATATTGGAAGTGTTTCTGTCAGGGATGAATCAATAATGAAATTGTTTGAGATTGATGTGTTATTTATGCTTCATTTTGTGCAGAGAAAAAAAAAATATTTGTGCCATTATTGGTCAATGGAGGGGGTTGGCGGGGGTTGTTGCGCAGACACTGCATTTCTTAAATTAATGATTAAATAATGAAATAATAATAATTCTGCATGTATCTGTGTTTTCTGTATATCTGATCGGCTGGTTTCCCTTCTCTCTGAAGTTAGTCTAACAAACTGGAGACTAGTCAGAGTATTAAGATTTCCCATGTGGATTTGCTTAAGTTTATACCCTTGTTTCTCTAATACCATTTGTCAAAAAGGTCTGCATATTCTCAGGACGAGCACTTCTTTAATATTCATCTGGATGGAGGAACAAACATTCAGCACAGGAGAGTGGGGAGCACAGGACAAGGCTGAGCCAGTTAAAGTATTTCTACTGTGAAAAAAGGTTTTACCCATTTTAAATAAATAAATGGATGTGTAGGAAACACTAAATACGACTACAGTGGGCCACCACAGTCTAGGTAATTAATGCTAAGCACAGCAGAATAATGTAAAATAAAACAGTTTAAAAGGGCCAAATAATAAAAAAAATGATGAATACCATTTAATTTGCCAATAGGCTAAACGCAACTTTTGTTGACACATTTCTAACTTGTACTACACATGCTTTGATCGCTGCTCTTTTTATAGATGTCAAAACAGAATACAAGCTTGTTTTACACAAAAAAGTACCAAAAAATTTGTATTAATTATTTGTGTTTTCTGTTGTTTCCCTTTCTTTCCTTAATGTCCTTTTTCATCCACTTTGAAGTGCAACTTAAAGTAGTTTCTTTCAAGTTCATACCACCCTCCAGCTCTTTGTGTCCTGAAGGTTAAGAGAACAGCCTCAAAAAGTTTGTTCTTGCACCGTCTGTTATCTGGGCCTCTCATCTCCACTTGAGATGCTATATCCAATGCAAGCCAACCTGCTCTGAACAGAATAAAGTAGAAGATGAGGAGTAAAAAAATAAAGGAGGGATGTGGAATGTGAGGGAAAGAAAGAGAGCCAGACAGGACAAAGCTGGGAGTGGGGAGAAACTGAACACAGTGTTTGTTGTGTGTATGAAGGGAGGACTTGGCACAAACACTGGCCTATCTGTAAGAGTATCCTGTGCTGCTCCCTTCTCCATGCCTGCCTCTTCAATACTGCCTTTGTCCTGCCACTGTGCACAGTGACACTGAGAATCCACATAGCAACACCTGGCCCCCTATAATGCTCTGTGTCAAACAGGAAGAGGCAGGACAGATCAGGACAATGTAAGATAAAACAAGATAGCAAAGAACAGGACAGAGTACCAAATACAGGAGACGGTCTTCAACTTTTTCCAACATCTATGTGTATAATTTTTTGATAAGCAATAATGAAAGTAGTAGCATGACCACAACCACATCTATTAAGAGCCCAAGGCATTAATTTAACACGTACCCTACATAGATTTTTTCCCTTAAATGTTGTTTAAACAAGTTTAGTACATCTGTATTGGCAGAGGGTTATAAATTTATAGATTGTATTAGGTGCATCAGTGGGTTTAAAGGAAATGTGCATTGTGAAAAGTTGTGCCTCCAGGATTGAGCCTCGCGAACCGCACTGCTAGTGATGACCATGTCTGGACAAAAGTGTTTGAGTTGTTGCTGCAGTCACAGCAAGACAACAGTAGATATCATCTGTATTTTTTAGACTTCAGTCAGCTCCACACCCATATAAGCAGACAATTTACACCCCTACAATGTTATCTCAGTTTTACATTTGACCAAGATGAGCTGCCTGGTATTTTCAGTTATAAATACTGCTGTAGGATAAGCAGATCCAACTCCACTCCACTTAAAACTTTCATTTTAAATCAAATCCCTTCAGTGAACTAGTCTGTCGGGCTTGTTTAACTGTGGATTCAAGGCAGTGAAACTTAAACACTACCTGACCATTCTCATTTGTTGAATTGAAAGTGTGCTAATGGATTCTGGAGGAATGTACAAGGTTAACTTGTGTAAGCAATTTTAGGTTTTCTATAATACTACCATGGCTGTGGAAAAGTGAATTGATTGGAATTAGTAAAAACAAAAACTTTCCACAATACAGGACATAAGCTAGGTAACACTTTGCCAACTATGACATAGCTTCAAAAGTCCACCTCCTGGAAGGGTCTTCCGGCCTTTATGGTAGATGGACTGGATGGAAGTCACTTTAAGTTTTTAAATAGTATTTATAGAACTTGGATTGCACAAGGAAAACATTTTCATCCTTAGATTAAAGTATAAAAACCTCACATCAACTGGCTTAAACCAGTGAAGTAAAGCATAGTCGCAGCATCATAATTGCACTTCTAGGGGACAGCAACAGGGGGACAGGTCAGACACGAAAGAAGGGTGATTGCAGCCAAATGCAGAAAAGTAATTGAATAAAGCATGCTGCAGATAAGACTAGAGTTGTTTGTTGTCTTGCAGTATAACAAATATGCATTCAGCTAAGAATGGTGGAGTTGTTTGGAGTCTGACTGTCCTTGAGCCGAGTCAAAGCCAAGACTTAGCCTGAGACTGTGACGAGACTATCCAAACAAGTAGAAAGAACAAACATTTTTTTCATTTAACAATATTGCAGCTATTCAGAGGAAATTAAGACCAGACATTGGTATTACACAGCTAAAGATCTCGTACACTCAAAAAGTCAAAATCAAATATATTGTCTTTTCATTGTTTAGTTTAATACATGTGCAGATCTCTGCCGAGGTTAACACACCTGATTCTCTCCTGCTAAAAATGTCTAAATTGTGGAGGGATCCCACAATTTATCCTGGATCCTGGTTAAGTTTCTCGGATTGACCGTTTGACTGTGGATGAAAACTGGAGGAGATGCTGACTGAGATTCCCAACAGATGAAAGAAATTGGCTGTGAATTGGGGTCCTCGATCTGAGAAAATGTCACGGGGGAGGCCATAGAGAGGAAAAACATGGGTGAGGAGAATGTCAGCTTTGTCCTTGGAGGAGGGCAGCTTGGGATGGGGTATAAAATGTGCCATTTTTTAAAAATGATCAACAACGGTAAGGATTGTGGTCATGCCATTTAAAAGGGGGAAGTCTAGTAACACAATCCATGGAAATGTGGGACCAGAGTGTTTTAGGAAGAGGTAAGGGGCAGAGGAAACATTGCTGGATGACGGAGAGAGTCCAGGATGCACAAGGGTGCGATGTTAAATTAAATGCATGCAACCAATGAATAATCTTGGAGTGTAGGTTCTCAGGAACATAGAGAAGGTGAGGAGGACAAGCAGGGGTTGGTGGTGCTTGGGTGAGGGCTTAAATGACTTCCTCTTCTAGGTCAACCTTAGCTGCAGCAAGACGAACAGAAGAGGGTAATATGTTGTCGGGACCCTGAGATTGATAATCCGGGTCGTGCATGCTGGATAGAGCATCTGCCTTGCAGTTCTTGGAGACAGTTTGAAAGGGTGAAGGTGAAGCGACTGAAGAAGATGGGCCTGAAGTGAGTTTGTGAAGAGCCGAGGTACTCCAGATTCTTGTGGTCCATTAGAACAAGAAAGGGCTGTCTTGCTCCCTCCAACCAGTGTGGCCATTCCTCCAGGGCTAGCTTAACTGCCAAGAGTTCTCTGTTGCCAACATCATAAATCGTCTCTGCTGCTGAAAGGAGGAGGGAGAAAAAAGCACTTTATTATCCTCTCTTGAATGCTGTGACAGTACAGCCCCAACCCCTGTGTTGGAGGAATCCACCTCAACAATGAATGGGAGGTCAGGGTTGGCCAAGGTGAGTATGGGGGCTGTGGTGAAACATAATTTGAGTTTATCAAAGGCTGTAGAGGCTGTAGAGTGGACCATGTTAACTTGACCTTGGAGGAGGTTAGCCGATGAAGAGGTGCTGCTCTAGAGCTGTATCCTTTAATGAAGAGGCGGTAAAAGTTGGCGAATCCTAAGAATCTTTGGAGTTGTCGTAGGGAGTCAGGTGTTGGTCAATCTTTTACTGCCTGCACCTTAACTGGATCCATGGTAATCTTGCCTGGTGCGATGATGTACCCGAGGAATATGACAGTGGTGGTGTGAAACTCACATTTCTCTGCTTTGACGAAAAGTTGATTCTGGTGGACATGATCTGTCTCAGATCGGGAGAAAAAGAGAATATCATCAAGATAAACAAACACATATTTGTTCACCATATCTCCCAACACATCACTGACTAGATTCTGAAACAGAGCTGGGGCTTTGTTCAAGCTAAAGGGCATGACCAGGTATTCGTAATGGCCAGCCGGTGTGTTGAAAGCAGTCTTCCATTTGTCACCCTAACGTATTCTCACAAGGTGATAAGTGTTGCGTAAGTCTAGTATGTTGTGGATGGTTGAGACTTGTAGGAGTTCAAAAGCTGAGGAGATTAGTGGGAGTGGATATCTGTTCTTGACCGTGATTTTGATGATTCCTCTGTAATCAATGCATGGTCTTAAACCGCCATCTTTCTTGCCCACAAAGAAAAACCCTGCCCCAGCTGGTGAGAATGACAGGCAGATAAAGCCACCGGCCAGTAAATCTGTGATATATTTCTGCATGGTTGATGTTCCGGGCTTGACAATGAGAAAAGGCGGCCAACCCAAAATCTTGCCGGTTTGCCAGTCTATGGGGGGTTATGCAATTCTAACCATGGTATGCCAAGGACCAACGGAAGAAGAGGTGAATCAATAAGATGGAACACAAGACTTTTTAAATGGTTATCAATGGCTATGGAAACCGGCTTAGTCTTAAACTGTATTTGATGTAGTAACTGATTATTGAGTGAACGGACCTGGAGGGGTTGAGGCAATGGGGTGAACTAAAGTTTGAGCTCATGACCCAAATGTCTGTCAATAAAGTGAAGTCAGCCCCAGAGTCCATTCGAACAGCTACAGGAACTTGGGAACAGGAACAGGCGAGAGCGACCAAGCTGCATGTATATTATTTTTATTATAAAATAATATAGTTGGCAAAGCAGGATGGAGATGTAGTAAGTCCTCCGACTCACTAGGTTGTGCTGAACTCCTGTCTATGAGAAAGGACAAACAGATGAGTAACTTAGTAATTGTGGGACTTGTGGGATTTTGAGTCTAAACGTGAAAAAAGACTTACTAAAGAGACGAGCAGAGTCTGGAGGAGAGGCAGGGCTCTTATGGGGAAGAGTGGAGTATGGTCCTGGCAGTGTAGATAGATCCTTAGATTCAGCAAGGATGAGTAACTTCAAGAAAGGGTAGGGAAAGGCTGGGAGGAGTGTCCACTTGGGAAGAGGTAGTGGTCTGTATCCGTAACACAGAGACAGGCCTGGTAGTGCGTGGATTTTAGCCGTGGTGAATCTCCAATCACCGATGTGAAAAGAACTCCAAATTCCTCTTAGTGACCCAATATCTAAAAACTCTAAACAAAAGAAGGTGCACTAGGCCAAGAATAGTCCTTTAGCTCTGGTCTCCATAATTACCTTTTATGACTTTAAGTTCTTAAATAGTATCGTTTATAATACTGGCATACATGACAATCCTTTAGTTAATATTTACTTAGCATTACTGGAGTCCTTGATACAGGTAACCAGAGAATACTTGAACAAGTGGTGGACACTTGTCTGAGTCCTGTATAAAGGTAAGCAGATAATCACATGGCTTGGTAAAAATGTGTGCATGGCATGATAAAAGCATAGACATAGCATAGTAAATCCTATTCTCCTGCATTCTCTGCAGCATCCTTCTCCTATTAATGGAGTGATTACAAATTAATTCAGTGAAGGCTGGAAAGTCACAGTGAGGATGAAGACTGGCAGGTTGGTAAGGGGAACTGAGGAGGTATATAAGTAGAGTAGTGAGAGCAGGTGAAACTGATTACCAGTGATTAGTGAAGCGGAGTGAATGTGAAGGGACCAGGAACCGGAAGTGACTGTAAAATAAAAGCCTGAAGGAGGAAGTAAGTTTACTGATCCTGACATTAATTGTATTTGGAACTGCTCGTGAGCTGATTTGTTATTTTTTGCATGTCGCAATTATTATACAAGAATTTTATGTCAGATTACTGATTCTCAACCACCAGCTTTGCACTCTACCAATGAATCAGTCCTCACTTTGATGTGTATTACACTTAAGTTAGTGTAAAATAATAATGTGGGTTTTCTTTCTTAACATATATTCAAAAATTTAAGATTTGTTTGTATTCTTTTTTATTGTAATTATTTCTATCAGAGTAAAGGGTCCCCGCACCATGTATGTCTGGTCTGGTAATGGAGGATGGGCATGTTAAAGCTGGCAGGAGGGTGTACCCTGCTTGCTGATGAGCCCTGATACTTGTTAGAAAGGTAATAACTGAGCTGGGCACAGTGCAGGAGAGGTTACCCTAAAAGCAGTGCCATCCAACTTCACTTTCAATTGGAGAAAGCTGCAGGAGCCCTGCTCTCTTCTTTTATAGGTGTTTGTTGAATGAAGTGTCAATGCTGGGGAAGATGTTACACTGGTGGAGACTATTGCGACTAAACCTTCTCTCTCTCCACAGTATTGACTTAGTCTAGTCTAGGAAATCTAGTTCCTATTGGAACATAAACTCTCATTAAAGGATGCCTACACTGATATTGAACTTGCTTCTCTAAATGAATGCCATTAAACTTCCCACTATATTAAGATATCCATGGTTTTCTAATGAAAAAATTTAGGATGACACCACTTGGAGGAGCCTTCAGGTCAGATGTCAACTCATATGTCATCTCGATGCTCATACTATGGAGGTTTTAATCACGGTCAACCTGCTTTTCCAGAGTTCCTCCAGATGAAATCATTTGAACTCCTAAAGATGAAAAACTCCTCCAAGTGATGTAATTCTGTAGGAGGTTTTTAGCTAAAACAGAAAGAAATTAATATAGGGAAGTCAGAGGGAAGTTTAAAAGCATTAATGTACTTTTATACCCTAAACTAAAGACATAGAAAGCACTTTGAAAATTGGTGAAGTTGCCCTTTAACAACCATTTTCACCATTAATCTGATTAGTCATTACACTATCTTTTAGCCTAAGAAACAAATTGGTTGAGCCTTCCTTCACAACTACAGGGTCAGTGGTTTGGCTATGCCTACAAGTGTCTTAGGGCGAGGCTCTGGACCCTCCAGGTTGCATCCAGTGTTTGTGCTACTCACTTGTAAGTCTCTTTGGAGTGTGATGTAAATTCCTTCTTGTATTTGTAAAGATGGGAAGATAAACATTTCGATCAGATTTCCTCAATTTTAAAGTTGCATCTTCCATTAATTAGTGTTACAGTAAAATGAGCATATAATGTCCCACAGTTTTTTACCACTAAACTCAGACAAAACTGAAATCATAGTATATGGGTACAAAAATCTCAGCAATATGATGTCCAACCATATCGTCACTCTAGATGGCATAAGTCTGGCCAGCAGTACTAGGTGTTACTAGGAGTTATTTTTGACCAGGATTTGTCCTTTACCTCACATATGAAACAAATCTCTAGAACAGCCTCCTTCCACCTACGGAACATTGTCAAAATTAGGAGCCTCCTGTCTCAAAATGATGCAGAAAAACTAGTCCATGCGTTTGTTACTTCTAGGTTGGACTACTGTAATTCACTACTTTCAGGATGCCCCAGTAACTCCCTAAAGAGCCTGCAATTAATCCAAAATGCTGCAGCAAGAGTGCTGACTGGAACTAGCAAGAGAGATCATATTTCACCTTCACTAGCTTCTCTCCATTGGCATCCCATTAAATTTAGAATAGAATTTAAAACCCTGCTTACATATAAAGCTCTGAACGGTCAGGATCCATCATATATAGAAGACCTCATAGCACCATATCATCCCAGTAGACCACTTCGATCTCAGAATGCAGGCCTACTTGTGCTTCCCAGAATTTCAAAAGGTAGAATGGGAGGCAAAGCCTTTAGCTATCAAGCTCCTCTCCTGTGGAACTTTACCTGTTGACTTTATTCTGTAAAGTGCCTTGAGATGACTTTGTTGTGAATTGGTGCTATATAAATTAAGTTGAATTGAATTTAATTAAATTGAATGTTTAAAATTTGTCACATAACACTCAGATGGAGAGGCCCCTAACCTAATTTGCATAAATTGCAAAAAACTGAGAACATGTCATCATATTTTAAGACGATGATTACACAATAAAAGAAACACAAAACCTACTTTTCAGGGGTAGCCTCACTATTTCTGGGAAATGTAAAGTTTAATTTGTTCTGGAAGACATTTGTTTTTTCTCTTTTACTTTCTCTCAGCTACAATTTTACTCTACAGCAAATTATTTTCACTAAACTGTAGGAAAAGTTATTATCTTTTTGATGGTGTGCCTTTTAAAGGGAGCACATTTATCTTCTGCAGCCTCCAATGAGCATGTTAGAAAAGGAGTGACTTTTTGGGCAAGAACCTGTTTGGACAGCATTTTGAAATTGTTGGTCTAGCCACAATTTTGCATCCTCAGACACAAAGGCCACTGGCTCCTCAAAAGATTCTCTCTGGCACATTTTTTAATGATTGGAATTATTGTTTTTCCTTGGTCTGCTAAGGTTCATTGGGTGTAATCCTGTAAACGCTGAGTGAGTCAGCTCATTGAAAGCTGTTATTGCCGTGGTCATGTCATCAGTTTCAGAGCTGTGTACAAATACTTTAGTTCACAGTTTTTCTACTGTATGAAACACAGTGGAGACACAAACACACACACAAACACCAGCAGAAAGCACATAAAAAAACTGAGAAACATGCTCAGACAGCAGCAAACTTACTGTGTACTTTTAAGTAACAACAGTGTACCTTTGTTGTTACCTAATAACAATAAGCAAACTTTGGGGAATAACAGGGTAACAATATAGGATGAGAATGAGAAAAATACGTGCAGTGTAGGTATTTTGTAGTTTAGGGGTACTTTTTTAAAAATTATTCTTCTCTAGTTCTGCTTAAACAGCATAGCACCTCATCAAGCTGCATAGCAATGCAACGTTGCTTTTTCAACTCTATGCTGTGTTTCCTTTCTCATTAAATTGAATAAGAATATAAACTGATTAACCCAACATTTAAATCTGTGAATATTTTATCAACATTTAGAATACTAAGTTTAACTGATTTAAAATGGTTTTCTATGCTTTATGGCATACCTCTTCTTATCTATAGTTACACAGTAGTTACATCGTAAGTATTTACACCCATTATGTGATTTTTAAGTACTCCATAGCTACAAAATACTTGTAGGTAGTTTTCTCATTACACTTAGTACACTTAAAGAGGAACTTATTGCAACACTGCTGCAGTATGTAGTGGTTATATTATAATAGGGACATGTAGCATGACCTGACATCACTGATCTACAGGATACATGGGGAGCACTCTCTCACATCCACAGTTTATTTGGCAGTACAGCAGACAATCAAAATGTCTGCTGAAATTCACTAATAATCTTATACTTTTATTTCTGCTTCTGTTTTGGTTGTCCACAGTAACAATATGCTTTATAACATATCAAGTTGCTAATGCAACCGCAAGGGGACACAAGCCAGTGTTTTCTTCTGCCAGTCCCAAGCCTGGATAAAGGCAGAGGGTTGTTTCAGGCATCCGATGTAAAACACATGCCAAATTAAAAATGCGAATCATGACTTTCCACACCAAAAATGACTCTCATACCAGGTCGGTCGGGGCCAGGGTTAACAACGACCGCTACCGGTGCTGTTGACCTACAGGGTACCGGTGGAAATTGGAAAACTGTAGAAGGTCCTCCTCTCCTTCCTCCTCTCCTTCTCAAGTCAAGTCAAGTCAAGTCAAGTGGCTTTTATTGTCATTTCTACTATACATAGTGGTACACAGTACACAGTAGAAATGAGATAACGTTCCTCCAAGAACCAAGGTGCTACAAAACAACACAAGCTATGTAAAGTGCATCGAGTGCAACCTAGTGCAAACAGTGCAGACGAAAAACAGTACAGACAGACAGTGTAGACAGACAACACAAGTAACACAGGACAGGACACAGAACCTAAGATAGTGCCGACCAGTAAACCTACTGTATACTAATTTTACAGTACAGTACAGTCAAGTGTGCTAAGGGTGTAAAAAGAGCAGCATGTAAACAGTGCAATTGCATTGGAATGTGCAAAAAACAGCAGGTAAACAGTGTAGTGCGGTAAGTGTAGAATAATAAAAGTAAATTAATTAAATAAATCTCTGAAGAAGGAGAGGAGGAAGGTGTGTTAGTAGGCAGAGAGAGAAGAGGAAAGCTAAGAATGTAGGACTGACAGTGGGGACTTTGAATTTTGGGACTATGACAGGGAAGGCTAGAGAGTTGATTGACATGATGCAGAGAAGGAAGGTGGATATGCTGTGTGTCCAGGAGACCAGGTGGAAAGGTAGCAAGTCTAGAAGCTTAGGAGCAGGGTTCAAGTTGTTCTACCATGGGTCAGATAGGAAAAGAAATGGAGTAGGAGTTATCCTGAAAGTACAGTTTGTGAGGAAAGTTCTAGAGGTGAAAACACAGGTTGATGAGTCTGAAGCTGGAAATTGAAGGCGTGATGTTCATTGTTATTAGTGGTTATGCCCCACAGGTAGGTTGTCAGTTAGAAGAAAAGGAGAAATTCTGGAGTGAGTTAAATGAAGTGATTCAGAACATCCCCAGAAGTGAGAGAGTGGTGATTGGTGCAGATTTCAATGGATATATAGATGAAGGGAACAGAGGTGATGAGAATGTAATGGGCAGATTTGGTCTTCAGGACAGGAAGGACAGATGGTGGTAGACTTTGCAAAGAGGATGGAAATGGCTGTAGTGAACACTTTCTTCCAGAAAAGGCAGGAACATAGGGTAACATATAAGAGCGGAGGTAGAAGAGATCAGTGACTGTAAAGTATTGGTTGGGGAGAGTGTAGCCAGACAACAGGGGATGGCCGTGTGTAAAATGACTCTGGTGGTAAGGAAGATGAAGAGGACAAAGGCAGAGCAGAGGACGAAGTGGTGGAAGTTCAAAAAGGAAGAATGCTGTGTAGTTTTCAGGGAGGAGCTGAGACAGACTCTGGGTGGTCAGGAAGTGCTTCCAGATGACTGGACCACTACAGCTAATATGATCAGGAGACAGGTAGGAGGGTACTCGCTGTGTCATCTGGAAAGAGGAAAGTGGACAAGGAGACTTGATGGTGAAAGATGTTAGCTAAGAAGAACTGGGACACTGAGAGGACTTAAGAGAGTAGACAGGGGTACAGTGAAATGCAGCCTAAGGTGAAGGTAGAGTTGGCAAAGGCCAAACAAAGAGCATATGAGGACTTGTATGCTAGGTTGGACACTAAAGAGGGAGAGGTGGATTTGTACAGGTTGGCCAGACAAAGAGATAGAGATGGGAAGGATGTGCAGCAGGTTAGGGTGATTAAAGATAAGGATGGAAATCTATTGACATGTGCCAAGAGTGTGATGGGAAGATGGAAGGAGAACTTTAAAGAGTTGAGGAGAATGAGGAAAATGAAAGGGAACGAAGAGTAGAAGAGGTGACTGGTGTGGAGCAGGGAGTAGCAAAGATTAGTAAGAGTGAAGGAGGATGTTGAAGAGGATGGCAGTTTGTCCTGATGACATACCTGTGGAGGTATGGAAGTGTCTAGGAGAGGTGGCAGTAGAGTTTCTGACTAGTTTATTTAACAAGATCTTGGAGAGTGAGAGGATGCCAGAGGAATTGAGGAGAAGTGTACTGATGCCCATTTTTTTAAGAACAAGGGAAATGTGCAGAGCTGTGGCAACTACAGAGGAATAAAGCTCATGAGCCACACAATGAAATTGTGGGAAAGAGTAGTGGAAGCTAGGCTAAGGGCAGAGGTGAACATTTGTGAGCAGGAATATGGTTTCATGCCTAGAAAGAGTACAACAGATACAGTATTTGCTTTGAGGATGCTGATGGAGAAGTACAGAGAGGGTCATAGGGAGTTGGAATGTGTCTTTGTAGATTTAGAGAAAGCGTATGACAGGGTGCCAAGAGAGGAGGTGTGGTATTGTATGAAGAAGTCTGGAGTGGCAGAGAAGTATGTTAGAGTGGTGCAGGACATGTATGAGAGCTGTAAGACCGTGGTGAGGTGTGCTGTACTTGTGACAGAGGAGTTGGGTGGAGGTGGAGGTGGGTCTGTATCAAGGATCGGCTCTGGTGATGGACAGGCTGACAGATGAGGTTAGAAAGGAATCTCCGTTGATTGTGATGTTTGCAGATGACGTGATTTGTACTAAGAGCAGGGAGCAGGTGGAAGAAAATCTAGAGAGATGCAGGTCTGCTCTGGAAATCAGAGGAATTAAGGTTAGCCGCAACAAGAGGTGGAACGGTGAGGTTACAGGGAGCAGAGATGAAGAAGGTGCAGGACTTTAAGTACTTACAACAGTTCAGAGCAACGAAGATTGTGGAAAAGAGGTGAAGAGTCGAGTGCAAGCAGGTTGGAACGAGTGGAGAAAAGTGTTGGGTGTGTTGTGTGATAAATCAGCAAGAATGATAGGAAAGGTGTTCAAGATGGTGGTGAGACCAGAGATGTTGTTCGGTTTAGAGACATTGGCACTGGACACAAGACAGGAGGCAGAGCTGGAGGTAGCAGAGCTTAAGACGTTGAGGTTCTGTTTGGGAGTGACGAGGATGAATAGAATCAGGAATGACTACATCAGGGACAGCTCATGTTAGATGTTTTGGAGATAAAGTCAGAGAGGCCAGATTGAGGTGGTTTGGACATATTCAGAGGAAGGTAGGTGGTAGAAGGATGCTGAGTTTGGAGCTGCCAGGCAGGAGGTCTAGAGGAAGACCAAAGAGGAGATTTATAGATGTAGTGAGAGAGGACATGAAGTTAGTTGGTGTGAGAGAAGGGGATGCAGAGGATAGGGTTAGATGGAGACACATGATTCACTGTGGGGACCCCTGAAAAGAACCAGCCGAAAGGAAAAGAAGAACAACATATCAAGTTGCTAAAATCATGGCCTCCTTTCTTGTTAGCCCAGTCGTCTTAGTAGCTTTCAATATGGAGAGGCACAAGGAGAGGCTCTTTCTATTACAGCAGAGACAGAAAGGGTCGCTGACAAAAGAGTGGAGGAAAAAGAGGTCTGCTAAAGTTGTGTGTGTGTGTGTGTGTGTGTGAGAGAGAGAGAGAGAGAGAGAGAGAGAGAGAGAGAGAGAGAGAGGAGAGGGAATGAAATGGAAAGTTAGTGGCAGGCGGTGATTTTCTTTTAGCAACTTGATCTGAGCCAGGAATGGAGCAGGCGAGATAAAAGGAGAAAGGAGTGTTGTACGAGCCCAGCTACAGGAAAAGGACGATTACAACAGAGCTGGGTATCAGGTATGCAGGCCAGCAATTTCAGCCAATAACACTGCAGACACTGCGGGTACATTAGGGCAGACAGCAGTTTGACTCCAATGCACTAACCGCACCACCACCCCCCAACACTCAGCTTGCCCCACTCACCTTTCATCACTCCAAATGTCCACCTCTCCAAACCCCTCTGTCTCACCCTTGATGTTGCACTTCTCTCTCTTTCCAGTTTTCTGTCCTTTTTTAGCCCATACCTCCTTTCCCGCCCACAGCTCTTCGTGTGTGTGTCATATTACTGTAGAGTGGTACATTAAAAATCGCTTTCAGAAACCAATAAAAAACAGTTACTACATTCAGACCAGGGTGAAATCATTAATGTTTGGTTTGAACATAGCTACTGGGCAAGGCTCACAAGCATATAGTAAATCTACATAACTTGTAAATAAGGAAACCAATAAAGGTTACCAAATTAAAAGCAGCTACAGCTGAGTAGACAGTAAATAAAGATACAGCTACATGATTTTTACAGCCAACTTTATTATTTGTACTACTATAAAAGAAGACACCAGCTGATATGGAAAGTGGCTCCACCACCACAACCTGACATTTTAGGCAAGCTGATAAAATTAAAATCCTTTTGGCACAGACACAGGTGTTTTCCATGCTCCTCTTCCAGGCTTCAGCCACAAATAAGACAGGATTATGTCATTTAGCGGAATAGATCTTTGAAGCGAGCTTTTGCATTGCACATAGAAAGCAGTCCCCATTATCAGGAACGTGTTTACTGCATCCCCCAAGAGCAGCAGTCAGCAACCTTTTCTATCTGAAGAGCCATTTTCTAGACTAGAATTCTAGAATTCAAATAAATATATAAATACAAATATAAATACAACAGCAGCTTTGATGAACTCATCCTGAAAACAACCAGACTTTTCTATTGTTCAGAAAAGATAAGTTAGAAATGTGAATAAATGATAATGTTACAGTACCTGTGCTAGTGATTTTAGTCAACAGTAGGCCCTCAGCCAGTGCAGTCTGTAAACCAACTCACCAAGACAAATTACTTGTATGTTAAAACCCAAATGGCAATAAACTCATTTCTGAGCCAGATTTTATTTCTGATTATTAATTACTACCACAGCAAATAAAATGTGAGGTACAGTACATGCAATGCCACTGCCAATTCGTCTGTCAGTGGGAAAAGCCAACACAAGGCTTCCACCTGTCTCCTTTCATCTGTATCCTATAAGCCTCAAAACTAATCACATCAGCTGAAGTATAATGTGTCTATGGAGACTTGTCTGAGTCCTATGAAACTTTGTAAGGACAAAAGACAATGAGGACCACTAGTGATAGAGAGGTGTACACAGCAACAAAGATGTTTAAAATCTTAGAATCATCAGAATTTCCGTAAGTAATTCTCCATTTCTGCTTTCTTAACTTTTTAAAATTTTCTTTTTGTGCCATTCAGAAATATTTGTTGTACCCATATCTAGAAACTAAATGCTTTAGCCACTACATCTCCAGACCCAGTTTTGTTTGATCTGACAAGAAAACAAATTACAGCTCTGGATTTACAAATTCTCACGAAGTTGTCGCATACAAGGAGTACTCTAATAGCTGAATGAGTAAGCCACATGAGCACAGCAACCTGGGCTTGAATCCAGCTCAAGACCTTTGCTGCATGTCAAACCCCCTCTCTTCTGTGTCTGCTCTCTAAAGGTGTCTAATAAAGGTAGAATGCCTAAAAAAATCTGTCATCTGTCAAAAATCTATCATTTAACTGACAACCACAGCCCATATGCAATGAACAACTGCATCTACCAAGACCAGCCGTCTTCAGCCGGCTTTTTTGTTTGATTAATGACTTGAATGATTAAGGGGTGGTTGTAGCTCAGTTGGTAAAGCAGTCAACCATGACCACAGGGTCAGTGGTTCGATCCCCACTCCCATGTCAAAGTGTCCTTGATCAGGACGCTGAACCCCAAGTTGCTCCCGGTGGGTCAGGTGAGCACCTTGCATGGTAGCCACTGCCCTCAGTGTGTGTGTGTGAATGGGAATGAACATTGTAAAGCGCTTTGGATAAAAGCGCTATATAAGCGACTATTTTACTGAGGAGGCATTTTCTGGACCTTTACATGCAGGTACCACGGCCATAAGTTATAAATAGGTTTTATAGGTGCTGTGTGTTATTGCATGCTGGCCCTATCAGTATGTCTGATGGGCACAGATGTTTAATAAAGTCAATTTGTTTGGTCACTGCAGAACAGTGTGAAAGTCATGTTGTTTCCAACATAATTGTGACTATTTCTGTGGTTCTGAGGAAGTCAGATCTGAGGTCTGGCTGGTGCCACGTGAGGCAGTGCAGTCCACCTCAGTTTAACCCCTAACACAGCCAAGAGACCTCTAAGGTACCAGAGCAAGAATACCCTTCTGACAGGTGATATCATCTCTGCTGTTTGGCTTACTGTATCATGTGACAAGTCATATCCACCATGAAGTGCAAATTATTCAGCCAATTGATATCTCCAAGTTGTGGATAGGTCTGGCTTTTGCTTTGCAGGAAGGTTTTCACGTTCTATAGAAGCTGCAAACCATTTCAAGACCTCCCCTCTGGTGGTTTAAATCGTCATCATTTTTATTTAACAAATTCTAATTCTTATATTACAAATTTTTACAACTGGATTATTTTAAGGATGCTTTTACACATGTGACCCCTGACCTAAAGTTATATTTTATCTATTGTTACTTCATTAGCTGTTTTATTCACCTCAATATTCCCTCCACCGACACCTTTAAATAATATTACTGTACACGTTTACATCCTGCCTGCCTTTTACTATACACGTCATTCCCTTCCTTATACTGATTGTATGTAATACAGCCAACAAGTCTTACAATATTCATGCCCATAAAGCTCATACTGTATGTGCCTAGGGTAGCAGTAAGAGGACCATTTGTTGAAATAGTGCCCCACCTAGAGTGGTACAGTTCTGTTAAAACTGCACCCCTTTTGTCATCAGGCCACAAAATGGCAGATATCCTCCTTTACAATGGTGCCAAAAATGGTGGTCAGTACAATACTTTTTTTCAAAGTAAACAGTCAAAAACATGGGATTATAACTGTGCAAACATAGCAGTGTAGTTACTATTAAGCAGAAAGACATCTGGGCCTGTTAATCCACATATGAAGAATGTAGCTCAGGTTAGGTTTAACTCCTGAAAAAATATGAATTTTGCTTAAATTCATTTATTGGTACGTCGCATGACTTGTTACATCATAATACTGGAGCAGAAGTCAAATCTCATGTGGGAAAGCCTTCTGCTTTGCTGACACATCCATCCACACAACCACTTTGTGACAATTCTTTTGTAAAATGCTCTCTGCTGGATTCCTGTTTATCTGTGTGTGTGTGTGTGTGTGTGTGTGTGTGTGTGTGTGTGTGTGTGTGTGTGTGTACGTCTGTCTGTCTGGCGGTAGGGCAGTAATGACACCCACCCAATGTCTCCCAGGCTGCATTCACAGGGACTGCGGCAGCCTCCGTAGACTGTGCTGTCAGAGGAAATTGAATGAGCCACAGTATCAGTAAAAAGGAAAGAAAAACTTGGAGTGGGGGTGATAGTTAGTCAAGGGTGGGAAGTGGAGGTGAGGGAATAAGGGAATGAAGGAATGATAAAACAGAGACAGAAATTGACGGGGAGATGTGGTTGCAGGTGTACAAATTGAGGACAAATTGTGGCTTGGCTGTGGTTTGTGTTTTGTTTGATGTGGAATGTGTCGGAAAAAGGTTGAAAAGGAAGATGAGTGAATGGGGGCTTAAGAGCAATAGGGAAAATGGAAGAAGTGTAGAGGATATAAAGGAAGGGAGCAGAATAGGCTGACATTCAAGTATGTGATGCGAAGGCATTGTAAATGAGGGAAGACAGAGAGGAGTGTCCTGTCTGGGAGAGAGGGGTGAGCTGGCAGTAGATTTGGCTTGTGGGGACGATGGCGATGTCTAACAGCACGTAATGTTTTAATAACCACAGGGGATTACCAGAGAGGTGGGGCAACTGGCACAGAATATCTAAAATTAATGGTGGGTTGAGGGTTCATCCCTGGCTAGAACTTCCCTAATTGCACAGACAACAACAATAGCTCTCACAAGTGGATCCATTGTTTTGAATCCACAGTGCCAGGTCACACTACCCTGCAGAGCATCCACAGCATCCATCAGCAAGAACAAAAGAATGTTTAGCCTGCTTTGCTGAGTGGCGGCTACATGACTAAAATCATGACAAGGCGGGCTAGTTACAGTTGTATGCAAAAGTTTAGGAACTGCTGACAATGTCCATGATTTTCATTTATAAATATTCGGGTGTTTGGATCAGCAATTTCATTTTGATCTATCAAATAACTGAAGGACATAGTAATATTTCAATAGTGAAATTAGGTTTATTGGATTAACAGAAAATGTGCAATATACGCAAATTAGACAGGTGCATAAATTTGGGCACCCTTGTCATTTTGTTGATTTGAATACCTGTAACTACTTAGCACTAATTAATTGGAACACACAATTGGTTTGGTGAGCTCATTAAGCCTTGAACTTCATAGACAGGTGCATCCCATCATGGGAAAAGGTATTTGAGGTGGCAAATTGCAAGTTGTTGTTCTCTTTGACTCTCCTCTGAAGCGTGGCAACATGGGGGTCTCAAAACAACACTCAAATGACCTGAAAACAAAGATTGTTCAACATTATGGTTTAGGGGAAGGCTACAAAAAGTTATTGCAGAGATATAAGCTGTCCACTGTGAGGAACAAAGTGAGGAAATGGAAGACCACAGGCACAGTTCTTGTTAAGGCCAGAAGTGGCAGGCCACATAAAATATTGGAGAGTCACAGGGCAAAGGATGGTGAGAACAGTTAAAAACAGCCCACAGACCACCTCCAAAGACCTACAACATCAACTTGCTGCAGATGGTGTCACTGTGCATCGTTCAACAATTCAGCGCACTTTGCACAAGGAGAAGCTGTATGGAAGAGTGACGCGAAAAAGCCTTTTCTGCACACACGCCACAAATGGAGTCGCTTGAAGTATGCAAACGTACATTTTGACAAGCCAGCTTCATTTTGGAGTAAGGTGCTGTGGACTGATGAAACAAAGACTGAGTTATTTGGTCATAACAAGAGGCGTTATGCATGGCGGCAAAATAACACAGCATTCCATGAAAAACACTTGCTACCCACAGTAAAATTTGGGCGAGGTTCCATCATCCTGTGGGGCTGTGTGGCCAGTGCTGGTACTGGGAATCTGCTTAAAGTTGAGGGTCACATGGGTTCCACACAATATCAGCAGATTCTTGAGAATAATGTTGAGGAATCAGTCACAAAGTTGACGTTATGCCGGGGCTGGATATTTCAACAAGACAACAACCCAAAACACTGCTCAAAATCTACTCGGGCATTTATGCTGAGGAACAAGTACAGTGTTCTGGAATGGCCATCCCAGTCCCCAGACCTGAATGTCATTGAACATCTGTGGGGTGATTTGAAGCGGGCTGTCCATGCTCGGCAACCATCAAACCTAACTGAACTGGAGATGTCTTGTAAGGAGGAATGGTCCAAAATACATTAATCCAGAATCCAGACACTCATTACAGGCTATAGGAAGCATCTAGAGGCTGTTATTTCTGCTAAAGGAGGCTCTACTAAATATTGATGTGATTTTTCTGTTAGGGTGCCCAAATTTATGCACCTGTCTAATTTCATTTTGATGCATATTGCGCATTTTCTGTTAATACAATAAACCTCATTTCACTACTGAAATATTACTGTGTCCTTCAGTTATTTGATAGATCAAAATGAAATTGCTGATCCAAACACCCAAATATTAATAAATGAAAATCATGGACATCCTAAACTTTTGCATACGACTGTAGCTGGCATTCAATTTCTTTGTGAAACAAAGCATAATTTTTACAGTCTTTATGCATAGCGCAACCAAAACAACAAAAACAAATTCATTATAATACAAATATTTCATTGGACCGCCTTTAGCTTTGTATGCAGAGGACATTTGTTATGACATTGTTGCAGTGTCAGAACATTTATTTCTATGCAGAATTGCCTTTTTTTTTTTTTGACCAAGATGTTTTTGAAGTCTTTGAACCACTTTTTCAGAGTTCGAGCCTAATACATTGTAGCATTGTAATCTTCAAATATATCAGTGTCATCAGGAAGAACAAAATCCATTGATAAAGAAACTTGATCATTCAGTACATTCAGGTATTCCACTACTCATTGCATTAGTTAGGGTTGAATAACTAATTAATCACTGCAGTAATTATCAAGTGGAAGGATCTTAAACATTTGCAAAATTTGCAGGTTTGTGATGAAAGACTAAATAATTCACTTATTTGATTTACCTTCATTTTTTCTCTTCTCTCGTGATTAAACACACACAGCATGTGTTCATAAATTCTTTGTGAAAATATAGTACTGCACAACTAACATCAACACAATTAAAATAATAGCTAAAACACTGAGACTGAACAACGTGTGCTGAAATACATTATAATATTTATTAATCTTTAGTAAGTGAAAAGATTTTATCTTTGATGAATTAAAAAACACACACTCATTTTCTGTCGACTTCAGTGATTGCATTTATTCTTGATCCATGAGAAGCACTGATCTGTCTCAGTCTTCCTTCCTCTCTAGTCTCTTATACCAAACTGTAAGCTCTTGTCTGATTAACTCATTCCAATAAGTCCAGTTTACTATATTGTAATTACTCTGAAAGTCAACATGCAAACAGCTTTGTTTTTACAGTATTTCTTTTACAGTGCAGTACAGTGTTCTGCTCTTATAGTCCTACGTTGTTTATATACTTGTGCGTTGTCATTCAGAAAATTCCCAAATGATATTGAATGAGCTTCCATGTTACACAGTTGCTATTATCTACTGCTCAACTGCTTCAAGTCACACAAATAATTATACTGTAACAGCCATCATAGTGAAGAAGTTACTAGAAGGAATCCAAAGTCAGCACATTGACATGGACAAGTATTAAGTGATATGAAATCAATATCATCACGTGAAACAATAATATAATGGGTTGACTGAAACTATCATATGCCTCTATATGTTGAGCCAGCAGCTCTGAGTCTATACTGTACTTGGACAACCCATTCTCATTCCTGTGGTATTATATGCCATCGCTTTGTAGAGATGCACAGGGTCCCTAACACACTCACACATTCCAGCTGTCACTGGGCACTGGACTCCAATCTATATCTGACACCTACAGACAATTATATAATTGCCTCAATTATAAAGTCACCAATTAACCTAACATGCATGTCTTTGGACTATGGGAGGAATTCTATGGAAACTAGACACAGAAAGGCTGTGGCTGGCCAGGGATTCGAACTAGGGGCCCTCTAGCTGTGAGGGAGCAGCACTAATCACACCATCTTGTGGGATGTTATGAGTTTCACATGTGAGAATTACATAATTGTGTTTTTTATTTGTCTTTGAAAAATGCTTTAAAACAAAGCCCACAGAACCTGCACAGTTGAATATGGTGGTAAATAGCTAAAATGAAATCTGCTGTATGTAGTTCAGATGTTTTTAACCTAAATCATCACACAGTGTAAAATAATTTATGGATTGACCCACCACATCCATTCAGTTCATTAATGCTTTCTAAAACCCCTCAGCTAAATACTGCCACTTCCTTTAGACCTCTGGTGAGTTTGGTCTGTGACATCCATCCCATACAGGAAAACATCAAACTGATCAATCACCATCCTGCTTCACACTGCTGCTATTGTCAGAATCAACAAAGACATTGACTGCCTCTGTTTGCATCCCTTCTCTGTGCCTTGAACGGCCATATAATTCTCTCTTTGTGTCTCACACCCGTATTGGTGGAATCTGAATATCCGTTGCAAATCTGCTTACATTAACAGTAAAACACTGGCACAACAATGACTCAAGTTTGAGAACAAATACATCCTTTATGTCCAGTGGAGGCCTTGTTTCGAGAATGGAGCGGAGGAGAGAGGACTGGGATATGTATGAGGGGGATATTCTCATACTGCAGATGGAAATGAGAATACACACGCACAAACACTTGTACAAAGTCATGCACCACTGTGAATTCATATTGACAGCTAGTATCTCTTGGAAGGCCTAGCATTCTGAAAGGGATTAAAGGAAGACATGATACACACAAACACACATTAAACAAATTCTGCTCCACCAACATGCAGCAGCAGAGTCAATGCTGTACATCTAGATCTTCAGCTTTGGATGTTGATATCCCCTGCTTCCTTACTGCCAATAAGGGAGTTTTTAAACCTCCCCCCAGTGGCTCCATCCTTCCATCCCTCGGATAGCATCATGGCGGATGATATTGGTTGAAATAGTAGGGGGTCTCTTTAGACACACAGTTCAATCTGTAGGCTGCAACAATACAATAATTCTATGGGGTTACAGGGAAGCTACACTGACATGTATTTGCTTCTTTCTTCAAACATCACTTTTCCCTTGTTGTGGACTAGTTATTAGCAGCCTGGTAGCTCAATTGGTAGAGCATCGATGTTGAGCATCATAGACTAGAATGCAAAAGGCTGCAGGATTGAATCACAGGTGTGTCCTTGAGCAAGACCCCTTAATGCTAGCTTGGGTAGAAATGTTTCACCACGATAATGTGGTTAGACAAAATTTAGTGTTGGTTGTAAAAACAACATAATTAATTGAGGATGGGAAACATTTTAAAGTTAATGGTAAATGGTCTGCACTTATATAGTGCTTATCTACCTATTGGCACTCAAAGCACTTTACACTGCATCTTATTCACCCATTCGCACTCACAATCACACTCACACACTGATGAGGGAGCTGCTATGAAGCTAGCCCACACTCACTGGGAGCAACTAAGTTGGGGTTCAGTGTCTTGCTCAAGGACACTTCGACATGTGACCGGAGGAGCCGGGGATCAAACCAACAACTGCAGGATTGGTGGACAACCGCTCTAACTTCCTGCGCCACAGTCGCCCAAAGTAATGATATAGCTTCATGATAGTGGCTAGGAGATTTCACATCTTTCACATCCTGACCTCCTCCTGCAGATGTTTTTTGTATTTAAAGTACATCACCAAGTCAATCCTACTTCTGTAATACTTACTAAAGCAGTCACCTCTGTATGTCTGTAATGTACAAGGCTACCTACTGAAGCGTAAATGGGCTGATACGTACTTGATAACACTCCACTGAACAAATGAGATAACAATTAAATCTGCTGAGGAAGAAAACAATTGCTCTGAAATTGTAAAGCCATGGACATGAAAAAAGGCTGATGACCGCTGGAAGCTTAATGTTTGGTCAAATAAAGTCAAAATCAGTGATTTTGGATCAGTTGGTCCAGGATGTTTGGTGTAGACTTGACCAGGACTTGTACAGTGCTGATTGTGAAACATAGAGGTGTGGCTTTATTGATATAAGGCTTAAGTGCATTTGTGTGGAGAAGATGATATTTATAGATCTCATCATAGTTGAACATTTAAACACTGAAATGTGTTAATAAGGTGTTAATAAGTTTGACTGGAGAGGAAATTTACTGGTCAAAGTAGGTGCCAATGACCCCAAACTGCAAAATCCACTCATGACCTGGCTAGGAATGTTGCAGTGAATCCAATACAACACCTATTTTTTATCTTATTCTTTTTTTTTTTCTATCCAACAAAGAGCAACTGAAAATAATCATCTGTGAAGAAAGGCACAACATCTCTCCACAGATTTAGCCAGGAGTGGTATTACCCACACCCAAGAGGATGGAATCTGTCATCGAAAATTTAAGTGGAGATACAAAATATTTTAAAAGGTGAAGGAAATATAAGAAAATAATGTATAATGTATTATTATGTGCCTTTTTTAAAAAAAAAAAGGCTTTATTCATCTTACGCTTTGGCTAAAATGAAATATAATTAGTTATTACTTCACTGCTTTTATCTCAAAAGCTAAGGCTAAAGAAATTCAATTTCTAGCTAAAAAAAAAGACAACAAGTGCAGTCTGTCAGGGGAATATCCATGCTGCAATATTCATCAAACTCTTTTTTTAAATATTCAAAATCTTTCAAAACCTAAACAAGGCAAAATCACAGACCCCTTAGGTGCTTGAGGGAGAAAAAAAGCTAATTTCTTTTAAGGCTTTTGCTAGTGTCTGTGTATCTGATTACCTGATGAGAAATGAGCAGCATTTCCTCAAGCAGAAAGAGAAGAGTCTGAAATCAGACATTGTCTCAGAGCCTCTATAGTTTCACTACTACGCTGAAATGATGATGAATAATATTGAGTAAAAGAGACTGTGAGTATGTTAATCCTGTATATATGGTGGAGCTATTCTACTGAACAGTATATCGACATATGCAGTGATAATACTTCCTGTCGCATTCACATTCCGTCTAAACACTCCTCATGCTTAACAGATCTGTTTTTATGAAGCTGATTGCAAATAAAAACTCAGGAAAAGGAAAACACACATGGATTTGCAACCAACTAACTTGCAATTGTGGAGAAAGGATTTACCAGATAATCCTGGTGCATCACTTCTCAATATGATAAGAGCTGGAGTAGGATGAATATATTTGGCCAATAATGATGACTCACTCTTATCCTCTCCTCTTTGAAGAAAGCCAGGAGGTGGTGAAAGCCTGTTACATGTAGCTTGCTTCTTCACAGGGAGCAGCAGCTGTAGTTCAGCTTGTATCCACAGAAGTATTTTCACATTTGGCTGTATTGAAGAACTTGCAGATCGATGGGCCTCATTCACCAACTGCTCTTAAGAAGAAATTTCTACTTGAAACCTACTTAAGCAGTTTTCACACAGATTCTGACATTGATCAGTGTTTTCTTATTTGTTCTAGGTAAGAACAGAATCTACTCAAGAGCAAATTTATACACATTTGAGAGCTGCATTTGTGCAAAAATAACTTATTGTGTGTTTTTCAATTCTACAGTTACATAATTTCAACAGTAATACAGTTTTTTTTAACATTTCACAATTCACATTTAACATTTCACAATTCACATCTCACATCTTCCCCTAAGGCACCACCACAACATAACAACATGTGTCCTGACCAATCTGGTAACTATTAAGCAGGGTTCCTATCCAAGTAAATGCAGTTAATTGCTCCCTTTTAAATACTGTAAAAGCTTTAGAATCAATTTGACTTTCACAGTGAAATAATTTATCATTTAGACTTAAGCTGAAAAATGAAATGCATCACTTAAAAAAACAAACAACTAACCAATGTTTCCACTGGTGGCCCTGATGTGCAGGTCCTACTTAACTCAGCAGCATATAGACAGATTCTTGTCTTTTGTGTGCACACAGCTCTGCAGTCTGTAGCACATAACAAACACTAGTACAACTTTAAATGGGAACAACTAGAACACATTGAGCCTATGACGAATTTGGCAGAGAGTTTTAAGATTTTCTTAAGAAAAAATCATTGTATTCCTCCAAAAACTAGTTACGTTGCAGTCTGCAAGCATATTTGTCGAGGCTCTAATCAGTTCATTCATTATTCAAAGTGAACATTTGTGTCAGAACATTTGTGATATAGCATCGATGATAATGGGATGGATGAGAATCATCACCCACATCTAATCAGTTCATCCTTCTGGAAGCTTGTGTCAGATGTAAATAAATTGCCTTAATTCATTCGTACAATCTTATGTATGCAAGAATGGGACAGATGTGATGTGAAATTACATTGACCTTTGACCACAAAAATGTAATCAGTACATCCTTTAGCCCAAGTGGAAGTTTGTTTTTAAATTGGTTGCTTAAAATGCTAGGGGCACAAGGGAAAGATATGATGTCATGGTGACCATTTTGGTCTTTTTGAGATATTACCCTCGTAAGAATGGACAGACACAAATTTACAGTAAGCTTAACCTTTAACCTCTGGCCAACAATATGTAATCAGTTTATCCTTGAGTGGATGCTTATCCCAGCTTCGAAGAAGTTCCCTTCAGGGGTTCCTGAGATATTGCATTCACAATAATAGGATTTACAGATGTCCGTAAACATGCCAACCAAGAAACATGATGCCTCCAGCTGCAACTGTTAAAGGAGCAGGGGCAAAAAAAAGTATAAAGATATTTGTGAATGGTCTGCACTTATATAATGCTTTTCTACCTTTTGGCACCTAAAGCACTTTACACTGCTCCTTATTGACCCATTTCCACACACTCACACACTGATGAGGGAGCTGCTATGCAGCTGGCCAACACTCACCAGGAGCAACTAAGCTGGGGTTCAGTGTCTTGCTCAAAGTTACTCTGACATGTGACTGGAGGAGCCAGGGATCGAACAAACAACTACGAGACTGGAGGACGACCGCTCTACCTTCCTGCGCCACGGTTGCCCCACAGTTGTATGTAACTTAGGTCTAAGGTGTTTTAGTGCCACGTTCACTTATGAAGCACCCTATCATGGTGTTTGAGTGGTGGTGCCCCTAGATTAACAAGAATCTATCTGCATTCTGACCAGTTTTAACAGTTTAGGCTTTAAAGATTTTGCATTTCAGGTAGTTAAACAAATACAGGCAAGAGAAAAGATCTCTTTTAGTTGTCAAACTAACAGGCATTCTAAGGTCACAGCAATTACCTCTAATATTAAAAAGTTTTATCTGTATAGTTTGGTCCCCCCCCAAAAAGTATTAATTACTGAAATTATTTCAAAAATACAAAGAAGAAATGGTATCAATAAATCATTTTTGATTTAAAAAAAATCTTAGATCCTTAACATTAAAAGATTTTGGTACTTGTTTGTATTTGTACGTGTTATTTGAATTCCAGGTTTGAAACCAACCCATATCTGGTCATAGTGCTCAGAACATAGTTCAAGAACAAGAAATGAACAGGTTCATTGTGCATTGTGGGTGTAGGTGGGATAGAACAGCTCCAAAATGTACATTCCACAATTTCTGGTAAACATTTGAGCTCTTTGTTACTAAGTAGGTGTTCCCCAGTTCCCAAATAATGATCAAAATACATTTTAATTTGTTGCTGCAATTTCAGATTTTTAAGTTTCTAAGGCCCGACAACTAGTAATTGGTATTTTTGACAAAATTATATAAGTAAACATTTAACATTTCCATACATTCATATTGTATGTCACAACACTAGCAGTCTAATTTAGATTTTAAACATAATTCAATTAATCATGGCACCTGTCACTCACAAGAGGGAGCTGTTTACCAGCTATTATCTGACTTCTCAGTACTTTTAAAGACATGATGATGCTCATTCAAGTGAAAGGAATGAACCTTACTCTTTGCTTGTTTCACAAACATCCTAAAGATTCTATAAGGATCACATTAAACAACAATTTCACACTGGGCAATTCCATCTATTAAGGAGGGCAACGAGACCTGGAAATATCAAATAAGTGGATCTTTTAACATTTATTTTCTCAAACAAAGAAAGATGTTACCAAATATTTCCACACTGCCTTTTTAAACAGTTTATAATAAAAGAAATATATCTGTAGGACTGTCATTTTTAGTTTAGTTGGTTACAATTCACAATTATATTATGGACATATTAATTCATTGATTTGATATAAAAATGCCTGAAAAATGTGTTGTCCCTGCAGGAGACAGGGTTGCATCAGAGGGGGACTAGAAAGGTTTTGTGAGCATCTGGAAAACAGTTGAATTTAAGACCCTGATTTTTTGAGAAAATAAACTATATATATATATAGTGTTAATTTACACACTATACCAAATGAAAGATTGTCTTTAAAAAAAAATTTTTCAATAGCTCTTCAGGTTGCATGTGGTGGCCCGACACCTTACTTAAACAATTTGTTTTTTTCTTTATCAGCCATCTGAATAATAATTAGAATTTGTATAGATCAGCCACAACATTAATACCACTGGTGTTAATAATATCATGGGTATGCTAGGAGAGGTTTTCAATACTGACCTTTCCATAATGCAAATACTATGGATAATAAATTTACAGTATTGTCAAACAAATCATGACATTTTAGAAAATGAAAACAACTTTAACCATGACCATTAAATAGTTAACATTCTCTCAGTTGATGAATCAGTTTCAGTAAATTCAATTCAAAATAAAATAGAATTTAAATTACTAGTTTTTAATTCATCATTTAAAATCACCATGGTAATGCTCATATTTATAGATATTTGTACATTAGTGTGGCAGCCTTTTGACTGTAGGGTTGGTGCTTTGTACCCTGTCTCCCCCTGAAAACATGCTGAACTGCCCCTGGGCAAAAACACTAAACTCCCAAACCTCAGCTGTTCAGGTGATGCACACCAGTATACATCTGAGCACTGCTTCCAAGCCTGGTAAAAAAACGAGGAAGGTTGCATAATGAAAAGCATTGGGTAGATATATATTTTAAAATTGCAATTTAACATACACTCTAAAATTTATTTAACAACATCCTCGATACTAAAGGACTTTCAGGTCATGTGGACACATGTTGTGCTCATGTTTACATTCACATTTTAATACTTTCATCCCACTACTTCTTCTATATTCTATTCCTTAATGACAAAACAAAAGGCCCTCATTTTTACTAACATTACAAATCTTCCTTCAGTACATAAAAGAAAAGTCTGGATTTCAGTTTTTGTACCTTTATTTCAGTATAAGTGGTTTTTAACAACTCACACTGATTTTCAAAACATCACATTTACCTTGCAACCTCCAAGATAAGCAAGCAAGACATTAACACCTTAAAACATGGCAAAGTCCAACATGAGTAAAGTCCGTGCCAAACAACAATTTGAAGCAAATCATTTAACAAGAGTTGACATTAAGAGAAGTGGGAAGCAAACAGTCACATAAAACCAATAATTATACTTTTTACATGTGTAAAACCTGACTAAAAATAGACTAGTGGCCAGCTGACAGCAGCTGACACAGACAAAAGCAGTGATCTGACAGAATTAACCAAATGCCCTAACAGGAATCCTACTTGTGTACAGGTGACAGTGTATATGCATACACTTGTGTTCTATCATTCCAACATTGTAATACATAGTAACCCCATGTGTCTCTAATAAGGCATTATGTGGCAAAAGGGAAAATCAGACAACAGAAACTCCACAGAGCAAAAAACAATATCAATGCCAGAAAATCGGTTTTTAAGGCCAAGAAACTGAATAAAGTGTATGACAAAGAGCTGCATGAAATCAAACTAAAATCTTTAGGAAACTATACATCAGTACAAATACAGTTTAACTATCTCACGAGGAAAAATGAGATGCAGGAATATGATGCTGAAAATTGGGGAGGGTTGTGAAATTGAGGAGGGTTGCATCAGGAAAATGTGCCAAATCAACATGCGGACAAATGATCCTCTGCGGCAACCCTGAACTCACAGGATAAGCCAAAAGGACAAAAAGAAGGAATATGATGCAATAAATATTTTCACCTGACAAAGACAAGGTTTGTTGCTCTGGGGTAATGGGTTGAAGAATATTTGCCTGGAGAATCCAGTCTACAGAGTAACAACACTATCCCCAGTAAAACAGGTGCCACTCAGAGAGGGTGTGTTCACTTCACAGGCGGTGATAAAAGCATAATGAGCTGGGAAAATTCCTTAAAAAATACAGATATAAAATACATTCATGAAGACGTTTTCAAAAAAAATTATATAAAAAAAAAAAACAAGAAAAGAAACCAGTCAACAGAGAGCAGAACACCATCCGTTCAAATGTCTCAAGCCAAGGAGCAACACATGAATCTCAGTTAAAGGACTAAAAAGGTTTTTGCGTTGATATGTGCCTATAGAGAATGTGAAGCTAACATCATTCCATGTGCCATGTTGTGAGGATTTCCCTGAAGTGTGAAGTTGGGGGCTTTTTTCTGACTTTCTGTTTGGTTTGTTTCTGTAGGTCAGCATACAAAATAAAGAATGATCTCCATCAAATTTCAATGATTCAAACAGCTTTTCAGTCAAACAAAAGGTATGCAGGTAACCCATTCTAGCCATTGTAGCTGGCAGAGCACATAGCTCACAAGATTCCCCCCATCATCCAACAGTCAAAATCGCGTGGGGTTACTTCACATTCTCTGTTAAAAGAAATGGCCTCACCGTCCTTAATGGGGAAACCAAACTGCAAAAATTATCATTATGGAGACTTTTCATTAGTTTTATTTCAGATTTTCAGATTTCAGTCCCTGACATTTCAGACTCCACCTCAGTACAGTGGTGGTACTAGAACTCAAAGACATCAACACAAGGAAATCAGAAATTTTCAGTAAGTTTGTCCAATGGGACATGAGTAAAATAACAGCGAGTTAATCATCAAGTTATCGTTGATAATTTATTATTAATCTTTTTCATTATCGAGCCAAACTGCCAAACAACATGGTTTTGGTCTCTCAAACATGCCGTTTTACTTCTTTTATTCTGTTTTTGTACGTTTAATACCTGGGCTTTGACAAATTTTTTTTAAAAGACATCACATTGGAATGTAACATAAAATCAACTCTATGACTAAATGAATAATCCAATACCAAAAACGGCAAGCTAATAGCAATCTTATGTGTGTGCTACACATTTGTAGCCAACAATACCAAGTTTGTTAAAAAATACAGAAGCAGCTTGCTGGATTTCTGTTGATTTGTTGTGGCTATAACTGGCTATCCGCTGTTGCGAGCAGAAGGATAAGAGAATGTTTGTAATGTATTAGCTCACTAGCCATACTAGAGTTTACAAGCCTGCACATTTTTCTTTTGGCTCAGTATGTGGATACATTTCATGAGACAAAATGTGGTATAACATTGCAAGAACAAGGATATTATTTTGCTGTGCTGCTTTTTGATTAGACGAGTCAAAAATAGATTTGTTGGGGAGCCCTGGAAGTTTCTACTGGAAATAGACGTGGCTCTCAAAATCTGAGTAATAGATATTGTATCTGAAAACATGGTCAACTAAAATGAAAGTCTATTAGTACTATTAATACTACTACTACATCTACTATTAATACCCAATATACATAAGACATTTGTTTTTCAGGGTGGAGGTTGGGGGTTAACAATTTAAATCTTTTTGTAAACCAGACAGTCAACCAGTTACTCCACTCACAGCTGATCCAGTACAGTATCTCTTCAAAGACTAGATGGACAGTGCCACCTAAGCCATGGTGGTGATGGTGTTGCTGCACTGGTGTCACATTTCCCTGAGAACACCAAGCACACTTCCTCTATGACTACAGCTATGGCAGATGCTGGGGAATACAATATGTGGTCACAAAAAAAACAACATTATTTTACAGAATGATATGGTGCAGCATTACAAGGACAAAACATATTAAAAGCCAATATTTACAATGTATTCTGATCTTGGCTGTGGGGGACATACAAACAACAGTGAGCTGGTGGTGGAAAATAAAAGTGTCTGTGGGGACACCACATGGTGCCACTGGTTATCCATTCACTGATCTGTTTGGTTGAGCTGAGTGTCCAAGACTTTGTTAATATCTTCTTAATAATCAATAGTTTTCAAAGCAGTGATCAAAGACACGACACATTCAGACTCTTCAACGAGGAAACACAAACCACAGTTAACTCTTCCAGATCTCTCACACTGGGAACAATGTAACATACACTGCCTTAGTACACACAGTACAATCATCCAATAATGTGACTATTACTGCTCCACTATTTTTTTTATTTGTACATTTTGTATACAGCATGTCTATATATAGTTTTTGTATTTCAATGTGTGTACGTGTGTTTTTTTTTGCATTCTATATTCCAGTCTCTGGTTGCTTTCTAAGTAATGACCCCTCCTATGGATAGTGAGTTTGTATAACAAATAAGGTCTCTGTTCCTGGTGCTTGCCACAAACTCAAATCCTTCACAGTTTGGTTCATGGTGCACGCCCTAATCCCAGTCCTTTTTTGACCCTCTATAGATATATATATGTATGTATATATGTAAAAATATAAGTTATTGCGAATCCAAAAAAGTGCATTGTATATTTGAAAAATATCTCTCTCTCTCTTTACAGGCTCAGGTTTCCTGCTAATCAGGGTGGCTGCCCATCAATGGTTTTGGGGTGTCATCGCAGTGACCACCTGTTCTCTTTTTACTTTGTCGTACTGCGCCATGGATGGGAAGATGGGTAAGAGAGGGAAGTGGGAGGAGGAAGGGAAATAGCAAGAGAGAGAAACAAGTGATGAAAGAATGTGTTGCTATGCGATAACCATGGGAACATCATCTGAGAAGCCGCTAATCATAGGAGCATCTTCATCATCATCACCTGGAGAGAAAGTGGAGAGAAAAAAGACAATGTACATAAAAATGTCTAATGGAGTTTCTATAGGAGTCTACGCTTTGAATAGTTTAATGTCTTAGTGTTTAGTGTTTCTCAGCTCATTGTTTAGTTTTTTATCCTACTGCATCTACTGTACTCTCATGAACATGGTAGATGCTTTTAGTGATTACAAAAGACTTTCTTTTCCTACTTGTCGTTTTGTATTTTCAAAATTCAGCCTCTGCTGCAGAGTTTGGCTTGGTATGTCGCCCTGATAATGACCACAGTTGGTTATTATGCAAAGAGTTTTGTTCTGATCCGTTTGTTCCATGCTGTACAGCAATTTTTCACTCATAGGAATATTCACCGGAACAGAGCCGCATCGACTTCCTGTGTTTACTTTCTGTGTTTCCATCCCAAATCCATTTAATTGGAAAAACTATTCTTGCATGACTTGTAGTGAGGCATTTTGTTTCGCTCTTACTTTTTTTATATGAGAAAGAAAACTAACCCAAGAGATAAGCAGACCAAGTTTACAGAGTAGTTCATTAATTTGAATAAAATCAAACAAACTATAGTTTTGAAAATGACCTTAGCTCAAAGGCAAGAGTCAAACTTTCTTACCCAGTTCATCCCCAGAGGAGAAGATTGCGGAGCCAAGGCGTGAGTTGTAGTGGGAGTTGGCAAAGGCTGTAAAATTATTCTGCAGTCGGCGGTGTCGGAGGTAGAGTGCCACCAAGCTGCCACACACTCCAAGTAGCAGCAGGAAGAGGACAGGGACTACAACTGCTGCCATGTCCCCTGAGTGGCCCTCGCTGCGAGAGGCATCAATGGCCCCTGGAAAAGGAGAAAGGAACGCTTAAAAGTTTTTGCTATTACAGCGTACATTTCAACATTATGTGTGTTTGTGTGTGCATGCTCCAGTACCTGCTGTCAGCTGGTTATAGAGTAACAGAGCAGGCTCCCCACACAGCTGACCATTGAGAAGGCAGCGGGCCTGCACAGAAAAAGTGTAGTTGTGTCCTGCCATCAGGCTGGTAATCCGGAAATAGGTCTCCGTGGTGTTTCCCAGGTAGGTCGTCTGGTTGGTCACACTGTCATACTGTCCCACTTCGTAGCCCTGGAAACAGTACTCCAAGAAAGCCAGTAAAAATTAATTATCAAAAAAGAATGAGCTCATGCAAGAAACACTTATACATACATATTTGGTCATAAGTGCCACGGAGGGGCAATTTAGGAGGATTTGTGGCATTCACCAAATTTAGCATACTTCATATTTTCTTACAAACAAAATACAAACACAATTCACAAGATTTAACACAGTCCTGTAAATTAAGATTATGCTCATTCCATCTTCTTCATGGCTGGCCAATTTAATTAGAGGTAAAGGCAGCATGGAATATTTTCTACTCTAATATCCCAGTGAATGTTGTCATTTTGACTACATCATGTATATGTATTATTCATAGTGCACGGAAATATGTTTTTTGAATCACACTTCTTGCAGCCTGAACTGATACCTCTTTATTTCTGTCACAGTACAACACTGCGTTGATCACATAAATGAAAGACATACTATTAGCAGCTTCTGCAATTAGCTGACTTTTTAATCATTACAAAATGACAGCAGACTTGAAGCTCAGCTGTGTGACATTCTTATTTTTATTCTTTCTAATGATTGTTATGTTACCTCAAACACAACTAGATATCCAAACCCAATGCTCTATGTAGAGCTGATCAAGTAGAGGACTGCAGACCACAAGGGAATCCTTCAGTATGGTGAAAGAAAAGGTTCTAAAAGTGTATAAAAACATAGGATATTAGGGAGTGGCATCTCACCCTGCTCTCGTTGAAGTCCTTCTCTTTTACAGCCAGACTCTTCCAGAAGAGAATCACGTGGTCTTTCTCTGGTAAAAGCTTCAGGGCCTCAGGAGCTGGAAGTGGAACTACATCAGAGGTGAAAAAACCTGTCTTAACAAGAGGGTTTCCATGACAGCAAGAGTTTAAACTCCCGGGCCACAAACTCACAACTATAACATTAGTTTATGTGTAACCTGTGCTAAGAGTGAAGCTAGCCTCCTTGCTCATGTTGCGCAGGCGGACAGAAATGCTGTATCGTCCTCCGGGCTCCAGGCCTTTTAGCGGGAACTCCACTGTGTTATTCTGTGTGGTCAGTTTGTAATCCCGCTCTAGTTTACGGATCACATCCCGCACGTGGATTGCATATGTCTGCACACAGGATAAACAAAAAAAAGCATTTTAATAGTAGGTAGATATTTTGTATATTATCACAGTTTGATAAAGTGTTCAGATTGTCCTATCTATCTGCATATAAACAGACTCAAGTTGCTTAGCTTTACAGCCTTATTGGTTTTCTGTGTAAAATGCAGTTGCTGGATTAGAGACACCTGTCATCATGTATTTAATATCCCTGAGACACGTGGAAGAGTCATACCAGGGGTGTGCTTGGGGCGTCGTAAGGTGGCTGCCACTTGAGTGTGGCCAGCGTTTTGTCTACTTGCACACGATGGAGGTTTCTGGGTGGTAGTCTTTCATTGGGAATCATCTTTACTACGGCATAGTCAGAGGGAGGACCCAGAAAAGGAAGGGCTGCACGGACCTGAAGACAGACAACAGTTTTTCAATTATAGCAGTACTGTTCTCAGTTGAGGACATGCTGGAGACCTGATGACATCAGGCGTTGTAAGGGCAGTTAAACGGTGTGAATGAAGGCTACAAGAGAAAGGTGGTGGTATTTTAAAGACTCACCAGGAAAAGATACTGTTCATCACTGTCAACTGTGACTATGAGGCTGAGAGACGTGGTGCGGACCATGCGCGGAATCTGGTACAGTTCCAGGAAGGAGGTGGCATAAAACACACCATACACCTACAAACATGCAAAGGAGATAAAACAAGTGGTTCAGTAAAGATACTTTTGAAAAGTGCATGTGGACCTTCACAACCACATCGACTACAGAAATGGAACAGTCTAGTCTTTTCATCCTTCTATGCTCCCTTACTCTCAGACCTATCTCTGGTGGTGAGTACCTCTGGGGATTCTGACCCAAAGGTTAGGAACCACACACAATGTGGAGGCCTTCCATAAACTTTACAAAACTCCATGGAGAAACATTGACCCATGCCTCTGGGCTGAATGCCTTGATTTGTTTCGTTTGGATTCTCCTAGTTTTGTTTGAAAGGTTAAGTGTAGAAGAAATTGAAGTATGTATCGCATGCGGCACATCTTAGAACATCATTTGACCTCTGTAGTGTAATACAGTGTTTCTCTGGTGTGTGTTTTACCTGTGCAGGGGGCCCACTGATGGTCCAGCTGCAGTCCACAGCTGTCTGATTGAGAGCCCTGGCTTTGAGGAGGGGTCTTTCTGGCTGAGTACCAATAGTCTGATAATGGGACAGGGCAGTGGGACTGTCTCCTATACTGGTGTGAGCCCACACAGCCACCTCATATACAGTTCCTGCTGTCAGGTTTTTAGCTAGAAACAGACAACAGACATCAAATGGCCATTTCAGAAAAAAAAATGTATTACTTACAGTAAAAGGACACATACATGTAGAAAAAACAGTACCTTTTAGAATCCCCTCTCTGACTGTGTAGTTCTGGTTCTCTTTGATGTGGGTGTCAAACTGCCAGGACAGGATCACAATGTACTGTTTAACCTTAAAGAAAAACAAGAGATCCTTTAGCCATTTTTTTCTGCTACAGAACATCAAAATATCAGGCAGCAAACCTGAGGTGTTTCGACGAGGCACTTACATTGTATATGGAATTTAATCTGAACAAAAGATTAATGGAGTCACTGGTGATGCTGTCGGCAGTCACAGAGGGAGGAGGCAGAGCTGCAGCAGAGTACAGCGGGACAAAGTGAAATTAAATACAGTAGCTTTTATGAGGTTGTTTTCTCATTAAGGATATTCAGGGGCAGAAGTATAAATGATGGCAGCTTTATTTTGTCAAATGTTTGATTTGATTTAACTTTGCTGCTAATACATGTTCAGTGTTTCACATTAAAAGCCTTGGAGATATTCAATTCCCTTCCATTATGCAATGAGGGTGTTTAAATACTAAGTTTTATTATCAGCAGGTTAACACTTTTTAGTACAGTATGGCAAATTACCAGCTTCATTTTGACAGTTTATAACAAGACAGCCACTGCAACCAAGAACCAAATGTTAAGTGTTATACTTGCTAAGCCACCAGCAGGTGGCATTGTTGGGTGGCTTTTTTAATTGGAGTGTGTAATGCTGTGGGACAGAAGAGCTTACCTTTCTTAGGAGTGATAGATTTAACCTCAGACCAGTTCCCCACACCTCGACTGGTTACAGCTGCGACCTGGGAAACATTACAGCTAACATCACATTTAGATATAACGTATATAATAATATTGTAGCCCTGCACGACTTATGGGAGCAACTGTAGGAGGCGGGAAAGCGGAAGCTAAGGCTAACCCTAACTGACCCCATACACTGCACGACTCCAAGTGCCTCAAGCTGCTTAACAGAAAGCAATGATAGGACAGCTATTGCCTTTTTACAGCTACCTCTAACAATAGAGATAACTGAGCTTTATTTTGAACACAAAAACAGTGGCCGGTCACCGTGATGGCTACTCTTTTACCTCACGGTGCCGGTCAACACATACATCACATAACAAAACCAGGTGTCTGAACACATCTAATAACACTAATCTTAACACAAATCATGCACATTAAACACTTTAAACACATAGAACTATTAACATGCCTATTACCCATAATTCCCCGGGGCTCACTGTGCCAGCCCCCAAACTAACCCACTAGCCAGGCCGTTACAATATCATCCCTGAGTTCATCACCATTATTTGTACAATGGTGGTAAAGAAACACCATGTGCATACGCGTGTCTTACCCTGAACCTGTATAGAGAGTCTGGATGCAGCTCCTTCACCTCAGTACTGTTTGTGGTGCATCTCTGTGACATCCAATCAATACTTCCATGTTCACTGTATTCAACCTAGTATGGACACACACACATTGGTCTTTATATTAGTTGTGAGGACACGCACAACCACATCTCAAGTTATTTTTCTTCCTTTCAAACCGCTGCCAACAAAACACAAATTTAGACCTGAAGAGCAATGATGTGCAGTTTGACAGCTCACTCATTTTTTGCCATTAGTTTTATTAACTAGACTGACATGTCACATGTAAAGGCATTTTATGCAAAGATAAAGGACTTACAATGTACTCCCTGATGAGACCGTGTCCTTTGTCAGGAGGACTCCAGAAAACCTCCACCTTTCCATCCTCACTGTTATCACAAGACAGCTGCAGTTTCCTGGGAGGGTCAGGCACTGCAGATACACATACACTATATTGCCAAAAGTATTCGCTCACCTGCCTTTAGACCCATATGAACTTTAGTGACATCCCCTTCTTAATCCATAGGGTTTAATATGACGTCGGCCCACCCTTTGCAGCTATAACAGCTTCAACTCTTCTGGGAAGGCTTTCCACGAGGTTTAGGAGTGTGTTTATGAAATACATAATACACAGTGCTCGCAGTCTTCACTCTAATTCATCCTAAAGGTGTTCTATCGGGTTGAGGTCAGAACTCTGTGCAGGCCAGTCATGTTCTTCCACACCAAACTCACTCATCCATGTCTTTTGACCTTGCTTTGTGCACCTGAATTCATTTATTTGGATGGGTGAGCGAATACTCTTGGCAATATAGTGTATATACACAATGATTGTGCAATGTACAGATTCACACTTATAGCTATTAAATGCAACTTGCAAGAAAGTGCTTGCATAAGACTCAGGATCTATTTGTTTGCTCTGCCCATCACTTCAGGCATTAGTCATAGTTACAATAATCACAACATTAACCAAAGCAATAATTCGCATTCATCGCAATAAATAAGAAAACAACAAAAGTTAATAATCAAGCATAAATAATAGAAATTCTTTGCCTCTCTCTTTCTTAAAAAACAAAAACCATGAACCGTGGAAAAGAAAGTTGAGCCAAACTTTGAGTTGAGCCCTAAGACCTTTTACCAGCATCAATTTATTAATTCTTGAATGTTAAATTGAAGTTGGCTTTAGAGACAAAACTAGAGTAATTCACTAGCTTTTTGTGCAAGATAAAACAATTAATTAATACCAATTAATTTCTTGAGGACTAATGACAATACATGACACCATGTAATACTCACGTCCCTCCGGTGTCCTGACTGTGATCACCTCGTTGGTTTTATGCAGTTTACTGAGACACTGAGTAAGCACCTTTACATGATAAGTGGTGTCTGGCTTGAGGAGAGTCAGTTTGTAGCTGGTTTTGTTGCTATGAGTCTCCATAATGGTCCACTTCTCTGTGCCCACCAGTCTAAGAGACAGGAAAAAAAAGAAAATCCGAGCAACAAGAGCCTAAGATACAGAATATTAATCTTGACAGATCCAGCTGCAATATTAGTGACCGATCCACAGAGAGGAGTTTACCTGTAATTGATGACGAAGTAGCAGGAGTTCTGAGGAAGATTCTTGGGGCGAGACCAGGTCAGAGTAATGGCACCTAAGAAGTCTGGGATCCACTGGAGGTTCTGGACTTTATAGGCCAAAGTGTCTACTGGAAAAAGAAGCTTTTGATTGGCTCAGTTTAAATTGCCAGTCCACAACGCATACTAACAACCAGCAGGTGGAGAGATTGGTAACACTTTAAACCATGCATTGAGCTTGACTGGGTGACTCACACTGTTGATAATGTTAACCAAGCAGTTTTTCTGTTTTACATGTGTGTTTTTTTTAAGGCTAATATCATTGGTGCATTTATTGCTTGTCATACAAACAAACTTCGCTATGGAAAAACGTGGTGTGGACCTACAGGTGCAGTTGTCCTCATCACTGTGGTCAGAGCAATCCAGGAAGCCATCGCAAATCTCACTGTCCAGCACGCAGGCTTCACCGTCAGAACAACGAGTCCCGTTCACACAGAACAGAGGCCCGTGTGTGGCTGAAAAGCCATTGTAGAAAAAACAAAAAGACAAAAGGGAAAAGAGCAGTTTTACATAAGTTAAAATTGGATTATTGTTATCTGAAAAGCTACACTCTACACTTTACTGTTAACTTGTTTTGTTTGCATTAAGTGGTCAGAAAATGTGATCTGATCCTTATCTAAATAACAAGTACAGACAAACAAAATGTGCTATAGCTAATAACACAGAAATTCTCTTAGTAACCTAATCGTGTCTTTTTAAAATACATACAAACATTCTGCTGGTGGATAAAGATAGTGAACCATTGTATTTAATAATACTTTTGCAGACAAATTCTTCTTGCATTTTTGTGTGCGTATGGTTCACATCAGCTAAACGGACTGAACATATAGTAGCTCCAACCACCAATGACCACAGTCAAGAGCTGCTTTTTCCAAACTACACTTTGAACCTTTTTAGTTTGCAAAGGAACAACAGAATGATTATTTGTGTTATTAGTTAGATTTACATGTAAGTGACATGACAAGTGAGACTCACGGCAGTTGTTTTCATCAGAGCCATCCTGGCAGTGGAGCTGTCTGTCACAGCGTTGCCAGTCGGGGATGCAGCGTGAGGGTTGGTGACACAGAAACTGACCAAAACTACACTGGCCAGGGGAGGGCGGTGGAGGAGAAGGCTCGGTGGGAACTGGAGCCAACGTCACATTAGCTGCTGTCAAAAACCATTCAAGTGTGGGAATTATTGTTAGAACAAATACATTTTATGCAGGCACCTAATTTTAAATTTAGCTTTGTTAAAGTCTTGTAATTAAATGTCATTTAGATTTAATAAAAATTTTAGCCATTTGCTTTTTGATAGTTTTAGACTGGTTTTAGTCAACAAAAACTATAACCGTAGAAGTTTAGTCTAGTTTTTGTTCATTGTAGTTTATTCTTATTTTCACAGTGCTTTTAGTATTTATATCTAAATAATAGTATTATACAGAAATTTGGAAGCAAAAGCTATCACCATCTTTGATCATGTCACCATGGTTTCAAGTGTTCTTGACTATTGTTTGACAGGGAATGCTAAATGGTTTGATAATACTGGGAGATGTCTTAAGCAAACAAAATGGGAACTAAACTTTAAATTATATTTAAATTTTATGTCAACATTCTGCTGCATTTTCAGAGTAGTCTCATCTCAAGCTGTTTATTAAAGGCAGATTAAATTAGTTCATAAATCAGGTAACATTACATTGCAGATATAGAAAGTTACTGTATGTAAGACTCTTCTTATTACCAGGGATCCAAATGGTGCATATAAATGACTTGCAGATACTCTATTGTGAAAAAGGTCACACTCTTCCCTTTCCACTAGGCCCTGTATTCCTTACCATTAACAATGTTTGAGCTGAGGTATTGTTTGAGATGTAATTTTTGAGCCGATTTTGAGTCGGGTATTTGGTTTGTTTTGGGGACTGGGGTTGGTTGGGAGGAATGTTTCCTGTGTTTCATTGTGGTGTGAATCAGCAGGGTAATCAAGAAAAGTACAAGCAGGTTTGCATCATTAGGCCCTCTCAACAGTGGCAGGCTCGGCGCTACCAATCTGAAGGAGGACAGGTAGTATACACTCTAATGGATAAAATTGTTAATTATTATATTATTAGGGATGTAGGTCCTGTCATTGTTATTTGGTAGTGGTTGCACTAAATAAGATATTTAGTCTTTATATTGTCCATTATTTGAAGTAATATGTGTATTTTTATGTAATTGAGTTCACCCCATGCTGACCTGTGCAGGTGGTAGGGTCTACTTTGGTGAAAGCATATTAATGCACAGTAGTTAGATGAATAGAGAATTGTTCCCCCTAAAGTTTGGTTGATTGCCTGGGATTTTAGTTTTTGACAATTGTTGTACTTGTCATTAATGTGAATTTTATTTTTGCACTTATCTCTGACTTGTGTCACCTGTGGGGCATCCAAACTCATCGCTGCCATCAGGACAATCAGCATAGCCATCACACACCCAAGTGTTGATGATACAAGCTCCCGAGCCACAGTGGAAGCGATTAGGTGCACAGGTAGAGGGACCAGATGGCAGAGTGTGAGGAGTAACACCATCTACAATGTGGGAAATTCACATTAAATGATGGGTAGTAGGTGAGATGTGATTTTACAAACAGCAAAAAACGCATATCAGAGTTCATAAAAAGCCCCATCAATTTAACTGGAACTGTAAAATAGTGACAACAGGGTTTTGGTGACCTCCCTGAGTAAGGATCTTATTGTTACTCTTAGTGGTTACTCACTTTGACTGAATAATAGTTCTAGGAAGAATCCTTGTACTTCCAAAGCTCTTTATCACCATTATAGGAAGATTCAAACCTTTAAAACTGGCTATACAGCTTTGCTCTGTTCTATGCCTTAAAACTATTTCCTCATAGAGGTCTATACAGACCTCATTTAACTTTACAGCTTGGGTTGTGTCATGCAATAAGATTAATGGGACCTTTACATTGATGCATTTGCAAAAAAAAGTTTTCACGCAATGTGCTGAGACACCTTAAAGGGGTGTGTTACTGTTAGTAATACTGTTTTGTTGTTACTTATGATAACACCATAACCTTGGAGTTCAACTGCTTTTCAACATCAAAGTAGCATTATTACAGACTATACTATGTACCTGTACACTGGGCCTCATCAGACCAGTCGCCACAGTCGTTCTCCCCGTCACACTTCCACCACGTAGGAATGCAGCGTCCATTTCTGCACTCGTACTGAAAATACCTGGAGCAGCCTGGAACATCAGTAGGAGCAGCTGCAACACAGACCAAATTTGCGTCAGATACAGCTGCTTTAATAAAGTGTCATTTTTCAGCTGTTGTTGATTCAATCTGTGGAGTGCGTTTCTGTTTTTTCCAATATGGTTCAACAATGAACACTACACTACTGGATTTGATCACAGTAACTGTGCTTTAAATCTCCTTCTCCTTACCACAGTTGGCTTCATCAGAGTAGTCCCCACAGTCATCCATACCATCACACTTCCACTCCAGACTTACACACACTCTGTTGGCACACTGGAAGGTATAGGCGTCACACACTTTGCTAAATTCAGACGGAGAGGCTGTTAGAAAACAAACAAAACACACAGTTAATCCCTTTTAATTCCATTATTTATGTTTAGGTCACAAAGTTGGTGTGCTTCACCAGCATTGACATAAAGTACAATTCTATTCCAACTACTAAATATTATGGACAATTGGGAAATCATGATACTGGAATTTAGAACTTCAATAAAATATTGATACAAATATCAATATTATAATATTTATAAAGCATTTAAAAATTGACATTCAGGGCTTAGATTTGTATTTTACAGATTAATATAACTAGGCTACTCAGAGACCTGATCCAAGCATATGTATGCTGTTACAGCCAGGTTTAGCCCCTTTAGTACCCCTAAAGCTTTCAACGTAGGCTGTGAGTGTGTCAGTTTTATTGCACGTTGATCCGCATCACTATCCTCTGAAACAATCCTTTAACAACAATTTAATTAACTCACCTTAGAAATGAAGTAAAGTTGAAGGTAGGCTATGGTGTGTTAAGCACAAAAGCTTCCAAGTTACTATCCCTCTTCAGACATCTAAATCGTCCCCTAATTTCAAAACCTTTTGAGATGTAGTCTGTTACTGATTTGGGATTCAGGAATAGAATAGAATTTAAACACTGCAATTGAGGAAAAAGTGATTAAGTTAAATTTAGCAAATTTGGATTCTATACATCGCTTTAAGCGATTGAATCATAAGAAGACTGCATGCACTGTACATCATTCGGGTCCCTTTCCCCTAAAAACATATTTATATCATTTCTAAAAATCTGATATATGTTATGTATCTAGAAAGTCAAATGATGTTGTGCTTGTGTCATGCTTTTCAGACTGACTTATTGTTGCAGTTTCCTAAAGACAATCCAGTGTTACTTTACATCCAGATAATATAACAATAATAGAAGGATAAGTCTTAAAAGCAATAAATAATGAGCTTTCACAAGTACAGTAGTATTTGTCCTCACCACATCCAGCATATTTGGCATCTTCATCAGATCCATCTTCACAGTGTTTGATCCCGTCACAAACCAGAGACTGAAACAGACACTGGTCACGATTCTTACACACAAAGTCCATGTAGCGAGTACACAGAGGGTCTGTGGGTGAATGAAATGCAACAAACATTCAAAATCACTAATTTTCTTGACACTTTGAGAACCCCCAAGATAAATATGAGACATCAAAAGTATGCCAAATTAGCTATTAGTAGATTCTGTATGCATTATACTGTATATGGTAGTCCAGATATTACAAACTCTGATACTGAAGAACACATTTGTATGACTGTAGGGGGTAATACTACTGTTCACACCTGGAATCTGTCTTTCCCTAACGCTTTTAATTACAATGGAAATTTATAAAATACTAATCTTTGAAATAATCTAGTTTTACATTCCTTCATGTACATACAGCTGGCTCTTTGAAACAACTTCAGTCTGAAAACATTCAAGTCCAAAGCACTAAATGAGTCTAATTCCGAAAGTGATGACCGCAGTGTTAAGTGTTGCATATTAATTAAAGCTAAATCTGAGATGGTACCAACTACATTCAAACATTTGCTAACAGATAAAATTGGACACATTCCCTGTAATTTCTCGGGATTGTCTTTTACTTAGTATCCTAGTTTCTTTCATTCCTGAGTCAGTCCAGAGAAAATCATGAGATCAGACAGCAGTCTGTGCAGAACCACATAGCAACAAGCAGTAAAAAGAAAATACAGTACATGAAATTGATACTTATGTTTTTGTCACAGAACATTAAATTTGCTATTTTATGTCAATTATAATTAGTCTGCATCATCTTAAAACTTTCCATGATTAAAAATTTGACTTTTAAATTTTTTTAATGCCCTTAAATTTTGAAATTCAGACACCCAGAATAACGACATTCATTTTATGAAACAATTATAATCTTAAAATAAGTTACGCAGAGTCTAAAACTATGTAAATCACTTCTGTGTGAAGAAAAGTACAGATTAAAATTACACCTAAAGCATTATGTCTCAGCCTCTCTTGCAAGACCTCTGCTTTAAACACACAGTGTCACTCACCACAGTTGTCCTCATCAGTGCCGTCTGGACACTCCCGGACGCCATTGCAGTGGGCAGTGACTGGCAGGCAGGTGTCATTAGAACAAAGGAAGCCTTTACACCGAGATCCCTCTGGAAACACAGCACAGTGTCAAATATTACTGCTAACAGAGAACCATTACTCTTTAGTAGTAGCTGTTAATATACAGTATTCATGTTTGTGAAAAATACAAATTTTAGATGGATAATACTAACAGCTGTTGTCTGCAACTTTTCCATTTATAAATCCCACACAATATATTTAGTGACAGGATGAAAGACCATATGAAAAATGAACCTTTATTTAAAAGCATTAGATTTTAGAAGTTTAAGTAGATGAGAATAGAAAATATAACTTAGAAATGTTGCTATAGACACAGTTCAAATAGCTTCTTTTCCTCTAACACAATATTATATAATGTAAATATTATAATAATTATTATAATATAATAATGTAAATATTATAATAATATTTCACAATAATATTACACAAAATTATGCTCCATATACATGTATGACTCTAATAGCTCATTACACTGTCAGTGAAATCTGTGGCTTTACGGTGTTTGGGTTAATGTCTTATTTCATCAGACCTATTATTATTGTTTTTTAAATTTCTTTAAAAAATGTATATGCATGTTGTTGACTTACCACAAAATCGAGGGTCTTCATCTGAGTCATCCTGACAGTCATCATCACCGTCACATGTCCAGCGCTGTGGTATACAGTGACCTGTGTGACACTGGAAGCTGCTAGGTTCACATGTATGGTGGCCCACTAGGGATAAACACATAGAAATTGTCAAAGAAGATAAACTCATGCTTGTCTGATGGCACAGAACAAAAATCAGATCAGATTTTAAGCCAGATGTTTATTCAGCAGATGTTCCAGCTCACATTTTCACTCACGCAAATTATGTTTAAATTAGGATTTTCTGATCATACACCCATTTACATGAGCTTAAATGCATTTACCACTGTAAATGATGAACAAGGCAATGGACCTGTATTTCAGTAAGTACATAAACGAGCAGTGTATGTAAAACGTATCAGATGGTCAGTAACCTGTACAGTTGGCCTCATCTGACCAGTCTCTGCAGTCGTTGTCTCCATCACAGCGCCACACCTCACGGATGCAAACACCTCGTGCGCATGTGAACTCCCCAGGACCGCACTGGTGAGACTCTGATATCAACAACACAGTAAATGCAGTCAATTTGCAATACCCTTTAATATTAGACACAGGAGAAAACAACAACACTGACTGAGTGTAAGAACTTCTAAAAATGGTAAATGGTCTGCACTTACATAGCATTTTTCTACCTATTGGCACTCAAAGGTCTTTACACTGCTTCTTATTCACCTATTCGCACTCAGGAGCCGGGGATTGAACCAACAACTGTGAGATTGGTGGACAACCGCTCTACCTTCCTGCGCCAAAGCATTGATCATTTCCATATAAAAAAAAAAAAACTAGTAACCTAAAGATCTTATCATAGTCATCTCACAAATGTTTTTAGTTCAATTCCCTGCTTCTCCTAGGCACACGTTCCCAAGTAAGTAGTACCTGACCCGACACTGTGCTGATGTGTCTGATGAATTTTATTATTTACAGTTTCTTCCTGCTATAAGAAAATTATATTTTAAAATTTTTGACTCAGCATATATTAATTTATGAAGCAGGATATTCTTCAAATAAGGTTTTGCATACTCACACTCTTCTTTCTGTTTCTTAACATGATTTGTTAATAAAGTTTTGTTGTTAAATTATAGTACAGTATTTGTCACTGTTAAAATTACTCTGACATATTTTTAACGTAAGGGTATCAACAGCCGCACAGAAAGTAAATGACAACCAGCAGCAGATCTTACCACAGTGTTGTTCATCACTGTTGTCTCCACAGTCATCTTCATGGTCACATTTGAAGGCCAAGGGGATGCAGGAACCAGAGGCCATACAGCGAAACTGGTTAGATGGGTCACAGGTTGTGGTGGCTAAAGGTTGACAGAACACCAAGACAAATATGTTTTTTCAACAGAAGTCGTTATTTTAAATATCTTCATTGCAAGAGGACAGCTGTGGCTGAATACTTACGACACTCTTGTTCATCACTCATGTCTCCACAGTCATTGTCGCTGTCACACTTCCATATGCTGCTGATGCAGCGGCCATTGGAGCAGCGATACTGATGGGGTAAACAGCTGTGCTCTGATTGGTGGAAATAAAGGATCATATGAAACTACTAACTAACCACCACATGACCATTATAATCCTGTTCTGTTATCTTACCAAACTTCACACAGGTATTGTTTTGGAGCTGGTAGCCAGTGGGGCACTGGCAATGCACCTCACCATTGGGCATGGTTAGAGTTGGAGAACTGTCTGGACAAATGCAGGTATGACGATGGCCAGGCTGAGGCAGACATAGCAGGCTGCAGGGTTGGTCGGCACAGGCATTGTGACCTAGGGGCCCAGAGTTTAAGATTTGAGACAATAATACAGTTTGCCTTAGTGCTTTTTGATACTTTCCCTGCAGTAACTTCCACAGGTAATGTCAACCAGTATTCTACCATAACACCTATGACCATAATTAAAACAGTGTACAGTGTTTGTTTTAAACTCGGAAACTGAAGTAGACCCAATTACTGTAAATAAAATGAAATTTCACTAATTTGATTTCAATTACTCCTGCTAAGCTCCAAGCTTTCTGCCTGCAGTCTTGAATCCCTTACCTCGATTCTTCCCCTTATAGAAAATCTTAAGGTCCATGACTCCTGTTAGTCTACCAATAATCAACTCATTGCTCTGGGAACCAGCTTTTGGGGCTTTGAAGATTCCCATTCGAGACCAGTCATCCCAGTACAAGTCATTCTGAAAAAACACATTCAGTAGAAAAATAATTCTAAATGCGACTACAGACAACTTTCTGTTTATTTTGATTTAAAAATAGTTTTTTAACATGAACATATGAGGGAATGCTGGGCTCACTTTGAAGACAGCGATGGCGTATGGGTGGGGCAACCCCTCCATAAGCACAATTCTGAGGCCTCCAATGAAGTCTGCCCTCTCGATGCGGTCACTGTAGGCTTCGGTCCAGTACAGCCAATGGTCATCGGCTGTGATCCCATTGGGCCAACGGACACCTTCAGACACGATGTGAGACACGTTGGTTCCGTCCATGTAACTGCGGTAAATACCAGCTGCTCGATCTCCCCAGTCAGTCCAGAACATCAGACTGTGGAACAGTTCAATTCAATTTAACTGGAATTTTCACAAAATTCAAATTTGTGTGTAGTTTGTCATTGTGAGTTGAGCAATAATGCAGTCCTGGATATTATCCTTTTCACTATTATCTTTTTATTTCAGGGTGTACAATGTGGAATTATTTCAGTTTACCTGGTCTATAAGCTTTGAGTGAGCCTTTTCTCAGAAACAATGTATAAGAGACAGTGACTTTCTACAATATCTGCCAAATTTTCCTTCGAAGTGCACTGAGTAAGAAATAAATAATGTTCTGGCCAAAACAAAAAGGGAACAACGGAAAAGGGAAATGTACTTTGATACTGAGGCCCGTTATGTTCACATACAGGCATGTTTTTGTGTTTGTGTGTGTTTTCACCTCTCTCCAGGAATCAAAACCAGTGCTCTGGGATGTTCTAGGATAGAAGAATTGAGCAGAGTGTGGCGCAAGTCGCCATCAGGGTTAGAGACCTTTAAACACAACAGTGAATCTTTTTTTATACTTTTATATCAACATCATTTATCAAGTTATTTTTAAGCTTGTAAACCCCTTATATGGCATGACAAATCAACGATTTTAAGAAATTATATCAGGTTATAGGGTCTTGTGAAAACCTGTAGATCAAGAACCTAAATTTAAGGTAATTTTCTAACTATCATTTGCATGATATGCACACATGCGCGCATACACACACAGTTTTATACCTCAATTTTTTGCGCTCCAGCATCAATCCAGTAGAGGAGCCTACTGACTGGGTCAAAGGTGAGGGCCTCCACATTCTGCAGGTCTTTCCTCACTACAACCTCCTGACCTGTACTGCCATTTAGACAAAGACGCTGCAGAGGGAAACACTGGCATTAATTGCCAATTAAAAAATACAGGTTGCTGACATCTTAGCAAAACTATCTTTGACAAACAAGCTTATCTTGAGTAACTCTTGTCCTTGTGTTTAATCTGTCACTGCACTGTTCTTAGTCAAGGAGACTTTGCTGCTGGTCTGAGGAACTAACCTGTATAGTGTCTAGTGAGATATCAGCCCAGTACAGACAGTTCCTGTCATAATCAAAGTCCAGAGCCACAGCCTCCCTCAGTCCAGCCAGAGGCAGGGCCTGGTCTGCCCCTGTAGCCAGGTCATAACGATGGATTGAATTCCTCACCGCATACAGGATGAACTCGTTACTCTCTGCAAAAACACAGGAGACATGACTAATGAGAGCAGAACTACATACCAATTCACAAGGTTCTGTTTGCGTGGAAGGTAATGACATAATTATGATTCTGCAAGCTTAAGTTAAATCAAAGGCTCCTACACAATTTTCAAACTATATTTTTGATTATATAAACTTGCAATAAAGGCACTCAGTGTGACAATGGGATTTCAAATCCTTGCACCTCAAATATCTGTGTAACACTTATCAGTTTGGTTATATGGGTTAGAACATTTATTTAAAAACACAATGAAACTGAATGGTTTACAGATAAATGTTTAATTGATTAATGTATAACAAAGAATTACTAATTAGGAAATCCAATGAGTGCCAGAACAAAAATCATGCCTTCAGGTATTATAATTGCAAATCAGCTATTTTAAAAATAAAAACCAAATTATGTACTTATTACTAAACACAATCTAACACATACACACATTGCAAAAAAAAAAAAAAAAACATAAAACATATGACAGAGAAAGCAAAAGCAGGCAAAAGCACCTACTCTATAAAACATTAAATACACAATATATATAGTGTTAATGCTAACAAATGTGCTAACAAATGCTCTTGCAGTTGTCACACCACTGAAAAACATTGAACCGATAACGTACAAAAAACAAAGCAAAGAAAAAAAATATTGGTTTAATAAATTTCTCAGAAAAATTAAAAAACAGCTTAAAGAGTGAAATTCTGCACATTTGAGAAAGTACAGGTTTACCTCCAACAGGACATGGCAGCATCTCTCCATTCAACCTGGACTCCACATCTCCTCCACTACAGCTGTCTCCTGGTACCTTCCTGTAGCTGCAGAGGAACAAAAAGTGTTTTCCTCAGTTGGACACTTGGTGGTGCTCTCCCCAAACACATGTAATGATAGTAACTTGACGGCTTCAGACCTTTCCACACATCGTTGTTTGCCTATACATTTACATTAAGCACTTCATAATGGCAAAGTGAAAATTATTATAAAATTTTATGTGATAATATATAAAAAATCTGAAATCTTTTAGGTAAATTAACCAACCTAGGCTACAGTTAATAGTATAGTTGAGACGACATTAACCTAATAACTAATAAACCATGAAATGTAATTGGTTGCACATGGGTTTACATTGTTGCTCTGTAATAGAAAGTCAGACACCAGCAGCTTACCCTTTGCTACGGCGGTAGCTGGTACCAACTGGACAAGGAACAGGTGGAGCGTAGAGGTCACCTAAGAACTCAGGGTCAGGCACACACACCTGTAGGGATAGGTCTTCACTTAGTTTGAAGCCGTAGTCACTGGAAGGAGGAAGAAGAGGAAGACAACAAAGAAAAAGCAAACACAAAAAAAGTTACTTCTACCTTCTGATGAAATTAGGACTCAGTAATGAATAAGAATGTTATCCACATGTGTGGCTCCCTAACCATTCATAGTCCTGGCGTGTGCAGGAGCAGTTAGAGATGGTGATGGGCCGGTCAAAGTCTTCTCCATTAAAACATGTAGCGTGAGGAGCTCGTCTCTTAAATGTTATCTCTCTGCCCAACAGACATTCGTTACCGTGCTCATCTGATGGAGACCAGCGCTTGTAGTCAGCCTCAGAACACGGTACACCTAGGGACGGGAAAAAACTGATATAAACATTTATATAGTTAAGGTTAAAGAATTTATAGAGTCACAACTTTTCTGGAAATAGGGGGTGGTAACAAAATAATAATTTGGCAGTCAGGGAATTTGTCCAAACTCCACATAAATTTGAAATATTACTGATCAGCCGCAATTTTAATACCACCTGGTGAATTTAATTTAAAAAATGTATGAGTCACTTTGGAATGGAAATATATTGAATTAATAAATGTTGATGCAAAATTATGGGTCAAAAGCTTGTCAGCACATAATGTGGTTAAAATCAGCTCCACCTTTACCAACAGCATGTTAATACTTATTTTTCAATACATCACTGTACATGTACACCTTACTTACCATAATCAGTTTTGTTTAAAATGCATTGTTCTCTTAGAGGAGTACTTTTACTTTTGTAATTTTACTCTTGTTAAAACAATCATGACAATCCAAATGTGTCCAAAGTTGTTTAGAATGTGTTAACATTAATACCATAAAACTATAACATAAGTTCAATTCAATTCAATTCAATTCAACTTTATTTATATAGCGCCAATTCACAACAAAGTCATCTCAGGGCACTTTACAGAATAAAGTCAAGATTATAAAGAGAACCCAACAATTCCCCCTGGAGCAAGCCATAGGCAACAATGGAAAGGAAAAACTCCCTTTAACGGAAGAAACCTCCAGCAGAACCAGGCTCAGGGTGGACGGCCATCTGCCTCGACCGGTTGGGGTGAGTGGAAAGGGGAGAGAGAAAAGAACAGAGCAACAAAAAGCAACAACAAAACATCAGGCAGATTGGTAGGACCAGTAGCTGCAAGCTGGAAAAAACACAGCTTCAAAGCCAGGGACACCTGCAGAAAGGGAGAGAGGGGGACAGAGAAGGACAAAGACAACTACGGGAGAGAACACACAGAGTTAATGACATACAGTGGTGACAATTGCGGGGTGAGAGAGGAGAGATGGTCAAGAGGAGGAAAGGAGCTGACCCCCGATGGGGGTGGGTCCCCCAGCAGTCTAAGCCTATGGCAGCATAACTATAACTAACTATATGCTTTATTAAAGAGGAAGGTTTTAAGCCTAGACTTAAAAGTAGAGAGGGTGTTTGCTTCCCGAATCTGAACTGGGAGCTGGTTCCACAGGAGAGGAGCTTGATAGCTAAAGGCTCTACCTCCCATTCTACCTTTGGAAATTCTGGGAACCACAAGTAGGCCTGCATTCTGAGAACGAAGTGGTCTACTGGGATGATATGGTGCTATGAGGTCTTCTATATATGATGGAGCCTGACCATTCAGAGCTTTATATGTAAGAAGCAGGGTTTTAAGTTCTAGTGAGCGATAACATGTGAACGTGTTACAATATTTTTTAATACTCAAAAGTCAGTGTTATATTTATAGTTATTACAGACAACAAAGTTCTTTTATAACATAAGCTTATTATTGTTTAAGAAACGAGTTTTTCTAAACAATACTACTGATAAACTTGATATATTTAATTTATTACATAGTTGGGTAAAACGTTTTGACAATTTGATTTTCCACTCATCCACCAATTATCGTAACCATGTACTGTAGCCTGTTCAGGGTCATCATTGGTTGGAGCCTATCTCAGCTTTGACAGGTCAGATGGCTGGGTCAATCGTGGACAAGTCTCCAGCCTATCTCAGAGCCAAGACAGAGAAACACACAGACAGACAACCATTCACACCCACATTCACACCTATGGGCAATTTAGAGTCACCAATTAAACTAGGCAAATGCCATTCTGAAAGGCCGCAGCCAGCAGGTAGATTCTAACTGGGGTCCTTTTAGCTGTAAGGCTACAGCACTAACCATACCAGCACTGTGCTGCCCTAATTAATTGTCTGAATTAGTTCCAGGCCAGTAAAGCAAAAATCACTGATCATTTGTAATAAACTTGTGGTAAAGTATGTGTATGTTTATATGTTGTTTTTGTTTGGTTGTCACGTTTGGTGGATGTGTGGGGGTCAGGCTAAATTTTCATAAATATGGGTGTGTTTACAGCTTTGAAAACTGGTATAAACTTGCTGAAAGTGGATCCCTAAGATGAGAGCGCTCCACCTCTCTCCCTCTCAGTCCTTCCGTATGAACCTCCTTCACACTCTCCAACCTACCTAGAACATCAGACGTGTTGACCTGCAGGATGAGCCAGCTATGTCTCTGGTCAGCGTAGGAGCCAAAGATGGTAAAGATGGTGCTCTTCTCCCCAGGCTCTGTCAGAAGCTGGTAAACATACACCTCCCTGTCTGAGAACTTAAAGTCGGCCCAAGTCTCTCCTTCATTGGTGCTGAACCTGACAAGGATATGGCCAAAATTTAACACGTTCTTGATTTAATCTAGGTGTAATGAAATGCAAAACCAGGTTACCGAGGAACCAGGGTAAGAGAACTGAATTGTTCTGTCACATTAACAAGGTCGACTATTTTCACATGAATATACTGTGTCACCTGCACATGAATATAAACGGGCTGAAGTGTCACTTTTGGCAAACTATCAAGATCATCCAATATGTACAGTGCATCCAGAAAATATTCACAGCACTTAACTTTTTCTACATTTTTTCTGTTACAGCCTTATTCCAAAATAGATCAAATGTATTTTTTTCCTTAAAATTCTAAAAACAATACCCCATAATTACAACGTACAAAAGTCTGTAAAGCTATTTAAAAAAAAAAATAAAAATAAATCAGTTACTGCACTCTGACTCTGCACACATTGCACTCTCCAGCCACAGTAAACACTTTTGTTAAGAAAGCTGAGGCATTTTGCTGCTGAGACCCTCCACTGAGAAATTAGTGTTTTGACTTACTTGAGATGTGTGGTGGGGCCTCCTTGTGCGATAGCCATCAGGATACCACCATGGTCACCCCAAGTGTAGAAGTGAGGGCCTGCCAGTGCCTGGATTATATGGATGTGAATTAACAGAACATACTGTGTGTAACAGACTAAAATAAATTTATCTGTGACCTAAAATCTAGAGTAAAATGGTCTGCAAGAGCAAATCGAAATATATTATTATATAATATTAATTCAAATAACACGATAACCCCTACAAATTGTTTATAATTAATTCTCTCACTAACTTTGACATTAGACGATACTTAAATAAAGAGCATGTCTAACACAGGCAGTTTAAATTATCTAAACTATCAAAAGTCTCAGGTAAGCTGCAGAGAGATAGTTTTAGTTTTATGAGCTGTGTTTTTATTATCATCTGTGTTAGATTTTCTACCGACCTCTCTCCACCGAGCTCCAGCGCTGCTGGATACATACACATTAGGTTTGTTGGCAAAGTTTCTGCCTACAGATCCTGCAATCAGAGGACATGAAGGGATTTCACACATGAAACAGCACACACACACCCTGAATAATACAAATGCAGTGTGGTAAAGTGTGAGAAGACTGGCAGATTATTATGCCCTGTGTCTGCCTTCGACACTTCTGAGCAGACAAACACAAGCTTATATCTGCAGACATCAATCCTGTTGGTCAAAACACATCTCAGGGTGCATGACTTCAAGAAGTGCAAATAATAAAGATTAATTAGTATAGTAAGATAGAATTCATGTCTCTGTAAAGGGCTTTAACAACGATTGTAAAATTCATTATGCTCAGACTCTGTATCAAATGAGCTAATGGCTTTCATTAATGATCGTCACACATCAGGGCAGAGACACAAGACAATAGACAAACGTCTACCACGTGCAATTAGGAAACTAGAAAAAACATGCTATTACTATGTATGTGCTGATAGCAAATGTGCAAAATAGTCTTTTTAAAAGCTTTTAACTTTGCCAAAGCAGGAGTCATAAGTGGTTCTTTCAGAATGTATATTTTGAGGAGTTTGAATACGGACATTAAGAATGACTTGACCCTGATGGTTATAATGGTGAGAATAAGTACTGTTACTGTTATTAGAATTCATGTACAAGTATGTACTGTAGTAAAGAAAATAGGTATTACATTGGTGCCTCTACATCTTGTTTGTATATTCTGTAATGAATACACTTTAAAGCATTTGAAAACTAGTCATCTATTTTTGCCACTTAGTGCTATGACATGTAATAGAAATATTTTTGATACACCATGAAGGCCATTTTTTCTGTACTCCTACTCTGAAACGTGAAACATATTGATGTTTTACAGCAAGATGAAGTGACGATTAAATGTACATTTGTTGTGAATATAACTTTATCTGTGATTCCTAAGTTGTGTTAAAAACTTGAATCAACATGGAGTGGAAACATGGAATTTTTGCCTCCACAACAAACACAAACAACTCCAATATGTGGAGAAGATCATGTTGATGTTAGAGAAGCAACAGTAACAAACTGTTCAAAAACATTGATCAACATCCGAAGATTGAATCGTGTCCACTGGACTTCTTTCTTAGAAACATTAGGTTAGAAATATTTCCCTACTTGAATTATATGGTAGGAATTCTGAAAAAAAAATCCTATAGAAATGTTTTGTTTAAGCTTATTAATATTCTATGTTTTATTTGATATGTATTTATTGAATTCTACTAAAAAACATAGTAACATCTAATCTTTATTAAAAACAAATGGATTTAATGTGCTATATTAAAGTATCAGGCTAATGGTTTTCTTGTTGCCTGACGTTGCTATAGGCTGTCTGATGTTCTTGCATTTTGTTTTCTAATAATTAGTTCTGATGTTTGTACTAAATGTCTGACTTTCTAATGATTTAGCTGATTTTTATTTTTTTTTTTTATTTGTTGTCCTAATGGTTTTTCCGTGTCACGTTGTTTAAGAATAATTTCAAAAATCTTCACAAATTACATCTTAGTCGAACACATAGAGCTTGTTGTTTATGTGTCTATATAGTTTGAGTATGCATGGGCCTTCCTGTATTCATGGCAGGGTTTGACCCACTGAGTGTCCGCTGGGTGCTGCAGCAATAATTAGCCCATCTGTCTGAGAGTGATAACAAAGTGAATTGCACCAGCGAGTGCCAGCCCCCCCACTCCCTACCTTCCTGTCTTTTCATTCCAATTATCTAATAAAATTTTAATTTGAGAGACTGAGTGGGTGCATGGGAAGTAGTCTCCTACACACTGGAGAGTATCAACAAATCAATGCTTTCCACCAGCTATGAAGAGGCAAAAAGGTTGGTACTCTCCAGGGTCCAGGAAAGATCCTCTTCTTCAGCAGAAAAGCTAGGAAATGGATGAATTGTGTCTGCAACATGTGAAGAGAGTTTCCTTACAGAAGTAAACCTCTAAACTAAACTAGTTTGTACTTTTTCATAAGGTAAAATCACATTTTCTGTGTTTTGGCCAATTTAGGAATCGGACAATTACAATACGACAGATGACGAGTTATAACCTTGTTCCAAATATATGTGATCAGAACCACAGGAAATTGGTGAAAATGAGACAAGCTAGCCTCACACAAGCTCAATCAGTAAGACCATGCCAAGTCTCCTAAAAAATAATGTAAGAACAAATTCAGTCTTTGTTCGTGAACTCGCAATCTGCACTAATCTGACTCAATCCCATTAATGCTCAGAGGAAATTTGAGCACTTTGAATGTCTTGAAATACTCTCTTATTAGTGAAGTTACTGAGTATTATATCACCTGTGGCCATGATGACTCCGGGTGCAGAGTCCTTGGATAAAATGGACATTCTCCTCAGCTGGATGTTGGACAGCTGGCTCCAGCGCTGGGCCAAGTGAAGGGAGCAACCTTTACTGAGCTGAAGGAAAGAAGCACAGAAAAAAGACAAATGACGGGGTTTAGTTGTTTGTATCAGCACTCCTCATATCTGATTTATCTCTCAGATACATCATGGGAAGTTTCTGTCTCACCCAACTTAAGTACTAGATAAGGTGATAGGTAAGGTGAGAAGCAGGGTAGAGAGGAAGCAGAGGAAAACACAGCATCAGGCAAAGTGAAACATTTTGCTTGAGTTGACAACTTTGCTTGTACTTATAAAACTTTTGCAAGTAAAAATTCTAAAGGCCTTTTAAAAAAAGCATTAAATTACCAGAGTGCCAAAGAAGGAGGCAAGACAGGAGAGAGAAAAGAGGTGCAGTGGACGATTTCGAGAGGAGAGAAATTTATTCCTACATCTACAACTGTATTTGTTAAAAGCTTTCAGTAAAGGAACACACAGGACAAGGGGTAAGTAAACCTAACTAAAACATTAAATGTTAATATCTGTGGAACAGTTTGATCAGTTGTTAGTGCTGCTGACATCACACTTGAAGAAGCTGTAAAGCAATTTTATGGAGCCGATTGGCACAGAATAGCGCCTGGCCATTTGTAAAATATCATGAAACTTAACTTTAAATAAATCAGCAGGTTTAGCTCACAGGGACATCAATGTGCATCTGACAACAATGTTGCAGTTTGAGTGAAATAATTAAGTTAACAACAGAGGACAATGATCTCTTTATGCCAAGCTTTGATCCAATGGTACCATAAGTACCATAGTAGCTGTTGTAGGTGCTAGAGAATGTGATTTCTCTGGCTATGACCAGGCAGCACCTTACAAGTGTAGTCTAAATGTTAAACAGAAGAAGAAGAAGAAGAAAGGGAATGCTACACCAACAGCATGTGGAATGCTGGTGGCTGTTTTTGCAGGTGCGAAAAGAAGTCCATGACAACTTATAGCGGGGAAAAAACCCAAAATAATATAGAGATAATTTGTTTTAGATTTGAAAATTATATTGCTTTTAAAAACATTAAAGCCTTTTTATCAAATGAAGGTTCCATCCCCCTCCTGCTGCTAAAATTTAATTCGAAAAATTTATTTTTGAAATATGTTCAACAAATTTGGTTATTTTTACCTGTGGTAACGAAATTAGTATTGAGAAAATGTATTGATAATGATAAAACAAGAGCTTGTGTACTTTTCAAACCTCACTATTGTTCAGTCAACACAGGACTCATCTTTATTTTTTCACACAATACATTTGTTTTCAGATGGCAACAAATAAAAACTCGAGGATCATTTTCACCTGGCAGTCCACCATTCCTCCTAGGCTGTCTGCAGCAGGTGGCTGAAGCAGCTCCCATGTCCCTCCCTTGTCAAAAGTGATGACGGATCGCATGCTGTCCTCACTAAACGAGCCGTTGATGAGTGTGGCAATGTAGACGCCTCGCAGCCCTTCCACGCGGTGCAGGTCTGCAAAAGGTTCATTGGCAAAGTACCTGAAACACAGAAGGGAGACATGATGGCCAAATCAGGGGGATCACAAAATAAATATAGTAAAGAAGTGATTTGTTCTATCAGTTGTAATTTCAGCCCCACCCCAGCTGAGAATATGATGGTTGGTTGATTATAGTATTGTTTTTTATTGCTGGCTTCTCTTTACATGTTCAATTTCAGCTCAAAAAGACAAAATATAACAACAAGGCTAAACTAAACACATCAGCAGTTTGAAATTTACAGTTGCATGAGGCAGCTTCACACATTTTTTTACATCAACTGCTTTACATTGTACTTAAGCTACACAACAACAGCTAATTTCATAAAACAGAAGACACAGTGTCAACTATTATTAACACGTACACATGAAAACCAACAGTGCTTATGCCAAAACAACACAGGACCATCCTGATGTGATTATGGAGAAAACCAAACAGAAAACCTGTGAATTCAAAGGTCAAACAGCGCTGTGGCAACAAGTCAATAAATTCTCCATTTTTATAAGAATGCATTACATCTGCTGGTGTTTGCAGAGTCTTTTTTATAATTAATCCACAACATGGACGTATATTATTAAGCGTCAAAGTTCATTCTTGATCTTGGAAATACAGCAGGAAGCAGCAAGTCAAGCTTTCTTCTTGAGCTTTAAACTATATCATGAAAAAAATATAAAGAACTACAATAGCTCAACTGAAGTGTGTTTTTATACAACTTATTGATGGAGCTGGAGTGTCCTTAATTGAACTTGAGTAGCAAAGTGAGCAGGAGTGCCACAGTGGTGTTTGTATATCTGCATCATCTACTGGCTCTACATTTGCCTAAGAGACTGACTTTTGGTTGTTTTTGTCACTGAGACTACGTCTACATTAAGCTGGGTATGTTCTAAAATGTGTGGACCTAAAACCCTTCACACCTGGTTGTTACTATCAAGCAGATTAAAATAATTTTGGAGTTATGGCTTTGCCACAGAACGAAAAGACAACAGTATCAAGGAACAATATATAATTTATTTTTTCAATTAATCGATTAATCTACAGATTATTTTCCCATCCCTTATTAGTCACTGGATCACCTGTGGGACAAGGACATATTCACCTGAAGTATTTAACAAATGCACCAGTCTATCCCGAACAAAATTTGACACACTATACCTTTATTAGAAAGAAGAAAACCTCACGATACCAATGAGTTCATACTCCTTGAGGCGGTAAATCTTAGGTTTTGTGATGTTTAAAGAGGCACAGAGTTATTGAATCTTCAATTTCTTTACACCATTCTCTCCAAATAAATCCAAAGAATAAAATGGTACCAAGCGTTTAGTCTTACAACCATGGAATATCCAAGAGAAAAAGCTTGAAAACCGTAATTCTTCACTGTTCAGTCCTTGCTAAAAATGCTTATATTTCTTTATTTTCCCAGTTGTTTTGGCCACATATGAAAAGTAAACACTGGGATGTTGCAACTAGCCAGTTTTCTGGATCAAAACAAGCCCACATCTAAGCATCTCGGACAAGAATTGAGCCTTCAGTGAGCCTGTAAACCAATCAAAGCACCCGAAAGTTACTCACAATTTAATTTGAACACTTGCTATCAGTGCTGTCCATTTTTAGAGGTACTGATTTTGCTAAACTGTGGTCACCAGAAAGCATGTCAGATTCTAACAGTCTCATCCAATGACCTAATTGTTTAAATGATCATTAGTTTTAACTAGTCCAACGCCAAGAGCATGGAGAAGCAAGAAGGCGAAACCCTGAGTCAGCGACATGAAACAGCAGAGCGAACTGAAAACACTAAATTGGCGTGCCAGCCAAACTCTTTGAGCCAGATGCCAAGAGTCCAGCATATTTACTGGCCACCTGTCATGATGAATGACATAGCTGGAACGTGAAAGTATGCTTAAGGAGCTTCTTATCCAATGGCCTTGTGTCTAGTCCTGAAGTTGAGAATATGTATGCAATCACATGTAGACAAACATGTGACATCATCTTTTTTAGGAAGCAACCGTACTTAAATCCAAGGTATAGTGGTGACCATGACACAATATCAATTAATGTCAGATGATGTGTGTATGTGAGTGTTTGTGTGGTACCTGATGAGTGTATTACTGCCAGAGCCCTCAGGACTGTAATATAGTACATTCTCTAGCGACAGAGAAAAGGACAGGCCCTGTGTGTCTGAGATGTAGAGATGTGTCACATTGTTCAGGTGGTTCACACAAACAAACACTTGGTCCTCGGATGCATCTGCTATATAGAACTCCTGTTGGGGAGAGAGAGAGAGAGAGAGAGAGAGAGAGAGAGAGAGATTTAGGTCTCTGTCCTACAGTCTGATCCACCTGACCTGAGGATATAATGGACACAGTGGAAAAACACAGGGTGTAGTGTTGAAAACAAGGACTAGTACATTTACAAGTACCTTCAGATAATAGGCACATCTCTATACTTGTTCTGTTAGATCTCAGTGCTGCATTTGACAACATTGATCACAACAATAAAGTAACTGCACTAGGTTGGTTTAAATCTTACTTATCAGATAGATTCCAATTTGTTCATGTTAGTGATTTTTCCACACAGACAAAAGATAGTGTCTCCTTTAGGCAACATCATTAACACTCCATAAATTTCCATTGCTATGCTGATGAAACCCAGCTATATCCATCTATTGAACTACATGAAATAAGTCAATTAATCAAGCTTCATGCATGCCTACAAGATATAAAGGCCTAGATGCCCTGCAATTTCCTACCTCTAAACTCAGACAAAACTGAACTCATAGTATTTGGGCCTAAAAATCTCAGGAATATGCTGTCCAACCATATCGTTGCTGTAGATGGCATAACTCTGGCCCCCAGTACTACTGCAAGGAACCTGTGAGTTATTTTTGACCAGGAATTGTCCTTTACCTTACATATAAAACAAATCTTACACCTACGGAACATTGCCAAAATTAGGAGCATCCTGACTCAAAGTGATGTGCAAAAAATGTGTCCTTTGTCCTTTCCATTTGTTACTTCTAGGTTGGACTACTGTAATAAATACACTTAACCATATTTCCTTCTACTTAAATAAGTTCCATTCAATAAAAGTCATGGGAAGTGCTCATATTCTTGTTCTAGTCTTGACACTTGTCTTTCTTTGTCACAGACTGAATTAATTTAGATCTGTTTTACCTATATTTGTCTTAAACGTCAGTTCATGTGTTAATAGTAGGCTCATATTGTACTTTTTGGCTTTCTGGTACTGGTTGGGGTTTATCAACTAATGCAGTCTACACCTGGATTCTTATATTTTGCTGCTGCTACAGACACATTTGCAGTACTGATTTTTAACACACAGTCCACCTTCAACATCAATGAATCGTTTAATAACTGATTAGATATTCTTAATTCTTTATTCAAGTTTATTAATCAGCTTTTACGATGGAGACTCACTGTGATTGGATGGCGCGTCCTAAACTGGGCAGCTTTCATTGGCTGGCGGTTGTAGGAGACCCACAGCTGAACAGAAGATGGTTCATGGCTGCCTAACAGTTTCTGAAGAGAGAAAGTATGGCTTATTTAATTGCTAATAATTTATAATTAGGCCACTGAAAATGAAGAAAAAGCCCATCTGCTGTGAATTTAGTTTGTCAGCAGCTCCAACGTGGAATTGACATGCAGACATAGAGATTTGCATAATTCTTAATGAAAATCAAACAAAATGTGAAATTTTACTGAATTATGAAAGATAAGGAAGCAGTCTTGTGACACTCTAAAGGTCCTTTCTCTTTTAGAGGGCACTGCTGTCACATCTGCATTAAAGCTGGACAGAGCTGTCCACAGAGAAATGAGGCTGTACACTGTCGAAGAGACTTTGGTTATCTGGACTGTCCTGATGATGATTCTTTGTTGCAACAAGCCAGTTGCATGGTGCCCAACAGCTGAGTCACACAATAGTTACCATTCAGACTTAAATGGTTCCCAGTGGGGAATAGATGTGGGTGTGTTGTAAGAAAGACAGAGAGACAGAAGCAGAGCCTAAAAGTCTGAACAGTTAAATACATTAGAAGTCTGGCTACTGGAAGAAGAAGAGCTGTGATCTTTTATGAATGGCAAGCATGTAGAGTGTAGTGGAAGACCTGAGCATATCTTATTTCTGTCTGCATGTCTGGATGCCTGTACATTCGACTCTGATCAACTGATGTGTGACAGAAACAGACAAATCAACTGATCTGAGTCCTGCGGTTATACCCCTGAATGCTCAGTATATATTCCATAAGTGATTCAGACTGCAGAAAATAAATTGTAAACATCACCTGGACTCAGTGGAACCTCCAAAAGGTAGCCATAGCCACCTCGACACTCACCCGAACTCTGACTGGTATGAACATACTGTAGTTTTATTTGTTAAAAGAATTTCCACCATTTGAATGAATATTATTATGGCCAACAATGATTAAACCTAATCTAACCTTATCAGAAAAGTTTTCTAATTGACTAATGAAATGCATTATACGTTCCACAGTAGTGAGTCTTGTCTTATTTCACTTGCAGCCACAGTCATAGTGTGTCATGTAAAAGGTAAGATCCATACTGATGGCTCACAAAATTCTGCTTTCCAATAACAGAAATGGGGAAACACAAATCAAAAGAAACATAAGAATAAAAAGAAATGAATACTGACACTATTGTACTTAGAAGCAGTTTGGACAGCTAAGGAGTGTACTCCAGATCACATCCTTTTCATGTAGCTTAGTTTTATCTCCTCTAAACATTCTGGACAAGGACATTGCTAGAAGTGCCAGGTTTTCAAACCTGATACCACCAGTTCTGTAAAATGTGTTCTCTCCTAGTCTTAACCTTTTCTCAATCTGTTTTAAACCATTAACAGCTGCCTCCAGAAAGAAATGGATATAAATTGTAAATGGTAAATGATCTGCACTTATATAGTGCTTTTCTACCTATTGGCACTCAAAGCGCTTTACACTGCTTTTTATTCACCCATTCACACTCACAATCACACACACTCATACACCGATGGGGGAGCTGCTATGCAGCTGGCCAACACTCACCGGGCAACTATGTTGGGGTTCAGTGTCTTGCTCAAGATAAAAAGTCAGCTTTTATCTTAAAACAGGAATACACTGGCCATTGGACTGTAGTTCTCCAGAAAAACAGGTTCTAGTGGAAATCTTTTACTGTGAGATGACTCATCCATAAGAGTCTGAAGAAAATTCAGTGATAATAAAACTGCAGTGTGTTTTAACCTTGGCTGTAGAGAGTTTTCAAAATTGTCAACAACAGTAAGTTTTGTGCTTTTGCTTTGGAAACATTCTTATAATAAAAGTAGACAAGGTTATTGAACAGTATTTAACACATGCCTTTGGTTATCACCATCTGTCAGCTTGCATGTCATAGTAGCCTGTGAACCCGTGGTACATGATTATATTCTATACTGATTTAACCACTATGTAAATAATTTCTAAACCTACGCTATATTATTTGGCATTTCCTCTCATCCACACAGACCATTTAATTCTGACTTTAAATGAACCACCCTTCACTAACACTTAAGTGAATCCTAAATATTATTTTGCAAAACAGAAAAATAGAATGAAAGACCACACAGTAAACAGCTACAAGGTGACATTTGTTAATGACTGGCCCAAAAAAAAAATACATGTCCACTTCTCTCTTTTGCAATTTTATTCTTAAGAAAGGTACCTGCATTGACAGTGAAACAAGCTGGAAATGTCACAAGCCGAACGTCTGAGTCAAAATGCCTTCTGCTTGTTACACTAAACTGCTGTAGGTCAAATCCCATCAGACCTTTATGTGCTTTACAGTTTTGTCAATGAGGCTCTCTGCTCTATCTAATCCTATACATATTTATGACCCTTTGGCCCAGTGCACATAAGGCAATGCCATTATTCAGATGAGCTTGTAAAAAAGCCAATATGCCTTTTCTTTTATGTCTGCAATGTCTCTATTCAAAAGGGATCTCAGATGCTTATGAAGATGGTTTTTATGAAGATGAAGTATTTCTGTCCTTTTTTAATGCAAGTGGCATTGTTTAGGACAAATGGATAGAAGTACATTTGTGCACTGGAGCACAGCAGTCAGTTCTCAGTAGGTGTAAAGATGTTTCTGTCCTTCCTCAGGTTTGGAAAATGATCGTGGATATTAGGGCAGATTCTTAAGGTATCTTAAGGTTTGAAGCTAAACTCTTCATGCTTGTCCCAAAAATTACTATTATAGGATTATGATGATGGTCCACTACTTATCTCTACCAGCATGTTATTTAATGCACAATTAACTAGTAAAAATGTTCCTTCATCATCTGAAATTTAAAAAAATGGCCAAGAAGTGTTTAAAAAGGTAATCGCAGAACTAAAAAAAGTTAATCAATAAAAATTACACCATTGCAAAGTTTCCATTGCCTTTATGTATAAGAGGTGGCTGTAGCTCAGTTGGTAAAGGCTCTCTGGGCAAGACACTGAAACCCTAACACCCCATTCCCCTCCCCAGCTGTGCAGTGCCGGTAGATATTGGGGAGGGTTGTGTCAGGAAGGGCATCCGGTGTAAAAAACTGTGCCAAGTGGACGTGTGGACAATGATCCGCTGTGGCAACCCTGAACTCACGGGATTAGCCGAAGGCACAAAAAAACCAAAAACAAAACAAAACTAGTGCTTTGTATGTCCTCCAACCTCTTTGGGTACCCTCTGAGCAGTGTTTTTATCCTTTCAAGCATAATTTTAGCTCATTCTTTATTGCTCACCTGTTCCAAGTTAACCACATTGCTTCACTGATTTCTGACAGAAATCAGGTTTTCCTAATTCCCTACCCAAATTTTGAAAACCAGCTTTCCCATTTACATGACAATTAAGAAATCAGCTTTCCAAAGAAAGTTAATTAACCTGGTTGCTTCAGTCCATGTAAACACACCAATTGTCCTATTGATGAATACACTGCCTCTTTATTTTAGCTTTTTGACTGATGGTTTACTTGGTTTTACTTTACTTTGTAATCTTCTGAGTCTGGGCTGCATTTATTATTCCTTCTACAACCCTAAATACACTAAAACACTAAATAAAAACAGAATGGTATGATTTGCAAATCTCATCAATCCATATTTTATCAAAATAGAACATAAAACAAATCAGATGTTGGAACTGAGACATTTTACCATTTCAATACTCAATATTTTATTTCAATAAAATATTAGCTCATTTTGAATTTAATGGCAGCAACACATCTCAAAAAAATTGGAACAGGGGATGTTTACCATTGTGTAGCATCCCCTCTTTTTAATAACTATCTAAACGTCTGGGAAGTGAGGAGATCAGTTGCTGGAGTTTTAGGAGAGAATCGGTGTCCCATTCTTGTCTGATCCAGGATTCCAGCTGCTCAACAGACCTGGGTCTTTGTTGACAGATTTTTGTTCAAATATTTTCTATTGGTGAAAGGTCTGGAAGGCAGGCAAGTTCAGCACCTGGACTCTTCTCCTGTGAAGCCATGTTGTTGTAATGGTTGCAGTACGTGATTTAGCATAGTCTTACTAAAATATGCAAAGCCTTCCCTGAAAGAGACGTTGTCTGGATGGGAGCATATGTTGGTCTAAACCCTCCATGTACTTTTCAGCATTGACGGTGCCTTTCTATATGTGTAAGCTGCCCACACCAAAGGCACATATGCACCCTAATTCGATCAGAGATACTGGCTTTTAAACTGTCCGCTGACAACAAGCTGGATGGTCCCTCTTCTCTTCAGAAAAAATAATTTCAAATTTTGATTCATCTGACCACTGAACAGTTTTAAAATTTTTCCTCAGACCATTTTAAATGAGCTTGGTCCAGAGAACATGGTAGCATTTTTTGGATAATATTCACATATGGCTTCTTCTTTGCACGATACAGCTTTAACTTGAGCCCATGCAGTGATCCAGTAGAGGATCTTACCTGTTTTTAATGCAGTGCCACCTGAGGGCCCAAAGATCACATGCATCCACTTCTGAATAATTTCTCCTGATTCTCTGAATCTTTTGATGATATTATATACTGTAGATGGTGATACCTTCAAACTCTTTGCAATTTTCTGAAATTGTTCCACAATTTGTTGTAGTTTGGTGAACCTCTGCCCATCTTTTCATTCGAGAAGCTCTGCCTTTCTGAAATGCTAATTTTATACCCAGTCATGTTATTGACCTGTTGCCAATTAGCCTAATTAGTTGTCAAATGCCCCTCCATTTGTTTTTTACAGATTTTCCTTTTTTTTTATTGTGGTTGTACTTGAATGGTGTTCTTCTCCTCATAGATTTTGTCTCACCACACATAACAGTGTGTTTATAACCAAATAATTGAATTTTGGTCTCATCAGCCCACATAATCTCGTTTAAAAACTCATTTGGTTTGCCGACATGCTCCTCATTAAAGCTTGCTGCCTTGTGTCTAGAAGAAAGCAATGGCATCCTGTGTACTTTTTCCCTAACAACACAGACTAGGCTTGACTGTGGAGGTGTGGACTTTAATTCTGGTTCCCTCTTTGTCAGGTCCCCTGTTGTTAATTTTATATTCTTACGAGCAAGTTTTCTAGTGCCTCTTTCTGTTATTTTTCTTCAACTTATTGGCTGTGTCCTTAATCACCCTCTACGCACTCACAACTTCCTATATAATGTAAGTATCTAAGTACAAAAGTACAACTGAGATAGCTGACAGCAGTTTGAACCAGACAACAGTAATTGTAAATGTGGGAGCTTTATATGCCATGGTTTACTACCTTTAGTGTTGCATTGTGGGATAATTTAAGTGCACACACAGAGACAGAGACACAGAGAGAGAGAGAGAGAGAGAGAGAGAGAGAGAGAGAGAGAGAGAGAGAGAGAGAGAGAGAGAGAGAGAGAGAGAGAGAGAACACTCCACACATTTGGTTACTGCTACGAAATGGTGAACACACTATATAGTGCACTTAATATATTCAGGGGATGGTGCTGGACACAGCCTGTTTGTCCACATTTCTTTGTTTTACTCTTTTGCCTTTTTAAGTCAAATGCAAACCTTTCCATTCAAATGCAAAATAAAGTAATGCTTTATGGTTGAGAATCTAGAAATGTGTACTGCACTTCATCATCCGTCCCTTTATTGATTGATTGTTAGCCTATTATAATCAGAGCAAAATAAAATCCAGACTTAACCTATACTAAACCTAACCTTGTAGAGCACAAAAGATCCAAACACGTTTTACCAATTCAACTAAAGAGGAACAGCCAAGGATAGGAAAGGTGTGTAAGGCTTATTTGTTTAAGCAGATAACCACAAAAATCAACCAAACTATGTACATCTGCATTTTTCCAAAATGTCTTATCTGAATTGGGGCACTATTTATTGACTTTAGAGAGTTAATCAAACAGTATTTACTATTCTGAACTGGTCTGAAGGACAGCAAAAAACTAAAAGCTTTAGAAGCCACTAAAAAGTATGCTGCACTCTGATGGAGAGTCATTCTTTAGTAAAACTCCACTTCCTGTTTTTCTCTGTCTGTTGCAGACTTAATAGACAGACAGAATAGAACTATCAGATAACAGGGAAGAGAACAGATAGGCCTTATCAACATCCCCATTACATCTACTAAACAAGTTATTTTCCCCAGATCTTCTCGGTGGGACCAAAGTCTAAAACTTTAAGGTGTAATTAGCACTCTATTCCTAAAGATCTTAATTTTTAGATAAAAACTCTATTTCTGGCTTTTATTTAGCTTACGCAGGCTTGTGATACTGCATTATTTTAATCCTGTTAGAGCAAGCCAAAGGAAAATGGAGGACAGAAACAAACTGGGACTTGACTAGAGGAATAATTCTTTTAATAGGTAATACGTTTCCAAGTTTCCTTGCAATGCCATCAGAGAGATGTGCATGCAGGTCGAACATGACCCAAAATGAGTCAATAGGGAGATCAACATAAAAATTTTTTTTTAAGTTTTAATGCATAATATGGCTTAAGTTATTTTCTAAACTAATCTTATTTCTCCCAATAGAAAAAAAAATGATGAATTGCCCCTGTAACTGCCACTCTATGAATAAATAGATCAGATAGAAAGAATATGCTGTATCTTCCTCTCTATGAATATTAGTTTTCCTTATGTTTATTTAGTAAAACTTACTTGTTGGTTAAATTTAGCATCAGCATAGCCTGTGCAGTTCTGTAATAACCTTCCACTCTTAAACTTGAATGCAATACCACTAAAGCAGTCACTGCTTTATCAAGTGTTCCTCTGTTCCTCACATTGGACATTAATTATTGCATCGCAACACTAAACACTGAGATGAACGGCACCCAGATTTTAGTTAACATTAAGTAAATGTAATGTTGATATCATTGTCTGGATGTCACAGAATTCCTTGCAGTTCAAACAGCACAAAACTGAGGTTTTATGTATTGGTTCAAAAGTCTAGAGATGGAAAAAGCTGTGTTACATTTGACTCTGATCTGAGATTTAATTTCCTTGTGGGATTTATTACCAACCAAAGCACAGGAAAACTGCACATGGTAAGGCAGCTTTTAGTGTTTGTGCCGTAGGCAGTCTGAGTGAGCATCGCAGAACAGCTTGAGGTTAATGTTTAAAAACGTAAATTTATTCCTTCTAATCATGTTTTACTTATTGTATTATTTACAATTAAATTATATTTACAAATAACTGTATGACAGTGGTGACCACCACAGTTGTTTCTTCTCCCTTCTCCCTCTGTCTGTCCCTTTCTGCAGGTGTCCCAGGCATTGGAGCTGTGTGTTTCTAGTGTGCAGCTACTGGTCTTACCAACCTGTCCAGTGTTTTGTTGATGCTTTTTGTTGCTCTTTTATTTTCTCTCCAATCTCCACTCACCCAAACCTGTCAAAGCAGATAGCCCACCCTGAGCCTGGTTCTGCTCGAGGTTTCTTTCATTAAAAGGGAGTTTTTCCTCTCCACTGATGCCTAGGGCTTATTCAAGGGGGATTTGTTGGGTTTCTCTACATACTGTATCTGTATAGTCTTGACTTTATTTATGTAAAGTGCCTTGAGATGTTGTGAATTGGCACTATATAAATAAAGTTGAATTTAATTATTAAAATTTTATGGATTAACCTCCAAATCTTTTCTTCTAAGTTTGTCAATCATCTGTAAACATGTACGAAAACTGTTATTTATTTGTTTAGGCATTTTTCACAAATTTTTGGAATTAATTGAATTAATTTAATATATCCCCCAGCCCTAGTTGTAATATTTATTAGTTTATATTTCAATCTGAATTTACTAAGTTAACCAAATCAAATTCAATAAAATTTTCAGCCTATATACCTGAATGTGCAGGAATGCTTTAGGTTTTTGTTGCAAAAAGTTCAATGCATTACAAAATAAGACAGACTTTTTCTCTGAGCTTAACCTGATCTCAGTAATGGTTAGTGTTTACCATTCGTGACACTTCCCACTAACAAACTGTTCTAGAACCAAACAAGTGTTTGTTGTATTATTTTGTCTACTTGTCCCCGTGTGTTCTCTGTCTTTTCCATGACATTATGTCCCAGATAGATCAGTACAAGGTCAACAACTAATTTGAGAAGCTTCTCCATTTCACATACATTTCTGGATTTTATATAATTTAGCACAATAGTTCTTCTGTGTTGGAAGAGTTTTATGAAATATTCTGAACTTTGTGTTCCCTCATGATTTTGCACATTTCTGTCCGATTTCACGAGCCTCATCATCTAATATCACATCACCATACTGATACTATACACTATGCATCTTATTGTCCTTTCTCCTCACTTTTGTTTTCATGGGTGGTTCCCCCCTTGCTGATTGGTTGTTACAGTTTAATTATTAAGAAAATGTGTATTGTTTCAAATTGTCATATCTGACAATTATTGCCAAGGATATTAGATCTCTTTCAGTCTGTTGTTATCTAATGTTGTTGTTTTATACAATTTACTGAATATTCCAAGAATCCTAATCTCAAAATACTGACTATATTGATATGATGTGCTTTAAGTGTGACTAAAATTCAATGATTCACTAATGTTGGCTGGTTATTTACTTATACACCCATCCCGCAGTTTCAAGGTCACTATCTGGCTTAAACCTTGCACATATCACTTTTCTAACATCCTAGGCAGTAATCAGAACCACATTTGATTCTTAAATGTTAACCTGGGTCTTTTTAAAGCATGTTAGAATGAGCATCAGTCTTCACCATATTATCTACGGGGAATAAATAATGGTATTGTCAATAATCCTCACACAAATACTAAAACCAACACTGAATTGCATCTACTCACATTTAGTCTCTTTCAGTTTCAGCACAGATAATTAACTTATTCACCTTTGTCATAGACCTCCATTGTTGGTGGGTGACAAGTGTCTGTAAAGTATTTTTAAAAAATACAGCACCAAATAATCGTAATTACTATAACTTTGTACAGCTGTTTAAAGCAAGGATGAGTCAGCAGCACACACCCAATATCTACTGCAAGATTTACTCTTACTCAGCAAAAACACCTTAAAATTGTTAAAAAATAGTTTTAAGATGAAGACACATGTCATCCATTTCAGGTGTGTCTGGCTGGTGTGCTTAAAATTTTTGGACAATAACAGAGGTCAAGAGCACAAATTAATAAAATAATACAAGTTGCAGTTTTCAATGTCCGTATGGATATTGCAGAAAATAGAATTAATTTGAATAATGACCAAAGTTGTTCTTTAAGGCTTCTGTAGTGTTCAATATTACTAGGTCAACACTGCAGACTTTGTTGCACTAAATGCAGATGGATTAACAAATAAGAACACATGAACAAATCACTTCCTGTCTGGACATAGTATGTAAACAGCCACTTAATCACAGTTGTGAAAACTTCCTTCCAACAGTAGATACATTAACTTTATGTAACAATGTATCTGTTAGCTGATAGTTGATCAGATCAGTTCTGTGCCAGCCTCCTTTTACAGTTAACGGTCTCTTAAACACCGCAGCTACAGGCTGCTGTCTACCCACGCCATTGCCAATATGCAACACAGAAGAAAGCAAATCTGTCCGTGGCAGCCTGTGAAACAAGGGAGGAGGTGAAATCCAAATCACATTCACCATCTGCTCCGCTGCCTGTCTGTTTGCTGCCTAACTGAGGCTTCTACTACACAAACACGGGATACCAACATCATAAACATACAGTGTTTCCTGCTACCAGCTGCCAAATATTGATCTAACATCTGTTAAACTTAGCACTTTATGCTAAAGTGGGAAACGACTGCTTAACTTTGCTGTATTATAATGTGGGTTTTTAAAAATAAACGATGGTGTGCAGGTGCTCGGTAGGAACAGCAGTAAATAGTTTCTAGATGGTTGCTTGAGTCTAGTGTCAGAGGCTACAGTAGACTTCTGTCTTCCTGTTGTGGGTTATAAATAGGACTTGTAACGGCGGAACTGTATTTATGTAATGTGTTTAGGGTTTTTACTCTCAAAATCCTACAGCCGTTGCTTTTAAGTATCATTATTTAACAATTCAGTCGGAATTCAAGCTTTTACTTTTCATTCAATCTTTCATTTCTTTTACTAAAGCTTTAACCGGTATGCAACAACAGAAGTGAATGTTATTCAACCTTGACAGCTATTCTCAAGGGAACTAAAGCAGAAGCTTGAATCTTAAAATGAACATACTTTAATATTCAATAGTTAAATGCTGAAAAGGTCATTTCAGTGTTTCCTCACAATATACTTTTGTGGGCCAAGAAAATGATGAAATCTGTGATCAGTTAAGTAAAGGACTATTTCCCCTACTCTCATGTATCGATAAGATTAATTTCATGGTTTAAACCAATGACATGTCTGTCTTAGTTCTCTGCAAGTTGGTGGAGAATCATGCTACAACACAACAGTGCTGCCTGTGCCAAACGTCTATAGGAGTTAAACAGTATCACTCTGTAACAACTGAATGACCAGCGGACTAAGTGTCACTGTAATAGTGGTTAGTCGATTAATTGGACCAATCACTGACATTAATCTGCACTGGCTGATGTCTGCGCTCACACTGCCCATTTAACAAAAATGTCTGCAAACACATCTGCAGCCTACACTGCCAGCATTTCACTTGCATATTAACTGTTACTGCACGCACATCAGCTCCAAAAGTGAATAAAAGGCCAATAAAAATAGTATATAAGCAAACATGATGAACATTTAAAACTCACAGAATAACAGTAATATCAAATTTGTCTGCAATCTCTTATCCATTGTTGAGTTGTGAGCTTGTTGGCTGATCGTTAATTACTATGAACACATTTACCTGAAAGCTGATTGTATGCAGGCTACTTTACAGTAACCATTTAGTAATTTAACAGGGCTATTTTTTCTATGTTGTTGCATGTACTCTATGTTGCAGATAGGAATTCATTTTTTAGTGTATTAGGGACATCTACAGCTAAAAGAAAGTCAGCCCTACAATAAATCCTCACTTTATGATGGTAATAGTGTTCAATTTGGTTAAAACCACTGTCACACTGTCATTCAGAAAGGTGTTTCTGTACTTAGCATATACCATCATCGATACTCATACAGGTAATTCTGCACATATGAAGCAGTTAAGAAAGAAAATTAGATATTGACATTTTATGAAGAGCAAATTTATCAGAGTGGATTAGATTCAGCTATGTGTACCAAACTGAGTGTGTGTAATTTATGATTTAAAAACACAGTGAAGTACTTTTATCAGATGTTCTTGTTGCTGCTCAACACATAACATTTTTAAAAATGTTATTTAGTTCCACCTGCACTAATGCCAGCTATTACACAAATCATCAACACATCTTTCACAACAAGCACTTTTCCAACCTCATTCAAGCAGGTCCAGATTATCCCACTGCTCAAGAAGCCGTCTCTTGACCCCTCCCTTGTGGAGAATTACCGGCTCTGTCTCTTGCCTACAGGGTGATCAACTCAACAGTTCCCGCTTACCTCAACTCCCTCATTCAGGTCTACAATCCCTCCCATCCACTGCGGTCTGCCAATGAATGATGTCTGGTGATCCCAGCACCGCAAAGAAGACCTCAAGCAAATTTCTTCCGCTCCAATGATCCCACGATGGTAGAACGAGCTACCAAACTCTGCATCCTCAGCAAACTCTCTCCCAATTTTCCAAAAACCTTTTGCACCTTACTATGCACTTAAATTGATTTTTTGTAAACTTCCTTTCTGCTCTTTCTTGCACTTGCATGTCATGAAATGTAAAAACTTTTCTGATAGGACTTTGCCGTGATGTTTTCTCCTTGACTTAGATTTTTGCTGCCTTGTACCTTACTTGTTGCTTCTGATAAAAGCGTCTGCTAAATGGCTAAATGTAAATGTACCTGTTTATTTGAGGTTAATTGTTTATTTTAATTTACTTGACAGGAGCGGCTATAGCTCAGTTGGTAAAGGCAGTTGCGTACGGACCACAGGGTGAGTGGTTCGATCCCCGGCCCTGGCTATATGTCGAAGTGTCCCTGGGCAAGACCCTGAACCCTAACAGCCCATTCCTCCCCAGCGATGCAGTGCGGTCCAAGCCCGGTAGAAAATGGGGAGGGTTGCGTCAGGAAGGGCATCCGGCGTAAAAACTGTGCCAAATCAACATGCGGACAATGATCCGCTGTGGCGACCCCGAACTCGCGGGATAAGCCGAAAGGAGAGTAGTAGTAGATTCATCAAATGCTCTTTAAAGTCCAGGGGGTACCAGGAGTGGAACAACTGACCTTGTGGTTTGTGGGCAACTTTACTAACTGAGCTACAGCTGACACACTACAATATATTAATATTCATATTCAACTTCAAAACAGAAAGCAACAGCACAGATACAAGACACATCATGATAGTGCTACACATCACAACATACAGTATACTCTGAATTCAGATCTCCCTCAGCACCACACTGATTTTGGTTATGCAAAAGTATACACTGGTGTACTAAAGAATTTAGAGAATTTTATATGTTAAATAAGGGACTGTAAATTACCTTTTTAAATCACAGTTTTATTATTCTCTATCTAGCATGTGAAGTGACAGGACAGATATAAAAAAACAAACTGGCTATGGAGTTTAGTTTTAGGCTGACAAATGACGCTGTACAGCAATATGAGAAAACACTGTGGTATTTGTGTGATGAATCAATGATAAAGTACTTTGTCCAAATGATCATACAAATAGACTTGTTTAATTTCTACAGTATGGATAGTGACTGGAGACAAACTGAAAAATTATCTATTCATTTGTAATCAAAACATTCTTGCCTTGCTTTTTGTCAACAGAAGAAGCAAACCTGATCATAAATTGATCGATTTAGCACAATATTAACTTGCAACAAAGGCCATCAGTGTGTTTATTACTTACTCGTGTGGTGGTGGCAAACATGTACTTGTCTTGGAGCTGAAAGCTGTCCACCTGTTCCAGGATAACTTTGCGGTTCTGTTCACTCTGGAAGAAGTCAGTGCTGCTGATGATAGTAGAAACCCCCTGGGGCTCATGTCTCTGGACCAGCACTGTGGTGGGATGGTCATAGGGCTCTACACCCCTAGGATGGGGGAGAGGAGAAAATTTTTTTTTACTCCAATTCCAATTTAAGTCCTTATTTTGAGTATCCCCAGATAATTTAGAAAGTAATCATACTGATTCACATTTTGCACACTTGACTTGTTGTAAATGTAATATATATTCGATAAAAGTGAAATTTGTATCTTTTAGTGTTTCCCTTAGGCACAACAGCAAGACACAAAATGTTTTAGTTATTTCTCATGCAACACTTTGAGTTGCTACATTCCATATAATAGTCAATATTCTAAAGAATTTGGGATGAAGTGTAAAATGTAAATAAAAACAGAATGCAATGATTTGCAAATCCATCAAACCATATATGATTCACAATAGAACATAAACAACATATCAGATTTTGAAATTGAGACATTTTACCATTTCATGGAAGAAGTTAGCTCGTTTTGAATTTGATGGCAGCAACACATCTCAAAAACGGGCAACAAACGGCTGAAAAAGTAATTGCTGGGAATCAAAATGAAATGGAAGAGCATTTGGCAACTAATTAGGTTAACTGGCAACAGGTCAGTAACATGACTGGGTATAAAAGGACCATTTCAAAGTGGCAGAGCTTTTGAATGTAAAGATGAGCAGAGGTTCACTAATCTGAAACAAACTGCATTTAAAAATTGTGGAACAATTTCAAAAAATGTTACTCAACGGAAAATTGCGAAGACTTTGATAATATTATATACAGTAGATGGTGGGATCTTCAAAGGATTCTGTGTGCAAGGAACAAGGCCAAAGGTCAAAATTGGATACACATAATCTTTGGGCACTGCATTAAAAACAGGCATGATGCTCTACTTCTCCAAAGAAGAAGTCATATGTGAACACAATCCAGAAACACCACCATCTTCTCTGGACCAAATCTCATTTTGAAAGGTCTGAGGCAAAATGGACTGTTCTGTTGTCAGATTAATCAAATTTGAAATTCTTTTAGGAATCCATGGACGTCGTGTCATGTCCTGCGGACTAAAGAGGAGAGAGACCATCCAGATTGTTATCAGCGGACAGTTCAAAAGCCTTCATCTCTGATGGTATGGGGGTGCATTAGTGCCAATGCCGTGGGGAGCTTACACACCTGGAAAGGCACCATCAATGCTGTAAAGTACATTGAGGTTTTAGAGCAAAATATACTCCCATCCAGATAACATCTATTTCAGGGAAGGCCTTGCATATTTCAGCAAGACAATGCTAAACCACATGCTGCATCCATCACAACAGCATGGCTTCGCAGAAGAAGAGTCCGGGTGCTGAAGTGGCCTGTCTGCAGTCCAGTAATGATTCTGGCAACAAAGACCAAGGACTGTTGGGCAGCTATAATCCTGCATTAGACAAGAATGGGACAAACTTCCTCTACTAAACTCCAGCAACTGGTCTCCTCACTACCCAGATGTTTACAGACAGTTGTTAAAGGAAGGGGGATGCTAAACAATGGTAAACTTCACTCTGTTCCAACTTTTTTGAGATGTGCTGCTGCCATCAAATCTGTCTGATCTGTATGATCATGGGCCACACACACAATCACACAAACACATATCTGCAGAGCACAGAGGCCACAAAAAGCAGAAAGAAGAAATGTGCACTTCAGTTGTATTTATACAAAATCCTACTGCAGGGTTGTGTTTAGGCATGACCATGTATTTTTGTCTTTTAGAACATAACCGCTGTGTAACAATCTGAAAAGAACATTTAATTTCTCAGATTTATGGATTTGTTCTCGCTAACCCCACTTCCTCTCTATATTCATTCACTACATGTGTCATATCATAACATACACAAAAACATACACAAAAACAGTGGTATAATTTTAAGGCTGCAGACCAGATGAGTGAAGGATTAAATATTAGGAAGATCCACCTTGTTATAAATCAAAGTCAGACTAAAAAACACATAAAGTGCCTTGGAGACATATTTTTTTTTAAATTCAGACAATTAGTGCTGTGAGTCAGTTATGTGCCTTGCTCTTTTCCTTTCTCCCCGTCAGAAAGCATTTTTTTTTGACACTATACAGTTAAAATCCGTGTCCAATGCTTCCAAAACAAGTCTGAGTTGGAGGAAATATGAGGTTACTTACTACTTAATAGGATGCATGTATACGCAGATTTTCAACAGGTTTCTTTGCGTATGCAGTACGTGTTAACTGTGTTCACCAATTATCTGAGAAAGCTTGTTTCTCTGAGTAGTCTAGTTACTTAAGAGTATGTAAATGCAGTAAAGGACAGTAGCACAATGGAAAAGAGACTGCAAGCTCCAATCCCCAATAAATCATTGTTTCTTCTTTTTTTTTCTTTATTCTTTTTTTTCCTCCCAGAAGAAGTAAACAATGTCTGTGCATCACTTGGGTTAATAATGTGCAAGTTATAATTATCCCTTGCTCAGATTACTAGGTTTTGCATGTGACTTTGTGACAGTATGAGATTGGGATCTACACTCCTAAAATGATGAAGCAACAGTCTTGGTTGTGCCATCAGAGCCTGTGCTGAACATCTGGCAACTCCAGCACCACCTCATAAGTGCTGGTTCTCCCTCTCCCACTTCTTTTCATGCTGACCAACTAAAAAGGAGCTATTAACTGATTTTGAACTTGAGTTTCTTTTGGTTCTAGTTTGGGTAGTACATGTACATAATTGCCAATAAACTCCCCTTTGAATTCCCTATATAAAAATATCTTTTTACTTTTAGCTTAAAAAATGCCTCGAGATTATATCACTTGGAGGAACCATCAGTTCAGGTTATGTCATCTCGCTGCTCACACTATGGAGTTTGTAATCACAGTCAACATGCTTTTCCAGAGCTCCACCAGATGACATCATCTGAGCTCCTAACAATAAAAACTCTGGAGAAGTTTTCCAGATAGAAGGAAAGAAATATTTTAAAATAGGAAAGTCATGTACATGTACACCCTAAACTAAAGTAATAGAAAGTAAGTTGAAAAAAAAAATTGGTTCCTGGAAATATGCAAGCAGCAGCAGAGTAATCTGAACTCTCTTTCAACTAATTTTGGAGGGCTTGGCGTTCAAATTCTAACTGTATAGTGTCAAAAAAACGAGCTTTCTAACTTTTGTTTAATTTGTTTATTTTTTTACTACCTTCATGTCTTAGCAGCGGGACAGCAGAAAAATGGGAAGAGAAAGGAAAAGAGATGGGAGGGAGACACAGAGGTGATCCAAAGCACAAACTGTCTGAATTTTTTAAAAATCTGCAGGGGAAAGAGACTTATTTAAACTTTTACAAGGCACCCTGTTAATGATCTCTCCCCCATTTAGCCATTCCTTTGTTTCCCCGCAGTGCTATGTTACAAATGTTCATAACAAAGGGCAGCAAAAAGCAGATTAGATACCTGGTATATGTGGCAAAGAAATTGGCAATATCAGTGTTATCCTGCAGAAATCTGCCTTGAGGAATTGGGTTTCCCTGATCCCCTATCCCGTTTTCGGAAACCTGTTTTCCCGTTTACATGACACGTAAGAAATTTGCTAGCTAGAATTGAATTCCAGTGTATTAAATTCATAAAAAAGAAAAAAAATGCACTGGATAATGTTTGCACCCTAGTTTTTCCCTAACCTTTACAACTGTCTGGTGTTTTTTAGTCTTTGTGTAAGTGTTTATTATTTTTTTCACTCATTCTCAAATATATTCTATGTTGCATTGGAGAAATGTAGTTGTGTGATTTAATATATGTTTAATGACAAACTTAACCCACCATCTTTGGAACTATGCGTTGGCTATGAGTGGCTAAAAAGTTACCAGTCTAAAACTGCCTGCCACAAGGTGTCTGTGCTTAGCACTGTCACCCAACAGCCTTAAGATTCAGATTTTGAATAACTTCCTGGTTAATTCTATGAGTCTGCATGTGGTAGTTTTGCAATTTGGATGAATATTTCATTGCCTATGTGTTGCCCTGCAAGGATATCAAGTTTGGCCTTTGAATGGGTTCAAGAAGTCCTGCTATCCAGTAAGTTAGAGCTCAAATTTAGGAGGACTTTACATGGCTTGGAGGACTTTACTAAAAATCGTAGACGTTTCAGTTTCACTCACACAGTGGGCTGGGAGGCTGCTACAATCCCAAAAATAACTTCAGGCCTTGCACTCTGACAAGGACTCCTAGTCATGTTTTGCAACTGCCCAACTTCAACACAATAAAAATGTCAGCAAAACACACAGACCAAAAATATCTATATGTCAACCTTAAAAAATAGCATGGCCAAACTATTTGTGGCCACAAGTGCACAGCAAGGGTGTTCAAAACTATGGCACACACTAGTCAGCCTGAATGAATGAAGGAGGTTCACCGTGTCTTATCGTCTGCCTTCTAAATCAGTGTGTTTTCCTCTAGAGTCTCGAGAGCTAAACAGAGAGGCCAGTGTCTGAGCTTGGCTCTGCCTCTGTGGCATTCTTTCAAAAGGTCCGTGTACGACTGCTTGACACTGTCTGGGGTGAGAGTGCAGGGAGGGCTATTTGCAGTCTCTGACCGATCCTTTGAATTAATCTCTGCCCCCCTTTTAAATGCTCCTAAACACTCGTCTTCCCCTGTTTTGACAATTTCAGATTTTCAGCAAGTCCTGTTTGTGATTTCCCAAAAAATCTTTAGGGATTATACCACTATTTTTTTCTGAACTGCCTGTTTTTATTACATTTTCAGGCCAAACTCTTGTGACTTTTGATATTCTATAAGATGAACATCACTAACCCTATTTTTTACATTTGCAATAACATCTGGCATCTATTAGTCCAACATACCAGTAATGCAGTTGCATTTTACAAAATAATACAACATGCTTTAGCATCATAATTATGTATTTAAGATTGCTAGTTTTCTCTATTTTAGGGAGCCTGGTGGCTTCAGTGGTAGAGCATTGGATTGGGATGCATTGGGTTGGGAAGGCTGTGGGTTCGAATCAGACCCCCCCAGGTGATTCCAAAGGTCCCCACAACAACTTACATATTATGTTGAGAGACAGTGAAAATATATAGAGCCAACTACCAATGCTCAGTATCAAGGGATTACTGAGAAAGAGACTATGTACTGTAAAAATTGCAATGTCTGTTCGTTTATTTATATAGGGGGTAGGTTGAAGTGAGCATCAGGTTTAAAATGTAACTGCTTTGTTTGATGTTTAATGCTGAAATTATGAAGAATACTGAGAGCCTTTCTTTAACTTTTTTACAGTTATTGTCTCACTCAACAAACTCCACATGCATCAAACCTGTACAGAAAAACAAGAGTAGCCAATCACAGTTTTTGTGATCACCACATTATTTCTCAGTCAGTGGTGGAAACCTGGCATGTGCGTAGTTGAATATTTAAAACAGAAGCTACATTATAACGTTATATAAACTTCTATGTACATCACTTAGGGGCGACTGTGGTAGGTAGGGTGGTTGTCCACCAATCTCACAGTTGCTGGTTCAATCCCCGGCTCCTCCGGTCACATGTCGAAGTGTCCTTGAGCAAGACACTGAACCCCAACTTAGTTGCTCCCGGTGAGTGTTGGCCAGCTGCATAGCAGCTCCCCCATCTATGTATGAGTGTGTGTGTGATTGTGAGTGTGAACGGGTGAATAAGAAGCAGTGTTAAGTGCTTTGAATGCCAATAGGTAGAAAAGTGCTATATAAGTGGGGGACATTTACCATAACCATCACAGGTTCACCATATTCTCCTAATTTCATTCATCAAATGACATATCAAATGCTTTCTATTCTACCTTTAGCCTGCTAAATAGTTTTAGTTTTTTTTTCCATTGTAACAAATCAATGGTTGAAACTATAATTCCAATTCTGACATTTCACATGGAAACAATTACCATTTAAGACAATGCAATCACAACAGAAACATAACTATTTATTTAACTATATGGTTTTTCTACTAATTACACATATAGACAGTATCTGAACAGTTTCAGTCCAAAAAGTTTGAGCTTTGTTATGCTTAGTTTTTAAGTAGGAGGTGCTGGATATCAGCTGTCCACACTGATATTCATATATAAAAAACATCTTCTTGTTGATGGATTCTATTGTAAACGGAGGCCCATTAGTTCTACTGTATGGTGAACATGATCTGTATAGTTGGGCATGTGACAGTACAGTGTGTATTATCTTTTGACAAAAAAGCAAAACCTATCCAGTACTAGACCAGTACGCATAGTGGGCAATTGTCTGGGGTCCCAAACTAAGAGATACCTTAACAGCAGTAAATGTACTATGATGTTTTGCTGCTTTATAATAATCTTCTTGTTCACAGACATATAAAGCTTCCTGTTCTTACCAAATGTATTCAGAGCACCTCTTTATTCACCCAGCACCTGCACATTTCCAGTTCACTGACTACTCAAATTAAACCACTGCATCTGCTTATCAAATGCAAGCCCATTTGCTGGTACTGGTAATAAAGATATGACCATTTGGCATAAAAAGAGTCAGCAGCACAGAAGAGCTACATTCAGGGAAAAGGGAGAGAGAAGTAGCAACATGCAGAGCCAGTCGACAGTTGTTGTCAGGCAACAGAAACAAAGAGTAAATACTCCATCCATGGCCACCAGAGCTATATCAAACACGTAACATCTCACAGTCATGATGGTAGTGTTCTCTTTAATTGTTTATGTGAAATTAAGCATGATGTTTAGGTTCTGTCCCATGTGCAAATAATGCAGTTTTTTCAATACAACTATTAAGTGTCTTCTTATTTTGCATGAGATAGTTTAAAACAGGGTGCAAACTTGACACAGAGCACAAGAGCAGGTGTCACACACTATAACCTTTATTTCTGATGCAGGTCTTTGTTTTTCCAAACATTCAAAATTGTACTATTTGCTATGAACAAAGTTTGGGCAGTGCCTCTAAATATTTTTTTCTTTTTCAGATTTAGAGTGGCTTGCTGTTCTCCCATAGCCAGCTCTGCGATCTTAATGTTGATTGATCCCTTTTTAACACCAAATATAATCTTCACGGTGATGAAGAAGTGATCCAAATCTGCAAGTCTTATGTTTACCATTATCTTTCCCAGTGTTCAGATAACAGTGTTCATCCATCCTTTGCTTGTCAATAGGATTTCTGCCTGACAAGATGTAGCATTAAGCAGCCAGGCCGGACACAGGCCAATAAACATTTAATAAACACCCTAAGGCCCCTGGCAACCAAGCTGGCTTCAAAGAACGTGTATTGTTTAAGACTGACTGATGTATTGCCTCATGTCATCAGCTTCTGTTGAAAGATGTAGTTAAACATTTGTGCGCATTCACACATACTATACGTTGGGATAAATAATAAATAAATAAATAATAAAGTTGGGAGTGTTTGGCTTTTCTCTAGTCTCTGGTTCCGTGGGTGTGTTGTGGTAAACTCGTAATTTACATTTTCTGCTCTGAATAGACTACTTGAAGCACTTAACAGTCTGTGCATCTAATGAAACTATTTTGTCATATACACTCAATAAAAACAGGAAACATACATGTTTTCATATATAGACATACGTGTGTGTGTGTGTGTTATCAGTTGATCCATGAGTCCAAGTTAAATATTTTAAATAAAATTCCCTACAGGCATTGAGAGAGCTAGTGTATTGAAGAGAACGAGACCTGAGTTCATAGTGAGTTTGATCTTTGACTATCAAAATCTAATCAGTTCATTTTTAAATCCTGGTGGATGCTTGTATCAAATTCGAAGAAATTCTTTCGTTTCCCAAAATGTGATGGATGGCCAGGACATGTGAGGTCACAATGACTGTGACCTTTGACCTCTGCCCCACCAAATGTCAGTTCAGTTTCTTGAGTGCAGTCATTTGTGTTATTATGTGATTGCACAATAAATTTTAAATAAAATTTTCCATGTTGGTTCTCTAATTATTCCTGCTTTCACATGCTAAGGTTTAAGTTTTTTTAAGTAGCCATTTTTTTTGTCCTTTCGGCTTATCTCGTGAGTCCAGGGTTGCCACAGCGGATCATTCTCCGTATGTTGATTTGGCACAGTTTTTACGTTGAATGCCCTTCCTGACACAACGGGGTTTGGACCGGCACTGTACAGGTGGGGATGGGAAAGGACTGTTGGGGGTTAAGTGTCTTGCCCAGAGACACTTCGACATATAGCTGAGACCGGGGATCGAATCACTGACCCTGTGGTCCGTGGACAACTGCCTTACCGACTGAGCTTCAGCTGTCCCAATATTCGTTTACATTCTGCTGCATTTATTTGACAGCGTTAGTTACTTTGATAACCAGCAAGTAATTTATGTAATTGCCTTTTTAATCTTTCAAACTTAAGCATAAATGTGAAATTAATTCTCAATAAATATTTATTATGTGTAGTTACTGTGCAACAATTTCTCTTAGTATTACCTCACTATGTTAAGAATATTTTCCTTGTAGCTTCACCTTCAAGCTCAGACAAAATGTAATTTCTAGTTATACTGGCTTGACAAGGTATTTCCCATAAGCTTTTATCCGCTGCGTCTTCCATGTGCCATTAAATGCAGCACAGAATGCAGAACATTTCTCACTTACAGCATATATACACCCTTCAGTGCACGGTGTACTTGTCGTGAGCTGAGACAGTGGCTGTCTTACCAAAAGTAGGTCTTCACGTGCTCTTGGATCAACACCCACGTCTCCCCAAAGTCGTCTGATTTCCACAGCTATAGAGGCAGGCAGGGAGTGAGGAGGAAGGGGAGAGAAAAAGAAGAAGGGGGGTGTACTGTAAAAATGTAGGTCAAGCTCATTCCTTTGCTTTGGCTCTTACACATGCAACAAAAAGAACACTGGAGAGCCGTCTGGCACTATTGTGCTTAAACTCAAGAAATGAAAACTCAAAAAGCCTACATGCAAAAACTCAAATAACTAATTAGTTCTCTTTGTTACCATGCACAAGCGCTGAAAAATTTACCAGCTGCACAAGAGGAGCAAAACATATATTATATTGACACATATTTCTATTTATCTAAATCATAAGGAAATAGGAGCAATGCAAACAAGTACATGAATAGAAAGTACCACAATCTAACATACATATTTTTATGCAGTAGCTGTTAGGACTGTGAAAACTTTTAACATAAGAGACCATAATTTCGGTGGATTCAATAAAAATACCATGTATTACAATTTGAATTCTATACTTGATTAAAACTAATTAATATTTGATAATTTTTTGATTATAATTTAGGTGCAAATGTTGAATTAGCCATGTCACAAAATGTTTGTGACTTTCTTCCATAGATTATCTTAGTACCATATGACATGATTCTTGCGTAGGTGGTAGTGGTATAAAGTCTGATGTGGCTGCAGGCTTCGCCAATATTTCTCAGAGTAAGGAGGAAGATTTATACTGTCAAATAGCACAACACTAGAAAAGTTTGCAGTATAAATATGATATGTAAAAATTTTGGCAAGAAGTTTGACGATATAGCAATTAAAATTCAACTTTAAGTTAGATTAACAGTATACTGGATATTCTTGTGTCATGTTATCACAAAACAATGATTTAGACAACATGGCACGAAGGTTCAGTTGCAGGCAAACTCAGCGTTTACCTGTTTGTTCGGGTGAGAGCTGTCATAGCCAAGCACCAGGTTGGATCTTCGGTAGTGGAGCAGTAGGTCTGTTGGTTTGAAGGGTATGGAGAAGCCCTGGACAGTCTTACAGAAGTCAAAGGTGTTCCACAGGTAGCTGTTGGTGGAGTCGACGAAAAGGTACTATGGAAGAGAAATCACACTTATCACAAAAACTAGGTATTAGACATCCTCTGGAGGTATTTTAAATAACATTAGTAAAAACTAAGTTATAATTTCTAAGATAATTTCTTAGCGAGGAAATACAGAAATGTATATAAAGTCTTACTTATATACAATTGACCAGAACCTGTACATCTACTGTGCTAATCTCACTCACTTACTCTCAGCTCACTTTGCTGTGCTACTGTTATTCACAGTAACCTCAAGAATAGGGTAATGGGAGAAATAACACATTATAATAACATACCTAATATTTTGGCAGTCTTTAAATAGATGCTCTGGCATTTTAGTACCATAGTTCAATAAAGCTAGGTGACTCAAAAGAATAAGATTATAAAAAAGAACCATCAAATACTATGAAGTATTACTGAATTTGTCATAATAAAACTTAAGCTTGGTTTTGTCAGCTGCTCCGTATGATTCTAACACTCTACACAAACTTCACAACTCAAGCCAATTCATATAAATTGGTCTTCCAGCCCAGAGTAAAATTATCCACATGACACCACTAAGACATCACCAGAGTAATTTCCTCACACATGACCAAGCTAATTCAGAGCCACAGCAGATACAACTGTTTTCATAACTAATTGTAAGTTGTAGTTGCCATATAAATAAGGCTATTTGGTCCAGTACTGTACCTAAATCCAGTTTTGAGGTACTTTATATGAGTATTTTAATTTTATATTACCTTTACGTTAGTAAAGTTTACACATTAGTCTATGACTATAATCCAACTGTATACGACTGTAATATAAAATATTGTGTTTAAAGAGTACTTTTACTTTAGGTAGGCATAATTTTAAGTATATTTTGATGGTAAATAGTACTTTTACCTAAATTTACAATGAACAACTTTTATCTTGTATATTGAGTTTACAATGTATATTGTTCCCATTAAAAAACTGTTTTACAAGTGTTTAACCCCCATAGTTTCCATTGTTGTTGCTATAAGTAAAGGGTCAACTTTTGAACAAAGAAATAAAATGAATATACATGATTTTTTTGAAGTTGAGAGGTCATTCTTTCTCTGAATCTGTACATCAATTCAACATAAAAATATATAACACATATGCCTTTATAAATAAGATTTTTTCATCTTATCTATAAAGGCATATGTGGAACAAATTTGGACTAGACTTGTACATTCATGTTATCACCAGCATCAGGTTTGTTTTATTAATTAACTCCTCCATTTTACTTGCACTTTTACTTAAGAATTAAGTTTGTGTACATCTGCCACATATAAAATTGTTGGACTGGTTCTATTATTCCTTCCTTCCAAAAGAGGATTACATACATAAGAAGTACATAAGATGAAATGCATCTATTCAGTGCTTAACATTTAAAGTACTGATTCTTTAACATAAAGTAACACCGTCACAGTATATTAAAGTTCTATCATGTGCAGAATTACATAATTTACTGCTAAAGTGTTCTTGAGGTACTCAAGTGATATCTGAGGGCAGGGTTCCATTAGACAGCTGAAATGTCAGAGCCATTACATGGAGTGGAGCTTTGCCAATTTACTTTTCATTGGGAACAGTAGTTCATGTGCTCAGAGTATTATACTAAGTAATAGCTATGTATCAATAAGCAAATTAAACCTGAAGCAGATGGAAAATATTAAAATTTCCTTGTTTAAAATATATACATTTTTATATAATCATGTAAATTAAATTCACTCACTGTGCAGGGTGGTGACTGTATGAGCCAACCAGGGTTTCCTCTGTTTTTGTTCACGTTGTGTATTGTAAGATTAATTAGATTAAGAAGTGTATGTATAAGTGTAGTGATGATGTAATTAACAACGTCAAATAACGGTCTTTGAAGTTTACCTTTTAAGTTTGTTTAAATAGCGGTCGTAGAAACAATGTTATGAAAAGTGTGTTCATGTAGTTTAGCTCCACAAGGTACAGCTATTGGGGATCGTCATACAACGATCTCTGGAGTGGATAATTGTTGGACCACCGGATACAAGTAAGATCACCTCTACTTTAGTAAGAAACCCTCTCTACATTGACTAAACGCGTGGATTAATAATGGAAGGAGAAATTGATCCAGCTAACGTGGAAGACCAACATGCAAAGCCAAGCCTTAAGGCCATGGAGAATTCTTTGCAAAGTCAGATAGACCCAACCAAGAAAGGCAGAGTTGGACCAGCTGGTGAAACAAAAGAGCAAGATACTTTGTTTAATTGATGATGATTGATGCGTCGAGCTTGTGGAAACAAAACAAATGACAGCGTTCAACCGTTTGGTGAGTTTTGTGATATAAATACCTCAGTCAAAGAAGTACTCCACAAGCTTAAATCAGGAGAGGAAATGAACAGTGATCAGCAATACTGTTTTAAGCCAGGAGCAAGTTTATTTAGAGCATTTTGTGACTATGTTGACCATTGGATAAAGAGGCACATAAGCGCTTAGAGGAAGCAAATAAGGCAACTGACGATGTAAGTCCTGAAAACAGTGTGTCTGTGGTGTCCTCAAGGAGATCCAGGAAATCCAAAACAAGTACTGTTCAGCTTCAAAAGTATGCCTTAAGGTTGAACTAGAAAGATCGGCTTTATTAACTAAGGCTGAAGCATTAAGGCAAAAGCTCTAGAGGAGCAAGAATAAAGAGTGGATAATTTTTGGACAGCTCCTCTCTTGGCACTCTGTCATATGCTTTCTCTAAATCTACGAAGACACAATGCAACTCTCTATGACCTTCTCTGTACTACTCCAGCAGCATCCTCAAAAGAAATAGTGCATCTGTTGTACTCTTTCTAGGCATGAAACCATATTGCTGCTCACAAATTCTCACCTCTTCCCTTAGCCTAGCTTCCACTACAATGTCGAGACAGGATGTTGTTCATCTGAGTGCTTCTACCTTCACTCTTAAATGTCACCCTATGTTCCTGTCTCTTCTGGAAGAAAGTATTCACTACAGCCATTTCCATCCTTTTGCAAAGTCTACCACCATCTGTCCTTCTGTGTTCCTGTCCAACTCTGTTCCCTTCTCCAACATGTCTCCAACATATGCAATGTATACCTAAATATTCAGAGTGCCCATAAACAGAACTGTTCACAAAAGATGTTTATTCTAAGGAGTATCAGGTTTCATTGTGTTGGGGAAGTAAAACAATATCTGTGGGTGTAGTTGTACAAGCTCTATCTGATAAGATGTTTGGCTATTGTGTAACCGGATGCATTTTAGTTAATTTTTTGGCTCACTTTACAGATACAATGAACAAGTATATTAGGCGTGTACTGACCTGAAAACAAGAACAGGCACTAGTGTAAATCAAGCCTAATGGACAAAAAGGACATTCTGTGTTTTTCTAGTTCAGTGAAACTAATAATTAAAATGTGTCATCTATAATAGCAATAGAGCAGAGTGATGAAAAACATTGCCTATTGAATGTGCTTCCTTGAGTAGTGCTTCCTTGTAAGAGACCAGGTAGAAATAGCATGGAACCAAAAGCAAGACACTCTGGTTGGTTAGAAGGACATGTCCCTGCTGTCATATTCATTCTAATGATTGAGACAGCTGGAGTGGGTTCAGATAGTTGCATTCTGCAATATCACTGAATGATGCCACTAAATCTTACACACTGAAACACTTTAAGTGACTTCTTCATGCTTTGTATCAATAAGCATGTTACCATACTGCACACCTCTGTCTTCACAAAGTCATATGTTCCAGTCTTTGACTTACCCTCCTGTTGTCTGCAGGGCTGTGGTAGAACTGGGAGATGACCTGCTTCCTGCCTTCCTTTAACTTGGCCCCCGAAAACTGAAACTTGTCTGAGACGAGCACAAAACTGGATCCATAATTATAGGAAACATAAACCTGGAGACAAAGAAAAAACATTATCGTCCATTATACCAGTAAAGAAACCATATCGGGATCATAGCATGTATATTAAACACTGACACATAGCAATAGTGCTCAGTTCCAAAATAAAATCATTCTGTTAATCTGTAAGTAACAAAACGCTTAAGTATGGCCTCGATACCATTCCTCAGGAGACAATTTAAAATTACTCTTTTAAAACATTTGGTTCTACATTTGTAGTTGTATGTGTGATAATATAATTGAACAGATGTAATTTTTAAGGCCTTTATGAGCTAATTAATCCTCTGTGAGATTGTTAGATCAAACAGTCCATGGGTTGACTGTGTCAGACATTTCTGAAAAATTCTTGTAGAAAAACTGAAAATCAGATATGGTTTATTTACAATTATCCACCTCTTACATCATGATATCTGATTAACTCCTTTATCAATTAATGCCATTTATAAAATTCTTTAAGTTCTTAGAAATATGTAACAAAGAAATTGAGAATGTTTTCTATAAAACACTGGCACTGAAAAATACACTACTAAAGAGAGTTTCTGCAGGTGGAGCTGGCCAGACAGGGAACCGGAGACAGAAAAAGAATCAGGAAACTTCATTTGTGCAGTGACTGCTTGAGGCTTTCAGCCTTTTGAGTGTGTGGATGTGGCACATTTCATAATGTGAGGCCATCTCATCACCACAAATACAAAAAACATGTTAAGGAAGTGTGAACGCATACACTATCTGCTTTATTTAGGAAAAGTCATTAAGTTTCTGTTTAAAAAGCAACATTAAGACTCCTGGAATACAATCATCATCGTGTGAGCTTATAGTTATCTGTGGGCAATGAGCAGGCTTCTAAATGAATTCCTGTATCTCCTCTGCATCGAAGTGTACTCACAGAGCTGGATTTAGGCCCAGTGTCTCCAGCGCTGTCTCGAGCCAAGGCTACAATGACATTGCTCTTCACTCCAGCCCAGTGGACCACCATCTGGTTATGGGAGTCATTCAGGTTGGCCTGCAGAATAAAACACTTAGAATGTCATGAAAAAAAACAACAAGCAGACTTAGGAAACACTGCTTTTTCAATTGCTTTTGATATTAATGTACAACTTAACTTTGAAAGGTAATCACTGTAAAGTAATAGAAATAAAATTAAGCTGCAGAGTTTGCTCAGAAATCAAGGGGCCTGGTGGCTCATTGGCAGAGCATTGGGTTGGGATGGTCAAATATGTGAAATGCCTAAATTTAAAGAAGACGGTATATTTTAGTAGATACCCACCACCTGGGAAAAGGAGGTTTTACCATATGAAAAGTTATAGATCCCTTATGCATCAATGTATAGCTTCAGGTACTTTCAGGCACAATCATGTACATCCTTTACAGCCAACATGAGACTAGACTTCCCTGACCCTAGTCTTTAGGGTAGTTCATCGCCATACGCAACATAAGGACCCCATCAAATGTGCACAAAGCCTGAGGAGAAGCACTGACTTGAGGACAAATTCAGGGAATAAATGACACCAGAGCTCAACTACAGATATTGAAAAAGTGAAAACCACCTCAGTGATTATAATGATAACAGTTAGGAGCTCCAGAGACTTTAAGTTGAACATTGAGTCAATTTAGTAATTTAGTTTTGTATGACCAGGTGAGGAATGTGTTGATCAGTGATATCAGCATTTAAAAGAAGCACCACCAGTCTGTATTTGATGATAAAAAAATGCATATCCTTCAACGCATATTTCCATATCCTTCAATAATACATGTACAATATACTTAAGGTATCTACAAGAAAAGTAGCATACTCAAGATTAACTGAAATGTTTTGGAAAATGAATACAAGAGTTAGAGATACACCTGCATCCATTAAAAAAATAAAGGCCTAACGTCAATATCAACCCCCTATCTTTTTACTTCTCTTTGAGCTTCTAGAGCCTGTGTATGTGTGTCAGCGGCTTTGTAAAAACAGCGAAGTGTGGACGAGTTTAAGCAGAGTCAAGACTGCTCTGATTTTCTAGTATTGGAGCCAGCACTCGCACCATTTGAAAAGGCTTATTTTAAGGGTTAAGACTTGGTTTTGCCCTTAGTGTTTTAAGTTTATGTTACGGTTAGGATTAGGGTTGGATTAAGCTGTGGTGAATAAGGTTAGGGTAAAAAGTCAGGAACTGCCAGGAAATTACGTCAATTAATTTCCCCAAAAATACTACTAGCACATCACACCTGACAAAAAAATCTTTCCAAAAAAGCATCCAAAAAAGGCCATCATGTTAGATACACAAGTAGTTTGTCAAACAACAAGGTATTTTAGAGAGGACTGTGAGATGAATCAAATCAAATCACCTCTAAATGGCACTGGGTTGTTTCATTTTAAATCAAATCACAATGTACACTATATTGCCAAAAGTATTCCCTCACCTGCCTTTAGACCCATATGAACTTTAGTGACATCCCATTCTTAATCCATAGGGTTTAATATGACGTCGGCCCACCCTTTGCAGCTATAACAGCTTCAACTCTTCTGGGAAGGCTTTCCACAAGGTTTAGGAGTGTGTTTATGGGAATTTTTGACCGTTCTTCCAGAAGTGCATTTGTAAGGTCAGACACTGATGTTGGACAAGAAGGCCTGGCTCGCAGTCTTCGCTCTAATTAATCCCAAAGGTGTTCTATCGGGTTGAGGTCAGGACTCTGTGCAGGCCAGTCAAGTTCTTCCACACCAAACTCACTCATCCATGTCTTTATGGACCTTGCTTCGTGCACTGGTGCGCAGTCATGTTGGAGCAGGAAGGGGCCATCCCCAAACTGTTCCCACAAAGTTGGGAGCATGGAATGTCCAAAATCTCTTGGTATACTGAAGCATTCAGAGTTCCTCTCACTGGAACTAAGGGGCCACACCCAGCTCCTGAAAAACAACCCCACACCATAATCCCCCCTCCACCAAACTTCACAGTTGGCACAATGCAGTCAGACAAGTACCGTTCTCCTGGCAACCGCCAAACCCAGACTCATCCATCAGATTGCCAGATGGCGAAGCGTGATTCATAACTTTCAGAGAACGCGTCTCCACTGCTCTAGAGTCCAGTGGCGGCGTGCTTTACACCACTGCATCTGACGCTTTGCATTGCACTTGGTGATGTATGGCTTGGATGCAGCTGCTCGGCCATGGAAACCCATTCTATGAAGCTCTTTACGCACTGTTCTTGAGCTAATCTGAAGGCCACATGAACTTTGGAGGTCTGTAGCGATTGACTCTGCAGAAAGTTGGCGACCTCTGCGCACTATGCACCTCAGCATCCGCTGACCCCGCTCTGTCATTTTACGTGGCCTACCACTTCGTGGCTGAGTTGCTGTCATTCCCAATGGCTTCCACTTTGTTATAATACCACTGACAGTTGACTGTGGAATATTTAGTAGTAATAGTAGTAATTTTATACACCTGTGGCCATGGAAGTAATGGGAACACCAGAATTCAATTATTTGGATGTGTGAGTGAATTATTTTGGCAATATAGTGTATATTTTGTATTGTTTTGAATGAGGCAATAATGTTTGGCAGTGTCTTTTTATAGCAGATCATTAATATTTATCCCCATTAGTTTTATATGTTAAATTGGAAAAATAAAGCAGTTACTGACGTTGGTAAATAAATACAGTAGAGCTGCAAGTACAATGTTTCCCTCTTGAGTAACTGTTGTCATTATGAGTACATGTACCTTTAACATAAATATAGAATGGTCATTTTACATCACATTTACACTAGACAGTTTCTACAGCCACAGAAGTTAAAGGTGGCTAGGTAACGTGAAAGGTGGTGGCTTGGATCCCACTGGGCACATTTAATGATAAAAATAATTTCATTTCCACTGTCTCTTACTGCTTTTTTACATTATATTTCATTGATGATTCTGTGAGTGGTAGAGCTATGAGAGGCCTCTTTTCTTGCACGTTCTCAGTAGCTCACACTGTGGAGTAAACAGCAAATATCTCAGCTGCCCTCGTCAACTGTGATCAACCCTATAACCTTTACCCTCACAATAGTGATGTGGATGTGAGAACCAAAACATTGTCACTGTGAAATCGTGAGGAACTGGAGTTGTGAAAACATTTCAATAGTTGCCAGTGGTGCAGCATTGAGTGCTGTTATGTTGTAAACATCCAGATATGGATTTATCACGCAAAACATTATATTGAAGAAAAGGCTAAAGCCGTGATGTACTCACCCACAGAGGCCTCACAGAGCCACTGCATAAACCAAAATTTTTGCGAGGGTGAGTGATAATGGGACATTGAGGAGTAGACTGCAGATAAAATTAGAAAACACAGATTATATAGAATATATAGAGGGTGAGTTTTCCCTTTAATATGTTGGTGCTATTGCCAGAAATTGCCAAAGCCAACATCCTGCAGGAGTAGACTATGTATTGCCAGCAAGACATAAATTTAACCTTTTCCTCATGCAACTTTCAACAAAGGGATGACAATGAGCCACTGTAATGAAGCCAGCTTTACTGATGCCCTTCCATCTTTTGCATCAGCCCTCTAACTGCACCTCCACCTCCTCATCCTCTTCTTCCCAGTCTGCCTACTTCACGGTCGCCTCAGAAAAAGCCAGGGCTGTGTCTCAGCCCAAGGTGTTGCAGCAGTAAACCCAGGCATTTCAGGCCTCATTGAGCACCGTGCCAAGCAGCCCAAGAAGATGCCAGTGACTCTGCAGACTGACACAGCTGAATTTAGTTTCTGCCCACAGTCCAACCTAGCCCAACATGCATGTTAGGTTAATTGGTGACTCTAAATTGCCAGTAGGTATGAATGTGAGCCCTGAGATTCGAGACCTCTCCACCTCTCACCCAATGACAGCCGGGACAGCCCCCTTTTACTCTGAAAAGGATAAGTGGTAAACATAATGGAGGAATGGATGGATGGATGGATGGATGTTTTGTTTTGCTACTCTTCATTCCACACTCACCATGCTGACTCTATAAGCCGCAGAGAGATATTCTTTATCTGCTGTCTGTATTATGTGCAAATGCATAATGCATTCTATCTCACTAGAAGCTATCTTAAGCAAACCCTTCAGACCCAGTAGTGCGGCCAGGCTTCAGTCAACCCTGCAGACCAGTCACAGAGTGCAGCGAAGAAAGGATTTTTCTCTTTTTATGAGGGGTTGATTCACAGTCAGAGCTTGAGAGCTAACGGACTGAAACAGCAAGTTTATTACCAGTTTAATAGTTCCCCACAACCTCTGTGGTATGAAGGATGCAAGATTTATATCAGCACTGCAACATCATGCCACTGCACAAAAATCTGTCAGTAACAAAATGTTACTTTTAGACCTCACTAGAATTGATCATTTTCTGGAAACGGACTAAAAGGGAGCGGGACCATCCAGCTTGTTATCAGCAGATAGTTGAAAAGCCTGCATCTCTGATGGTATGGGGATACATTAGTGCCTATAGCGTGGGCAGCTTACACATCTGGAAAGGCACTGTCAATGCTGAAAAGTACATAGAGGATTTAGAGCAAAATATGCTCCCATCCAGACAACATCTCTTTCATGGAAATCCTTGCATATTTCAGCAAGACAATGCTAAACCACATACTGCATCCATCACAACAGCAAGGCTTCGTTGGGATGCTATACATCACCTTGTTCCAACTTTTTTGACATGTGTTGCTGCCATCAAATTCAAAATGAGAGCTAACATTTTCTATGAAATGGTAAAATATCTCAGTTTTAACATCAGATATTTTCTATTGTGAATAAAATATGGGTTGATGAGATTTGCAAATTATTGCATTCTGTTTTTATTTAACTTTTACACATCATCCCAACTTTTTTTAATTGGGGTTGTAACAAAATGTACAAAATACTTGTGTACTCGTGGGCCTCATCCAAATATTATATCTATAATGTTTAACATGATTCTTGAGTAGGTGGTAGTAGAATCAGTCTGTCCGAAGCAAAGGGCGCTGTTGGAACACATAAGCTACAGGCTCTACTACTTTTTTCCCCAAATTAGGAAAAAGATTTGCATAATTCTGTTTTAATTGAAATTTTGAAGAGTTTGAAGATCATCAAACACATAGAATAGTCAAAGTTGTTGCTGTTGTATTGATTTATGGTTAGTTGACTGAGCCACAAAGTGAACTGATTCATTGAGTAATATGTAATATAACATTCCACCTTAAGAGTTTCCATTAGCCTTTCAGCAGCTGTCTTTTAGCTAGTAAAAAGAGAAATGAAAGTTTTGATAGATGACCATTACCACTGCACTGCACCCTTTCCTCATGCTGTTAATGCATTGCTTGGCATAGGCTAAGTAGATTGAATCTTTTAAAACAAAACTACTTGTATTTATTTACCTTCGCTTTCTTCCATGTGTGTTCCTACCCTACAGTATTGGTGTCATGTGGAAGAAAGCTGCCTCGCCCTGCAAAATGAGTTTAATAAGTAAGCTATTATAAAATACCATACTCTTAATATTAAATCTAATCCTAAATAGATGTCCACAGTACAGAATATTTATTTGTAATTCTATGTTTTTTTTCTAAAATCACTCCGGAAACACAGCATGGGAAACACAGTATGTATCTGTATTGATTATTTTGGATGGGACTAGCGCCAGCTCCCACCAAACATTTTTGCAGTCTTTAGCAGTCCCAAAGAATATTAAATGACATGGAAAAGTGTATATAAAAAGGAAAGCTACAGGTCTGGATAGCTAATACAAAAAACCAGCATCTTGTAAAATTAGTGATCCTGATCAGACCAGCACAGGGCAGATCTTGTCAGTGGATTAGCAACAAGTTGAGCTTCGTCACTAGACTTCAATGAATTATAGAAAATGCTGTTACAGTATATTGTGGCTCAGAGTGTATCTGTGCCTGTCTCTAACAATGACATCATCTCTGCAGGACTGGCAGGCAATGAAGGTTGGCTGCACCCGCACCAGGCACTGAGCATTCCCCAGCTTGTATGTGTGAGTTAGGCCTCTGCTGTTAGCAACAAGCATATTTCTAACTACAGAGACACAACAGTGAGACAACAGATTTAGATTAGCCTTGATTTAAAGACAGCCTATGACAAAATAAAACTTAAAAAGATGCATATGAAATGGCCAATGCAGTTGAAACTGAATGTTTACAAGGTTCTAATGCAGCGCTTGTTGTTGTGGGGAATGGAGACACTCAAATGAAAATGTTAAATATTTTATTCAAGTTCTTCTTTGAGGCTGAATGAGAAGTGGGCTAAAGTGGTTCCAGAGCAAGAACACTCTGCTCGAAACGTCTTGACAGCAGCTGCACAAACTCAAAGACAAAAGCTAATAAAGATGTTTCCATACTGGAGCTAAGTGCTGCTGGGTCACATCAGAGTGAGAGTCTGTAATGAATTTTAAGAAGAAAAATTGGCACACAAACATTAAGGGTAAATATGCAAGTGTTGTGAAGGTGTGTCTGAGGCAGTGTGCATGGTGGGGATGCAGCCTCTGGGAGATTGATGCTGCTATAAACTCAGCTCTAGCTCTGGGTGATTTACTGTCATTCAGTTGAGCTTTACACAGGCTCAAATGCAGTACTCATTCACTCAAACATACACACATCACTCACATAGAGTGGGAGTCTGCAAATGTCTGTGTTTTGTTTTTGTAATTTTTTTCTAGCTTTTGTGGCAAAGTGAAGGTTTGACACTGAACTTTCCAAAGCTAACTGTTTGCAATGGTAACACTTCAATTATATGTGAATAAAATGACAATAGTTAGTATTTGTATATTAACAATGGATCACATGACTCTTTTGTGAGGGGGTAGCTAATAGTGTTGTACCTATTAAGAATTGGCACCAAATTCCGCATTTCCCCTCAGCTTTATTGAGCTTTGAGGCAAAACTCACTTCTTCACAGACTGAGTAAGGTCAGATAAATAAATCCCAAAGGGGCTATGAATAAAATTTATGTGGTGTTTGTCACTGTTACGGCCCTGGCCGTATGTGTTGTTTATATTTTGTTGTTCTTATAGGTGCCCTGCCTGATTGGCCGGATTGGGGGGCTGATTGGTCCATCCTACACTTCCTGGAGTTTTAAAAGTACGGTTCCCAACAGCCAGCACCTGTTGCTGTTCTTGGTTTCCAAACCTTATTTAGCATTTTTGAATTGTTAGGCTTTGTGCCGTGGTTTTGTATATAAATTGTATATTTTGTAAATAGTATTAAATCTGTAGGGGTGAACTGCCATTTTCTTTTGATTGTTTTCTCTTGTTTTCACATTAGGGAGTTAGGGTTAGTGACTGTCTTTTTGTTTGTTTATTTTCTATCAGGGTAGCTAGCACTTTCTTTGGGAAATAGCTTATTTTGTTTATTATGTTGGCCTTGGTTCACCCTGAGTTGTAGTGTCATGTTTTGTTTGACACTTTCTTTAATTTAAAATAAATATCTTTCTGTTGGAACATCTCAATCCTGGATTTTGGTTTGGGGACCGGAGAGGGAACAGCGTAATTTATCTTTGTATGTTGTACCTCTACCCCCTAGACAGGGGCGTAACAGTCACATTATGGATTGGTCAACACTAAAGACATAAAGTCAAAATCATAACCAATGTCATGTTTTATTATAAGTCAGCATACCATTGCTATTTAGCAGTTAATTGATACAATAGTTGTTCTTCAGTAAAATCAAAAACCTTCAGGTAGAGTGACAGTATCTGCTTTAGCACCCCTTTCGATGTGCTAAATAACGTGTGCCTGCATGAGATTACACAATGTTGGCAGAAATCGATATAAACACAGTACTAATATTGTTCCATGTTGGATGTTTAAAGGTGTAACTACTATAGCAGGTCAGTTATAATAAATTTATAAGTGATAACGTTTTAAATAGAAAAGATTACCATTTTTGTCGATCGATTTACACACAATAATCGAAAGTGAAAATGCATTGAAAGAAAATTTGGCAACTATATTTGAAATCCAAAACGGACACTTCATTTATATAGGTATTCACAGCTTGTATTGAGTACTGCATAAAAGCCCCTTCGCACAACAGCTTTGAGTTTTCTTTGTTATTTTATACAAACTTTAGTTTATCCCACTCATCCCAACAGATCCTCTCAAGCGCCATCAAACTGGATGGGAAGCATCTGTAAACGGTCATCTTCAGGTTTCTCCACATAATTTGTAAGGGGATTTCGGCACAAGGACAATTTTGTCCAAAGCCAGTTTCATGTTATCTTGGCTGTATGCTTCAGGTCATTATTGTGTTGAACAGTGAAACCTCAATAAACAAGTCTAGGGCCTCAGACACACTGGAACAGGTTTTCTTCTGCTCTAGAGGATTTGTTCAAAGACTTTGTATTTGGCTCCATTCATCTTTCACTGAACAAATAAATTCTGACGAGTTCAAAACCAGTTCTTGGTCTCTCCCTGGCCAGAGCACTCTGGTTACTTAGTTTGGCAAGATGGCCAACTAACTCCAAAAGAAGTCTTGGGGGGGAAAAAAAACAAACAAAAAAAACACGTTCTAAACTGCAGTCAGAAAATGCCCAGCCAATCATTTGAGTTAGGTAGACTCAAGTCAAGTACTAAAGCTATGTCAAAGAAAAGTCACTCACTGGCTACATCAATAGGTACACCTGTAAAATTTAATGCATTTTAGTACAGCAGCTCTACCATGAATTCTACTTTTACAAGGTTATATGTTTCTAGGTTGAAACTGTCAGAAAAATCATAATTCTATTCTTGCGTTATTATTGAAGTCATAGTGGGTGGTGGAGTTGTACTGGAGTGCATTATATTAAGAGGTGGCTCTAATGTTTTGGCCCCCTCATTCATTTTAAATTGAGTGGGCAAAACATTAGTTCCATCTGCAAGTCACTGAGATAAGCAACAAACACGTCATCGTTGGTGAAAAAAAAACACCAGCTCAGCAGCCACAATATCTCTGAAAAGGAAATAAATAAGATAAAAAAATGTATGTGGTGTGGAGGTACTTTGTCTACTTAAATGCAACAGAGCTGTGCATTGCAAACTGTGCAGGAAATGCACACCAGCTAAAACTGAAAACAAGCCTACTACAAAGTTGTTTCCCATGCAAAATCTAAATGCTTACAGTCTAACACTGGGAATGTCAAACCCATACTATGAACAACAAGGAAGTAAACCAAGAATATACCCCAGCAACAAACTATACTGTGATTTTCAAGTTTGACACCCTACAACACAAAAAGACACAAACATCACATATGCTGCTGCTTTCTACACTGCAAAAGACAAAATGTCAATAGGGACAGGTGACAGTGAGAGTTCTGAGATTTAGGAATTATGACAAAATTTAAGCTGAGTAAGATTCATTTATTAAAGTGAATCTGCTTAAATGCCAGTTAAAGAAAGTGGAGTCCAAAAAGGCAATAATAGAAAAAGACTTATTAGCTAGAGATTAAAAATGTGTGTTATTGAGTTGCAATTTAAAAAATTCTCTCTCAATTTTGGGGTGTATATTCACACACACACACATACACACACATACACATATATATATACACACAGAAAAAAAATGGTTCTTAAACGGTTCTTTAGAAGCCTGCATGGTTCTTTGAAAATCCATGCAGGCTTAAAGAACCATTTTTGTTGGTCAGTGGTTCTTTGGCTCCTACAAATGGTTCTTTGAAGAAGTAAAGGTTCTTCATTCTTAGCTATTTGGGTTATTTGATGGTGGACAATGGTATAAACATTCATTGAACGTTTAATACTTTATCTAGCTACCTAAAAGTGGAATTTAACACTAAAAATAAATAAAAAAAAAACCTCCTTGGAAAAAAATCCTTGGAAATTCATAGGCCATCCAGCAGTATTTAAAGTAATTAATCAGCTTATCTCTATCATTACCAGCTGACATATTAATGAATCAATAATGTTATTCCAATAAAATAGCATTCATTTATGTGATGTCTAATGTCACAAAAGTAGTTTGACCTAATAATATTGTACTTTTACTTTAGTAGCATTTTGAATGCAGGACTTTTCCTTATAGTATTTATATACTGTGGTATTGCTACTTTTATTAAAGTAAATGATCTGCGCGCCTCTCCAGCCACTAATTCATTATTAAGTGTACTGCCAGAGAGAGAGAGAGAGGGATTACGTCATACCCAGGCTGCCACAGCTACCCGGGGTGCGCACGCGAAAAAAAAAAAAAAAAAAAAGGTGCGCACACGCAGAATGTCTCGAGCTACGAGAACTTTCTTCCAAATTACATTTCTTGGTGACGGCAGTTACTGTCATTGGTATTTGTACTGCGGTTTTTCCACTGGTCGTCTTCATCTCTGGATTCCGAGATAGATAAGGTAAAGTATTTTCACACAAACTTTTTTACGTGTTGTTGTTTGTTAGTGTTCAATGTAATACGTTTGCTAAGCTACCTGTAGTGTTAGCTGCTAAATGCTGCCTTTAGTGTTAGCTAGACTGATACAAGTAACTTTAACGTTACATATTTGGAAGTAACGTTAATGTCAACACATCAAATGGCACCTGAAGTTTTTTTTGTAATAACTATATTTCAAAGACTGTCGCTGTGTTGTTTGCTTATAGGTGACTTGTTGTCCATATTGGAAAAAATCGCACCGGGAGCCTTTTTTTCATCAGTAACGCTACTACAGAGAGCGCGGCCGCATTGTTTTTATTCAGTTGCCTCGTAGGAAAATTCAGTAGAGCAGGTTTTGAATACTGGAATACAACAATGCACTGACTACAGCAGATTATGTGTGCTTTTTAGAATAGCTAAGATTCATTGGTTCTTAACCCTGGTCCTATCTTCTAGTTTCTGATTGACATAAAACAGCAAATTCAATAAAATTAATAGCATAATTGTTTTTATCACCTAATTTTTTACACCGGATGCCCTTCCTGAGGTAACCCTCCCCAATTTCTTCCGAGCTTGGACCGGCTCTGCACAGCTGGGGAGTGGAATGGGCTGTTAGGGGTTTAGTGTCTTGCCCAGAGACACTTCAACATATAGCTGGGACCGAGGATCGAACCACTGACCCTGTGGTCAGACAGTACTAGGGTCAACAAACACAAAGGCATTAAATGATTGTAATATTTTGCTACTGCATGATATTATGGTAGAATCCTAATATATTATTTTTATTTTAGGTTCTTGAAGAGGCATCAACTTCTAAAACGGCTGCGGACAAAACAGTAAGCTGGCAAACAAGCTTGTGTCCATAGCACCAAACAGTGAACTGAAACGTCTCTGCCTACAGTCAGTTGCCAAACAACAACAACAGCCAAACAAACACAGAAAGAAATGGTAAGCACATATGTTAATAACATCCTAGAATGATTTTTCAGCTTCATCACAAATGCCACTTTTTACGGCTCTGACATGAACATCTGATAGGAAATGTCTTTTAATTTGCCATGCCCAAGGCCTCTTAATCATGATCTGTAACAGGAAGTTGACAGGCTAACATTAAGCTTTTGGATTGGCTTTCCCAAATTCTCAACTCTCGACTAACCCTAACCTATTGAAATAATGTTGATCATGCTTAAGAATCAGGTCTGTGCTACAAAAGCAACACATTTTATTTAGCTCTACCAAAAGAAGAGTTGTCAAATATCAAACCAGAGTTCTACCACAAGCTTGGTTATGGCTACATATTAAACATGTTTGTTGTATAACTCATCTTCATAGCATAACTCTTCAAAGAAATAATTTAAATCCTAATGTTGTCATGCCCATGATGAGTGTATGTAAACTTTAATTCACAACTGTATACAGTATTCAAAATGTGTAAAGGCACTTCTCCTGCCCTGTGATCTCTACATTGGTTCATTTTTAGGTCAGATGGTGAACACAGCGATACTTCAGCGATACTGCCTTCTGTTTTCAAAGAGACTGCCTGCCATCTGTTTGTCATTAATTGAATTTTTCAAGGTGATTTTTAATAATTAAAAAAATAATAATAATAATTATGATTTCTAGAAAATGATATTCTATGGAGCTATGAGTGTGATTTGTCATTTATTGTTTCAGGATCCACTCAGCCCAGTGCCCACAATTGTCCTGAGCACCAGTGATGGCAAGCCCCAGAATGACTGCACTGAGGTCAATGTCCAGATGGATGGACACAAAATGATATTGGACAGTGGGGAAGTAAACATTTCTCTGGCTCTGAGTATTGCGTTGTCCCTTTTACTATGTCTACAATGTTGCCTATCCAGGTCCGCTGAAAAATACTTTCTGGAAGTATTTGTTCTGAAGCTTGAAACTTTGACGAGGACTGCACCAATAGCTGTACAAAGAGTGGCAAATGCACTTAATGTGTCCTAGTCTCCTAGTGCCAGCAAATTTTAAGAAGAGCCTTGCATTGTCCTGAAATGGACTAACATTGAACAATAATTCAAACATGAAAGTCTTGATACAGAAAAGCTGTGATATATAATTAATTGATTGGTAGGTCCATCTTTAGATAATAATTCTGCAACTGTTTTAAATTTCATATTAAAGTTGATGTTTAAATTGGCATGCAAAATGAAATTTCATATTTTGCTGTTTCTTAAACTGTTTTGTTTAAAAAAAGAAAATATTTGTGGAGGCCACATTAGATTCCAGGATGTATTTTTTTAATATTTATTGTTAAAAGGTGCTAGATAGATTAACCTAAAATATAATTCTTGGTTGTTTTAGTACTAAATAAGTTTTATATTATACTCATGAGGTCTTACATTATTTATATGTGGTACATTTTAACAAAAATATATATAAAAAGGGTTTGCGTATAAAAAAAACAGTGCAAGCCAAAGTTGAAAATGTGTTCTGTCATGTTTTACTGTGAATTTATGAATTCCCTGTATAAGACAGCTTGGACTGCCAATATGTTAATAGCTGTGCTGAGGGTGGAAATTGTTTTATTTTTTCTGTGTATGCTAAGTATGGTCAGTAAACGTTTTACATCAATGTTCTTGTACTTATTTTACCTGACACATCAATTCATGATATATTTTATTTTGAAAGGTTTCTTAAAATTGGTTCTTCAAAGAACCATTTTTAGAAAAGTTCTTTAACCATATAAAGTTCCTTAAAGAACCTGTTTTTGGTAGTTCTTTGAGGCACCTTTAGGGGTTCTTTGAAGAACCATCTTCTGAAAGGTTCTTAATGGCACCATTTATGGTGCCTCATAGAACTATTGTTGGATGGTTCTTTGAGGCACTTTTAAGGGTTCTTCAGTGAACCACTGATAAAAATGGTTCTTCAAAGAACCATTTTCTAAAAGGTTCTTTGTGGAACTAAAAATGGTTCTTCTATGGCATCAGTCTCAAGAACTATTTTTGGTTCCAGTTAGCGCCTTTATTTTTCTGTGTGTATATAAAAACAGAAGTCATGAACTCCAGTTTAGTTGCTCCCGGTGAGTGTTGGACAGCTGGATAGCAGCTCCCCCATTGGTGTTTGATTGTGAGTGCGAATAGGTGAATGAGAAGTAGTGTAAAGTGCGTTGAGTGAAAATAGATAGAAAAGCGCTAGATAAGTTCAGACCATTTATAACCATTTTACATTTGCTGTGGTGTCGTTACAATTAGCCCATGCACTGTCACAACATTTATTTCTGTCCAGAGTTGCAATAATGTTTTACCAAGATCTTCTATTGACAATGGGAAAGTTGGACCACTGCATAAAATGTCTCTCTACCACATTCTAAAGTGCTAGAGTGCTAACATCTCAGTGGGGTTAAACTGGCTAATCGATGTGTGAAAATGATGTCTCATGCTCCCCTGAATGTCTCCTGCACAATTTGAGGCCAACGAATCCTGATCTGTCATCTTGAAATATCCCTGTGCCATCAAAAAAGTACAAAAAAAACATAAATGAAATAACCTGATGATTCAGTATATTCAGGCAGTCCGCTGACCTGATTTTTGGGCACATAACATTGCTGAGCCTAGACCTGAAGAAATGAAGCATCCCCAGATCACAACACTGCTCCCATGGGCTTGTAAGGCAGGCACTTGGCATGATGGGTGCATCACTTTATCTGTGTCTCTACCTACCCTGATGCACCCATCACTCTGGAACAGGGTAAATCTGGACTCATCAAATCACATTGCCCTTCAATTGCTCTTTATGCTTTCAGAGCTGTTTGGTCCCAGTCCTTACGTTGTGTTTGCATTGATGATGTAGAAATGCTAATACTTTTACTTCTAAACATACTGCTGCCATGGGTTATACTGTTAATTTCTGTTTGATTTCATCAAATGTTTTAGTGATCTGCAATCCCAATCATTCAAGAATTTTTACTGGCATTTCTTTCTCATAGATGATGATGGTTTACTACTATCCATCCAGGTTTTAATAATGCAACAGTTCTTAACCCAATTTTAGCTTTTTCAGCATTCCTGGGTGGTCTCTTTGCTTGATGGAGGCTAATAATTTAACCTTTCTGAAACAGAGTTACATCTTTTCCATGACCATGAGATACAGTACATCTTTCCACATAGTTGGTTAAGAAATGAGATGCTAACTTATTGCATCACTCAGGGATGAAGAACTTGTTGCCAGCTTAGGCATATTAACCACTGCGGTAATAATCAAATGGAAGGCTCTTATCTATTTGCTCAGGTAAATTGGGCCAGTGGAGGCTGCCGTTGAACTGTAATGGAGACAGAAGATTTTATTTAGCCAGTCCTCACTGATATATCAAATGGTGTGGACAAAATAATAGAAAAACTGTTTTATGACATGCAATTCCCAGATTATTAAATATTCCTAAGATCAGGTTCTACTGTAGTCAATCATTTTTATGCTCTTGATTTTACAGCTAACATTCCAGCTCTGCAGATGTCGGAACAGGTAATTGTCAGCACAAAGTGATATAGAAATCTGCTTACAAAATGAATATGAATTTAAACTGTTTATTCTGTATTCCCATTCTATATACAGTGAATTTCCATTACATTGTGACAAACAGAAGGTTTTAATTAACAGTGTTAGTTTTTCAGTGATGCATTCATTAACCAAACCATGATGACTAAAGCGTATAGCCAGATATAGTAAAAAAAAATAAAATAAAATTATGATATAGTTGAGTTTAGCAGAACTTTGATGGTGAGATACTGATTGTGCAAGCGATATCTAAAGATCAGAAGCAGGGCCACACCTCAAACACTGCCCTTCTGGTCTTGAGTCTACAAATACCCTCCTGCCCTAATCTTCAGAACGTTCTTGTTTCGGTTGGTTTGACAATAGCAGAGCTTGCCCAAAGCCTTCCCTAAAATCACAGTTGTCCTGGCCCATGGTTCTAGACTCATTTCATTTAACAAATGTTTACTTACTCCTGTCTTCAGCCTGTTCCATGATTCATCACAGTTCCTATTCAGCAGATGCTGCTCACATATTTTATCCTCAATAAACTCTTCCTTCCTATTAGATTTGAGTGTTTGATTCTTGCTCATGAAATTTCAGTGAATCTGAAACTTAAAAAAAAAACATATCACTTGTCATGTTCCCACTTTCCTTGTAATAAGAAAAGAAAGGCTACAAATAGTTAAGTAATTTGTTAATTGAATGAAAAAAATAAAGTTTCATGGCCTCATAAAGCATTAGTTGGCCAATTAGCATTACACTGTATATTGATGAAATAATGATTATATTTGTCCAACCTTTAACAGGTTAGTGATAACACTAGAATGATTACTATTGTTACGTAACTGATGGATTTTCTTTCATGTAATGTTGAGTAATATCCAACTTTATATTTAAAAAAAAAACTTCACCCCAAACTGCAGTTTTTACATATGTAGCTGGCATTTGCTGGTTTGCTATTTCACTGTTTTTGTCTTCATGCTTGTGTTAGTGTGTGAGTAGGTACAATAGACATATATACTACTAACCACCAATGTGATAACACAGGGACCAGATAATAATGAAAGACTATAAACAGACACAGCAAACAGTTTGCAAAATCATCAGGCCTGTGTTTACATAACACACTTCCTGTGTGTTACTTCTTCTATTTCTATTCCAGCAGTGTAGATCCTGTTTTTCTCTGAAATGTAGTTTTCTGAGCTGACATCACTGCTTGAACTTGCAATAACAAATACAACAGGCAGTGCTCTCATTGTAATGTCATGGTAAAGAGTGACAAGTGTGATAGAGTTGGACCAGAAAACGTTACGTCTCAATTAACAAGTAGATTAGCTCTGACTAAAGTTGAATACTGGGTAGATTCTACTCCTTCTGGTCTGTCCCTGCTGGGAAGCTGACACTGGCTGTCTGCAGGTATCAGGATGATGGTCGGTCATTGCAGATGAATTTGCACAGATGTGTACAGACAAAGCGATAATAAAATTTGACAGTCTACATATAACTCTGTATGTGTGTGTTTCTAAAACTGGACAAGCACATTTTCCTGTCACAAACACACTTCATCATGACGGTTACTGCATGGCTGATTATTGCACGGCATATGACTGCTGTTTAACTTTTTAGATTTCCTTGTACTTATTACCAGTGAGTATTTTTGCTTTTCATTGTTGTGGGGCTTTTCTTCTCTTTCTATGGAGCAGAGATCAGCAGTAACAAGGCGAAGTAATTTTCCTTTTGGCATAATAAAATTGTTTCAATCTTGAATCTTCTGAGAAGGGCTTTGTGCACTATTGGAGTATATCTCGTGAAAACAAATTATTACAAATTGAATCAAGCTAAATCAAATTAAAATCAACAGAATCAGGAGATTCAGAAGTGCCAATATCCAGTCCTTTTTGTGTGTTTAGTGGGGGCAGGTGGGCTGGGAAGAAGTAGAATTTTGATCATAAAAAAATAAAGGAATGGCCGCTGGTAGTGATAACAAGAGGCAGGTAATGAATACATCTATTGGTTGCCTTGGTGATGGCTATTTTAGACTCCTCTGATTCAGCATAAGAGCCCTTTAAAGCTGCAAATATGATTTGTGAACTAACACTGTAGAAAACAAATTCAACCACAGAGGAAGGATGTGGAAATCACCTTGTAAATACAACACTTAAAGTAACAAAGTGCCAAAAAGCACCCAGAGTTACACATAGGTTCATTTTAACCTAACTCCTAATATCCTGAGTCACAATCAAGCCTCATACCATGTCAGTTACCAATACATGAGAAGAACAGATGTATGATTATGCATGCAAAGTGTAACCTGCTCAGTCTGAACCATTATCTAGAATTCCAACACCCCTTTGAGAGCTTCCTAACTAGTCCAGTCACAAACTACAGGTCCAAGGGAACAACAGCAGTAGAACAAACACTTGGTAAGCATTTAACAATGCCCAACCACCCTACCCCATACCAAACGACCTGTCGCATCTTTAACAAATGGTGAAACCTGATCCTGATCTGACTCTCTGGAGACCATTTGTCCTGTTTGCTGTGTTCAGACTGTGGGTGTCACCAGACAAGGAAGTAGCAGCCAGCATGAGACAGCAGGCTTATGACACGAGATACAGACGAGCTGATCCCTCTGCTCACATCCACACTGTTTTCTTTTTCCTCTCTTTGACTAGTTATCTGTGATTTTATGCCGTCTTTTGCACAAAGGTCATTTCAACCTGTTCTATTGTTGCTTTTGCAAAATTTCAAAATTTAAACACTAAAGGCATTTTTCAGATTTGCATGATCATGTTGTTTTTAATGTGTATATTATTATGACTGGGTATAATGTGCTCAAAACCATGGTTGTTTGGCTCTGCATGTGGATTTTGTTTTTTTTTTGTATTAATTTGGATAGTTACAATGTTTTTTTAAAAGTAGTTTTGCAGTTTTACACGCTTTGCATGCACAATTACTAATGACTAATGCTAGCAATTTCGCTACTTAGTTTATAAAAGTGCCAGACTGTTTTTAACCGACTAAAAGCGAAAGCAGAGAAGTCATTAAAGCATATGTGAACTATAGCAAAGTGTGTTGCTTTGAGTTTAATCGAGGCACCTCTGTGCCCTGTTCTCTCGACACAATGAACACAATCGGGTACCTCAGCATAAGGTGCAGCTGCAAGAAAGGCAGCTCAAAAACAGCGGGGCTTGCGTAATTTCCTAAAGACATCCTTGGCAGCTAATGGGAGCCTAAGGTGATGCACAGCGTCCCCATGTAAGCAGACAGTATCACCGGGATGCACTACATTACCTGTCCGTACACCTTTGGCACGGCTGCTTCCCCCGTGCTCCGGCGGCTTCGATAACGCGGGTAGACGTCGGAATCCGAGTCGGCTTGAGCAGTTCTACGAGCCCCCAGAGGGAGCCGCGGAGCCGCGGCGACTGCTCCATGTACGTCTCGTAAATCCTCGTTCGCGTCTACGATGAAAAATCCTCTGTTCTGACTCAGTTTGTGGCGCTGCTCAGGGTGAGCACGAAGGGTCGACGAATTAATTCCAGCAACTCCGAGGACTAATAAACATAACGAAGACCGAAGAGCGGACAGCATCCTAGCCGTCCGCGGTATCGCCATGTTTGTGTACCTTCTGCTTCTGTGTGAGGTAAGAGCGAAGAGGGAAGAGCTCCTTCTGGTGGAACCAGCAGAAGGAGCAGTCTAAGTGAAAACTAAATTATAACATAAAAATAAACAATGAAACAAAAACAAGACAACGGAAATACGCAATATGTACAAAGAATTTAAAAATATTTGTGGCATTTTTAGACCATATTAAAACAGAAAATAAACCATTTTCTTACGGAAGACATTTTTCGCTTCTGTTTTTGGCTAATCTAGCAAATTATATACCTGCCACGTCAAAGTACTTCAGCATATTGAAGTAAAGCATATTGCCTTAAATGCTTCCTTTTACTCACTCACAGTATTTGTTGCCGCAATGGCCTAATGACATCTTTAGGGCATATTTGCTGTGGCATAATAATCACAATCTGAATTTACTAAATTATGCATACATCATAGCTGCCTATATCATTAAACCGCCCTGTGGGTTGTTTAGGGAGCTCTTCACTATTCAGTTTGGGGGGTCTAGGATAGAGTCTGTTGTTTTAAGTGAATGAAGTGCATTGTTATTATGTTCAATTCTGTTTATTGGTTGTAGTATTTTTAATTTTGTCTGGAAAACTGGAAAATCTGAATTTCAAGATTTCTGGATTAAATAAAGTGTATCTGAATACACTAACTAACTGCAGTAATTGAGACATATGGTTATATTCAGCTACAGAGCAAATAATGATGCTTTTAACCTGGCCCTCCACTTCACACTACATCATCTGGACCCTCCAGGAAGCTACACTAGGATGATAAAGTATTTGTCGATTTTAGCTCTTCATCTTAGTTAGGGAGGGTTGCATCAGGAAGGGCATCTGGCATAAAAACCAAATCAACATGCGGACAAATTATTCACTGTTACTGTGGTTTGGTTTATCACCGGATAAATCAAAAATAAAAATAAAATGTTAGCCCTACTACAGGACAAGCTTCTCCACAGACTTCCTCACTGACTGAAAACAGCACATGGATTTGGAAAACATGCCTCTGACCTTCTAACCATCAGCACCACCCCACAAAGCTGTGTTCTTTCTCCCTTACTCTTCTCCCTGTAGAACAGCTACAACTCAAGCCACTGTCAGGGTCCTAGACAGGGGACAGATTCACCCTCACTGGGCTCATCTCTGAGGGAGATGAGTGTCAGTGGAAGATTTACCATTGGGTGACCTGGGACCTCATTTACAGTGGGGCAAAAAAGTATTTAGTCAGCCACCGATTGTGCAAGTTCTCCCGCTTAAAATGATGACAGAGGTCTGTAATTTTCATCATAGGTACACTTTAACTGTGAGAGACAGAATGTGGCATAAAATAGGTATTTGGTCAATAACAAAAGTTCAACACAATACTTTGTAATATAACCTTTGTTGACAATGACAGAGGTCAAACGTTTCCTGTAGGTCTTCACCAGGTTTGCACACACTGTAGCTGGTATTTTGGCCCATTCTTCCATGCAGATCTCTAGAGCAGTGATGTTTTGGGGCTGTCGCTGGGCAACACAGGCTTTCAACTCTCTCCACAGATTTCCTATAGGGTTGAGGTCTGGAGACTGGCTAGGCCACTCCAGGACCTTGACATGCTTCTTACGGAGCCACTTCTTCATTGCCCGGTGTTTGGGATCATTGTCATGCTGGAAGACCCAGCCACGTCTCATCTTCAATGCTCTTGCTGATGCAAGGAGGTTTTTGCTCAAAACCTCACAATACATGCCCCCATTCATTCTTTCCTTAACACAGATCAGTCGTCCTGTCCCCTTTGCTGAAAAACAGCTCCAAAGCATAATGTTTCCACCGCCATGCTTCACAGTGGGTATGGTGTTCTTGGGATGCAACTCACCATTCTTCTTCCTCCAAACACGATGAGTTGAGTTGTTACCAAAAATTTCTATTTTGGTCTCATCTGACCACGACAGTCCAATTCTCCTCAAGGTTCATCCACATGGTCACAAGCAAACTTTAGACAGGCCTGGACATTTGCTGGCTTAAGCAGGGGGACACATCTGGCACTGCAAGATTTGATTCCCTGTTGGCGTAGTGTGTTACTGATGGTAACCTTTGTTACTTTGGTCCCAGCTTCTGCAGGTCATTCACCAGGTCCCCCCATGTAGTTCTGGGATTTTTGCTCTTCGTTCTCATGATCAATTTGGCCCCAGATTGAGGGAGATTATCAATGACTTAGTATGTCTTCCATTTTCTAATAATTGGTCCCACAGTTGATTTATAGATTTGTAGTTTCACTCTTCCCAGCCATGTGCAGGTCTGCAATTTTGCTCCTGGTGTCCTTCGACAGCTTTTTGGTCGTGGCCATGGTGGAGTTTTGAGTCTGACTCTTTGAGGCTGTGGTCAGTTGTCTTTTATACAGATAACAAGTTCAAACAGGTGCCATTAATACAGGTAACAAGAGGAGGACAGAAGAGCTTCTTAAAGAAGAAGTTACAGGTTTGTGAGAGCCAGAAATCTTGCTTGTTTGTAGGTGACCAAATACTTATTTTACACAGGAATTTATAAATAAATTCTTTAAAAATCCTATAATCTGATTTCCTGGATTTTTTTCCACATTCTGTCTCTCACAATTGAAGTGTACCTATGATGAAAATTACAGACCTCTGTCATCATTTTAAGCGGGAGAACTTGCACGATAGGTGGCTGACTGTATTACTATGATTTTTTTTTTTTTTTTGTCCTTTCGGCTTATCCCATGAGTTCAGGGTTGCCACAGCGAATCATTGTCCGCATGTTGATTTGGCACAGTTATTACGCCGGGTGCCCTTTCTGACGCAACCCTCCCCAGTTTCTACTGGGCTTGCTCAAGAACACTTTGACATGTGACTGGAGGAGTTGGGGTTTTTCTGCTTATCTTTGTTAGAGGTATATGGCCTGTTGTTGTAACATTAGTGTCATACCTTTGATTTCGTTATTTGTCCAACAAATTTCTAGATTAGGTAGGTTCTTGGGATAAAAAACTAAACACCTCTTCAACAAATGCAGGCACTCTAAGTAGAGAGAGGACAGATAAGGGAATATATTAGTCTGGAAGCTCCACTGATCTTTTGGAACACGGCAGGAAAAACTCCCAATATGCAGCTAATGAATTTACATCAGCTTTTTCTTACCTTGGGACAGTTCCTTGTTGAATTTAACTCATCTGCAGAGAAACTCAGATGTGAACTGTGTATATCTAACCGTCATTTCAATTCACAGTGCCCCCGGAGGCCAGACAGTGATGGGGCTGGCCTTGTACCTTTCATACCTGGAAAACCTGAAAAAACCTTAAAAGAAAGAAGCATACGTTCCTGTAATGAAATAGATGGGATGGAGGCAGAAAAAGACAAGGGACATAAAATGAGAAGTAGCCAAGATCAGAGCAAAAGCCATCACTGGAGAAAACAACAAATGAAGGAGGGACCTCAGGGACAGACATCATACCAGATAAGAGGTGGAACGGTCTGTTGCTCAACATTCAGCCACAACCAAAGTCAATAAGCCGCACCTGAAGGACATCATAGGTGGTATGGCTGCCTCCACCAGCTGCTTCATGATGATCTGAAACAGAAGAGTTAGTGCAGTGAAGAAGGGACTCTGAGGTGCTGCTAACTCTTTCCAACCAAAAAAGTCGACTGGAGGTTACAGAGGTTCCGACAGAGTGGTTCCTTAGCACTTTAAAGACTCCACTTAGGTCCAGAAGACTTTCTTTACACTGGTCCACAGACCACAGGGTTAGGTCCAGAAGACTTTCTTTATACTGGTCCACAGACCACAGGGTCAGTGGTTTGATCCCCGGTCCCGTCTATATGTCAAAGTGTCTCTGGGCAAGATACTGAACCCCTACAGCCCATTTCCATCCCCAGCTGTGCAGTGCCGGTCCAAGCCCGGTAGAAATTGGGGAGGGTTGAGTCAGGAAGGGCATCCAGTGTAAAATCTGTGCCAAATCAACATGCAGAGTACAGAGTAATTATCCAAAAGGGGCTAGACACATCAGTGGACAACCCCCAAAAGATATTGCTTAAATGATTGTGAAATGTCAAGATAAAAGTGTGTTAAAACATAAAATATATCAACAAAAAATTGTTTACATATTAGGTGAAACTATACAGTTAAAAACAAAGGATCGATTAAAAAAACACATGTATTTGTAAGTTTTTAAATTAAATTAAACAAAACAAAAATTGTATCAATATAGATCAAACTTTTTCCTGAAAAATTCTAGAAACTCTAATATTAAAATCTTCATTCAAACCTCTTGGATAGAGCCTTTTAACCATTTTATACATAGTGGTCACTACAGAGGACAGCTATTAAAAACTGTTCTCATAGCTGTCCTCTTGTATATGAATGTATATGAATTTTGGATTTTTTTCCAAGGCTGCCTCTCACCTTTTTCAAAAATCTTTATTAATAATAATCTGATAAGCAAAAAGTTCAACGTCCATGAGACTTATTTACATGCTTTGTTCATGTAGACATACCCAGAGACAAAATCATATCTCAATACAAAAAACAATATTATATTTTGGGAGACATTAATCCAGTGTCAAAGTAATGTACAAAGGAAAGTAAAAATACATAAATTCAATATAAACATAATGTATTTGCATATCAGCCAACACATTGGATCCTAGTGCGTCATCCCATACACTGCCATCTATTGGCCAATCGTGATAAGTGCTTTTTCCAAACCCAAATCGAAGATTGCCGACAGAAATGCCAAATAAAGCAGGAATATCATTTTATAGCAGGAAAAAACATAGTATCAAGCAACATCTAAGGATTAATATAATTGTTAAAATCTCCAGATATTTATCTTATATATTGAGAAATGTGAAATATGCAATGACTCAAATAGACTTCGTGCATCACTGGCTATATTTTTAAATGCAATTTATACTATTACTGTAACTTTGCTATTACAGCCCTGATCTGCAGTGACTTTTTTTGTGTTAATCAATTCATAACCAATGGAAATGCATTACATGTCCTTCCGTGACCCAAATCTGTATTGAATTAACAGTGTAAACAAAGTAAAACACGTTTCCAGCTGATAATTGCAAAATAGCTGTTGCCTGAACCTCATATGAAACTTGATTCAGTAAAGATGAATCAACTGTGAATTACATGTATGGTGATGGGGTCTCAACACAAGGCAATATAGGGAGCTAACAAAGTCAGAGCTTATATAATTATAAAATTAAGCACCTGGTACCTTTAACAATGGTAAATTATTGTAAATATTTTTTTCATTTTTTAAGTATTTAATAATTTAGCACACATCTCTTTTATTAAAAATGATTTTAAGCCTTTAAAAGTCAAGCCCGTGGGGTTGTATGACCTTTAATGAATGTCTAAAGCTGTTCCATACATAACTTTTTCCTCCTGAGTGTCCATACTGTTTTCAATACTCTATGTCTAGCTTGTATGCATGACACCTACTGCATGCCGTCATCTGTTGGTCTTTCTAAGGTTTCATCAAACATTTTTGGTTTGGAAGGCTATTGGAGAGTGGAGAGTGTTTTTTTTTTACCCCTGCAGATCGGTGCTGCCTGAAATTACGAGGAACCTCAAACGCAGCATCGGTGCTGTCTGAAATTACGGGGAACCTTAACGCAGCATGTAAAAGATTTAAAACCCCACGAGCCAAATTTTTAAACTTCACTTTAATTAAAACTATAGTGATTTTAGCAAGTTAGTTAACCCTCAGGTTGTCATCTGTTGGATAATTTAATATTTAACAATTCCATACGGACCCTGTATATCTCGTAAGCAGCAGTAAGTTAACATTCTCTAGTTTTAAATCTATTTGCTAGTTGCTAGTAGCAAGTAGCTACTAGCTTAGATACATAGGTTACTAGCTAATTTAAATGTTCTTAGTTTGTGTTAGCTGTAGCCTTATGTTTGCTAGCTAGCCCAGTGGCAGTCGTAGGATATTAAACAAGAAGACTCCAAAGGCTTAATGTTATTCCAGAAAGAAACATAATTTCATAATCCTCCGATATCATTTTAACTAAACCTAAGTTAGCATGACATCTTACTCAGTGAATCTAACCTACTTGCAGCTTTTCGTTAACAACACAAATGCCCTTCAACAAAGTGTTTCTACTCTCTCCTTACGCAGATTGGGGATTGGTGGCCCTTTCATCATAACATAAGTTCCTAATACTGGGTCAGATATCAAAGGTTTGTAAATAAATGTCCTTTATGTTGCCATCAGGTTACACTTGATAGGTCTGTAACAAGCAGTAGGATTCCAGCATTTTAGGTAGACTATGCAGAATAAAATAAAATTAAAATTAAAATGACAGGAATACTAAGATGAAGATATATTAAACAGCAACAAGCATCATATTAGTTAATGTATCAATGGCAAATCTTTATTAGACAGATGACAGTGTTGCTCAAACTCAGTCTATTGGAATTGTCCAAGGAATGGCTAATAATAATATAGGTAGGTAACAATGTAGCATATCAGATCGGTAAAAGACTGATGCAAAAGCAGCATAAACAACAGTATTGACTAGGGTCCACTTTAACAGTAACCAGTTTTATAGATATTCATGTGAAACATGCTGTATAGTACCAAAAATGACTAACCGTCATTTCCAATAAATAAACTAAAGTCAGGTTATTAGCATATATTCTTTTGTTTGCAGCAACATCACATCACAATAAAAGAAGCAACACCAACAGAAGAGACTGATTTCACCAGCATTTAACAAGAGGGCAGTGAACAACAACAACAAAGGGTCTGTATATACACAACATCTCAAGAGGTAAGAAGCCATTCTTAAACTTTCATTATTCAGGAGGAAAGGTTAAGCATGTACTAAAAAGGATAGAGGATATAAATAATTTATGTTCCCATGCATTCATGACGTTGCGTCTTTGCAAGACGGCATACAAGTAGATCACTGCGGTTTATTGTGAAGTCCCCGTCAAAATTACCTTAAATGACCTTTCAAAAATACAGAATTTCAACAATTACCTACTGAATGTGGTGTAATTCCAGAGTTTTTTTTTTATTTCTTAGTTCTCTTTTTACTATAATAAAAATAAGAGAAAATGGAAAACAAAAGATGGTTAAAAACTGTGTTCTATTATTAAAATTTAAGAATTTTCAATGTATAAATAATGTTTTAGTGCAACCAGTCATTTCACCATTGTAACAGATGGATCATCCACCTGCTAATCATGAAAAATCTCCACCAAAAAAGAAAATGCCTCCCTCTAAGCCATCCACTTTGGAGTCCCCAGATGTATTTGAGGCTATAGCTGCAGGTATGTGCAGTGCATATAGGTGGTTTTAAATCAAACAGGAAAGAAGCAACAAACAATCTGCTTCCATGCATCTAGCAACAGGAGCAACAGGAAGTTAGAATGAAGTATCCAATAAGTGTGCATGTGAGAGGTGTGCAATGGAAACAGCATTTGTCAATGTACGTGTAAACACATTTTTTTCAGATGAATTGTGTAACTCCTATTGCGGATTCACTGCACTAACTCATCACAGTCACATAGTCTGCTGGTCAAAGAAGTAACTTTATGATAACATGTTAGACTATTGAGTGAAATTAGCTGGTTTTGCTACAGGTGCAAATGGGGAGGTCAATATGCTGTTTTCAAAATTTGCTGAAGTGTTAAGGTAGGTCATTTAACTAGTACATTTCAGTTATATAGATGTATACTTGCTTGATCTACTCTTGATTATCTATTATGCATAAATAAATATGCACTAGGTTTTCAACTGTTGTGTACATCTGCAACTATGTACATAACAGTTAAAAAAAATAACATTAGAGTAGAGCAACTACAAAACACGTACACATTTCATAGTTGCACTAATTTAATGTCTGCATTTGTGGTTTTTTCAGGGAGAGAGCTGCAGTAGACACCTCCCAGATGAAAGAGTTGGAGAATATTTTGATAGAAGCTCGAAACTTTGAGGACTACTTAAGAGAGAAGAAAACACATCTGAGGCAGACATTGACTCTAATTTCTGATAAGCTGCAGGGTTAAACATTGACTATTCCCTACATATGAAGCATGAGGTATAGCTGTTTCTTTTACTGACTAGTAGCTTCTTTCAGTGAAAAAGCTTTGTTTCTAAACTGTACACGTGACTTATATAACTAATACACATTTACAGTAATTGTTTTTTTTTATTATGAGATTAAGTAAAAACTCATTTTGAATTGGAATTGTTATGTATTTCACATCAACAAAAACTTCAGTGTTATTATTCATTCTTTGTATCAGGCTTACATTTTGTGAATGTAAGCCTAAATGTTAATGGCAAAATGTCTTTAGTTCAAGAACAAAAAATATGAATGAGTTTACTGTTGTATGAAGAGTATTAAAGAATAAAAGTAAAGACGATTTTTATCTTGTCATTTTTAGTAAGCTTATTAAGCGATCGAAGCCAATTCAACACCCCAAAGCACACACCACAGAAAATACAAATGGAGAAACGCCAACTATGAAAGAAAAGATTGAAAAAGAAATGTTTTTGCAAAAGTTGCACTTCCATTTTCCTTTAAATGACTTTTTTTATTTTATTTTTATTTTTTTGTCCTTTCGGCTTATCCCATGAGTTCAGGGTCGCCACAGCCGATCATTGTCCCCATGTTGATTTGGCACCATTTTTTTTTTTACGCCGGATGCCCTTCCCGACGCAGCCATCCCCAATTTCTACTGGGCTTGGACCGGCACTGCACAGCAGAGGATAGGAATGGGCTGTTGGGGGTTCAGTGTTTTGCCCAGAGACACTTCGACAAATAGCCGGGACCAGGGATCAAACCACTAACCCTGTGGTCCCTGAGTGACTCCCTTACCAATTGATTTAGTCTGCAATATTATGACATTTACTGTATTGTGGAGGTACATGTCTGGTCAGCAGAGGGAGCAAGTGCACCACATGTTTAGCTGCTAAAATCTTAAATTGACATTACCAAGTATTTTATTAACATTGAATATTTAGACTCAGTATGATGGAAAGTGTGTGTTTTTTTTTTTAGCAAATATTACAAATATATTTATCAGTTTTTAGTTCCAAGGAGTAAAACTAGATGTTTTAAGAACAGCTTTGTTCCTGCTGCTGTTACAGTGATGAACAAGCAGTTACTTCTCTACATTTTTAATTGAGTTCTACATACTTACTTAAATTGGTATTTCTTAAATTTCTTGTTGTTTATCCTCACATGCAATAGCACTCTTAATCGATGTAGCGTAAATGTTTGATTTTGAAATAGCACTAGAGCACTTTAATTGTTCTATTGATTATTATTTATTATACATTTTTATTACTGTAGTTGCTTTGGTTCCAAAGAGGCGGGAATGGCTCAGTTGGGAGAGTGGCTGCCTGACGACCATAGGGTAGGAGGTTTGTGCCCTGCTCTTCCCGACCACATGTCAGGGTGTCCCTGGGCAAGACACCGAAAAACTATGCCAAATCAACATGTGGACTAATTATCAGCTGTGGTGACCCTGAAGAAAAAAAAAAAAGTCAAGTACTTTTAATAAAACTAGGTAAAATATCAATCATGTACTTATTTTTACTTAAGTCGAAATGTCAGTGGGTGCACACTTTTCCATTACTTTACTATTAATTTTACATTTACTCAAGTACACTTTGTGTACTTCATCCTCCACTGAGCAAATCTACCTACAGGTACAAATAAAGTATCCTGGACCTGATGTATTTGCAAAACTTGAACTGAACCGTAACATTTTCAGTTGCATGATGATTTATTGCAGCCAGAGTTAGTATATAGATCTACAGGAAGGATACAGACTTGCTACAGCCAGATAAGAGAATTATTTGTTTTCTCCTCAAATGCTCTGGCATTCCATGTCCCATGAAAAATATTGTTAACAGGCAGCACGGCCCTGCCCAGGTCGTTGAACTTTTTGGCATCTGAAACATTTTTTTTACCTGCCTTTTAAAATTAAAAAAGATTTTCAGTTCGCACATTAACCTTTAGCTTTGATGCAGTGCCTCCAATCCCACAGTATCCTCCAATTGCACTGCTGATATAACCAACTGTAATTTGACTTATTATATTTGCATAAGGTACAGGAAGAAATTGTGACTCCATGAATTAGGGGTGGGTAAAATTTCAAGCCAAATATAAAGGTAATATTAATATAGTTTTTTCCAGAACTTGGAACCTGACCTTATTTGCAGGGGATTTCTGTGAGGGTAGTGTAAGAGAGCTCAGGGTACATGTGAGATTGTTTAATGTCACAGGGAAACACAGATAAATAAGAGGGATTTAGCAAACTAATTTTCACAGTACCAAAGTCCAATATCCAAAATCCAAGTTCCAATATGCACAATTCAAGAGCAAAATTACTTTTCTTAGCCATGTCCAATGACATGTCAAAGGTGCTGAGATCCAGTTTTAGCAATCCAGCAATTAACTAGTCGTGCGGAATGTACGACACGGAGTGCGCAGTACAGGAAACCCAAGTTGAGCCTGGTGGTAGTGTGTCACAGAAAGGTAGACAGGTTATCAGGCAACAGATCTAGCAGACAGACTTCAGGAAGATTAACAGACAGAGGTTTAACAGGCAGATAAGGAGTAATAGGCAAACAGATTACTAATGCCCAAAGCTCAAAGCAGAAAACGGATAGAAGGCTAGAAACTAGCAGAACTGTGGTGAGAGCTGGCTTTAAATAGGATGGTAAAGCTGCCAGAATGAACTATGAAACCGGAAATAAGGCAGAGGAAGGAAAGAGGTTCTGTTACAGTATTTAAACTAAAGGTAACTGAACTGTTTACTAAGGAAATGTAACTTGAATGGAACAAGCTCTTCTTATTAGACTCCATGTTATTCGGTAAAACAAAGATCAGCAGTTAAGACTGGCCTATTTTGGGGGGAGGAATAATGCCCTGCAGTGCATATTTTGAATTATATATAAATAAAAATGACTGATGAATTAAATGTTTTAATTTTAGAAAATTAATTGTTAGGTTATGTTATTATTTTATGTTATATTATTGTATTATTATATGGGGCGGCTGTAGCTCAGTTGGTAAAGGCAGTTGTCTATGGACCACAGGGTCATTGGTTCAATCTCCAGTCCCAGCTATATGCCAAAGTGTCTCTGGGAAAGACACTACACCCCCAACAGCCCCTTCCCATCCCCAGCTGTGTAGTGCCCTGAACTCATGGGATAAGCCAAAAGGACAAAAAAATATATATAGTATTATTATATATATTATATTATATATTAATTGAAAAAAAAATTTTTATTACTGTAACATGTTAAAAATAAATTATATTTACTTTTATTTGATTTTATCAGATGGAGAATTGATACAGCTGCAAATGTTTTTGAGTGCAGGGAGAAACCTATTTGGAGTTTGGAGACCATTTTGGAGTTCTAAAGGGTGAGAAAGTCATTAATGTTACAATGTGCCTGCTTGAATCTGGAATCCTGACTGGGGAGGAGAAAGAGGAACATTATTGTGATATATAGAACAATGAATGATTTTTATTATGAGTGTAATGTATATAGAATGGCAGCTATTAGACTATGATTTGAGGCTTTTAGAACAACTTAGTTGATCATAACTTAGTTGATATGAAGAAACCACATTAAAGCTTAGAAAGTCCCTGAATTATTTTTCCAAAATAAAGATTTTAGAGGATGTATTGCCTGCCAAAGGTCTGTTCGAACAATGCTTGGAATGTCAGGGAGGAGCTGGAAACTTTAGAATGGGATGTCTACCCGAGAAAAATGTCACGAGAATGCAGTTACCTATTCAAAAATGGCATCTCCAAGAAAGTGAAGTAGACCTATCAGTGTTGTAAGGAATCAATAATAGGGTCACAGATGATCTGCCCTGTTCAATGGCTGTTTTAAAATCTGTTTAAATCAAACAGATTCCATACAATTTCAGTGTATAATCAATGAAAGACATATAATAATCTCTGACTCAGAATTGAATTTTAAGGCTCATTTGGGATCTGTCAAGAAATCTGCTTTTTATCCCCTCACACATATTGCTAAGCAACACAGAGAAACCAATGCACACTTTTTTATGCATCAGACTGCTCCCCTCTCTGGTTGACCCAAATACCTCATAAACCATCTACAGTTGATTTAGAACTCTCCAGCAAAGTCCTGACAAGTGTGTTACGCCTGTGTGCTTACACTCGTTGCCTTTCAGCTTCCTTGATAATTTTAAAATTCTTTTACTTGTTTTTAAAACACTTCTTGCACCTTCATCAGGTGAGATGAAGGTTCTTTATCTTGCACCAGCTTACAGTACCTGTCTGACATGAAACAATCTGTGCTCTCAGATCCTCTGGCACAAGTCTTAGATGTTGCAGGAAAAAACTTTTGATGTGACAGCTTTTAGATTTCACTTTAACAAAAAAAAATGTGGAGATTAAGGGCAGAAAAACAATGTGTGTATATATATATATATATATATACACACATTATATATATACACACACACACCTTTATTTTTCCAAAGTTATCATTTCTAACGTTTTGAAGTTGAAACTGTCAGGAATATAATAATTCTACTGTGTGTTTATTATAGTCATAGTGGGTAGTGGAGCCATACTGGAGGGCATTATAATAATACCTGGTTAGAATTTTTGGCCTCCTGATTAATTTTAAGTAGAGTGGCCAAAACATTAGGACCAGTACAACTTCAGCACCCACTGGTGTACTTAATGAAGTGAAGTTTCTGTTTTATTGCTTGGTAAGCTTGTTCATCATTTTTTTCAATAATCTATACAGCACCTTAAATTGCATCAATCTACATAAAAAGGTCCTATATAAACAGTTTGATTGATTAATTGGTTTATTTAGTAATTAATTGATTGGATTATTGATTGACTCATTGATTCATTCATTTAATTACATGGTGGATGGATAAGCTGCTCATAAAGGAACAGTTTAGAAAAATTTGCCTAGAAAAATGTTTTGTTAGTTAGTCTCTAATACTACTCAAATACTACTTAATGTCTAGGACCAGATAATAAGACTTTGAAGATCATCTTGCTCTGAGTTTTTTTTTTATTTGTGTGTGCTCTCTTGTCATTTTGTATTTCATTCAGGGACCCTAAAAAGCACTAAAATTACTCAGTTTGTATTTGACTTGTTGTGATTGCCATGGTCACACAAGAAGAGTTGAACATCACAGAGCTGAATTTCACATAAGATATTTATTATATAAGACATAAACATAAATTCTGTACTGCTACTAAATACTGACATTTTATACCAGAAAGTGGTCATGAAACAAAATCAGCACAAAAGCAAATCAAGTACATAAATTCTAAAAGAGCACCTAACCCTAAAAACACTAAGATTTATCTGCATTTACATGTCTTGGTTAGAGTGTGGTTAGTTTTTCGACTGACACAACACAATGTGTTGCAACTGCCAACATACAAAACACTTGTTTCTGCATTGAATACATATTTTAAACACTGACAGTGAAAGCTGGAAAAATATATGAGCAGTGTCAACTTATGACATCGGGAAAAAGTATGAGTTAACAAACCAGGAATCAAAACAATAATTAATCAATAAGTCAAATCAGATTTTGGATGTGAGTCAGAGCTACTTTTTTTTTTTTTTTTAAGAACTCAAAAACCTTCTGCTTGCTATTGTCAAGAAGCATCTCATAAAGAGGTGTCAGAAGATCTCAGAAGAGACACAATCAAGAAATGAGAGTATTCATTTGAGAGGTCAACAGACAACATTTTGGAGGTATTTTTGTTTTTAATTAAACTGACCACAGTTTTAAACCCCTTCAGTAATTATAAATATAATGTTTCACAATAATCTTTAAATCTGAATTGAATAAAATGATGCGCTATATATTTGCAAAGGCATTACCTTTTTATATTAATTACAAAATAAGTCCTTTGTTCTGTTTTTCACAAAAAAGCTAATTCAGTATTGGTTCAAAACTCGCACCACATATGTGCATCAGACCTCTGCTTGCTTTCTTCTTAACCGTGCCAATCCAGCCCTGCATGACACATTCACCTGAAAATTAAAGTTACAACAATGGCATCCGACAAAGACAGATTCCTCTCACTCCACATTCATTACGTGTGCCAGCATTAGTGCAAAAGATTCACTAGTTGTTCAGATGTGGACCATGACATACCTGATCTCTGTTCTGAGTGTTTTAGTACTGCATTTCACACATTCCAGTTATATCTTTATTCCATTCAGTTTTTCCTAGCAGGAGAGGGTGTAGTTGCTAAATGCTTAACTAGACTGACAAGCTGCTGGTGAACTGTGACTGCTGCTGGACAAATACAGTAGCATCCAATCTTTTTTTAGAGTTGATTTACTGCATGCTGCTGCTAAAAAAGGCTGATTAGATTGATGCAAATAAGATGAGAAAATTAGCAGATCAGGAAACCAACACAGTTAATTTATTAAACAGCTCTAGTTTCAGAGTCAGATGTGACGTGGTGGATGAAAAAAATTCTAAAACCTTTAAAACAAACTCTAAAAACAAGTACAGTACATTAAGTCTTTGTTGATTTGATTACACTCACTAAAACAAAACTTTGATAATTGAACAAATGCACTTTTTAATAGTTTAAACCTTAGTAGCCTTATTGTACTCTAGGTGCACATCACATTTATTCATTCCTCACTGCCTTACATCATCTTCTTCAGAGAATAGTCACTCTATACATCTTAAAGTGTCAGCCCTACATGTCTCTCCATACCTTTTTTCTTCATATTTGTAGAAGAGTGACATTTTTAATTCAATTGAATTTATTTAGTGCCAAATAAAAACTTTAGTCACATTAAGGCGTTGTGTTTAGTAACCTCAAGACCTTACAGACGTTTAGAAAATGTCCAATATAGCCTTGAACAAAATACCTCCGACATATAAAAGGGCTCAGGGTTGGCGGTCACCTGCCTGAATTTGTAGATTGTACTAAACTGAACTCTAAACTGAAGGCGTTTCAGTGCGTTTATGCACCTATGACTCCACACGTGTGGGAAAATGAAATCCAAAACACTCGTATTCAAGGGTAATATTTCTTATTACTTAGAAGGTGTTTGCAGTTTTATGTCTCCGAAACATTTTTGACATTTTCCCAACAGCTTGTTTTGGCCCTCTGGTGGCAGATAGTTTCTCTACATGGTCAGAGCCATCCAACCAAATTCATTAAAAAAAAGACAAAAAAATTACAAAATTATATTATTTAGGAAATCATGTTTCATTTTCAATATATAAATGAAAACCTGCGTTTTTGTCAGATGCAGCAACTAGCACAGATGAACATTTAGTTTTTAAACACATTTTCAACTACAGTAGTCATCCACAAGTCAAAAAGATGTTTTTATGTTAAAAACATTTATTTTTAAGCAGAAAAAAGGCACACCAGGCTTAATGGAAGAAGAGCACATTTTTTCATTTTGTGGAAAATGAAACAGGAATGAATTTTTTTACAAAAGCAACTTTTGACTCTTGCATTTTCACTTCCATCTCAGCGCTGGGAACTTTGATTCTTTTGTAATATTCACTATATTCACTATTTTAATATTTTTGTGTTAACTTGAAATAAGTGTCATGTGCTTATTTGTGTACTAATGTTTTTTCTAGTGGTTGGAATCAAGTGAAAATAAAGTCTTAGTGGATATAGTATAAGAAAGTATTTAATAACCTGTGGTTTGCCTATATTTTCCATAGTGATGTATGTTCACTGAAATAAAAGTCCTGCCTTGACTTATTGTTAACTGATTAAAAAAACTATTTTAGATCTAAAACAAGGAATAAATGCAGTATGCACTATGCATGACAGAGACAAAAGAACTTCTGGGATGTGACGTGAAAAGCTGAAAAAAGTTCAACTTTATGCAAATATGCTATGTTGTAGTTCAGTGAGTAGAAACTAAAGCAGACGGAGTTAATTACCCAACATGAATGACTTTAATAAAATCGAGGAAAATCTGATCTCCACAGACACAGTTTCCTGATTATTTTCTACACGTTTGTATGTAATGTTGTTTGATGTGTGTTACCTGGTTATTAAAAAGACGTATGAAAACAAATCACAGACATTGTTAGTGTGTTTATAATGATTTAGAAAATAACGCAGTACATCCCCCTAAAGCTACACATTTTTACACATTTTACCACACAATTTACTGCTTCAACCATTGAAGAGTCACACCATTTTCATAAAGGTGGCCTGTACTAGGCAAATGTTCTGCACTTATATAGTGCTTTTCTACCTATTGGCCCTCAAAGCTCTTTACACTGCTTGGGGTTAAGTGTCTTGCTCAAGGACAATGTGACCGGAGGAGTCGGAGATCAAACCAACAACTGCGGCATTGCTGGACTACTGCTCTACCTTCCTGCTCCTCAGTCAGTTTTTTTTTTTGGCAATTTATGCAGCTTGTAGTTTATTTAAAAAAGGGATATAGGAAGGGAAATGTGAAAGCTTTTCAGTGCAGCATAGAGCTATTTTAGAATCGGGACCTTAATCAGCTTTATTTGGCAAATGTACTAACACACACACAGAATTTCCTCTGGTTGTTGATAGCTATCCAAGAGTAAACATACAGACACTATAACAATGACAATAACAGAAAGAAAATAATAGAAGCACACACAAAATGAGTAGCAAAGCTACAGACAAAAAAAGAATGACTTAAAAATGCAGACCCAGGTTTAGTGTTTCTGCTAGTTCCAACACATTTACTTGTAAACCAAAAGTGCAGTGTGTGCTTAGATATTGTGTGGGGTTATAGTGGTTGTTTACTGTCCACACCACGGTGTATAGCAGCAATGTAGCATTATGAGGTCAGCGGTTAATGAGTATGGTGGCCTTTCTAGAGGAAATTATTTTGCAGATATCCACAATATTCATTTTGAATAAATTGATGATGTGCATATCTGAAACTGAAAGCCCATTATACATGCATGGAAAAGGGACTACTGTTGTTGTCAGTTTGTGCTCTTTGGAGTGCATTTCTTAATTTGATTGTGTTGTGGCTTATTGCAGTATGCTTCTCAATGCTGCGCCTATGTTGTCAAATTGATGAAGTTACTTTTTTATTTGCTTGTGTTTGTGTGTTAGTGTTTTCTCAATATGCACAACTGTGAGCTCTCAAGGCCACCATAGAATACAGTACACATGCTGTGCATAGAGTGTCTGAATGAACAGGTGATCTCAAAAAAATCTTAGGTGCAGTCTCTTTTTAATCTCTAGTAAAATAACCTTTGGATATTGGGAAATTGATAAATGTCTTTTTTGTCCATGTGTAATGACTGAGGAAGTCACACCTTTACAGTGTTTTAAAGTTTTGTTGTTTGATGAAACAATTTGCTTTTGTTGCATGTTTTTAATCTTTTGTTAGTGTGAAAACATTTTGCAAACAAAATGTGTCATTCAGTGAAGTGAGCTTGAGTTTCATCTTGTGTGGCAACTGTTTTGAAAATGTGACTTCTGGGGTAACCTAAATGTATAAGCATAGCAGAAATACTGTAATAAGAGCGCTCGTCATACTCGCTGGTTTGTCATGTGATATAACGTCTTGACGTCACTATTCCCCTATGTTAGGCACTAACGTCCACCCCCAGCCTACAGCTAATGTGTGCAGATCCCATTCCGAGCAGCATCGGCGAGCAGGTAATTGAAACACACAGGGTTTACATTTTCTTTCAGTAATTAAAACATGTTAGATTGTGATTAAACTGTTTTAAAAACACACCCATAGAAATAACGTGCAGACCAACTTTACTTTGGCGGGTTCTACAGGAAGTTTGTGTAGGTGAAAAGGCAGCGTGCTTTGTGAGGTAAGAGAGAAAACCCCTGCTTCCATCGCATTTGTAAAGGTAAGGGGAACCTTCTCGTTCTTCTCATCTTCAACTTGTCCAACCAGTTACCTGACTGTGCCTGTAGTAGCATGTAAAGTAGTAGAGCGTAGCGTTCAATTCAACCGTCTGTTTAATGCTCCGCTGACCTGTGTCTGCTGTCCGCAAAGCTTGTTTGCAAATGTTAACGTGTTTTTTTTCCTCTGGTTGTGGAGAAAACAAAGTCATTGGAAATTCCGAAACTTACTTACTCACAACGTTTTAGTGAGTCTTCAACAGAGAAATCAAAAGCGGCGTTTCACCAAAATTGATTAATCAGATTAACCCTCATATTTTACCACAGTATCTAATTCTCATAGGTAATGGTGAAACACGCTCATTTATGTTGAATTTAAAAAGCAGACGCTCATTATTTTAACAGTTATGTCTAAAAAAAACGTTGTGTCACGAATATTGTTTAGCGAGAGCGATCAGAGAAGAACACGCTTCGTCCGTTTGGAGCTCCGGGGCGGATTGTGCACGCGCAGTGTCAGTTTTTATGTTAAACTCCTTTCTTATACATTTACTACTATTCACACTTACTACAACATATGTTTTTCCTTTTTTCCCAGGTCGTACTGATGGCTGCCTGTGGTTGTTCCAGTGTTTTATTTTTTGATACATGTAGCAATGGGTTCTACTTTGAAATGGGTAAAGATGAATTCATACTTGAGTCTTTATTAATATGTTAATTATGTAAGACTAATATGGTATGTCATATACATGCTTGTATTTCTCATAATACCATCTCTATTCTTTTTTTATTTAATTCTTGAGATCCTTTGCTGTATTCCACTTTCTAGAGCCTGCAGGTAAAGCATTTATCATATATAACAATTTTTCCTTCCTTGCCAGTCTATCTCAGGGCCACAGAGAGACATACACAGACAAGACAACCATTCATAATCACATTCACACCTAGGGACAATTATAGATTCACCAATTAGCCTAACATGCATGTAAAGTCCATACAAAACTCCACACAGAAAGGCCACAGCCAGCAAGCCAGCCGGGGTGTGACCCCGCAGCGCAGCACTCATAGGGTCATGCTCCATACTGAATAATGCATTCCAGCATGACTCCACTATCCACTGTGACCTCAATAATAAACACAGAATATAATTATCAGCTTTCTGACAACTTAAAAATTGGGAAATTATAATATTGTAGAATTCATGGCAGAGCTTCTGTATTGGATTGCTTTATATTGTAAATGTATACTGTAATAAATTGGTCAATGGGTTTATATTTAATACACAATCTTAAGACATTGCATTTGGATCTAGTTTATTTCTTTATTTTAATGCTTTGCCCTGTATACGTCTTTTCCTGATGTTATTATGTTTTTCTTCTCCAAAATTCAGATGTGTATGAGGACGCGTTTAACATTTCCAATCAGTGCCCAAAATGTCTGATCAAAAGCAAGGACAACAAATTCTTGCTTTTAAAGGAAGACCAATTTCAAGCACAAAATTTACCTACAACCGAGTCTGGTAATATACATCAAAATACAGATTAATATACTTTAATTTGTCATTTGTAGATTGAGCTTTATAAACAACTAATGTGTGCTCATGTGTGGTGCAGAAAACACATTGTCTTCTAATTTAATGGACTGACTTCTGATATTTTAGGTCTCTAAAATAAGATAATTGCTGGAAATTTGTTTTTAGAGCAAAATTTGTACAATATGTAGTACAAAATGCTTATTTCTCCTCTCAGGTTGTAGTTTCAACATCCAGATCTACAAAAACAATGAATTAGGAGGAGACAAGGGCAGGCCCGTCATGCTTTATGCCACTAAAGATGGGAAGAAGATGGTGGTATGTTGCAATGAGAAGGAGGAAATATGTCCTGTGGCAATGGTGAGCATAAACAAGTTAAAAATGTTTGCTTAGGATTTTTACACTAATGTGTGTGTGTGTGTGTGTGTGTGTAAACACAGAAGAGGACTTTGAAAAGCTTTTATGAAGTTTACTTTAGTTTTACATACATGGTGTGTATCTCATATTAAACAGTTTCAGAATTTAAAACTAAAATAAAGGAAACTTGTGGAAACACTATTGATTGAAATAAAAAGGTTATGTTATACTAACTATGTAGGTTTGTGGGAAAAAGTATTTGCAACCTTAATTACAGCATCCAAAAAATCAAAAAAAATGACTTAACTGACATCCATCAGTCTGGGAAGAGTTACAGAGCGATTTTTGAGGCTCTGGGACTACACACTTGCAATTCTACATGAATTCAGCTCTTAGACCTTCCTGGAGGACAGCATTGGGTCGTCTGTGAGTTTAAGCTCAGGTGCAACTAGGTTACGCAGTAAAGTAATGATTTTTAACATAAGAGTAAGTCGAGCTCAGAATGGTTAAAAAGAATTCAAATAAAAGCTTTTAAGTGTCCTAGTCAAAGTCCAGACTTGAACTAAGTTCAGGGGTTGTGATTTTATTCACATTGGTGATTAAGATACTGGATAAAGTTTTTGCTTCGATAAATACAATTATCATTAATAAAAGTATTTTGTGTTTGCCCAGGTTGACTATTTTTATGTTCAATTTAGTTTGAAGATCTGAAACTGTTTAGTATGGTCAGCACACAAAAAGAGAAGAAATCAAGGGGGCGTTGATTGTTTTTTTTAGTGCTGTAACTGAACAGTGAGTTTATTTTTTTTACACTTAGTGTTACAGGAAAACAAACACACTTCCTTCTCTGATTAAGAAGTTTCCTAGATAACAAATCCACTATGAAAAGAATACAAAACCCTTAACAGAATTATAACCTTAATTCCAAAAAAGTTGAAGGTGTAAACCTAAATAAAAAAAGAATGCAATGATTTGCAAATCTCATTTTTTGGAACTGTACAGAGATACGGTTCCTGCAGTTACACACCCCCATACACAGCAAAATGCCAAAGGTGGTAGAAGAACAAAAACTCACTAAGGACAAGTGTAATTATTGGTCTAAAAAATTCTCCATTACAAGTATCAAATTAAGTATTTTGCACAAGTGAAATTAATAGGCAGAATATCTACATTTTACTTCTTTAAGGTACATAAGTAAATGTAATTCACTCAAATAAACACTGTATTTTAAACAATAATGATTATAGTATTTATGGCACAACATGAACAGTTGGGCTGTTGTTAAATGTGGAGCTGATTTTAATAACTTGTGCTGACAGGCAGTTAACCTGTAATAATACATCAGCATTTATTAGTTCATAATGTTGTTATAAAAACATATACTTACTTATAAAACCACCAGGTGGTAGTAATGTTGTGGCTGATCAATGTCTACTTAAATCAGGGGATTTAAGCACTAGTGAAATTCACCTGTTATAAAGTTTTCCATCATAATCTCTATATATGATGTATAATTAATAATATATTGTATAGTTATTGTGCCTGCTGTGTTGTAAATATGATGTTTTGACTTTTACAGGATCTTCCAAATAACATTGTGGAAGCGTCACACAAAGCCGTTTTCTACTTAACCGATCTCAAAGCTTCTAACATGTTCTTGTTTGAGTCCTCTGTGTATCAGTGTAAATTCCTGGGATTTGAGCCTGATGAACATAGGCCATTTCTGAGCAAACTGGTCTTGCAAGAGAAAGATCACGATGAAGTTGTTGACTCTTGTGAGATAACCATAAGCAATATAAAGTCATAACCAAAGCAACAATAAAATGCCACAAACAACTTATGGTGCAGCTTGTCTAGAAAGTTTTCTCACTGTATTACTTCAATCTACAGGCACATCATAGATTGCTTATACAAAGACCTGTGCAGTGCCACTGACACAGCAGAGTGTAATTACTGCAACTTTAATAAAACAAAGAAGCATGCATGACAGTGTATTAAAAAAACAGCTAAATCATTATATCATTTTGTATTTTGAATGAGTAACAACTTACTATGAAGCATATAAAACCCCCAGTGTTCAATATTATAAAAGTTTAATTTATTATAATAACTTGAAGTAATCTGTCATTACTAAAATCTAATGACCCTTTTGTGGGGGGGGTCGGATTCATATCCACTTGAATAATTTAAGATTGAAAACCTTGGGCCTCCATAGAAGCAGCTTTGGAGTGTTCTCAATTATATTTGCCAAATCAGTAAAATGCTGATTGGATTAGATGGGCTGAATTTGAATAACCAAACACAAGAAATTAGCCTGTAAAATAAATTAGTTCACTTACTATATTTGACTTCATATCATCTCTGTGTCATTTATATCTCTGAGAGGGTAGTGTTATATTTTTGTATCTATAACTTCAATTTGATTTTATAGTTTTATATCATGCATGTAAATGTGCACGTCTGAAGGAGTTATTGCTACAGCATGGACCATAACTACATTGCAGACCTGTACTTTTTATTTCAGTAAGAAGTTTTTTTATATCTTCTGTTCTCCTCTGTCATTGTATGGAATGTATAAATATAAGGGTATCTGTAAATCTCATTTTGTTTATAATCTTTTCCTTACTGTAATTAATGTAATATGCAAACAGAGCAATAGCAATCTCATAAGTACACATTTTTTCACTCAGAATTCTGTTAAAATGTTTTTTTTTGTTAAAGTGAGATTTCAAATAAACTTTTCATAATGGCTCTAATCCTATTATTGTAGTAATACTCATGTCAGGGGTACAACAATAACTGCTTGTATTATAAATTGAATGAAACGGCTGTGTGTATGCTAAATATTTCATGGGTAAATGTTCAAATATATAAGTTTAAATTACAATAAATGTAATTTCTTTTTATTTTGAAAATGTTTATTTTAGTAATTGGAGTTGGTGAAAAGAATTTGAAATTCATACATTATTTTCAAGTCATTACAGAGGTACTTATATTACTGTCACTGAGTGTCGAGCGATTTTATAAAAAGACCGAAATTTGCAGCTCTTAATTTCTGACCTTGCTGTATATTATACAGTTAGCTTTATGGGGCGACTGTGGCGCAGGAAGGTTCAATTCCCGGCTCCTCCTACTTCACATGTTGAATTGTCCTTGAGCAAGACACTTAACTTAGTTGCCCCCGGTGAGTGTTGGCCAGCAGCATAGCAGCTCCCCCATCGGTGTATGAGTGCTTTGAGTGCCAATGGGTAGAAAAGCGCTATATAAGTGCAGACCATTTACCATTTAGCTGACAAAATGTTTGTACACTGCCACACTTTATTATCCATTCTGCTGCAGATGCACACAGGTACCACTGGCTGAGAATTGCTAGATGGTTTGAGTTGATTCATTTCAGATACAATCTCCCTTACTCTTCATGAACGTTTAATAGAGGAGCAGAGCTGATCTGGAGAAAACAAATTGATACTTGCAAGCAGCATGTGCTCCTGTCAGTTAGGATGCCCAGAACTTCTGATGTTAACACTGCTCAAATCTGTAGCACTGTTTTTATTCCTGATGCATTCAGAAGCAAAAAAATTCTATACACAAACAAAAACTGCTGCAAAAGGACCCAAACATGAACATATTTAATTAGATTTTTTAAGACCTTATGGAAGTATTGACTTTTTTGCTGATAATATTTTGCTATTAAATATATTATTTATATATCAGGATACATCTTATTAGCAGAATGAGTAGTGATATTTAATAGCTGGACATGTTGCTTATGATCAAACTCTACAGGGGAGCACAGCTTTAATTTAGTCCACACTGAACATAAATAGAAGTTAATCTACCTACCACACAAAGGAAACAGATTCCAATCACCTAATGATTACTGTAACTGAGGGAGACCAATCCTGAGCTGAGCAGTTATAACAATTACACACCAGTGAATCACTGTAATATTGTAAAAATTGTACATTTATAAGAATTTACATGTAAGCCAGGACAAGAAGGTTCGCATCCCAGCTTCGAGTCCACAGTCCTATTCATTTACTCCAGAGCAGGGCAATGGCTTTGCAGATGCCAACATCATTGTAGTTGAAGTAGCAAAGACCACAGAAGGTGATGGTGGACAGCCAGAAGAGACCTGCCTTTGCAATCTTGAACTTTGTTTCCCCGTGAACGTAGTCCCTTAAAACCTGTTCGATACCCCTAGACAAAAACAATATGTAAATGTAGAAAAGTTGAGCAGTCAGTGACAAGTGCAACAGTTTTCAAAATGAAAGCACAATCAAGACCATAGAATGGTGCAAATAACTTAGTTGAACAACATAAAAAGGTAGTAAGACAAACTGTTGATAGATGTTCAAAGTGGGCACTCATGTGGTCACCAGGTTCATATTTTACCCTGATTGAAATTTTTTAACAATATCCCCAGTTAACATCAAAATACAAGATGGTTGTAAATACTAGACCTATGAGCCTTAGCTGCTCTTGTTTTGTACTGTAGAAGAAACTATTCATTAATTCAAAGTACTTTGTTACTCCAGTTTGGAGATGACCACTAAACAAAACTAAAAATGTAATTAATTTAAAAAGTAATTAAAAAAAAAAGGTTAGGGTATTTTGTATCTTCATTAATATTTTCGCCATTTGCCATTTATGTTCTCTTCCAAATAACCTGTGCCATTATCTTATTGCTTCATAATCTTCTCCCATTAGACAGATATTATTGTCTATATTTGCTAAATGTTTTCAAAAATTGGCATTTATTGTCAAGTTTCAGAAGTTGTTTGTGTTTTTTGTGTATTTGCAGGGCTTTGAGCTCTCAGGGCTCTGTGATGTTTATCCAAAGTTTGAATCATGGACCTCATACTTCTTTTCTACTTATCCAAGCAGCTTCTTCAATCTGAGGAAAATTTGGCTAGGGAACCCATTTATATCCTCTAGAGTAGGTTTCTCACCAGGCCTAAACAGGCTTGTTAGATGGATAATAGGGGAATAGAAGAGGCCGGACTCATAGGGATGTAATGTTTACAACTCTAAACACTCTAATCCACTACGATGGGATTGTTAGGTATGGCCTCCTTGGTGGATTATGTGAAGTGGTTGTGCCTGGTATCCTTTAATGTGACAACCCTCTTCCCCACAACCGATGCACTGACAATCATTTAGAAGAAGGTTAGAAGAGCACAACACCCTGCACATCAGAAGCAACCTCAACCTGGAACAGGTCTGTGCCCTCCTGGACTTGTGTCTGAATACCAAATATTTCACCTAATGAGGCGACTTCTACAGGCAGAAACACAACTCTACAATAGCGTCCTAACTGTTACCTATTGTTGCTAAACTATACATGGGACAATTGGAGAACTCCTTCCTGGGGACAGCAATGACCCACTGGCTCAGATATGTAGTTGAAGATCAAGATCCAGGAGGTACAGGCTTTCACAGACCACATAAATGTAGTGGACATTAACATCAAGTTCACCAAAGAGGAGACCAATGAAAACACATTGGCCCTCCAGGACTGTGCAGTTAGTGTTGGGACTTGTGGCAACCTAGAAATAGAGATCTACACGCAACCCACACACGCCAACCAGTATCTGCAGTTTAACTCAGGATCCTGCATCATAGGACAGAAAACATTCCCACCTCTATGGAAGCCAAAAAGAAGAAAGATGGACATCTGAAGACAGCTCAAGGCCTGTGATTACGCTAAGTAGGCCTTGCATCCAAATCCAGCAAAATAAGAATGAACAGAGAAGAGAATCAAAGGAAAAACCTGGTGAATTCTTATATGACTGGAGTGGCAGAAAAGTTAAAAGCATTTTCGGAAAACAACACATACTTGTTTACCAACAACAACCTACTAACACACTGAGACAAAGACTCGTCCAAGACCAAACACCAAAACACAAGAGCAACATAGTGTATGCTGTCCAGTGCAGGGAAGAGTGTTGTGGCCCAAGACAGTAGAAACAACTTCAGGTTCAGCAGCAGTGTACCTACAACTAAAGGACAAAGGACACTTGTTTGAGGGTACCAATGTGACAAACATAGCCTATTTTGGAGGATATAACTTGGTCCCCTAGCCAAATTTCCCTCAAACTAAAGAAGCTGTTTTCCCTTAAACTAAATAGTGAAATATTTGCTACAAAGAAGAAAGAGGTCCCGTTGACATGACTCAACCTTTGTTGAACTAATTAGATAATTCACTTCCCTGGCAGTTCTGCCACCTTCGTTCAAAAAGCTTAAATTTCCTAGTGAAGTCATGTTCATCAGACTTGAATAAGTCCCAACATTCTTTACTCCTATACAAATCTTGTTAGGCATGTCCCCACAACCAGCTGGAAAGAGAAGGTTTGCAACCTCCTTCTTCAGCCCATGGTGATGTAGATGCCAGATGACATGGGAGCATTCATCTGAGTGCTTCTGGTCAAAGAGGACATAGCTTAACACTTGGAGATGCCCACCTCCCCCAAAAGCTGTTACTTAAGGAGACTTATCACTAGTTATGACTGGGATTTGAGGCCTCCACCTGCCATGTAGTTTAGTCTGCATTCTAACTGATGGACGAGCACAATGCTGTGATGTTAGCCTACAGCCATCTTTTAAAGACTGCAAATATAGCCAGAACTAACCAAGGGCAAACTAATACCTGCTGACAGTTACACTGAGGCCAGGAGCCTGTAAAATAAAAGGAATTTAGCCATTGTCATTTTCCCATGACTGGTGAGGTCTGTGTATCACTCACATTTATTGGACATTTTTAATGCAATAGTTGTGATACTGTTAAAATAAATTCACTGGCACTAAGAAGTGCCAATATTCAATGTAATCTAATTAATAAAACATGATCCTGCCATACAAAACAGGATTGACAACATATTGGAAACCCCTCTCAGCCCCAAAATTTCCATAAAGTTCCACCAGGAGAAAACAGTGTAACTGAAAGTCAACAGGAACTAAAACTGAAACTTAGGGTAGAAACTAGAGGCTGTGATTCATTATATTACAAGGTAATAAATTCATCATAAGCGCTTGAATATATATACTATATATATTATAGTATTCTTGTCTTCAGACCTAATGAAACCATAGTTCACATTAGTTTGCTTGTCTTACCAGTGGCCATGCAGTGTCAGGGCAGCAGCAAGGGACAAATCCATGACAGGACCAGGGTTAAAATAAGCAACAGGCCCCATGGCCAGCAAAAGCACACTCAGCGCTCGCTCTGATGTCCAGTGCAGGGAGGCAGCTTTGGAACCAGAGCCTGGTGTAGAGTGTGCTGTAGAGCAAGACAAACAGCAGATTGTCAGCAGACTTCATTATCTGCATGGTAAAAACACAAACAGTGGCCCTCAACAAGATGGACCTTTAATAAGATCCTGACATGGATTCCCTTTAGCTGGTTGGAAGACAGTCAAAAATTCATATACACTTTCAGAGTTGAGTAAAGTAATAGCTCAACAGTTTCTTATAACACCTTCTTGCTGATTTAGACTAGAAGACTTTCATTTCTGCAATGTCGAGATTATTAGACAGTAGCCTCCAGACTGAAACTGCATATTTTCATAGTCATGTTACAGTATGTCTCTTTGTTAAGCAGCTAGCCTGACACACAAATCTACTGACAGCACTTCTAAAACTCATCTACTAAGGTAATTTCCTGATTAGGCCATACAAATACAAAAAAGGTGAAATGATGTAATATTTTCAAGAACTTCCTTAACATACATCGCTTTCTCAGTCATCAACACTGCTAGGTCTTGTTGAGAAAAATAGTTCTTGAGTTTGACATCAACAAAATGCTGCTGAATGAATCCTTCTCCACAAAGATACTATCCAGAGAATACAGAGGGTCTCTGAAGGAACTCAAAGGGATTTGAGCTTTCACAAAAAGGAGTTTAAGAAAGTCTGTGCCATATTTGATTTCTGACTGAATAATTCAGAATTTTGTGGCAATATTTTCTAAACACACACAACTTAAAACAGTAAAAAAATATTGACTGATAATTTGCTTAAGAATCAACTAAGCCAAGCCAACTTTTAGTATTGACACATATACGTGGCTTTCTACATAAAGCCTACACCCTTCCGGTACCCTACATGATCCACTAACCCAAATATTGGGTCAGGGTGGGTAAAACCTACAAGCATTAAGTTGACTTTACATATAGCTAGGGTCAAAATACTGTCACCACTCTACTATTTTAGTATTTGAGGTAATAGATCAAGACTGTAAAACACCAGTGATATACCGCAAAGCTGTCAGCTACCTGCTATGGTGTCAGACTGGAAAAAAAAACTTGTGTGTGCAAAGGGGGAGGTGAAAGTGAGCTAAAGTGAAAGAATTGCTAGAACTGCTAAAAAAATTTTTTTTAAATAAGTACACAAGGTTTTGCCCATTTATACACATCACTACCACCTATATTACATTATGCAATGATAGTTTGATTGAACAAAACTTGATTTGAGGTTCCTTTATAATATTTTGCAGAAAGAATGTAGTTCAGTTAAAGTGAAAAAGGTGTCACTTTTCATATTCATTTAGTTAATGAAACTGTGTCAGATATTTATTGAAAACTGTGGTCTACCACTGTTAACTGGTTATTCACCCAGCACTTACTGTATAGTATAAACTATTTATACCTTTGTTTCCCCTAGAACATTTTTTAAGCACAGTCACAAGAGGATAATTTTTTTACACACACACAAAAAAAATATTTCTCATGCAGCACCTTTGGTTGGTAAAGCCCATGTAAGGAGTCAATTAAAACAAAGTGAATATTAATAAGATGAATTTATTACATCCAAATAATTTCACCTGTATTTCTTAATGGGGGCCTCAATTAAAGCCCTCTTCTCACAGGCTGTTTATTATGATGGCATAAATGACATAATATTCCTGCCAATCCTGCCAGTTATAGAAGACAAAGTTTAAAAGTGCCATTTCCATAAATACTGCCTTTAAAATAAACTGAATTATAATTAAAATAAGTTATGCTTTCACAAAAAAAAAAGAGAGGAGTGGATGTAGGAGAAGAAAAAAGAAGTGGGTTTGTTGTGAACGTTATCATCACTAGAAAAATGTAAGCAATTGTGTAAGCATGGTGGGTGGTCTCATTGGCCGCCATGCTTGTACCAATGTAGTGGAAACACTGTATACCACTGCTTACTTCAACCTTTGGTCACCCACCGTTCAGAGCCTGAGAAGCATGAATCCTCGCTGTTAGCAGGGAGGGCCGTTCCTGGTATTTGTAAGGTACAACCACCGGACTGGAAAGCAGAGTGCTTTGGTAGAACAGAGCTGAAGAGAAAGGATAAAAAGTTGTGTATTTTCGAATAGCCACAAGTTATTACATTTAAACACAACTTACCCAGAATGAGTCATAAACCACAAATTATACTGTAATACACATTTATGAAATATAACTAACATATTCTTCTCGCTTCCTTCTACCCCATACTTCAAAAATACACAATTGAGTGTTTTAAGATTGTTAATTTTACCCCAAAAAATTGAAACAAAACCACAACTAATTTTCACCTCACCAATTTAACAAAAAAATAAGTTAATGATAGCCTTACCGTAATGTTTTATTCATATCAATTAATATTGGAATTTATGATATTGTTTAGGTCGTTATTCTTTAATGATACTGATAAACCATTCTGAATCAAAGAATACTGGTGTTGTTGCTCGAGCATTTGCCATATTTTCCTTTTTATATTGATAGTGCTTGTGTTACACTTTTTCACTAGCAACATAAATCCCATAGTCTAGATCACCACACAGGCAAACATGTTACATAAGCTTTCTGATGGTTATCTTACTGCCAATCCTCCGTTTCTTTCCACTGCTGATAGACTACCTATAGTCTGCAATTTAAATCTACAGCATGGGAAGGTGAAATATATACCTGCAGCATTTACTCCTCAGTCAGTGCTCTTGACAGTCAAGCTCAGTGTACAAAATACTCAGGTAGAACCTTCTCATTTGAGAAGCTTCATAACTGCACAGAGAAATCAACTGCCATACAGTACATACTTGTTACTTTCCCATTTGGCTTGTATAGCTGATGTACTTAGACAGCTGACACTAATTCCTCCCAGTGGACAGTTACTGTCATGCAACAGAAAAATACCCCTGTGAACCAAAAGATAATAATTTTGCTTGTAGACAAATGAAAGAGATGTCTGTAAAAGGAGTACAAAAGTGTCTATAAACTGAGTGAAGGTAACACTAACCCAGATGTGCATGGAACTGCATGAAATTTTGAAATTAATTTGTAGCTCATATGCCAGATTGTTATTCAAGTGAGTGAGCTTCATCTTTGAATCCAGTTCTCATTAATACAACCATGACAAATACAGACAAGAACACTGTGAGATCAGGCCCCACAGTTGGCTCTGCATGGATTCAGATACCTAGGAGCATATAGCAAAGGACACAACTGGCTCTCTCCAGCCTAAGCGTCAGATGTTGAATGAACATTTTATATAAACATGTCCTTTCTTGTTTAATAGGAGATATGCTGTACCCTGTACAGCACAGCCTTGTTTAGCAGCCATAGGAAGTAAAATGTAGCAGCAGTGCTACAGTGTAATCCATCTGTTATTGAGGTAAATAGATCACTAGCTTGTATTGCTGTTACTCCATGTTCACCACTTAATATAATTAAAATGTAGTCATTTGACACACGCTTTTATCCAAAGCGACGTACAAGACAAGAAAAAATCTACGTCAAGGAGACAACCTTTTTTGTTCAGAGGGAGTTGTGGAAGAGTTCTGTTTTTTAAAAATGTATGACTAAGGCTGCTGAGCATGTAGAGTTTGGTAGCCCATTCCTCCACTGTAGGACCACTAAGCTGAAGAATTTTTTTGTTGGCAGAGTGCAGTAGGCGGGAGGGATTGTAGACTTGAACGAGGGAGCAGACATAAAAAGAAAAATGCACGGGACAAGAGCTGCACCAGTTTTGTCTAGGTTTATACCTATTCAAAGTTGGTACTCTATACCGTTAAGTTATTATTTAAGCCATTTTAATTCATTTGTAGAATTTTTATCCAGGCCTAATATAAATTTGTGCTAAAAGCTTTTTTTTTTATTTATTTATTTTTTTTAATTACATACTACATTTTAAACCATAGACCTCAACACTTGATTAACATTAACAACAAAATGCCTCCAGTGTGGTGACTTGTCCATTTGCATATGGTTTGTGCACGCAAGACTTAAACATTAGCATTTCATGTAAGGTAAATATATTCTAAATTGAAACAAAACACGGTTGGTTGTTTGTTCTGCTAGCACAAAATAAAAAAAGAGCAACGAAAACCCCTTAGAGTTCTATTACATTTTTAATATTTATTATGTCTTTCGAGCACAAAATTTAACTGTGTGAGCACAAATAACCGGAAATTGTTGTATCGATAACCTGATTTAGATTAATCGCCATCCTCAGGGAGGAGCAATAGTTTCCCGACAGACGACTTTATTTCGCTATACCGTTATCTCTGTTTAATTTAATTTCTTATTAAATATGTTTGTTTAAACATATTTAAACAAAACAAAACTATTACCAGACTATGCTGCACTTTACTCACTACTACGTTGAAGCCAACGGACCCACATATGACGTCACTGCAATTTAACTCAGACTGATTACTGTCGTGAACTTGAACATAACTGGCGTTTTTGCCAGACGTGATTTAATTATACAAAGGTGTGTTTTACCTCTCTCGTTTGTCGTAACGTCCTGCTATCACCTGCCATACTCAAATAAACACATACAGGAAAAAAATCAATACTAAACAGAAGCAAGCTACTTACGTGTAACGCCTCTGCGACAAATAGAACCCAACCTGAAGACAGCCGCCATGATGTACTAACCAAGGTCACCACGGTTACCCGGATGTAGTTATGTCGGTTAAGATTTTTTTTATAACTTTATTATAACGCAGGGTTTGAACAAACTAATAATAATAATAAATAATGAATAACAATTTTTTCATTGAAAAACTGACGTAATTTATAGTTTAACAAGTTTTTTAAACAACCACTTCTGTAACTGTAACGGTGCTTACACTTTGCATTCTAATTTAAAAAATTAAAATAGATGGCTTATCATTTGAGAGCTCTAAATTATGGCAATGAAAAGTGGCTTTGAATACCAAACATCCAAACATCAGATTTACAATTAACTATATTTTCTTTTACAGAAGAAGAAGAAATTGTAAAATTGTAAAACCAAACATTAATATTTCAAAAAAGAAAACAAAGCCAACATTTTGAGTAATAAATGCACTGAGATCAATGGAAACATATTCAGTAGAGATGATCTAAACATTCAAAATACACACACTGAAAAGCTAAAATCAATGTCCTCTTTAAGTTTCTATAAAAAAAAAAACTTGAAAGGATAATACTGAAATACAGAGCAACCAAACAACACAACAGCTTCAAGATGGAGTGGCAGATGAAGTGGCATTTACTGTCTGAACATAAATCCAGTCAAATCCTGTTTGCTACAGCAACTACATAATGGTTAAAATTAAATTCATCTAGTAGTTTTATTCCACTGTACGGCCATCTTAGAGGGCACAGCGTCTCATGTTGTCTGCTTGGAAAAAGACTTCTTCTGTGTTTTTTTTTCTCCAATAAGCTGACTGCACCAACCTATATGGCACCTCACTTAACTTTTTGGTTATTGAAAGGACACTCATCATGACATCATGTTTTGTTTGTTTGTTTGTTTGTTTGTTTGTTTTTGCATGTGTGGAAAATACAGAGGGCCCCAATCAAGTTTGTTATTTTAATTTTTAAGACACCTTATTCTGCACTTTTTGTGTTATAGCAAAGGCATTTGTCTAATTTCATTTCAGGAATAAGAAATACATTTTTAATTGTGAAGGGGAACCCATGAGGAGACTTTATTTAAAAACTATCAAACGCAATATCAGGGCATGTTGCTCGGATTTTCTCGTGACTTAAACAGCTATTACACATTTTATGGCTTCTGGATGGCTACTTTTTCACTTAATCAAACAAACATTAAGGAACACAACAAATCTGTAGTTTGAGATGAATAAAAGAAAAAGAAAAAAAATCTTAAATGTTTGCAGTCAAAACTGCTTCATATTTACTGATTTTCATGCTTCTGTTTACAGAGTTCTGCATGTTTTGATTTACCTCTGTATGCAAAAACAACTTAATGAATATGAAATGTGGCTAATCACAGAATTACTAAAAAAGTATATATATTTGCTTTCTCATAGGATTTATTTTGAAACCAAAGAGCACATTTTCAAAAGACAGGACAAAATCAGGCTAAATAAATTTAATAATTAAAGCTGACGTGGTTGCAAATAGGCATTTTTACAAAAAACAGATGATTCAAATCTTCCGGACACATCTCACAAAACGATGAATGAATCTTGTGAGTCTTTGTAGAAAGACCATACAGGGAGCCAGAGGCACAACATTTTACTCCATCACAGTCCACTACAGTATAGGTCTGTGCATTTTTTGGAATGACAATAAAGTTTTGTGAATCTTGAATCGGAATGTGCTTGTGGGTTTGTCTGTCAGTTGAATATTCCTCTAATCTGCAGCGCTCATTTGCAGTAAACCTAAAGGTAACCTCGCCACCTTGTCAGCAGGAATACTTTCATAACTATCCATAACTATCTTAACCGAAATGGACAGTTTGGACAATTTAAGTGGGGCGGAGAAAGCAGAAGCGGTGGAGCTTCAGCGTATGATCGCTGTAGAGCAACAGAAAGCACAGTTTCAGGCCCAGGTTTGTATGCTAACGGTGCTAACTAGCGTCTAGCGCTTTAGCCACATGTCGGTGTGTTTCTCCTGTGGTGGGATTTCAGACTCCCTTTGAGATATGACAGGTCGCATCAAATCGTCAGATTAAGTTACAGTTCGGCATAACCGTGTCTCAGTACAAGGCGTTTCGTACTGCATTTATAATCAATAAAATATAACGTTATATCAAGTTAAATCTACAGGAGGTATATTAACTGACTTTACACAACCGGTGAGTAAAGAAAGATAAATAAAATGTATTGTGCTTCCTTGAGATTACTTTTTTGTGCACTGGGACTATATAAATAAAGTTGAATTAAATTGGTTGCAAATCACTTATTAGTATAAAATGCATCAAGCCTGGGACTTCGTAACATCCCCAAATGGTTGGTTTCTTAATTTAACATGCTTTTTCAGGCATTTACTGCAACTTTCTTCAGATGTTAATTTTAGTTGCTAAGTTGTTTTTTTTTTCAGTTGCTAATTTTGATACAAACCTTTCCTCAGATCTCTGCATAGGAAACATTTAATGCAAACCATGATTCACAGGGGTCAGAACACACAGTGTATCACACAGACCAGTCAGAGTGCAGATGATCAACCCTATTCCCCACAATATCTATTTGCACAGGTTTTTGTTATGTATTTAAAAGTGAATCACTAAATTACTAATTCCACCTTTTATATAGATCAGTTTTCAATCATGTTTTAAATTCTGATTCTAGGTACACACTTTCACAGACATCTGCTGGGACAAGTGTGTGGACAGCCCAGGCTCCAAGCTGGACTACAGGACAGAGCAATGCCTAGTGAGCTGTGTGGAGCGATTCATTGACACCACCCTAACCATAACCAACCGCTTTACACAGATGGTGCAGAAGGGCACTCATTAACAATGGATTATAGATGCCAACAGAACTGTGTGATGACATGAAATATTTCTGTATTACTGTCATGTTGATGAAACATAACATGTAAAAGTCAAGTGACCATAAAGTCATTCCTCCTTCCATCTATAGAGGATGTCTGAGCTATCTTGTGTGTGTTTGGAGGAGAGAGGAAATGTGGACAAAACATTATGTTTCATCAAAGCATTTTATTAAATAGACAACTCTGAACACTGCAGCTGGAAAATCCCCACCAATTGTGAATTACCAGTAATTTATAATGATTGAAATTTGAGATGTGTTAATAAAGCGTAAAACAACTTATATTTATCATAAGATATCTTTTTGGTAACTTTGCTCATTACAAACTGCATTATGGATAAGATTACAGATTGAGGAAAAGTGTTGTTTTATTAGTATTAGAATTAGAAACATATTAAACTTTAGACTTTGTAAAGTAGGAAGTCCCTGTTTCCCACCAATTTAAAGAATTACCATGTTCCTTAAAACATATACATTGTACTACTATTTAAAATTTTAGGCAGCCACAACCACACTGCTTTATAACAGATTGTTTTATTGTATTTATTTATGATTAAAACCAAACATAAATGTACATTCTTCACCAAAAAAGACACTGCAGTCTAGAGTCATGCTGGTGATAGTGCTTTAGCATTAGGTACTGTGTGACGAGGCGAGGGAAGTGTTTTTCGATGTTTTATTTTTAAGAACAGTTATTGTATTTTACAAACTGAAACAAAATCCCAAAAATAGATTTATGAATTGAAATGAAAAATACATACACTATGAAGGCTAAAACTGAAATAAATATATTTTTTAAAAAAGTAACAAAACTAAAATAGATTTATGGACTATAAAACAAAAATGTCTGGGACATTACATGAAGTCATCAGTCAAGTTCTGCAGAGCTGTGGAAGCTGTTTATACCAAGTTACTTTACCTAGTGTGTACCCCTAATTACCGAGATCTGTAGAAAAAATATTCATACCTAAAATATTTTTTATAGAATCAGAACTAGGCTGGAAACACAGGAGAAGAGAAGCTTTATCCAAAGGTCCTCAGCCATACTCACACTTGGGATGCTGGGGTAACATGGCATCTGCTCAAACCATTCAGCCACCAATGCACTCCAAAACTAGATTTTTTTGAAAACATATAACTAACAAACCTAGTCTCCAAAAATCAACTTAAATCCTTTTGAAGAGAGAGTAAAAAACCTTAACCAAAATCGAAGCCATGGTAATACTATGTTGTCTAATAGATGCATTTGTGTGCATTGTGGGTATAAAGGTGTAATGTGCTGGTATGCAGGCTCCCACCACAACTAACAATAACTGGTTAGATCTTTATATAAATAAACAATGTTAAATTGCTGGTAACCCCTGTGACATTTTACCACTAAACCAGTTGTCTAGTTAGGGATCACTGTGTTAACACTACCACACTTGTTACATGCCTACATTTCTAAAACATTTTAAAACCAAAAATACCCTAAATATACAGTACATGTAGTGTAACATAGAACATTGTGTCAGAGTGGGCTTGTGCTAATAGACCAATACAGTTGCCTTCAGAACCAGAACTGAAGACATACAGAGGTAGAACTTCACCAGCCATTCTTCTCTACATGTTTAACCCTTATATGTTGTTGGCAGGGTTATTGATACCTAGGCAGTTAATTAGATATAAATGGTTGTTAAATGTAATTCTTTAAAGATTTTCTTAATGATTTTACTACACCACTAGGCTAAGTATGTAATTTTCACCAAAGGGCACTTATGTGTTCTTTCATTGAATGAAACTTTTCCACACAAATCATCCAGCTCATCCAATTACAAGGACAACTTAGAGCACTGCATTACATCAACTTCATTTAAAAGGCACTTTGTCTTATTTTTTCTCACACTATCACAGGGCACTATCACCTTTTCTAACATAGAAAGCCCACTGATTAGGGCACTTAATTCCATGCTATCAGATATACTGTAGAGTAAGGCACTTCATCCTGTTTTACCCATAACCAACTTCCCCTCTGCTATATCTAAACCAACGTTTTGGATAATCTAAACCAGAAAGAACATTTATAAAAACATATATTTTTATATTACCAATGAAACTAAACTGTAAGGCTATTAATATTTTTAGCTGCCCTAATTGCTGACTTCATGGCAGTTTCAATCCACCCATGAGGTGTAGCTGTGTGTTCTCCGGCAAAGTGCACTCGTCCCTCACTCTGGAACAGTTCTCTTGAATAGTGTCCCTGCTGGTAAGGTGTGAACAAGGCAAAAGCTCCCAGACTATAAGGATCCAAGCCCCATTTCTTAACAAGTCCCCCAGTCCAATGATGCCTGATTTTCTCTCCATGTATCTTGATCAAGTCCTCCAGGACCACAGCCATCAGCTCCTCCTCTCTCATTCCTTGGAAGAGAGTGGAATCGTCCGAACATGTGTAAGATGCCAGGAGGGCCCCTGCTGCTGTTTCTGGGAAGCTGTGGCTTGGGTAGTAAATGAAGCGGGATGGCTGATCTGTGATGCTCTTCCCTCCTCTGATGCCCTCGTTTTCCCAGAAGCGCTCCCTGAAGCTGAGTATCACCTTGGTGGAGCTGGCGTAATGAACTGAACGCAGGGCCTCCATCTTGTCCCCAGAGAGAGGGGGCTGGAAGTCAATAAAGAGGGTGGCCTTTGCTGTTGTTGTAACCACAACGTAGTCAACTGTTAGGTTGATCCGGGTGCCAGAATTATCCCAGTCCTGACATGTTACAGTCACATTTCTGCCACCTGTTTGACTGATCAGCTTAACTTTGGAGTTAAGTAGGATCGTGGCATTTAACACTCCAAAGAAAGCCCTTGGGAGATGCTCAAAGCCATCCGTCACTTCAAAGTACCTGAAAAATAAAAACACTTTGTGGGGCATCTTAAGACAAATTCAATGTTTCCTTGTTTGTAAGTTTTTCTACCCATGATGGAAATTTGTCACCATCCTATTTGTGGGGGTTGGCATTGCCTCTCTACAGACATCCAAGAGGACTGTCTGCAGCCTTAGTGCTTAGACATGCACGTGTGAGAAAAGTAAAGTAGAATGTTGTTTCAAACATCAAGTATGGGTTATGGGTATGGTTCAGAGAGTTACAAATACAAACCCTGACTCTGTGAATCCCCCTCAGCTTTACTAAACATTTTGGTGTAATGGCAAAACACTTTGCTGTTTCACTTTCATCACTATCATTGTCTCCCCACCCCCCAAAAAATTTAATCAGTAAATAAGCTTGACTACAAACTTTTTCTCTTATGTCTTTGTTGGTTGATAACCATGAGTCATCTCTTCACGTTAAAGCCAGTGTGGGTATCAAAAGAAAAGTGGAGATTAGTCTGTCAGTATTATTGAAGCCATAATTTGTTTCAAATCAATCCACTCTACTGAAAAATTTCCCCTACATGGCATTTTGCTCAGTGTGGTCTCTCTGACTTCACTATTCACTTGCATTCAACCCAATTCAGCTGTCTATCACTTTAAATAAAAGCACCTGCCAGAAACTAAATGCATGTGTAAACAGCAGTTCAATGCTGTAGTTTATCCAGGTGATTTAAAATACTTTATTTCATTATCTGCGTCATATTTTAGTCACATTAATTGTGTGGCTGTGTCTGAATCTGGTGTAGCGACTACAACTGTTAGAACAGTATAGTGGGGGAAAATATAGAACATACTTTGCACTCTAATGTATTAGCACAGTAAAGTAAAGCCGAGCCAACCTGTACAGTACAAGGAAACCTGCTGTATGTTCACATAAGGCTAAAAACCAATCTCGACAGCATGTTAGCAGCACATTAGCAGAGCAACAGCAGACTGTTTGTTGCATCTGTCCCTTTAATTTATCCTATGCAAATCAGAGTACCTGTAATATGTCAAGTGAAAATTTTTTATTTAACCACTGTGATTATCTCCACAGGCTGCGTGTTGACAAACTCAAGGATTGCAAATTGAAAATTTCTTACTCAGTTTTGTCATTGATGTCTGACTGTATGTACAGCATCTCAGTCAGTGATGTGTAGAAGAGGCTGTTTTCATTCAGGAGGTCTCCGATCATCTTCAGGGCACCCCGACTGAGGTTGCCTTCCTTCACCAGATATTCCTGATAGTAATCAGGTGCTAAATGTTATTTATATGGTGCATTGTATCATTCAAATACAGTCTACGGCTCTGTGACAGTCGGAAATGTCAGTGTAAATTAATCTTTACCTTCACAGTGTAGGAGTCATATTTATCCAGCATGGCACTGCAGCCGAGTGTCTTCAGGTCATTCTTCACCTGTGCAATCATTATAGTTCTTACTAATATATGTCTCTGTCCAATACAACAACATGTTTTTATTTTTACAAAATGATAATGAGATACACTGTAAGCAGACCTTCCACAAAGCCTGACTGAAGAGCTGAGCAGCTGACATCCCCCTCTCTCGTTCATTTAAACTGTAGTTGAGCACACCAGGGTTGTTTTCCACAGCATAGGTTTTGTGCAGCACTCTGTCTATCAAGTAGTAGGTGTTTATGTCTTCTTGGATGAAGGGGTTTAGGGGAATTTGTAATTTGGAGATAAAGGAGAGCAGAATCCTGTGGAATTGATACTAGATATGAATACTATGCAGGTAGTGTATGCGGCTCTATTGCTGTAACTGTATATCCCTGTGTAGCTACTTCTGCTTCTGCAAATTAATTAATGGGACAAATAACATTGTCTTGTCTTATCTTATTAAACCTTTTCAAACTTGTACATTTTTAAATAAAACATAGTTAAAAAACTCAATAACAGGTTTTGCACCAGAGTAGAATTGTATTTGCATTGCATGTGGATGGAAGATTATTGGACCGTTGAAGGTCTATAGTAAGGAACATTTAGTACCTTCCACAACATGGCTTTGGTTTTTGTCCCCAAGCACTTAAAGTAAGGTGCTTTCCACTATTGAGTAACACAAAGAAGTACAGACTCAACCAGGCTACTCTATGTATGTCTGTGTATTTGTTGGTACCACTGTTATTATAATTAAGTGATTCTGCAACTGAAACTAAGACAAATTTCCTATTAACTGAAAATAAAATTAAAACCTAATTCACTCTAAAGAATAAAATAAAACTAAACCAAGTATGTCTTTTTTCATAACTGAATGTGAAATCACAAAAACATCAACACAATGAAACAAAAGTGAAAACAGAGTCATTTGGGAGACTATTTAAACTAAATTAGTTCCTGTGACACTTCACTTCACAATGCAGAATAAATCTACACATTTCAAAATATAAACACATTTTTAAAAACTTTTGTTACAAACTAAAATAAAATTTAAAACTAGATTTCTTGAAACCGAGATGAAAAACCCAGACTCCAGACAAAATAAAACTAAACCTAATAATATAAAGTGAAAGAATAAATGATACACTAATAACTATATAAACCACAAATACTGATCAAACAAGGAGCCTGGTGTGACTGTGTCAAATTTTATGTCTGAGCTGATATTTAAATGTGACAGACAAATAATTTCATTACGTACTTATGAAAGCTGGGGATCCTCATGGCACCCAACTCTGCATACCAACGCTCCTGTCTGTTCCTGTGAGTCTCCACACGGCCTCCAATACGGTTGCTGGCTTCTATAATGGTCACCTTGTGGCCCATGGGGATACATAATTGCCTATTAAATATACTTAAGTGTGGGTAGCACATGTATTACAAGACAATTTAGTTAAAGTTAATTAAAGTTTGTTCAAAAATGAAATGCCACCAGTGTTATTTCTACGCATTCACAATTTTGGCTTTGAGACAGTGGTTGTTCCCAGTGAACTTATTATCTCTCAGTAATGTGCTTGTTCTGTTGCCCCTGTACTCACAGTAGCAATTGGAAAAAAATACTTCCTCTTATAGGCAATGATGGTCTCCCACACCTGGTAATGGTTAATTCCCAAGCTACCCATCAGTCAGTAAAGTCTTTAAATTATTAAGTTTGATCATATGATCTTCAAAACAGCATATAAGGCTAATAAAATCAGCTCAACGGTTACCAGCTGCAACATTAAAGTGATGAACACATTAATATATCAGTGTAATCCAAAAACATAATATTTATTGACAATTCAAAAGTACTCTTACTTTTTGTAATTTAAGTGTTTTCTGAGCTAATACATTTGTACTTTTATTCACGTATATGAATACAGGACTTTAGTATTATAAAGAGTATTACTACACAGTGCTATTGCTACTTTTATTTAAGTTTTATTTTTATTTAAAATGAGCTAAGTATTTCTACTACTGCAAGAGGGTTAGTGTAGTTCTAGTACTGTATGTGAGTGTTTTTCAGTCCTGCTTCTGGAGGCAGTTAGAGTTTTTCATATCTTGCTCTGCTAATGTTCTTCAGCTTTCAGCTTTACTGAGCTAACCAGAAGTTAGACTAGCCAGATGTGCAAGGACAGCACTGGAAGAACTGCTTCTCCTTCTATCAGCTCAGTGTGAAATGTGACTGCAAGAAAATAGGTGAAATCCAGATTCATCGTATTTCAGGTCAGCTTTTATCTTTTATAAGACATTATGGGTGTTTTCTCAAATGATACAAAACTTAATAAAGTGGCATAAAAGCAGTCCTAGAATAAAAATTATACCAGCTTTGAACCTGGACCTATCAGCATACGTGTATGTCACTCATGGTTCCTATTCTGCTGGGAGAGTACCTCTTTTGAAGTACAAACTAAAAAGTCCCTCAAAATGTTCTTAGAACTTTTATTGTATTGTAGTTCCTCTCTGGAAAAACAAAATTGGAGAAACTTCTGCCAATATCTCTAAAAACTACAAAAGAATACCTCTGGTATAAAGTGAGAGCTCAAAACTGTCTGACAGATCTGACTCTAATATAATTTCAATTTATTCAGAAGATGCCTTCAAGTTGAAATCATAATTTCCTCACAATAAATAAATGCACCTTATGGCCGGCGTCTTCTAGAAGCTTTGCAGTGGTCAGTCCAGCAATGCCCCCACCGATGACTGCTACATGACGAGGCATCTTGGTGGCAGGAAGACCTTTATCCACAATGTCAAGTAGCTCTGCATAGTCTGTGTCTTGGAGGCAGTCATATAGAGGGTCTCCAAAGATCCCACTCACAGCAAACACCACAGCCCCCACTACAACCAGAGGAACTGAAGCAGGCAGAAAATATAATAAATCAGTAAATAATTTCAGTATGTTCAGACTTCATTTCTTATTAAATTCTTATTCATATGATTATAACTAAAGAAAAGTCCACTAGTGATTTGTGGGCTGTCCAATTTCAGTTTCCTTTCTTCACTGCTGAGATTTTAAACATGACCAAGTTACATCTCTAAGCAGAACATACATATAACAGATACCGTAAAAATAGGTTGTAGTCCAGGTTTTACTGCATATTCACTGTTATTCTTTATGCTGGTATTCACTACACAATTAGATTTTATTCTTATTACTCAATAACTTATTTACATTAATATAGTATTATTCATTACTCCCTATAGTAGCTCAAACTTTTAACTGCTAAATAAATGTGTTAAGTAATAAAAATGTTAATACTTACAGAATTTACAAAGTGCCATGTGAGGAATCATCTTGAGGATGGAATTCCACAGTGTGGATTTCTTGCTTCTGCTGTTGATGTTGGTGTGTTGAGATGAAAAAGAAACCTACCAAACAGAATTATTATATAAGCTAATTGGAGGGACTTTCCTTGTACAAGCATGAAAGTTTAATCTTCCAGTGAACTAATTAACTTTGGTTTAAAGTGAAATGCTCTTTTTCTAAAAACCCTAAAATAATGAACTAAGTTTGTTATAAACAGTTATGATATAAACCAAGGCTCAGTCTCAGCATGAACAAGTAGAAGTTTAAAATACTCTAAAGGACTACATGTGTTCAACTTAAAACTGTTTTCCAAAAACACACAAAATACACACAAGTTTGATACAAACAAGTAGTTAAATAATACAAATGGATAAGTGAATTTTCTAAAACGAGAAAAAAAAATACTCGTTGGTTACATCCAACTCACCTTTAGCAGTGGTAATGTCTCGTAGATTGTTGTGAGCCGATACATGACTGAAGAAAACTGACGAGACCTAGATCATGCTAAACTTTTAATGCTGTGCTTCTCCCTATGGAATTGGCCTCGAAATTGTCCACAACCTAATTTTAATGATGTGGCTCCTCTTCTAGAAATATTTTCCCACACCAGCTCGAGAGTCAACCACACTGAACAAATCAGATTAGTGAGGTTGTACTAGTCATCTGTCTACCTCATTTCCTCTATATTCAGTCATTTCAATACCTGACCTGAAAGTGCTCATTCAGTGTGGTCAAAAAATGCTTAAGTCAAATTTAAAATTGCATTCAGACTTTAAGCTGCATTTTGCTACATATTACCCATGTAACGCAAAATAGCAAATTTTTATTCTTTTCTCGAGTCAGTGAACCAAACTGTCTGGCATTATACAGATAATGCACAGTTGAATACAGCGTTGTTGTGGGTCAGATAATTTCATTACAGATTTTTAGAAGTATAAGAAAAACACCCAGGTTACTGAACTAATGAGCATTTCTGGAAGAAAGTGCACTGTGAATGCTTCAGTGCTGAAATGCTGCTCTAAGGACCACTGAAAGTGGCAGAAACTTCAAATACATTGCTCAAACAAACTAAAAGGTATAATTTCTTAGTTGGAATTGGAAGTTATAAGAGCTGAAAGGCATTATTGGAATTGTGTTGTCGGTGAAAGTGTGCAAAAGCAGTTGAAGTTAAAGAAGAATTGAAAATTACCATTATAACATTTAAAGAATGGTGTAAAAAAGTAGAAATGGCTGGAAACAGGTGAATTGTGGCTAAAACCTCAAAAATATTGCTGTGTCAAATTGAAATGTAAAATGTTACAGTTTAAATTGGAGCCTAAGTGTTGAAAAGCATTACTGAAACTTTTTTACAAAAGTACAGTAGCTAGCCTTGAAAATGATTTGAACATTCATATTATAAATTTTGAAGAAAGGCAGACAAAGTAGAAGTAGCTGGAAGACAGTTGTGACTTGTTCAGTGGAAGTTTGAACAGAGCAGAGCTAAATAAAAATGGAAGAATGTATTTGTTAGGTGGACAGTTATATGTTCAGTATGTGTAAGTATAAGTCAATGTATACTCATATATCAATGTTTTAATGTACTGTATATCAGCATTATGTTTAAAGATTGTTGCACTCCAGCCAAGTGGTCAGAAATGTATCTTTTAGCATTTTAGCATGTTTCATCTGTGTTTGTTTGGGAGGTTGCAATTAAATTCACAAGCACAATACAGAGTAATTATAACAAATCATACAAATAAGACAGCAGATAATGTGTTACACCTACCAGAAGCCAAAGTAACTACATATACAACTCAGGGTTAACACAGAGAGACATACACAAACAGACAACCATTCAAACTCCTTGGTGTGAGAGAAGAGGATGCAGAGGACAGGGTTAGATGGAGTCACATGATTCGCTGTGGCGACCCCTGAAAGGGAACAGCCGAAAGGAAAAGAAGAAGAAGGCATTTTAGAGTCACAACTTAACCTAGAGGAAGAGGAAACTGGAGTATCTGGATGGAAACCCACACAATAATAACAATAATAATAATACATTTTATTTATGAAGCACTTTACAACACAAGCGCACTGTGAAAACATGCAAACTCCACATGGGAATGCAACAGGCCGTCAGGGATTCGAACTTATAGCTGTGAGGTGACACCACTAAACCAGCATGCTGTCAGTAAAAAGTGATATTCATAACAAAGTAGTATTAAACAGCTGGGGGCACGGATTATAAAAACAATGTGAGCTTTATCTTTATATTTTAAAGGAAAATTAGGTCATCATTCGTCTGTCTACTTTATATATCAATCCGTTTTTTTGCATCTCAGAAATAGTGACCCTGCGTTGGGTCGTTCTCGTGAACCTACGTCATGATACCGGAAGTAAGCAAAACAGAATGGTTATGAAGAAGCTCACAAGATCTCCCAATTTAAGCGATGATAGCCCGTGTATGTAAAATGTTTTTGTCGTTTATTTAGTAAAATAGCTTGGTTTTATCTTCAAAAGTGCGACACTAACATATTATACAGTGCAGGATTTAGATGAAATGGTATTTAGCTAGCTAAATGAAAGCCTAAAGCTACGCTGCGGACTTCCAGCCCAAAAGATTGTAATTTATGGTTTGTTTGCTTATTAGCAACTAATCACAAAATGCTGGACATTTTTGCATTCTTCCCATAAAACAATATCACCTTGCCTTCTTTTCGGCATATATGCAATACATCAAGGAGGTATTTTGTTTCTAATATTTCGACGTGTGTCCCCTCAGCTTTTAATATCTGGTCGTCCTCCACTCCTAACGTCATTAGTTAACGATAATAATTCAGACCTAGACGGTCTTGTTGCTTATTACGCTGTTATTCTAATGTTGAAATGTCGTATAATTTGTATAGACAGTTGTTGAGTCTAACGTTAATGGAGTAAAAATTTTAACCCAATTGCGTAGGCATAGCTGTGTTATGTGAAACAATTAAGCGAGGTTTGGTTTCGCGTTGTCTTTAAAGAGCCGACAACGGTTTGTATCTGGACTATATTAGCTGGTTGATGCTAACGTTATTAAAATCGATATATACGGATCAGCTAATAATACCGGAACAAGGTCTGTGCAAATATTAGGCGAGTAATCATTAAACTCTAATACATTCATGGTAAACACGTGCAACCCATTTTTAGTAGCTGTGCTTAACTAATGTGTCCTCTAAAATTATCAGCTAAATTAGTTGTTTATAGGCTAGCCTCAGAATATTAAAAAAAGCCGTGTTTAATAAGCACTACAATACATACAAAAGAGTTTGGAGGAAAATTTGGTCAGTACGGGCCCAGAAGTTCATTTCTGTCTCTGGCCCTCTTTTGCAGCTTTTTCAATGTTTCTATCACTAACACTGCTTTGTAGTTTGTTTTGACCCTAAGATGTAATCTGCATTGATTTTGTTTTTCAAGGAATGATTTTGCTCCAGCATGTGTGATCTCCGCAGTCTTCCTGAGGTTGTCAAGCCAGATACTAAACCCTGCACTTCCATGACTGAGGTTTTGGGAAAAAGGAGCTTATTGGGCTTTGGTGTAGTTTTGGCATGGCTGGTGCTGTTTCATCTGCTGGTCAATATCTGGCTGCTGTGTGTGTTTACCAGCTTGCTGGTGGTGCTTGGTGGTTGGCTTGGCTCTCAAGCAGTCCTGGAATCCAACAATGTTGTTCACCTGGAGAGATTTATTACATTTGAGCAGGTAAATGTATAGTTTCCTGTGGTTAGTTTTGTATTAATAAAAATATTTTATTTGCGTTTTAGTGGACTAACATAATCTGATTTATTAGATGGTTTTGGTAAAAAGGAGCACATACCTTGTTCCAGTGTTGTTTTTACATTAATGTTGTCTTTACTGAATTTCAGATTCCACGCTCTGTGGAGGATGAGCATCGCTTGGACCAGGAGATCCACAACACAGTGCGAAAAATCATTAGGGACTTTGTCACTTCCTGGTACTCCACTGTGTCCTCTGAGAGAGCTTTTGAAACAGATGTTCAAGAGGCCATGATCTCTATGGCTATGGAGCTGAAAATGCGCGGAAGACAAGTAGATAGGAAGGTATTATGATTCAAAGACCTCAGTTATGTAGTGTTGCAGCGCATTTACATATGTTTGTGTCTGCCATACCCTGACAGCCTAAATGTAATGTAAATTGGAAAAGGTGTCTTTTGGTTTGAATAAGTGTTTCAGTGAAACACCTACCCTCCACCTAGCTACTTCTGGTAAAAAGGATAACCTATAAATACATATTACTCAAATTTGTTACTTGTAAAGTACAGTAAGCTACTCACTAGTTTATTCATATGCATTAAAAGAATGGAACTATTCTTTAGATATACAGTTGTTTTTTTCAAATATATCACTGTGCACTATAACAGGGGATGGGTCTTCAAATATCGGATTGATATTCCAATGAACTTTATGACTGGTGTTATACAAGGATTAAATCTGTTATCAATTTTGTATATAGGCAGATGTGCAAAAAAGAAGATACTTATAGTTCGAAAGATGTTACTGTCAAAATGTTTGTTTACATTACATTTAAATTGACTTTACATAAAAGACTTTTTCCCTGTAGGAGCTGACACAGAGGATTTTGAATCTTATTGGCTGCCACCTTCAAGACTACATCAGAGCCAAAGAACTGGTGATGGAGCAACAGACACCACTTAGAGTAAAGTGGACTTGCGAGAGCGAAGCATTATGGAAAGCCTATTCTAGTGTTACCACACCTCATCTGGCCATGGCCAGTGATAACCTGGAACTCAAGTACACTGGAGCAGTTGTAGATTTGTTGCTGCATGTTTTAGTCCCATCGCCACACTTGGAGACCCGCACAGGACGTTTTGTTGTGGGAGAGCTTATTACTTGCAATGTCTTTCTACCTCTTATTGCAAAGCTCTCTGACCCTGATTGCTTAAACCTCCTCATGATTGAAATATTTGGCAACTTCACCAAACAAGAGCCAGATGTGACAGAACAATTGACTTCTTCAGCACCACTGACACCACCACATAATGAATCAGAGATTGCTCTTCAACAAGACACGACACCAGTACCCCAGAATAATACTGATGTCCCTCCAAAAAGAGCAGAGACTGAAATAATCCCTGAGAAAGAGACAACTGAGCTTGCTGCTTATGTATTTGATTCCAAGGAGGCGCACTGTCCACAGAACAATGGTGAAGATGAAGTAACTCAACCTTTTTTGAAGAATTACATGAAAGCAAACAAATCAAACTCATTTTACCAGGAAAGTGACTCTGACCTGGATTCTCCTTGCACTGATTATAAACAGAACTCTATTGACTCCCTGGTCATGATAGGCCAAGGGGAGGGTCTCTGTGACAGACAGAAAGACTGCACCACATCTGCTGAAAACAACAATGGTCTGAACTTGGAAAAAGTTTGCCCCTGTCCAAAGGATAGCTCTTGCCCTAAAGTTTTAGTGAATTTAGAACCAGTAGAACATCCGAACAGCAGTCGCCTGTCATTAGCTGGGGCAACAGAAGGGACTTCCAGCATCAACCTGGATCCAGAGAGAGAGGGCAGTTCATCATCACTGAACCCAAACAAAGAACTTGGTCTGCAAGTAGACCAGACTGGGTTAGGGAACTCAGATGAGCTGATTGTAGTCAGCCCAGGGTTACAGGTTTCTTCACCAATGCCATCATTCAGTTTTGAGCCCCTCAGCAGCCCTGATGGACCAGTCATCATCCAGAACCTCCGCATCACTGGTACCATCACAGCAAAGGAACACAGAGGCACAGGCTCACACCCCTACACACTCTACACCATCAAAGTAAGTACATCACTTGATCCAGCCGCTATATGATTTGTCAAGCTAATCATTCTATTGTGTTCATGTGTGAGCCTGAAGTGCCACCCTTCAGCAAGAAAAATCAAAATTAAAATAATACTGTTTATGGAAATCTGTGAACTTTTGGACTACTAGTAGTGGTCCCCAATTTGCATGTTTCTTGTGCATGAGCACATGGGTGGCATAGTATTTACATTGTTTAGTTGTTTTTTGGCCATTCCCCTGTTTCTCGCTTGGACTTTTTTTCTGTCTGTGACAACAAATCTGTGTCTGTGTTAGTTATGGATATTTATGTTCATCTTTTAAACTGTAGCTCAGTTGGTAAAGGCCATGGACCACAGGGTCAGTGGTTCGATCCCCGGTTCTGGCTATATGTCGAAGTGTCTCTGGGCAAGACACTGAACCCATAACAGCCCGTTCCCATCCCCAGCTGTGCAATGCCGGTCCAAGCCTGGTAAAAATTGGGAGGGTTGCGTCAGGAAGGACAAAAACTGTGCCAAATCAACATGCGGACAATGATCCGCTGTGGCGACCCTGAACTCAAGGGATAAGCCGAAAGGACAAAAAAAAAAAAAGTTCATCTCTTAAACGTTTGAGTGGGCAATATAGTTCCATCCCTTCATTAGATTAAATGGCTAGCTTGCATCTCTGCTCTGCTTCACTGCTCTCAACACTTTCTTAGTTCCCATCGTGCTTTATTTTTTACAGAGTCAGTCATCCGGACTCAACTGAAAATCTAGTGGCATGATGGCATAACTCAGATACCTGTATTGGCTCTGCTTTGCTAGTGCCTTTCTCTTTGTGGTTGTGTTTTCTGCATTTGCAGGTTTTTGTGTGTTGCACGCAATACAAATTATGATAGGATTCAACAATATATGGCAAGCCTTACAGTTAATTGAATTGGTTTTCAGTACGAGACAGCAATGGGTTGTGAAAACCTAGGAAACATCCAGCCAGGCTCTGAGGATGCTGAAATTTTACAGACCAGCTGGGAGAATCCATCTCCCATGCAGCAGGTAGCCTATCACACGGTCAACAGAAGATACAGCGAGTTCCTTAACCTGCAAACACGATTGGAAGAAAAAACAGAACTACGGAAGCTTGTCAAAGGTAGAACAGCTGAATTTTGTGTCAGTTAACACATATGTTGTGTATTTAAAACTTTGCATCCTCATACACTGAAATGGCAAAATGAGTGAAACAAAGAATGTATTTTTACTAACATAATATTTAATGCACATTCAACTATTACAAATGTTCCTCACTATCAGAAGTAACAAAAATAGGCTAGGAGTTTATAAAAAGACAAAAAAGCAAAACATTTCTAATGTTCTGTGTTTTACTGTTTTTGCCATTTTGGTGTATGGGGGTGCACACTATTTCACTCATCTTTATGTTGCAGTGTGTACTGTGTCCTAGTTAGCATCAGTCTAAATTAGAAACATTACTGAGTGAGCCTAAATACACACTTCAATCTGTTTTTTAACACTTGAACATTGCTTAGAAGATCCAGGATGATTTACATTTAGTATCTTCTTTTAATATAACTGTGTTTTAGGTGTGAAAGGTCCAAAGAAAGTCTTTCCAGACATGCCGTTTGGAAACATGGACAGTGATAAGATAGAGGCCCGGAAAGGATTGCTGGAGACTTTTTTGAAGGTGGGTGGATTAATATGTTTTTACATTATTTGTTATTTTACTTTTTAACATTTTAAATAGTGTTGATCTTTAAGGATGTATGCTAACACTCTGTCCACTTTTTTTTTAGCAACTCTGTGCCATTCCTGAAATAGCTAATAGTGAAGAGATGCAGGAGTTTCTGGCTCTCAACACAGATGCCAGAATTGCCTTTGTCAAGAAACCTTTCATTGTGTCACGCATAGACAAGGTTTGTTTTCTGAATTTTTCATTAGCCACAGTTAAATAATATATTACTTCATGATTAGCACTGTGATTACTAATTACAAAGATATTCTAGTTAATATAGTCTAAATAGAATTAACATAACCTGCTGGTGGTAATGTTGGTGGACAAGTGACAGCACAGGAAAAAATGTATTGTGAAAATTATTGACACTTTCTGGACAGTTTCTGGATCTTATTTTTATATGGCTGTTTCTTTGCATGGGTGAGTTTTAACTTAAAATTGTTGATGCAGAGACAAACTGGGTGGTTTTCAGAGGTATTCCTTAAGCCTATGCAGCAATTTGTACTACATCATCTGTTTTGAATGCAGTGCTGCATGATGACCCAAAAATCACAGCCATTCAGTATAAGTTTATGGCCTCTTCCCTTGCCTATTTTTGTTTAAATGATAATATGTACAGTGGATGGTGAAATTCTTTAATTCTTACTTTATACCCAATCATGACACTGACTTGTTGCCAATTAACCTCATTAGTAACCAGATATTTCACCAGGTGTTTTTTTAAACATTACACAACTTGTCCATTGTTGGGCACAGCATTGTATGTCTAAGCCCCTGTTGGATTCATAGTTGATTTGAAATGCAGTACACATGTATATTTTTTTGTGTAGATAGTGGTGAATGCCATCGTTGACACCCTGAAAACAGCATTTCCTCGTTCAGAACTACAGAGCCCCACAGAGGACAATGACCCAGAAACTGATGGATGGAAGATGAATGTCGACAAGAAGAGCAAGTATGATTGCTCATGATTTGTTTGTCAGCCTGGTCAGCTTTGTTTTTTTAATCTAATTGAGCAACTTAAGTAAAAATTTACAAAGAAATCCAGTTGGTAAGCTTTAAGAGAAGCCATTGCAAAAGACAATAGTATGAAAATTGTAACAATCACAGCTTTAAATGAATATTTTTCTTTCCAGCACTCTGGGAATTGCCTTACTACAATAAATGAGTGCAGTCTTAGGAAAGAAATGTGATTGTAAGTTATATATTTAGTCCTTCTCACTATACTCATAGGTGAGGGAGCAGCGTGATGGATGCATGATGGATGTTTTAATTCTATGTATTATGTTGGTGAAGATTCTCGGTCATCTAGGTTTGGTTTTCCGAAGTTTGAATCATGTCAACTGTACTTCTTTCTTCTTGGTTAGAAACGTTTTGCTACTTATCCAAACAGCTTCTTCAATTTTTATTATAAGTATAAGTAGCGAAAAATTTCTAACCAAGAAGAAAGAAGTCCAGTTGACATAATTCAATATTCGGAATGCCAAGTAAAGTTATTGTTTTATTGTTTGTATAAGTCTATAGATTTCTTTATGCACTTGTAGGTCTCGTCTGAAGTTCTCCAGTAAAAACGTTACCTTTATGAATGGCTCAGACATAAGACCTCCGGTTTTGTTCAGTTTGGAGCAAACTAGCACAGTAAGTAACCTACATTTGCCCTACGGATATTTATCATTGGTTCTAATCCACATTAATCACTAATGTAAGCGGATTTTATCCATACGTGCACAAAAAAAATTTTTTTGGTTTGCTGCTCATCAAGTCTTAGTCACAGAGCTGACTTCATTACTTTTTTCTCTTTTAATCTTCTCCTATTCTCAAAGATGTTTAATGGGATGTCTTTGGAAGATTTGCAAGCTTTTATCACTGAACAAGAAAAACTGGCAACCAGAGCTGAGACAGACTTTGTGGACAGTCCAGGAATCGGAGAATCTAGAGGTTGTCTGGATGACAGTTTGAACGGAAATCAAAGTCAAGAACTTGGTAAGTGTGGGGCAAGTGGATACAGTAATACTGTACCGGTATTCACTTGGATTGATGTCAAGTGCAGTCACTTTCATAGTCTGTGGTGGGTAGAGGCTACTGCACATGCTCAACAACATACTACAACATACAACAACATGGGGTGACTGTGGCGCAGGAAGGTAGAGCGGTTGTCCACCAATGTCACCAATTGTTGGTTCAATCCCCGGCTCCTCCGGTCACATGTCGAAGCAGGACACTGAACCCCAATTTAGCAGCTCCCCCATTGGTGTATGAGTGTGTGTGTGAATGGGTAAATAAGAAGCAGTGTAAAGCGCTTTGAGTGCCAATAGGTAGAAAAGCGCTATATAAGTGCAGCATTTACTATTTGCTTTTTTAAATTGTATGAACTTATAGCTGGATAGCTGTCTGGAGCACCAAATTATTCCTCCATGCTAGTAGCTCTCTGTTTTTATTTTTTCATCTGAATACTCAAGCTCCTACAAGTTTTTTTTTTTTTTTGGTCAAATCGCCTTATCCTATGACTTCAGGATCACCACAGTGCATCATTTGTCTGCATGTTGATTCCGCACATGTTTTACCCTCCCCAATTTCTACCGAGCTTGGGACCAGCAACATAGTTGTATGAATCCATAACATCAGTCCAACAAATTCAAGTACTTCAAATAATTCACTGTCAAATAATTGTATTGATGTTGGAAAATAAGTTTGAAACTCAGTAGACTGTTAATATTTATACACTTATTTCATTAACATTTATATAGGTTCTTGTGCTATGTAGTGGACAGTATATTTATTTTTACTGTGTATACTGTATATTTGAGGATAAATTCCATTCAATATGATCTTATGTTCAAGTTATAGCTGCAGTTTCAGAACATTAATAAGCCTGCCACTAAAAACTATGCACATCTACAGATTTTTTGTTCAGTGTCCTAATCATCCAGGCATGATGTGATGTGAGATAACATAACATGTCATGAATGGATATTTCTGTTACTTTCATCTACCAAGTGCAAGTTTATTGAAACCTGTATTTGGTTTATCTATACCACCTGGCAAGTCTTAAAAAGGTGTTTAAATGCCATGTATTTATTGAAATTTCTTTTCTAAAATATGTTGTTAAAAGGGTTTGCTTGAGCCAATGCAGGGCACTGCCTGTGTCTGTGTGCCCATGATCACGTGCACAAACTAATTTTGAGCTAGGAAAAACCCTGCAAATGTGTGCACTCATCATGTCTGCTTGTCTGAGTCACTCTGTTTTCTGCTTTCATTTTCCCATGTCTCTGGTTAGCTCACTATCTTGCTTCCTGTTTTGTAAGTTTCACTCCTCCACTTTCCATTCAGTATTTCTCCATAATTAAAGCAGGACCAGCCAATTTAAAGTAACCTCTTCCATATTACAGTCACTGATTCATTTCATTGGAAGGTTTAAATGGTTGGCCGAAGAGACAAAACAATGGTGGTATTATTGGGCTAACAGCCACTGAAATTTACAAAAAAATGTATTGGGGGTTTGTAAAAAGTAGAAAGTCAATTGTGTAAATACAACCAAATTCCAAATAAGTTGGGATGATGTGTGAAACCTAAATAAAAACAGAATGCAATGATTTGCAAATCTCATCAACCCATCTTCATAATAAATTTATTCACAATAGAACAGAAACTAAACTAAGAAATTAAGACATTTTACCATTTCATGGAAGATATTAGCTCATTTTGAATTTAATGGCAGAAACACATCTCAAACAGAACAGGGTGATGTTTACCATTGTGTAGCATTCCCTCTTCTTTTAACAACTGTCTGTAAATGGCTGGGAAGTGGGGAGACCAGTTCCTCGAGGATTGCTGTCCAATTCTTGTCTGATGGAGGATTCTAGCTGCTCAACAGTCCTGGGCCTTTGTTGTCGGATCTTTTGTTTTATGGTGCACCAAATTGTCCTCTATTAGTGAAAGGTCTGGACTGCAGACAGGCCAGTTCAGCATCCGGACTCTTCTCCTGTGAAGCCAGGCTGTTGTGGTGAATGCAGTATGTGGTTTAGCATTGTCTTGCTGAAATATGCAAGGGCTTCCATGAAAGAAACGTCTGGATGGTGGGAGCATATGTTGCTCTAAAACCTCTATGTACTTTTCAGCATTGATGCTGCCTTTCCAGATGTGTAAGCGGCCCACGCCATAGGCACTAATGCACTCCCATACCCTCAGAAATGCAGGCTTTTGAACCATCAAAAGCTGATAACAAGCTGAATGGTCCCTCTTTAGTCCGCAGGACACAGTATCCATGGTTTCCAAAACTTATTTTGGAATATAAAATTTTGATTAATCTGAGTTTTCCATTTTAAGACCATTTTAAATTAGCTTTGGCCCAGAGAACAGTGTGGCATTTCTGGATCCTTTTCACAAATGGCTTCTACTTTGCATGTGACAGCTTTAACTAACATTTGTGGATTGCACAGTGAACCGTGTTCACAGACAGTGATTTCAGGAAGTGTTACTGAGCTCCAGTCGAGAATCATGCCTGTAATGTTCCCTTTAAACCAAGTTATATTACTGACCTTTTGCAATTACCACAATTAGTTGTCAAATGCTCCTCCATTTGTTTTTGTTTTGCGGAATTTACTTTTACAGACTTTTGTTGCCCCTGTTCAAACTTCTTTGAGATGTGTTGCTGATATTTTCAACATCTGATATGTTATTTATGTTATATTGTGAATAAAATATGGGTTGATGAGATTTGCAAATTATTGCATTCTGTTTTTATTTAGGTTTTACACATTGTCCCAACTTCTTTGAAATTGGGGTTGTACATTGAGGTTTAAATGTTCTATAATTCCTCATAGGAAGACACAGTTTGGGAGAATGGGCAAACGGGAGTAAACATGAAAAGTGAAACTTGTGTCAAAACATGTTTTGGAAAATATAATAAGTATAATAAGAAGGTTTCAGATAAAATTAATTCAGACTCCAGATAGGTGGTTTCTAGAGTAAAATAATACGCTGCTGTAAACTCTGTGATATTTCAGTTCCAAATAAAGATAAAATCCATCATTTACATTCACAATAAATGTAAATATAATTTTAACGAGAACTCTTACATAAAGTCAATCATTTCAGTAACAAGTACTCTTCCTTTGTAGACTTGGTAGTGTTGTTATTGGAGTACAAGTTATGATCAGTTCCAGTCAAATTTGTGAAAAGGATGAAGCTGTAAACATTTGAGAGATCAAGACAACACAGACGTGATTAATTATTGATCTTTAGAGGGGTTTTTGTGGCCAGTTGATTTCTGATGCCATCATGGTATTTTGTGTTTTGTCACTCTTAAATATATACGTAACCAATATAAAATTATAAATGAAGTGATTAAAAAAGAAGCATTTGGGGGGGGAAACATAAAACATGCAGCTGTTCAGTAGTAAAACATGGAAAACTATAGAGTTGCAGAAAAAAAATACACACACATTCTGTTGAACCACCAGCATCTGACCACATGAGGGCAATGTTGATAAATGGTGTAAAGTACTGATGTGACTGCTGACCAACATGTTCATCAGATGCAGACAGAAAAAATATATAATTAGAAAACATAATGTTTGGCTGTTTTTTTTTTTGTTGTTGTTTTTTTGTTTTTTTTGCATTTAAATGTCTTTGTCAGATGCTGCCCTTACTGCAATGTGCTTTTAATAGATTTTCATTGCATGTCTCTCGTAGTATGTCATAGAAAGTCATGTTTTTAATGTGTGTGTCCTGCATGTTGTAGACACAGCATCTGAGACAGGGCTGGATGAGGTGGTTCTGAACATCCTGTGTCTGCTCATGAAGGAACAGTGGAGCTGGCTGTGCACTGAAAATATTCAGAAGACCATCAAGCTGCTGTTTGGGACTCTCATTAACAGGTGACATGTAGTTGTTGGATGCAACAAAATTAAATGTTTGGCAAAATCATGATCAATTATTATACATAACAGTGAATCTTCAAGTGTAGACTACAGGTTTAGACATCTTAAAGAGGCCATATTTTGCTTTTCTGTATTTTCAGCTGTAGCTTTACTGTTGTCATGGTGGGTATCTATATTAAGAATGCCAACCCTTGAAAAGTATTTCAGTAGAGCCCTAGAATAAAAACGTCAGCTTGAAATTATGCATAATATAGCCTCTGCAACAATGTTGCTGTGGTGATGGTGATTGCCAGGAATCCCTTTATCTCATCAGCTGTCACACTTTATAACACATTTGCATGAATTACACCACTGGAGGTCAAGTGCAAACATACGCTAGTCGACATAAAACATAACTGAACATGAAACTCTGCATACTTTTCATATGTGCATGACAGTAAGCAATGTGTAATCCAAAATCATTGTGTACACACAGTGCCAAGCAAGTGTGGAAACAATTAATATAATCATTTACTAAACCAAGTAATCAAAATATTCTAAATGCTAGCATGTTAGCTAGTGGTACTATACAACTGCAATAAGGTAATATTTAGCTGACAGACTTTTAGCTTGTACTAATGAAAGTAATAATGAAATTAATTAAGCAATGAAAACTGAGCTCATCATAGCTTTTTGATTTGCACACTAGTGTTAAATGGTCGTACATCAGGTCTATAGTTTTGTTGTACTGTAATAGGTCAGTATTTGTTTCCAAAACAGGAAATGGTTCATCATGTGTAATCTCAGAAAAGTTTATTTGGAATAATTCCACTTGCGCTTTCATTTGCCATACATGTGTATGCTCCTCTGCATCAGAAAACCGTCCCAAGCTCCCTGCTGACAGAGCAAAATAGTATGTTGTGTTAGTATTGCTAGTATTATATCAGTTTGATACTTCCCAGCTTTTTTCTGTTGGTTATCTGGGTTGGAATGCCAGCCAAAGTTACCAGAAGTACTTGTGTTAAAATTAAATAATTGAAATTGTGCATATTTTCTCACCCTTTCACAGCTGGTCAGCCATTGCATGAAATGGGTGGGATAGAGTGTTTCTGTTACTGTTACAGTTAATTTAATTTCAACATCAGAATATTATGATGGAAGAGCGGAATTAGAGACTGTCTGACAAACATTTCAGTGTAATGACCCCTTCACCAATGTATGGAAGGGAATTCATTTTGATCTCTTCATTATCTTTCTATTCTACAGGCCAGGCATGAAACGGCTTCACCACAACAGACCTATACAAATAGATGTAGGCAGTACAGATTTAAAGTTGTATCATGATATTTTAAAATATTTTTGCAGCAACAATAAAAATGATGATATCATAGTAGAACTAAATAGTAACTTTCTGGCCACAAGTCACAAGACACTTACTCTACATAATAAAACATCAAGTGGCATGAAATTAGACCATGAGTGAGTGATATTTGTGGTCTATATATATTAGCACTCATTGCAAACACTTCATCAAATAGAGTAGTGATATTGTAGTCATGTCATTGCATAGAGAGAACTATGACGATATATTGTGGACAAGGTGATATGGCACATCTCTACATACAATGGCCAATGCTACAAATTTATCTTAATACTGAAATACTTATTTGTCCTGTAATACAACTCAGTCTAACACAAAAATGCGAATTTATTTTGTATGGTTAAGATTATGGAAACGAGTCTTTTCTTAAGTTCTGCACGTTTTACAAGTTTCATTTATACATGGGGGAAGTATACTTTACACAGCTGACATATTCACATTTGGAGTTTCTCTATACAACTACAGTCATCTACTCTCTGCCCCAAGAAGTAACCAATTGCAAGTAAATTCATATTTGCTTGGCTGCAGGTCATCTCTAGCAGAGACTTTAGTACCTTGCTCAATTGTGTTTGAAACTGAATTTTAACAGGAGGAGCTGCTCATTAGAGCTGATCTAAGCTCTAATGAGCTTTTCTGCATGAGACACATGATGGAAACTTCTGGACTCTAGACATAGCCAGGTCACTTTTGGAAATTCCACAGAGATACTGTTTATGAGGTGGAAAGGGGACTAACATACAGTCAAGACAGATATTTTAGAGTTCTATCAACCAGCTATGAGAAACATACCCAGAGGCTTTGGCAACTGGAATAGTATGAAGCTTTTTTACCATTACCTTGGAAAATATACAAGTTCATGTGCATACATGCATGCCTGCACTCTTTGGCCATCAAGAGAATGCCTGACATCCACCCTCAAAGTATTTGTCACAGATAGGTATAGCTCCTACTGCCAGTAAACTGAACACACCAACAGTGTTCTCACGTTGTTGTGTTTGTGCTGTTAATGCTGTGACCTAATGTTCCCTGGAGTGTCAGTACCAGAATATTGTTGATCTATTTTAAGATGTTCCACTAGACAACTATGAAAGGTCTGCTGCTTTTGTTTGGCCTTGTCTAAATTAGGCAGCACTCTGTCAACAATGCAGTGACAGCTCTCAGTGTAGCAGATATCTCCTCGAACCACATAGTTTCTCTTTGCAGAGGAGACAATATGTTTCAGCTGTGAACTGCTGTTAATCAAAACACAGTTTTTCTTTTACAAAAGTGGTCATATGCAATAGTACATTTAAAGCATATACTAAAAAAATCACTACTAAAAGTAGAAGGGATTGAAAATGCAGGATTAATGCATGATTAATTGTTAATTGTTAGTGTAGTATGTCTGGGCTGCAGTATTCGGTCTAGCTAGGGGTGTGCTATATTGTAAAGAAATTGCTATTGTGTTGATGATAAATAGAGATATTTTGAATCTTTTAAAAACTTGTAAAAGTCCTATATTATACTATCTCACTCATTAAATAATATACATTATATATAGATAATATTACTTGTTGCTTACCAATGAAATTACGCATATTTAGAGAGGCACTAGAGCATATTTTTTTGGTACTGTTTAAATAATTACATACAACCCCAATTCCAAAGAAGTTGTAAAACGGACAATGTGTACAATGCAAATAAAAACAGAATGCAATGATTTGCAAATCTGATCAACCCATATTTTATTCAGAATACAACACAAACAACATATCAGATGTTGAAAATGAGACATTTTACCATATCATGAAAAATATTAGCTCATTTTGAATTTGATGGCTGCAACACATCTCATAAAAGCTGGAAGAGGGCAAGAAATGGCTGGAAAAGTACAGTAATTGCTGCAAATCAAAAACAAATGGAGGAGCATTTGCCAACTAATTAGGTTAATTGGCAACAGGTCATTAACATGACTGGGTATAAAAGGAGCATTTGAGAGAGGCAGATCCTTTCAAATGTAAAGATGGGCAGAGGTTCACCAATCTCTGACAAACTGCATCTAAAAATTGTGGAAATTCTTATTGGAAACCATGAACGCCGTGTCCTGTGGACTTAAAAAGGAGAGGGACCATCCAAATCGCTCTGTTACAATTTTTTTGAAATGTGGTGCTGGAATCAAATTCAAAATGAGCTAATATTTTCCATTAAATAGTAAAGTGTTTCAATGTTTCAACATCTGATACTTTGTTTGTGTTTTATTGTGAATAAAATGTTCCCTGACATCTATCCTGATGATGTGTCTGTGTGTAGCTCTCATTTAAAACCCATCCAACTTGCACATGCACATATGCACATGCTTCAGATCGCTAAGGTTGCAAAGGTTAAGGTTATGTACATGTATTTTATGTATAGTTTTTTCTTGTTAGTTGTTGTTAATTAACAGATCCACAATTTTTTTTAAATCTCACATGGAGCTGACATGATATGTGTGGACATTTTGTTTTTAATAAGATCTGACATATTCTTAGTGGGAGGCAAATGGAAGGCTTGTCTACAACAGTAAAACAAAGCTTTTTTAAATTTACGAAATACGCTTTTCTTTTAAATTACCATAATATTTCTCTATCTGGACCTCCTTAAATCATAAATGACTACCCTTGTGTTCAACTGAGCTTCCACCCTAAATTTGCAAAGATGTAGATCTCCACAGTCTCAAGCAGTTTGCTGAGAGGAACAAAAACAATGGGGAATCAGGAAAACAGCTTTCAGAAGACCTATAAATGAAAATGGTAAACCTTCATAAACCTGGAGAGGGATATAAAAATATTTCAAAGCATTTAGAGATACCAGTATCAACTGTGAATACCATAATCCAGAAATGGAAGAAATAGAAAACTTATGGTCATACTGTACAATATTTTTATACATAGCAAGAGCTGTTAATAAGTCTGGTGGTTTGTACAATAGCAGAAGATTTTAAAGCAAAGCATCCTACTATCAGTCAAAAAGCTAAAAATGAAGAGGCAATGTGTCCATCAACAAGACCTTCAACCAAAGCTTGTAGCAAAGCCAATACAGGAATGGTTTAAAAAGAATAATCTGGATGTTTTACCATGGACTTCCCAGTCTCCAGACTCAAATTGAAAATCTGTGAATAGGTTTGAAGGCTGAATATGGCAGTCAATGAAGCTATCTCACCTTTATGTCAGACATGAATTTGGTAGTCTGAAGTGTGTGTTAAAGATAAAACCAGAATCCAACAGGCCAAATCTGGGCCTCTGTAATGTGGGACAGCTCTGTCTGGAAAAGCTTGCTCTCTGCTCCTATAAATGGGATCCAAGGCGAGGCTCTGGTTTGGGAGATGTCTGATTTTTATGGACTGGAAAGAGGGAAAGTTTAAGATGAATATAGCCTCTTTTTCTTAGACAGCAGTCTAAATGGAAAATCCAGCTGGAGCCAGATTGTTGAAATGGTCTAGGTGTACTGTAGGTATACAGTGTGCAGCCACTTTATGTTAACATCTAAAGCCTGAATACTGTTCTCAAGTCAACTAACATTTATCACTGCATGTTTAAAATTTACATCATTGTAGATAAGTTCAGATGCAGAAGCATGGTGGGCTATAAAGGATGTCTTTTCTCAGAATGACCAAAACCAAAAATTATTTTACAATGGACCTGGTGATGGAAAATAAAGATGGACATAGTGAGGTGTAACATAATGCCTTGGTTTGCATTGAAGCTTTTTTGTATTGTATAGTTGATACACTGTTTATGCTTGGAGCCGGGGCCCTCCAAATAAGGATGTTTTGCCTTGTCCAACTACCTCAGACTGAACGCTATACTAAATATCAGCTGTACATCCTTGCTGTAATTTCTGTACTATACAATTACACTGCCTATTGATTTCCCACTTGCCAACTGTTATCACACAAACTATATCACACTAAAACACTAAAATGGCCCCAGAAACACATTCAGACATCTAAATAACATAATAATAATAGTTTGTGGACCAACATTTCAGACCCTTGTAATAGACCCTTGTAATACCCCTAGAGAGAGTGTTACAGACCTGAAGCTCTAGCTTAAGTTAATTTTTCAATGCTTACCCATAATCTAGTTGTATTTTCCAAGTTCTTATAGACTCTTCTTAATGTCGAGGTAAATTAAAAGGCTGGTTGGCAGTGAATTCCAATATTTACACAAGTTTAAGATTAATGTTTCCAAACTGTGTTTTAGAAATGTTGCCATATACTTATTGGTTATCAACAGTTTATTTCTCTTACATGTAAGAATGTAATAGGCGAAAGGCACTAGCTTGGAATACAGACCTGCAGTATCTGTTTCCATTGTCACGTAATCATAGTTAATATTAGCATTACCACCGCGGCCTGTATGTAACTGGTTTGTTAGCTAGGCTGTAACATACATTTGAATTGTTAACCACAGGAGTGGTGTTAGATAAGCATTAGCCTCTATGATAACCATTTATTCATCATTATCCAAACTTCCTTTGGATGAAGTCATCACGACAGGAAAATTTTGTATTCCAAAATCGTTCAGGTGTCATTACTTCTGCCAAAATGGCAGTGTTCTCAATTCTAGGATTGTGTGACATCATCTCATGAACTCTTTGTACAATGTACAAAGTATGTATGTATGTATTGAAATAGTGCCTTTTCAGCTCCATGTTCACTTCACTCAGCTAAAACAGATGCTAGCTTTGAAAGCAATTCCAAGCCAAAGTGGCCATACAAGCAGAATCATGGGTGTAGCCTTAGAGGCACTGTGTACATTTAATTCAGTTTTTGTTAGTGTCTTGTTGGAAATATGCAAAACATATGCTTTGTTGTGCCTGGTTATAAGGCACAAATTTAGAAAATAATTACATGTTCACTAATAAAGTTGACTAGTTTAAAGACGTTTTCTACCGGTGAAATACCCCTTTATCAGCAAAAATTCTCTTAATAGTGGAATATTGGCAGGACAGATTAGCAGTTGTTTATATGTGGAAAACTCACTGTCTTTTCTCTTGGTTGTTGTCCTTCACACAGCCTGTATTCTTGCCAGTATCTTGTCAATGGGACTTTTTTCACCAGGGAAACAATTTTTTTGTCATCCATCACAGTTGTTTTCCTTGATCCATCTAGGCCTGTCAGTGTTTCTAACATCGCCATTATTGTCTATTAGAGGAAATATACTTTTGAATATTACCAGTATGAGTGAATAGCCACGTGCCTGACTTGACAAATTTTAGTCTAGTTCTGACTTAAATATCTGCTCTTCCTAGAATTTATTCTTGTAGACAGTGTTTCTTTTGGCACATCTGCCTCACTTTACAAGTGTCAGAGTTCTTTTTTTAAAATAATTTATTAAAATAACAGAAGACATAATGATTCTTGATGACAGTGACATGTGGAATACAGGGACATTAATTAATTCTTGACAGATTAGAGAGAAGTTCATATCTACTGTCGTCAGGAATTCATTCTGAGTGTTTCTGGAGCTACTTGGGTGGGCCATACATGACCAATTTGGTATTAGCGGTAATAATTGGAAATCATATTAGATGTTTGTTGCATAATGAAGTAAGCTGTCTTTGATTCTTGTACGGTGGAAGATGTGTAACGTCCCTGGACATGCTGTTCCAGAGATGAAATAAATTCTGACACACTCCTCAAAGTAGTTTCTGGCTGTGAGAGTGGTAACTCTCATCCTGAGTTCCAGTTAGAAGTTAACCTTATGTCATGTCTTTGGCACGTTTGTTTAGGACTTTGTTCCATTTATACATTTGCAGGCATTTCTGAACTCTAAATATTGTATTATGTTACAGGCTGATAGTAGTCAGAAGAAGTGAATTCCTATTCCTACAGGCCTATGTAATCATCTCAAGGGACATCATAGATCAAATACCTAAGTCATGTCTTGTAAAAAGGCTATAAAACACCATTATACCCCAACCCCAGCATCAGTTAAAGCTTGCCTGCCTTTGTCCTTTTATCCTTTATTAGTGTTGGAGAATTGTAGCGACATTGAAATCTTCCATTAGCCGAACATGAAAGATAATATGGCTCATTATTATTCACACTCCTGACTAAATTAATGAGTGATAAACACTGTCTTAAATAGGAACAGGAGTCAGATGATGCTCTCTAATGACCCTGGGGTCTGAGATGTGGCTCCAAAGTCATGGTTAATCTTCTGTCTCCTGAGACATACTTGGGCAATGACATTTTCCCTGCTGAAAACTGGGTGTGGGCTTATTTTAGCTCAAATATGACCTGGTTATACAAGTCAGTATTTACCATAAATGGTAACAAATAAAACCAAGTGGGGTGCATTAAATACGGTTGGGTGCAAAGGTTTATTTCAAAATGGCAAAAAGAATAATTTTTTATCAACTTAATATTTAATGCACAGTATGATTGTACAAATCTTTCTTAATCATAATTTAAAGTTTAAACAAATTTTGCACTTACATATATATTTTTATTTTATTATAGCATTTTATGCATTCCTTCACCATTTTGCTATATTTAATTTTTTTAAATATAAAAAGAATTTATATTTTTATATATTTTTTTAATTCTGTTATTAGTTTCTGTTATAAGTTTTCTTTGTTGTTGTTGATTATGACAGGTTATTATTGAAGTAGAGCCCAATAGTTCAGATCAGGTACCCTCGAGCTTGTGAGTGTAACTGGCAAAATATTGCTACCTACAATTAGCTCCTTGCAGTTGTATGCTCAAATTGCTCAAGTTGTAAACAATGAAGCTAAGCTAATGAAGCTAATAACTCTACAACTGAGTAGAATGCAGACAACCACACTGGACCAATGACTGGTCAGTGACAATTAGAATTTCTGGAGGTAGACGAGTTAAGTCTGACCAGTCATCATATACAAATAGATAGAAAAGCATATATAAGTGCAGACCATTTACCATTTACTTGTATGTTTTTTTCGTTTTTGTTTGAGATTCACCTGCTGCTCTTCAATTATGTCATCAGGTTGTGACCTCTGTTTCAGCAGTGTTGTTTTTGTTTTTGGCAGCAGACTTGCATCACCAGCTATTTACCTCCCTGTGCTCAACCTGATAGTTGCATTAAGGGAGTTGATGCAGTAATCACTAGCAGAGAGAACTGCTGGCAAGCTCCCTGTGCTCTGTAATGCGAGCCTTGTGATTTTCACCCCAGCCTTGGCTCATCTATAAACATCACTTCTTGTGTACAACACTGGTAAATCAGCCTCTTGGTCTAATAATCCCACATCTATCTTTTCTTTAGGATCCATACCATATAAAACACAATGAGGAGACAAACCTCTATAAGGAGTTTGCAGGCAGACAGGCTAAACAAGTTTCACCAACAAATATTTTCCTGATGGATCTAGACTTGGCACTTAGTAAAATGTTAATACAGATAAAAAACAAGTTTTGTGTAATTTAGGCCCCATTATTCTTGAGAGCAAAACATTAATTGGTCATTTGAAAAATAGCTTTTTGATTTAGTGCAGATAGAAAACAAATATGTTGGTTTTCCTGGTAGCAATTAGACTTCACACTCCAAGACTTAGAATTACTTTGCATTTGTCAGCTCTAATTGGCTGAAAGCACTCTGCTTTGTTTGTGTGCATGCAGGGTCTAAATCTGTGTTTAGGGAAAGTCATCTCTTTTGTGGTTGCCATAAGACTGCAATGATGATGACAGCAAAGACTTACGTTGGATAAATTCTGTTGTATCATAGGCACAGACCTTGATGTTTGTGTGTGTGTGTGCACGTGCATGCTTGTGTGTGTGTGTGTGTGTGTGTGATGTTTGCATGACTGACCTGTTTCAGTGTTTTTCTGTATGTTTATTAATGTGACATAAATGGAACACAGATGACTAATACAAATCTGGGCAACATGTAATTAAATTTTGTCTCAAAGCTATAACTTTAAGGTTTTCTTGACCAGGCATTGAAAACAAGGGACCACAGCATATAAAACTAGGTCCAGCACATACATGTACATGCACAGACAAGCTATAAGATGACACTGGCTATAAGATGACACTGTGGCCTGAGTGGAAGAGGTTATGTGAGCCCTGAACCAACATATAGACAAGTAGAATATGAATAAAATATTTCCTTCACAGCATAATCTGTGCTTTATTTCTATCATTTCCAATAATCCATCCTTGTCAGCAGTTTGTATTGGTCATTTTTTATGGCTCAGCTATTCACCATGCATTTTCTGTCTGTAAGCTCCTGTGAGATACTTTTATTACAACAGATATTATGTAAACGTCATCACACAACTATATCGTTAATATCCCAAAATGGAAGTGTTGCTTATGTAGCTGGATGGTGCATAAATTATATGATATGGCACAAGAACATGTTACCTAGTTAGCTAAATTATGCTAACAGGCCAGGCATAATAATCAAGGTATGTTAAACTTAATGAGAAACATTAGGTGATCGCTTTCTTCTTAATCTAACACTATAACCTCTTCACATTTCTGCCTGTAAAAAAACTTTTAGAAGCTGGATATCAGCAGGTACTATCCATCACACTTGCCAATCAGTGCCCACATTGTTTTATTCAATGTTTAAATCCTAGAGCACATTATCCCGAATTACCAGCTGTGTACTTATTAGACAGCCCAAGTAACAGAACCCCAAAGAAAAAAGATATTAAAGATTAAAAATTCCATCAGTTCCAGATATCCCTGCTCTCATTTACCATCACAGCTTCTAGTCGCAAGAGATGACATTGTGTGTTCATATTAAGCAGCTCTGTGGTGTCCTTTTGCTTTTAGTCAAAAATTCTTTGTTCATGGCCTTGGACAAAGTTGATCTCCACATGACTCCTGTTTGCCCTCATTACCCTGCCTATATTATGGCTGGTTATTCTTTCTCATTGGTCACAGTCTGCAGATGAATGATCTCATCTTTGAGGGATGTAAGCTGTTTTCATCATGTTCATGTTCTCCTGCTGTTGCACTCTCTGATGTAAGACCTTTAACTGACAATATAACCCTTTTATGGGAACCGGGGAAAATAAAATTCACATCTGTCACAGTTCACTGCTCACCTTAGGACTGAAGTCAGTTAAGGACAGTTCTAGAAAACTGACAGAAAAGAGTAATTTCCTATTGATTGATTTTATTTATGAAATTTACCTCCATAAATTGATATTTATTGTATCAGCTAACAGAAAAATATATACAAGCCCTGGCTATAACTAACTACTTTATAAAGTGGACTTTTTACAGACTTTTTAAATTTTATCATATTTTAAATTTTATATTGCAAATAATTTAAAACTTATTTTATTTTAAATCATACAGTCAACATATCAAATATTAAAACTGTGAACAATTACAATTATTTTAGTTTTGAAAGAAAATATTTTCCCATTTTTACTTGGAATAGTATTTCAACTACTCAGCTCAGGGCCTCCTTAATCATAATTACTTGCCCCACAAAGTGCCAAATTGACATCACTTGGAGGAAACTTTACTTCAGATTATGTCATCTTGTTGCTCATACTATGGAATTTGTTATCATGGTCAACCTTCATTTTCTAGAGCACAGATGACATTATCTGAACTCCTAATAATGAAAAACTGTGCGTTATGTCATCTGGAAAAGTTTTTCAACAAAAAACATTAATCTACATTTGCAACTAAACTTAAGCTTTAGAAGGCAAGTTAAAAATTGGTGAAGTTGTCCTTTAATAAATAAACACCTTTCAAACTTTTATTTTGTGTTTGCTCAGGTTGCCTTTGTTTTATGTCACAGTTTAGTATGAGATATACACAAAGCAAGAAGAAAGGTGAGGGTCCCCTGTTTTTTTACAGCACTTGTAGGAATAAATTATCATAAATAATGAGAAGCCTTTATAGTAAAATAATACAATTGTTTTATATTTTCTGCTGTGCAGCATGACTATCTTTTTCTCATCTGTAGTAGGGAGAGATTAGATGTGAAAAATACAGTTCTATTATTGAAAGGTTTGCTACTTTAAAGCCAAAGATGTACTGTGCAGCTCTGGAAAACTTGAAAGAACACATCAGAAATTAGTGGATGTAAATCAAAATAAGTTGTATAAAATGTTTGTAAAAGTATATTTTTTCCATAAACTAAATATTTTTACATCACATTTGATGTAGTTGCAACCCTATTTTAGAACACTGAGTGAAATTTGTTATCCAGCTTTAGGGCCAACAAGGCTTTAAGTGTTCACCATGGGCCGGAGGCTTTTATGAGCAGGAGAATACTGTACCTATGAGCCTTTCTTTAGCTTAAACATGTGGATGCAATTTATGATACCAGACTTGTCCATGTGAGTGGTGATGTACTTACTTAGACCACAGACATGTTGTTTTTGACTCACATCCTGTTTCAGTACTAAGAAAACATACGAAGATTGAGTGGCAGGGTGTCCAGTCATGCTAAAACCATATTATACTAACTGATAAATAGAAACCCTGTTTATCATTCAGGGTACAAGAATAACTTGTTGGCGAATAGTTATTCAGACCTTTGCAGGTTATGATGTATTGTCGGGTCCTGTCCATACCTCTTGAATTTACACAATCACAATTGCAATAGACTGTCAGCTTACAGTAATTTAAGGATGTGGGAAATTAAACACATATACGAGGTATTATTATTAGAGGCATAAGAGATTGGGTATTGGTGTATTGAATACAAATATGGAATTGCCTTCAGCTTTGCCTTCAATATTTTATTTTTGTAATAATTTATTGAGAATATTTCACTTTGCCTTAAGCAAATTTTGAGTTGGTTTCACAGTATTTTTGGTCCATTATCCATCTGCTCTGTGAAGAGCTATCCATTCATTTTTGAAGCATTTGGCAACATTATCAATAAATACAAGCCTGTTACTTTGGCAGCCATGCACGTCCACTCTTTTATCATGCTTTATAGATGATGTGCTTTGCCTTGGATCATTGGATACTCCTCTTGTCCAAACATTTGCTGTTTTATGTTTGTGTTATTGCATAAGAAGAGTTTTTTGTCTTTTTTAAGCACAACCATGATCCCAATTACACTGAGCATCATATGAAAACAAAGTAGAACAACGTAGTACAAATTAGATATACAAACTATATCTAATTAATAAAATGGTAAATGGTCTCACACACACACACACACACACACACACACACACACACACACCTATGGCAGTGGCTGCCATGCAAAGTGCTCATGTGACCCACTGGAAGCAACTTGGGGTTCAGTGTCTTGCCCAAGGACACTTCGACATGTAGCCGGGAACGGGGATAGAACCACTGACCCTGTGGTCCGTGGACGACTGCCTTACCAATCTCACTGAATTATGGTTGAAATAAAATTTTTGCAGCTGAGCCTTATGTACAAAACTTTCATTGTAAATAATAATCTTGGATGATACCAACAAATAAGTGGTCTGCACTTATATAGCACTTTTCAACCTATTGGCATTCAAAGCACTTTACACTCCTTTTTATTCACCCATTCACCAATGGGGACCGGGTTCAGTGTCTTGGTCAAGGACACTTTGTCATGTGATCGGAAGAGCCGGGGATCGAACCAACAACTGGGGGGATAGGTGGACGACTGGTCTACCTTTCTACACCACAGTTAAATAGTCTGCTCTGTTTTGTTCTATATTTTATTTTAAAATGATTGCCGTAAAAAGAACTAATACCTAAAGCCCAGTTTATGAAATTGCTTGGTTTTTATGAGCAATAGTCAAAAATCAAAAGGTTTATTTTAAATATTAGAATCTTTGACATTTTCATTTTGAAAACTGATTTTGACTAAAACATATGGACCAAACAGTGGGCAGGCCTGTTGAATAAATTATCTTTTCAGTGTCTCCCACACCTGCTATGCATTTGCGGCTGCACAGCTTGAAAAATCTGAAATACCATCACTAGTAAGGATTTAGCAGCTATTGCGCTGTTTGGAAATACTAGTGAATAAAAGTATTTTAATAGTGGAAATCAATACTGGTGGCTACCACAACTTCCATAGTTTCCCTTGCTGCAGTTCTGCAGAGCGATATCCAGCCAGAATAAGCTTATGAAATAACTTCATTAGGGCAAGCGAATGAAGCAGAACGTTAGGTCCAGACAGACATCCCTAGTTCTTTTTAACACAGGTTTTGAACAATGTTGCATACCAGAATCTGCATGGTGTTATACATTCTAGAATTACTTTTACAGGATCTGAATTATTGCTAGGCTTTAAAAGGTTGGGAACACTGTGACTTTAATAACTATTATGATTTAGACCACTAACACTTAGCTATTATCAGGTACAAACTTTACTTACACAGTGACTGACACATTGATGTTGTTTTTAAGCTTTTACTTTGGCCTTTAAATAACCACCTAAACCAGTCTGTATGGCAACTCGCTCTGCTTTCCCCCTCATATAGTAAATCTTATGTGAAAAGGGTCAAGTCAGGAACAAATGATCAGACTTTCCCACCTACACAGAGTCTATTCAAAATACTTGTCACAAGACCTTTAATCTTGTACTCGTCTGATGACTATTCATTCAGGTAATCCGTTCAGTTATCCACTGAATAATCCATTCATTGGACAAAACCTATTTTTTACCATAAAGTCAATTTTAAACATGTCCTGTATGGGACATGTAAATTGTAAGGAGAAACAGCCTCAGATTGCCTTAAGTGTAAGACCTTGACAGACCGGCTTTCCCTGCTGAAACTTTCAAAATCTGTGTGGCAGTGCAAATAGCCTTGGATTCCATTCCAAGTTTGGTCAGGTCAGGCATGATGAAAAGGTTACAATTGACTGATCTTACTGATCAGAATCGTGGGACCTCAAACTCAGATCACCAGTTGCAGTGAAGTTTCTTTGAAACTTTCAAGACATGTTGCTTTCTGGTTTAAGTTCTTAAAAATTTCTAAAAGGGGTTCTAAAACCCACAAATGTTGATCAATCAAAAACCACAATCAAAACCACAACATCTTAAGGTTGTGTGCAACTCCACTGTCAAGACCTTCCATGTATGAAATTTGCTGAAGAAACAAATTTGAAAGCTTTTGGACAGAAATCTAAATGGCAGAGAGTCACATGTGAGCAGTTTCCTATTTGTGATCTATGTGAAATGATCCCTAGAGTTTGAAAAATAAAGAATTGTGTTTGTAGCTTGTGTGGTTGTCCGTTTTTTTGCCTTGTGAATAGTGGGTAAATCTTTGGCAAGGTTTGTCAAGATAAGAGTCTCCCAGGCTGTACAATGAATGTTGGTACTAATTTGAAATAATTGATTAATGTCTGTAAATTTCAGGTGGCTTGATGTCAGTGTAGCCAACCTGATGTGCACCAGTTACTGGGTGGTTTACCTGCAGGTCATTCAGGAGGCTGTATGGCCAGGTGGAGCTCTGCGAACTTCCCCTGAACCAGAACGCAGTAAGGAGCAGAAGGACAACACCAGGCAACAAGCCTTACATTGTCTGATGAGAGTTCTACCAGGTACATATAGTTACAGATGCACATTAATTTCACTCTTTCTACACTTCAGCATGTACAATATGATTGGACCATTTAACCTTAACATAAATATGAATAAATGCTATCTAATTCTCCTGGTGTTTGCGATTTCAGATTTAGTCTCAGATATGTTGGGCTCAGATAAGTATAAACATAGTTGGCAGACTGCATTGGACTCTCTTCAAGACCCCTACATTAACAGGTGAGTAGGCAGTACGTCATACCATACTGTACTATTATACTTTGTTACAGCCGGTTGCTGTTAATAGTAAAGGCAACACATGCACTTTCCTTGGGTGAAAAAATAGTTTGAAACATTGAGTATTGCTCAGGACAGGCATGATGAAAAAGTCATAGTGCAGAGACACACTTGAAAAGTGGGGCTGAAGATGTAGCCCCCAAAACATTATGGTCTGTGTCATTCCCAAAAAGAAATTGAAATGAAAAACACGAGGCATGCCAAATTTATTAATATAAGCTTGTTCAATCAATAATCATTTAGCCATGTTAGCAGTATGGCTTTAGTGATTGCAGTGGAAAGGTCAGTGAGTCAGTCCAGCTATTGGATTGATCATCGTTTGATTTTTTTGAACAGAAATGTTTGGTTCACAGAGGAAGAATCCTTAAGACTTTCATCATCCTCTGAGTTTTCCTTTAGCCTCATTGGATGCTAATTAATTTAGAATGTAGATAGCCATCACTGACCTGATCTATGAAACCTCAAAGAATTAATACCATTTATTCATGCTATTTATTCTTTGTTCTTGATTCATGATACATTTCAGACCAAGTTTCCATAGTTTCCATAGTCATTCCGCCAGTGAGTATGTGGTCTGATTTTATGCTTGCAGAGCTGGACTGCATGTTCTTTTGCTTATCACACCATTGTCAGCAAACACTACACAGTTTAGAGCACAACAGTATAAGCAAATGGGATTCATTTGGAAATGCCCCCTCTAAAAACAATAATGACACAACATCATTGACTTACCTCACATGTTATGTCTAATGTTAAAGTACATGAAGATCTGATCTTTACAGTGCATGATGATCTTTAATCTGCCTGCACGCTCCATATATACGCCGTGTATACTCAGACCACAACCACATGGTCTGCTGTTTAGAGGCGCTGCTTTGTGGTAATAAGCAAGTGGATGTAGTCAAGTGGTCCCAGAATGAAAATGCTTACTTGCACATACTGAAATACACATACACACAGATACCCACCTGGAATTACACAGATTTTCCCCAAATAATAATTAAACAACAGCTGAAGAGGTGTGTAAAAGATATAGAAAAAGCCATGATACAGCTGTGATGTGGTACTGACTGATTCTAACCAAGCTTGAGGTAACCTTTCACTTTTCCCAAGTTTAGTTTTATTAAAAACTGGATTTACTATTGCATTTCATCAAGATCATTCAGACATTGATTCAAATTTCATACAAATTATGTCAATAAAGACTGGTTGTGTTTTCTTAGGCACCTAGTCTACTGTATATTTGACCTTCTGTTGGAGTTCATGGTTCCTGAAATATCCAAGGCAGACTTCCAGAGATGCCTGCTGCAGACCCTCAATAAAAACCCAGAAAAGTTACTGGCATGAGGAGACAACTCATAAAAGCCCCTGCAACTGCACCCAACTGCTCATTTACCACTGATGAATTGCTGAGAAGCAATGTGACAGCAAAGCTGTTCCCGTTCAGCTAATGTTCTGCAATGTATAGTGTAGAAAAAGTGTAAGTAAAAGACTGTGGTAAGACTGATTCTCTCTGTCTGTTACACTTTCTAATCCTGAGCTCAGTTCTGGCTAAATGTACCTGTTAATGTACTAAGACACTTGAACATCTTGTTCTTTACACAGAGGCACACATTTAATCACACTCTACAATTGAATCAGCTTTGATAACATGAGAGCACCTGGTTTGTGTTTGACTTCAAAAAAATATGTTTAGCACAGAAATCCAAATTTGGTAAAGCCTCTGATTCTCCACATCCAGCCTCTTCCTGCTTACTAAGTCCCCCAGTTTTGACTAAAGTAATTTATCTGTTTCGTTAATGTCTAAATTTGATTCACAACAAGGCTCCACACAAAGGCAGGAATAGGAAGGATATCTGCATGGATTTAGGCCATGAAGAGGAAGTCATGAAGCTGAGTAACTGCTATCTGTCTTCCAGTTACTGTAGAAGCCATCTAAGGAGAGCACACTTACCCAATTTGTTGAATCTTTTGCACAAATTTAGTATCTTATTGCTTTTACGGTGGCAACACAACTATCTGATTTTTTTTCCCACTTGAATAAAAACAATCAACAGAAAAAAGTTTTATTTTACTCAAAAACACGTATATCCATGTATTTTTCAACACATATGATTATTTGTAATTAGTATAAGATGTGATACTTAAGAAAAATCGCAGTCAGATTTTGATACTACTATTGTTACAGTGTTTTGCACTTATACTCCCTCCTCATTGGTCTCATTCCTGTCTTAAATGTATTATTAAATTGTGATTCTGTCTATTTAATAGCCTATTTATTAGCTTAAATTATTTATTTGGTCTATAAAATGAAGGAAAGAGGATGCAGTGCAGTGAAAATAATGTTTTCAGACTTTTGCTTTTACTGAGAGGTGGCAGCAAATTAGGCCAACAGTACATTATGCTCTTGGCAGTGGTGGATTTAGGCTGTCTGAAGGCCAGGGGCAAAACGTGACAAGGCCACCTGGTACTTTAAATGGTCCCTTTTGCACAACACTGCATGTTTAGTGATAAAGTTATACCTCCAAAAGTAGAGAATATAAGGAAAAGAACATATTTGGGATGGAGCAAAAAAGATAAAAGATTACGTTATACAGGAGTTTATGTCGTACGGCAGTGTTTTTCAGTCCTGATCTTGAAGGCACATGTCCAGCGTGTTTCCATCTCTCCCTTCTCTAGCACATCTGCCTCAAATTAGTGCACTATTATGTATATATTTAATAAATAATTATATAAATATTATAATTGGAGAAAAATATAAACATACATTTATAACTATGTATACTTGTGTATTACATACAGTATATGGTGTGGCCAGTTTAAACTAATAGCCTGTGGGGTATGCCACAGAAACAGCAAAATCACAAATTGCTAGTGATATTAAACATGACATAAAGGACATAGTCAAGGGCATGATTCTTGCCGTGGAAAATCTTAATTCAGCCTTACAAGGTGACTTGATGAAGTTTTTTATTGTAGTTCAGTTACGCTGCCGTTGTAACCATTGACCATACATAAGCACCAAGAACATAATATATATTGAGAACATAAGCACCAAGTCACAGCTCTCTGTAATAATGCATAATGCATGCATGTTTTATTGTGTCTGATTGTGCTAAAGCAGCCCTAATGTTGCAGATAATTAGATTTGCTTGTGTATTCTTCTGAAGGATTTTAATGCACTGTATGTTATACTGAAACTGTATAATGAATCAGCACACAATCACTTGCTTATCTACTATTGTATATTGCTGCCAAGGTGATAATACAATTGCTCATTATAACAATATTTCTTGTTTTAACAAGATCCTTTATATGTTGTGACATATTTCTACTGTCTATATCTGTCATTGTTAACATTATGTTTTTATTTTTATTTTAATTTCATCACAAATATGATGGTTTTGTGAACACATAGCTTTCATAACATCATCATAACTTTGGTTTTGTCCATATAACACTCACCTAAATGCCTTCTGAGTTTTTATATAGTTTTTTCCATCTAAACTACTGAAGTCCTCCCTATCCCACTGTCATTACAACTATACAGTTTAGCCACAACGTTAAAACCAGTGAGAGGTGAAGTGAATAATGTTGATTTAGTTGTTGTTACTTGTTGCTTTATGGTTGGGTCTGATAACTGAACTTACATTTTGTTGATCAGTAGTAAATGATAAGTTTTACATTTTACAGCAGTGCTATGAGAACATGACAACATAGACTGTTAAGTAATATATGACATACTAAAGATCCACGGTTCCACTTGTACACGATCTTCACCCTTCTGTCTAATGTCCTCTCAGATCTGGTATCTAGTGTTTCTGTCATTGTGACTTGCGTTGTTAATGTTATCACTGTGAATTAGTTTCTACATTTGCTTCCTTCCATCAAGTTTTAACTGTTAGCTTATCGTTCTAGAACTTATTTAAAATTAAATAAGATTAATTAATAAATAAGATTAAACAAAGTTAAACCAACGATTACTTATTGGAACTGTACTGTGATGTGTGCAGGCATTGTTACCCTCAGAGGATCAGGTTAGGTTTAGTTGGTAAATGCTTGATCATTAAATAACTGGGGTCAGGGAATTTAAATGCAAAGGCTGTAACAGCTTGATTTACTGTATATACAATGTGTCCTGGAGTATAACAGCACTATTGTATGTTTCTCCCTGTGGAAAATGATCCAAAACAGACGAGAAACCAAACTCTGAAGTGGTGGTTTGACAGGTGACCATTAAGGAGAAGGGCTACACTGAGATCCTTAACTGCCTTTAAATAAAGAAACAGTCGAATCCCTCAAAACAAAAATAGATAATTGAATTGAATACATTTCTGGAGACATTCACAGGGACAGAGCATGATGACGAAGACAGATTTGCTTATTTTTCTAGATTACTGGAACTGCTGCTTTGCATTGACTTTACTTTTTCTGAACTGATAGCAGCACTTGCAGGACACCTTTTGCTGTGCACGGCTGGGGCAGTGTTTAAGTGAATACTGCCACCCTTGTGACCTGACCCACTCACCCCACCTGGAATTACACAGATTTTCCCAAATAATAATTAAACAACAGCTGAAGAGGTGTGTAAAAGATATAGAAAAAGCCATGATACAGCTGTGATGTGGTACTGACTGATTCTAACCAAGCTTGAGGTAACCTTTCACTTTTCCCAAGTTTAGTTTTATTAAAAACTGGATTTACTATTGCATTTCATCAAGATCATTCAGACATTGATTCAAATTTCATACAAATTATGTCAATAAAGACTGGTTGTGTTTTCTTAGGCACCTAGTCTACTGTATATTTGACCTTCTGTTGGAGTTCATGGTTCCTGAAATATCCAAGGCAGACTTCCAGAGATGCCTGCTGCAGACCCTCAATAAAAACCCAGAAAAGTTACTGGCATGAGGAGACAACTCATAAAAGCCCCTGCAACTGCACCCAACTGCTCATTTACCACTGATGAATTGCTGAGAAGCAATGTGATAGCAAAGCTGTTCCCGTTCAGCTAATGTTCTGCAATGTATAGTGTAGAAAAAGTGTAAGTAAAAGACTGTGGTAAGACTGATTCTCTCTGTCTGTTACACTTTCTAATCCTGAGCTCAGTTCTGGCTAAATGTACCTGTTAATGTACTAAGACACTTGAACATCTTGTTCTTTACACAGAGGCACACATTTAATCACACTCTACAATTGAATCAGCTTTGATAACATGAGAGCACCTGGTTTGTGTTTGACTTCAAAAAAATATGTTTAGCACAGAAATCCAAATTTGGTAAAGCCTCTGATTCTCCACATCCAGCCTCTTCCTGCTTACTAAGTCCCCCAGTTTTGACTAAAGTCATTTATCTGTTTCGTTAATGTCTAAATTTGATTCACAACAAGGCTCCACACAAAGGCAGGAATAGGAAGGATATCTGCATGGATTTAGGCCATGAAGAGGAAGTCATGAAGCTGAGTAACTGCTATCTGTCTTCCAGTTACTGTAGAAGCCATCTAAGGAGAGCACACTTACCCAATTTGTTGAATCTTTTGCACAAATTTAGTATCTTATTGCTTTTACGGTGGCAACACAACTATCTGATTTTTTTTCCCACTTGAATAAAAACAATCAACAGAAAAAAGTTTTATTTTACTCAAAAACACGTATATCCATGTATTTTTCAACACATATGATTATTTGTAATTAGTATAAGATGTGATACTTAAGAAAAATCGCAGTCAGATTTTGATACTACTATTGTTACAGTGTTTTGCACTTATACTCCCTCCTCATTGGTCTCATTCCTGTCTTAAATGTATTATTAAATTGTGATTCTGTCTATTTAATAGCCTATTTATTAGCTTAAATTATTTATTTGGTCTATAAAATGAAGGAAAGAGGATGCAGTGCAGTGAAAATAATGTTTTCAGACTTTGCTTTTACTGAGAGGTGGCAGCAAATTAGGCCAACAGTACATTATGCTCTTGGCAGTGGTGGATTTAGGCTGTCTGAAGGCCAGGGCAAAACGTGACAAGGCCACCTGGTACTTTAAATGGTCCCTTTTGCACAACACTGCATGTTTAGTGATAAAGTTATACCTCCAAAAGTAGAGAATATAAGGAAAAGAACATATTTGGGATGGAGCAAAAAGATAAAAGATTACGTTATACAGGAGTTTATGTCGACGGCAGTGTTTTCAGTCCTGATCTTGAAGGCACATGTCCAGCGTGTTTCCATCTCTCCCTTCTCTAGCACATCTGCCTCAAATTAGTGCACTATTATGTATATATTTAATAAATAATTATATAAATATTATAATTGGAGAAAAATATAAACATACATTTATAACTATGTATACTTGTGTATTACATACAGTATATGGTGTGGCCAGTTTAAACTAATAGCCTGTGGGGTATGCCACAGAAACAGCAAAATCACAAATTGCTAGTGATATTAAACATGACATAAAGGACATAGTCAAGGGCATGATTCTTGCCGTGGAAAATCTTAATTCAGCCTTACAAGGTGACTTGATGAAGTTTTTTATTGTAGTTCAGTTACGCTGCCGTTGTAACCATTGACCATACATAAGCACCAAGAACATAATATATATTGAGAACATAAGCACCAAGTCACAGCTCTCTGTAATAATGCATGCATGTTTTATTGTGTCTGATTGTGCTAAAGCAGCCCTAATGTTGCAGATAATTAGATTTGCTTGTGTATTCTTCTGAAGGATTTTAATGCACTGTATGTTATACTGAAACTGTATAATGAATCAGCACATAATCACTTGCTTATCTACTATTGTATATTGCTGCCAAGGTGATAATACAATTGCTCATTATAACAATATTTCTTGTTTTAACAAGATCCTTTATATGTTGTGACATATTTCTACTGTCTATATCTGTCATTGTTAACATTATGTTTTTATTTTTATTTTAATTTCATCACAAATATGATGGTTTTGTGAACACATAGCTTTCATAACATCATCATAACTTTGGTTTTGTCCATATAACACTCACCTAAATGCCTTCTGAGTTTTTATATAGTTTTTTTCCATCTAAACTACTGAAGTCCTCTCTATCCCACTGTCATTACAACTATACAGTTTAGCCACAACATTAAAACCAGTGAGAGGTGAAGTGAATAATGTTGATTTAGTTGTTGTTACTTGTTGCTTTATGGTTGGGTCTGATAACTGAACTTACATTTTGTTGATCAGTAGTAAATGATAAGTTTTACATTTTACAGCAGTGCTGTGAGAACATGACAACATAGACTGTTAAGTAATATATGACATACTAAAGATCCACGGTTCCACTTGTACACGATCTTCACCCTTCTGTCTAATGTCCTCTCAGATCTGGTATCTAGTGTTTCTGTCATTGTGACTTGCGTTGTTAATGTTATCACTGTGAATTAGTTTCTACATTTGCTTCCTTCCATCAAGTTTTAACTGTTAGCTTATCGTTCTAGAACTTATTTAAAATTAAATAAGATTAATTAATAAATAAGATTAAACAAAGTTAAACCAACGATTACTTATTGGAACTGTACTGTGATGTGTGCAGGCATTGTTACCCTCAGAGGATCAGGTTAGGTTTAGTTGGTAAATGCTTGATCATTAAATAACTGGGGTCAGGGAATTTAAATGCAAAGGCTGTAACAGCTTGATTTACTGTATATACAATGTGTCCTGGAGTATAACAGCACTATTGTATGTTTCTCCCTGTGGAAAATGATCCAAAACAGACGAGAAACCAAACTCTGAAGTGGTGGTTTGACAGGTGACCATTAAGGAGAAGGGCTACACTGAGATCCTTAACTGCCTTTAAATAAAGAAACAGTCGAATCCCTCAAAACAAAAATAGATAATTGAATTGAATACATTTCTGGAGACATTCACAGGGACAGAGCATGATGACGAAGACAGATTTGCTTATTTTTCTAGATTACTGGAACTGCTGCTTTGCATTGACTTTACTTTTTCTGAACTGATAGCAGCACTTGCAGGACACCTTTTGCTGTGCACGGCTGGGGCAGTGTTTAAGTGAATACTGCCACCCTTGTGACCTGACCCACTCACCCTGTCGCTGTGGCAACTGCACGTATAGGGGAGTAGAAGCTGGTGAGCACAGTTGCTATGGTGACAACCTACCTCCCATAAAGAGAGAGGACTAAGGTAGACTGTAGCCACATGGACAAACTTGACACATAGGTTGTATTTTAGTTGAAATTGTTAGAATCTCATCTCTCACCTCATTTGGTAGCTGCTTTGGAGCTTTCCATGATTTTACATCTTCATTAGCAGCTGGGCTCAGTTATCAAAAGATCCTAGATTTATCGCTTTTAGATACTCAACTCAAAGCTAAAAGGAAGGCATTTTTAAAAACCCCAAAGGCAACAACCAATTTTCAAACTAATCTTTTAACTAACTACAATTAACAAATTCCCACACAAAGAACTTGGGCCCCCTGAAGAGCTGGGGCCCCCGGGCAGTTACAGCTTTGCAAAGCTGGTAATCCAGCTTTAGTCAATCATATATATTTTATCTCCTACCTTTTGTTGGCACATTGCTGCATTTAGTTAGTTTTACCTCATATTCATCACATCAGGAGTTGAGTGACCCACCTGCATGTTAGTCCTCGGGTTTGTGCAGGAGAAAGGGACCCACTGACTAAAAGACTGCTCCACAGCCCTCACAGGGTAGGCTTGCCCTCACACATGTTGTTGACCAGCAGCATGCAGTCCCAGTTGTTTCCCAGGAAGTAAATTAGGCAAAAATGTTACACATCAGTGTCTGCAGCACAGGCAAATGTACATGGAAATTCTCTGTCTTTGACACATTACACAATGTCTTCATCGTCACGTCCCAGTCTCGGCTTTAAAAAAAACAAAATATTGGAGAAACATTCCAGCTTCTGCTCTCTATCTAAATCTTGTTTTCTTTCTTTCATAATAAAATGCACGCACACACACACCACACTCAATGCTGCAGCTCTGAGTACATACAGTACATGTTGGAGCTGTCTGTCCATTAAAGGACAAAACCTTAGGCAGAACCCCAAAAGTATTTTTACTGACCTGTACTAATGTCTATTTTTGGAAGCCTGGTGGTGTGGTGCTGTTTTTCTAAAAGAAAAACATCTTTAATGCCACTGGAGACATTTAGACCAGTTCGTTTTACAGCCCCATTTAGGTTTTAACATCTTAATTACAAAAATCAACCCTAAACACTGTGCCTGCCAAGAAAAAATATTTGCAAAATGCCAATAAATAAATAAAATACTTAATTACTTTTGGGGGTCTTAAGACACTATTGGACAATCAGAGCAATTAAAAGAGGAAAATATTTTCATCTCTTATACCAGACTATGAAGACACATCCAATCCTGAGTGAGCAGCACCCTGAGCTTTTCTCTCTGCTGCATCTCTGCTTCCCTTTCAGAGCACTAACAGGTTGATTTCTCTGTGACTAATAAGCAAATGGAACAAACTCTGTATTGTAACATATTTCAAATCCAAAGGCAAGTCATAGTGCTTTACATAATGTGAAAATGCATTAGAATTGAAAGTAAAGCACAGTATAAATAAGTAGTTCCGTCAGTATAAAATCACTTATATCTAGTTTAAAAACAGCTGTTCTCCTTGTTCTGCTTGTAAGTTATTTTTTGTTAACATTTTGTTTTCTTTTTGTCCCCTTGTTTTACATTTATGACAGAATTTTTACTTGGAGAAACATAATGAAAGACCAACTATGACTATAAGCCAAAATACAGCACATTTAAATTATAGAAAAGTAAGGCACAAAGAGGTATATTCTAGTTAAAAAATATACAATAAAAACAACAAGAAAATAATAAATGAAAAACTGTCAGATGAGCTCTTTATTAAACCATGTCCACATGTCTTTAGTGCAGTCTTCCAAGGTTTAGGTAAAACAACTTAAAAAGCAACTGACTTTCAACCGATTAAAATCCATAAAATGGTGAATGTAGTTTCTAACTCTGTTACACAAACCTCAGCAAACCAATGAGAGAATGTGTGATTTGCGTGTTTTAATTCTTCACCTCTAGATGGCACCACAACCCAACTGTTGACACTGAGTGTCCATTTTGTAAAGCGACCATCAGGTGATGCTACAGCCTGTGGTAATTTATCAGAGAACCTCTTGTTAGTGCTCTGAAAAGGAAGCAGAGATGCAGCAGAGACTAAAGTTCAGGGTGCTGCTCACTCAGTATCGGATGTGTACCGTAGGAAAAGTGAGAAAAAGAATAATGTGTTGGAGATTGGGCTTAGTTTCATTAGAAACATCAGTTTAAAGCGAAATACACAATGATCTCCAGTCAAAAGACCTCCACAGCTGCATTTATAACCACAGTGTTCCTCTGCTTAATAAATTACCCCTCATCTTTTAAAGAATTTTTAACACTGATAATAATACAATGCCAGATGTTTCAGATGTAAGAGAGCTGCTTCAGTTTCTACATAAAACAAAACAAACAAAAAAAGGGAACAAAACCAGCAACACACCTGTCTTTTAAAGAAATGCTTGAAGAAATGGATGAGGGAATTAATTCTATTCTCACGTATATACAGAGGCATTTAGGTTAGCATAAAGACTGGAACTGATCTTATACAAATTACTGCTCTGTGGTTTGAATATTAATGAACAAAAGTAAATAGATTTTGCGATGTGAATTCGTGATACCATGACCTAGAACACAGATAATGACGAAACATGTTTTTCATTGCCATCCTGATTTTTAGACTGTTTTTTTATAATTTCATAATAACCATATTTTCTTTTTTCTGTGGCATGTTTATTTGTAGCACTTTCTGTAAAAACATTTCTTTAGTGTTCAGATGAACATGTTTGAGCATGAAAACACAAACTGGAGTCTGAACAAATCACTTTCTCATAGTCACTGATAAACACCACCATACGGTAGCCACACGTTCTGAATAACTCTGCCAAGGGACTTATTGTTTTGCTTGCTCTAGCGGTTCCTTGACTTCTTCAAAGCGCTTTACACTACTTCCTATGGTTAATGGTCTGCACCTATATAGAGCTTTTCTACCCCAAGGTAGAATGGGTGAATAAGAAGCAGTGTAAAATGCTTTACACTGCTTCTTATTCACCCATTTGTAAGACAATCACACACACACCAATGGGGAAGCTGCTATTCAGCTGGCCGACTCTCACCGGGAGCAACTAAGTTGGGGTTTAGTGTCTTGCTCAAGGACACTTTGATGTGACCAGAGGAGCCCCATTCGAAGTAAAGTTATGATTCAGGTTTTGTGTTTTGATGGATAGATTGCCATAACATATCATCTTGTTTTTAATCTTTGGCCATCAGTGGGACATTTCTTGTTTGTTTAGTACTTTGTTTGCCGGTTAAAGTAATGCTAGTACCATTGGCTGGATTGACATGTATTACTGTATCACACTAACCCATGGTAAACAATACAAATGCATATTATCATAATATCATATAGTTATCAGCATTGTGAGAACGCTTGTTAGATGTTGGCATTGAGCTAAGGCCATTGCAGTGAAATTTCTAGTTATATAATAATTTACAGGTGGGTACAAACGTTTGCATACCTCTACATTTAAATGCAAACTTAACTTTAGACTTAACAAAATAAGAGTACACATTCAGCTGGTACTAATGTCTTTTTTCATTGAAAGTAAGAAAAATAGCCAAGATTGTTTATAAAAACTTGAATTATTAAATTATGAATATTATATTTGTACACATTTTTGCATCCCCCTTTATGAAATAAATTAAAATTAATTTTTAAATAATTTCTGATTAAGGACATTTGTACTAGCTCAATAGGCATTAAATATTATGTTGAAGAAAAATATTTGCTTTCCTCTTTTTACTATTTCAAAATAAGGGGATGCAAACTTTGTACCAAACTGTCGTTCACACAACTTGATTTTAGTTATTGTCCACATTTGTTGCATTATGTGCATTTATCAAATAAGTGTTGGTACACATAGAGTATTAACTTTTAAACAATCCATGCTGGGAAGTATATTTTGTATCTTGAATTAATGAGTCAAACTCTCATTGCCTCAAGTCTAAAAACCTAAAGTCCAAACACTTCAAGTAAGATAAATTAACTTCAAATTAAGAAAGCGTGCATATTTACATTAGCTTAACAAGAAACGTTGAATTAAATTCCCCACCCCTGAAACCACTATTAGCTTACTTTAATTAAAAAGTTGATTGGAGAGGGGAAAACCTATAAAGAGGTGCAAAAAATTATAGGCTGTTCAGCTAAAATGATCTCCAATGCCTTAAAATGGAGAGCAAAACCAGAGAGACGTGGAAGAAAACGGAACACAACCATCAAAATGGATCGAAGAATAACCAGAATGGCAAAGCCTCAGCCAATGATCAGCTCCAGGATGATCAAAGACAGTCTGGAGTTACCTGGAAGTACTGTGACCGTTAAAGACGTCTGTGTGAAGCTAATCTATTTTCAACAATCCCCCGCAAAGTCCCTCTGTTAAAAAAAAGCCATGTGCAAAAGAGGTTACAATTTGCCAAAGAACACATCAACTGGCCTAAAGAGAAATGGAGGAACATTTTGTGGACTGATGAGAGTAAAATTGTTCTTTTTGGGTCCAAGGGCCACAGACACTTTGTGAGACGACCCCCCCAAACTCTGAATTCAAGCCACAGTACACAGTGAAGACAGTGAAGCATGGTGGTGCAAGCATCATGATATGGGCATGTTTCTCCTACTATGGTGTTGGGCCTATTTATCGCATACCAGGGATCATGGATCAGTTTGCAAAGAGGTCATGTTGCCTTATGCTGAAGAGGACATGACCTGAAATGGTTGTTTCAGCAAGACAATAACCCTAAACACAACCAGCAAAGTCTTGGTTCCAAACCAACAAAATTAATGTTATGGATTTGCCAGCCCACTTAATCCAATCGAGAACTTTTGGGGTGATATCAAAAATGCTGTTTCTGTAGCAAAACAAGAAATGTAAATAAATTGTGGAATGTTTTTAATGAATCATGGAGTGAAATAACAGCTGAGAGGTGCAACAAGTTGGTTGACTCCATGCCCAACAGATGTGAAGCAGTTTAAAAAAACTGCGGTCATACAACTAAATATTAGTTTAGTGATTCACAGGATGCTAAATCCTAGAAACAAAAACGTTTGTACAAAATAGTTTTGAGTTTGTACAGTCAACGGCAGACACTGCTATTTTTTTGAACACACCCCTTTCAACTAATTGCCCAATTGCACAGTCTTACGAGCTGCATATCATGAATGCTGGGTCTTGTTTGTTTTCTGAGAATCTACTGCACCTACTGGTAACTTGTTTGCCATGTAGCAATAAAAAATATACTAAAAACCTGGATTATTCTGGTTAGTCACATTGTAGTGCTATTATTTTGAACAATACTGTAACTTCCTGCAAGTTTCCACCTGCTAAATGCTTGTATTTAGAGACAGCCTGTATTTAATGTTTAATTTGCAGGGCCCGGTGCAGCATGACCCCATGTCTGCTTCAGTGTAAAGTCAACAGGGTTCACTTAGTTGCAGCATTTTCAGATTTTTTTAAGTGACAAGAAAATGTGACGCATCTTCACATTCGGTTAAGGTACTGGTAGGGTGTCTGTGAACCACAAACAGACACACATAAATTGAACAATCCTCCAAAAGTGCAAATTAAATATGTGCTCTGGCTCTGTGTATGCAGTGTGAACTTCAGGTGACCGTATGCTCGTCACATGGGGATAACTGCAAAGATAAAGGACTCCACACATCTTATTTTCTCTTCCTGTCATTCACAGACACACACTTCTCTGGAGGCTGTTACCATCATTTCCAAACACGCTTTTCTCTTATTTGTAGAGGAGGGTTCACAGAAGAGGTGAATGGGAGGTTAACTGACTGTTGGTCAAACCTCAGGGGCATGAAATGATCTCACCTGATGACCTGATTCAGCCCTGGGGGGCCAACAGCACATAGCTGAGTTCAACACTGATTTACATCACAGGTACAGATTTCAAAACAAGGAATTCCTGTTCTCATTAATTTGAATTACTCTCATATTTAAAAGTGAAATATAGATTCAGTATACAGTTAAGAACTTATGGACACAAGTTATTATAATATAAACTCCTGACTTAAAATTATAAAATCACTAAATTGTCTCTGAAAGTTCACTTAACTCATTATATTATCTTTTGGCGAATTATAATGACACCATAGGTAAATTTTGCATAACTTTTGAATGATCCAGGCACACCAGAATTTGACAACTTTACATACACACAAAACTGCATTAGTGTTATGGGAAAAAACTTCAAGTTTACATTACATTAAGAGACAGCGTCCATTGCGACTGTGGCGCAGGAAGGTTGTCCACCAATGTCACAGTTGTTGGTTCAATCCCCGGCTCCTCTGGTCACATGTCAAAGTGTCCTTGAGCAAGACACTGAACCCCAACTTAGTTGCTCCCGGTGAGTGTTGGCCAGCTGCATACCATCGGCGTGTGAATGGGTAAATAAGAAGCAGTGTAAAGTGCTTTGAGTGCCAATAGGTAGAAAAGCGCTATATAAGTGCAGACCATTTACCATTAGGGTTTGGCACTAAAACCTCAGGGAAGGTTAGGTTACAAGATAAATTACATAAAAACAAAATGCCATATACAGGGAAAATGTCACATATGTACTTCCTTATAGTAACAACGTGCATCAGATTGTGTAATGATCATCATTAAAGTGCACAACATCTTGCACTAGAGTTGAAGCCTGGTCTATTGTGGCCTGTGTGTTGGTATACCATCCACCATACCGTCCACATCCCTGTGAGACTTTTTCGCTTTATATACTACATCATTACTTTGGACGTCAAACGTTTACGTACTGGGGATCCATTGTACTTCACTGAAAGTTAACCAGCGCGAGAAGGTACCTAAAGTCTCTGCATTTAACACAAGAAGACTAGACAAAGGGGCACAATTGATGACTCTGGAATGGTATAGGCTGGTATTTTTTGTTGCAAATAGTTACAACTTTGCAAACATAGCAGATTACTATGTTGCTCCCCAGTGAACACAGTGGAGTCTGTTTAATTCTGTTTGCCTTTCTGCTTGTTCATTTGCAATGTAATGATCCCTCTGTCTTCTTTCCTCTGCAACAATGAGGAAGCTCTCTCATTTCAGCCTGGCTACACTAACTATCCTTAAGGCCGCAGCTGGTTTTAAGAGACCTAATTATTCAAAGGAGAATGGAACATGTTGCTGTTCTGATTTGAAATGTTCAGATTAGATAACTGGCTTTGAAGAAAGACCAGACCACCCATTCAATCACCCATCTCTCTATCTGTACACAGATGGGGTCAGGGCTTGAATGGAAGCACATGTTTTCATCCCCCTAGCTATTAAAATTGCTTGATATTTAAGAGCTTGAACAGAATGAGATTTTGTGGGATCTCTATCCAATCATCAGTATAATTTGTGCAAAACAAAAGAGAATTCTGTGGTCCTTCGGCTTCTTTTTAAATAAGAGACAGAGAAGCAAATGTCATAAGGAGGCGGTTGATCCTGTGATGATTCTGCAGAATAACACAATATGACCTTTAAAAGTGCTAAACCTTTGCTGTAACTTTTTTGTTTTAGAACCACAGCCCTCACACAAACCAGGTTATGATGTGTGAAGGCTAATGAACATGTTGGGTTTGAACATCCCATTGCTGGCCAACCTTTTTGTCATATAGTGCAGCAGATGTTTTATAGCCTCTGTGGTTGGAAACACTCCATCAAATGTTTAAAGGGCAGATTAAGAATTGTTCAACTTAGTCTTAAAGTTCAGGTATACTTGCACACATTGACAACGGTTTTGTCATTTGTATCATTGTTCACATACTTCCTTGTGTACGTTATGTATGTCTGGAGGATTTAGCCACAAGGGAACAAACTCAGGCCTAATCATCCTTGACTGACATCATTTCTTTCTCATGAACTTCTGCTTTTTCTACAATATAAACAAGAACCCTGGAAACACTCAGGGTTAATTTAAAGGTTAATTTTTAGGTCATGGAAGTTTTTTCCCAAAACTTTTCACTATTATTGTTGTGACTACAAGCTGGAACTAAGATCTTCTGATTCTGTCTTACTGGCAATATGTGATGCATCTTGTGTATACATAGTGTTAATTTCTGACGAAGTGCACAAATGATGCTCCAGATTAATGCAGTTTATGTGAGAATGCCAATATGCATAAGTATACACATAGATAACTGCAAGTATACCTTACACCTCAACGAGAGATCGAGCCATTTTCAGTGCTAATATGGGCACATGGCATCTTTTAAGAGAGACTTGGAAACTGATACCTTAATTTGTAGGGATGTCCCAATACCACTTTTTCCCCGATTGAGTACAAGTACTTACATTTGAGTACTTGCCTATAGCGAGTACTAATACAAGTACTAAACTACTTTGCTCTATAGTATGAGTTGTTGGACTGTAAAATCCTCATAAATCGATTGCAGATAAGCAAGTCTTGCGCATTCTTCTGCCAAAACAAATATGGTGACAGGTGTTTAATAAATAAAGAAACTTTTACTGAAAAGAACAAAAAAAATCTATGAAAAAACAAAGTACGGCGTTATGGTTAGATCCTGTCTAAAAAAGTACAGATAACATGTAGAGTCTATAGAGTAATATGAAGGTAAAATATCTTTGTTAAACAAGGTGAACTTCAGGTAGAGTTACTGTATATACATTCATGGCCATAAATGTCGACACCCTTGCAATTATGTAAGAAATGCAACCCTTCTCTGAGAAAATTGTTCCAGTTGCCAAATCTTTTGGAATTCATATGCTTATTGTTTTTGTTTGCACTGGAACACAAAAAACAGAGAAAGAGAAGTCAAACTTGAAAAAAATGCACACAGAACTCAAAAATGGACTGTACAAAATTATTGGCACCCTTAACTTAATATTTGATAGCACCCCCTTTGGAAAAAATAACTGAAATCAATCGCCTCCTGCAACCATGAATGAGTTTCTTACACCTCTCAACTGGAATTTTGGACCACTCTTCTTTTGCCTTCTCGCAACTGCTTTTTTGAGATCTCTCCACAAGTGTTCTATGGGATTCAGATCTGGACTCATTGCTGGCCATTTCAGAACTCTCCAGCGCTTTTTTTGTAACCATTTCTGAGTGCTTTTTGAAGTGTGTTTCGGGTCATTGTCCTACTGAAAGACCCATGTCCTCTGGTGGAGATGCAGCTTTCTGACATTGACCACTAAATTGCACCCCAAAATTCTTTGGTAATCATCAGATTTCATGATACTGTTCACACAGTCAAGGCATCCAGTGCCCGAAGCAGCAAAGCAACCCCAAAACATCTTTGAACCTCTACCATGTTAAACTGTAGGGACTGTGTTCTTTTGTTTGAAGGCCTCATTTCTTTTTCTGTAAACAGTGCCATGATGTCCTTTACCAAAAAGCTCTACTTCTGTCAGGAGGATTGTGATTTTGTCAGATAAGTTTTGGCAAACTCCAGTCTTGCTTTTTTTATGCCTTTGTGTCACTAGTGGATAATGCGAGCTGACACTGTTGTACCCTGTGTCTGCAGATCAGCTTGAATTTGTTTGGAAGTTAATCTGGGTTCTTTATCCACCATTCGAACAATCCTTCGAAGTGTAAAGCACATGATGATATTGCGCACAGTGGACACAGGAACATTAACATCTCTGGAGATGGACTTGTAGCCATGAGATTGTCCATGTTTTTCCAAAAAACATTATCTCAAATACACAGACACCTCTTTACACTTGTTTCTTTTCTCCATGCTCAGAGTGACACACAACACAAAGGTTGAGTCAACTTTTCCTCATTTTAACTGATTGCAAGTGTGATTACTAACGCAATACTAATGATTAGTATTGCCCACACATGTTACTTGCAACAGGTGTGTCTAAATACAAATACAGGAGCATCAAATGCTTGAAAAGCAATTATTTCTTACAATTTTGACAAGGTGCCAATAATTTTGTCCAGTTCATTTTTTAATACTGTGTGAATTTTGATCAAGTTTGACTTTTCTTCTCAGTTTTTTTTTTGTTTTTTTTTGTGTTGTTCCAGTACAAACAAAACAATAAGCAGGCGAATATCAAAACATTTGCAATTGGAACAATTTCCTGAAAAAAGGGTTGCATTTTCAGACAGAATTGCTAGTGTGCCAATATTTATGGCCATATGGATATTATCCTCTTCACGTGCCCTTTAAAGGAGAACTGGGTTGATTAGGCTAATTCAACAGCCATATCACAGTTGCTGATGTCAGTCGCAAAAAATAAACATGTTTAAAATATTCTTGAGAAACATGAGTATGACTGTTAGCACAGCAGAGTTTGCATTTAGCGTTCCTCCTTTAGCGTCATCATAAGCTCTAAACCACGGATATTTTTCCTAACCCTAACCTTACCTGTAGAGGATAACATGGTATCAGGCAGAACATTTGAGAGGTTTTATGAGTACAAGTACAATTTCATAAGGACAGGATTGGACCCGATGCCTGATACTGGCATCAGCATCAGCAGTTCACCCCGTGTGCCTGTTGTCCATGTTATTGCCAGGGCTACCGATGGCTATCATTGGAAAGATGCAAACAGAATAAACTCTTCTAAGTGCTGGGATTAACAGAAATAAATGTACGTAAATATAAATTAATAAAAAAAGTCTAATCTTAAGTATCCAATTCTTATTCTCTGATGTCTACTGTTAGTTTTAGGGTCTGGCTCACAAATAGTGCAATATCAAATATTGCATTCTTTAATTAGATAAGATCACTGTGGGGCCTTAAGGCAGATCTGAAGCAACACAAACAGAGGTCACAAAGACATGAAGAATATTTATGATCTTTCAGCATCAATAAATTACACCGCAGTCATCCTGAGACGTTAGTACAATAACCATGACACAGAACATTACTGAGTAGATTTGGGGTCAACGTTTAGCATCTCCACTTTAACACAGAACAGCATATTTATTACTGTAATATCAATCACTTAACACAAAAACAACAGTTTTTTGTTTTCTTTAGCTGTTCCCAGTAGATATGCTGAGACTGACACACTAAAACTAATGAGGTGAAATGACAGTTTACATTTTGCATCATTAGATTACATTAAGCTATCTAGCTATGTGTCTCACTAACATTTCGGCAGCACAGTATACTACCGTCATGCTGGGCAGTCAACCAATATTTTCATTATGATATCTGGCGATGGTACGACCGAGGATGAAGCAAACAGACACTGCTTTAATTTCTTGGACTTGTTGGATTCTAGCTTCTGTGAATGATATAAGCTGATGAGATGTGTTGCTGGTACTGAATTAAAATGAGCAAATATTTCTCAGATAGAAGTTTCAACATCTAAAATGTTTTGTAGTTATTGCAATCAAAAACAGACTAAAATGATGTGCAAACTATTGCATGGCATTTTTTTTTTTTACATAGTGTCTAGAAATGGGATTTGTGTATTATATTGTTTCCACTTGTTTCCATTATTTTTGGTAAATGAGCCAGCAAAAGCTCAATGACCAATGTTCTGTGGGAAACGCAGTGTATCTGATCTGTTCCAAGCATATCACACCGATCAACACATACATAACATGTTTAGATTATCATTCAGGAAGGGAGCTGTGTTAAGCTTCAACTGGTTCCAGCTTCAATTTCACCATTGCTGTGAGAGAACAATTAAGGAAGATGGACGAGGAGACAGCAGCAGGAGAAGGGAGCAAGGAGAGACATTAGACAAAGGAACAGACGCTGAGCTCAGGTAATAATCCTTTATGCGCTTAAACCAAACAACACCTCCCAGAAGTGACAATGATAAGTAAAAAACTGCTTTACATTTCAGACTTTATTTTAGAGCATGTAATGACATTTGGCAAATCGTATAAGACAGGTGAGGCCAACCATGCATTTCTCTTGGAAATCAAATTAAAAAATTTGAAAATTATCTTTTGGCAACCATGGCGCAGTTTAATGATAAACACAAAACACAATGTAATGGAAAAAAATCTGGGTAAAATATAGTTTGTCTCTTACAGTTTAGCATGTCTTAAATGATTTGTACTGACCCTAAAACAAGCAGCAGCATTTCTCAGAAATATGTGATTCCATTGCAATTCATGTTTCACCGTTATTCAGTTGGTTTTGACAGCGATAAGCTCCAGCACTCAGAGAGGTTTCTCAGTCTATAAAACATGATATACAGTACTTCATCCAGTCACCACTATCTCCATGTTCAGCTTGTCAGTTCTTTGGTTTTCTTAAAGCAACACAGTATTTTTGTTCGTTCCCAATGTTGTCACCCTGAAACTCAACAGGGGTCTGTCTAAACTTCTACATCACAAAAAGCCATGGACATGAACCTGTACATGTACAGTTTGCTTGTCTTCATGTTCTGTCTGTCTAGGGTTGGAGATATTGGAGAGCCCAGTTATGACTTTACCCAGATCATAGTAGATCACAAACGAGGCCTTACAAAACACGACTTACAAAACAAATCTTTTTGTTCATCCTCATACAAGTGTAACCTTGTCCCCTAAAAATGATGTTCCTGCGTTTGATTGTTTGAGCCTTTTCACATGAAGTCCAATGAATTTTAGTGGGTCAGCATGTACAGATAGAAATCTACATGATAGAAAAAGTATGATTTATGGAACACCAAACCATGCATCAAAAAAAAAGAAAGAAAAAAGCCAAGGCACTCACATGACACAAACTTTGTCGATATGTCCAACTGCTTGCTATAAATTCTCAGAAATTTTGGGAAACAGCAGCATAGTGTACTGGTACCAATTTTTAAGAACAAGGGAGATGTGCAGAGCTGTGGCAACTACAGAGGAATAAAGCTGATGAGTCACACAATGAAGTTGTGGGAAAGAGTAGTGGAAGCTCGGCTAAGGGCAGAGGTGAACATTTGTGAGCAGCAATATGGTTTCATGCCTAGAAAGAGTACAACAGATGCAGTATTTGCTTTGAGGATGCTGATGGAGAAGTACAGAGAGGGTCATAGGGAGTTGCATTGTGTCTTCGTAGATTTAGAAAAGCGTATGACAGGGTGCCGAGAGGAGCTGTGGTATTGTATGAGGACGTCTGGAGTGGCAGAGAAGTATGTTAGAGTGGTGCAGGACATGTATGAGAGCTGTAAGACAGTGGTGAGGTGTGCTGTAGGTGTGACAGACGAGTTCAAGGTGGAGGTGGGTCTGCATCAAGGATCGGCTTTGAGCCCCTTCTTGTTTGCTCTGGTGATGGACAGACTGACAGATGAGGTTAGACAAGAATCTCCTGGACTATGATGTTTGCAGATGACATTGTTATTTGTAGTGAGAGCAGGGAGCAGGTGGAGGAAAATCTAGAGAGGTGGAGGTCTGCTCTGGAAAACAGAGGAATGAAGCTTAGCCGCAGCAAGACAGAATACATGTGTGTCAATGAGAGGGACCCAGGTGGAACAATGAGGTTACAGGAGCAGAGGTGAAGAAGGTGCAGGACTTTAAGTACTTAGGGTCAACGGTTCAGAGCAACGGTGAGTGTGGAAAAGAGGTGAAGAGGCGAGTGCAGGCAGGTTGGAGCGGGTGGAGAAAAGTGTCAGGTGTGTTGTGTGATAAAAGAGTATCAGCGAGAATGAAAGGAAAGGTGTTCAAGACGGTGGTGAGACCAGCAATGTTGTTCGGCTTAGAGACAGTGGCACTGAAGAAAAGACAGGAGGCAGAGCTGGAGGTAGCAGAGCTTAAGATGTTGAGGTTCTCTTTGGGAGTGACGAGGATGGACAGGATCAGGAATGAGTACATCAGAGGGACAGCTCATGTTAGATGTTTTGGAGATAAAGTCAGAGAGGCCAGATTGAGGTGGTTTGGACATGTTCAGAGGAGAAACTGTGAATATATCGGTAGAAGGATGCTGAGGTTGGAGCTGCCAGGCAGGAGGTCTAGAGGAAGACCAAAGAGGAGATTTATGGATGTAGTGAGGGAGGACATGAAGTTAGTTGGTGTGAGTGAAGAGGATGCAGAGGATAGAGTTAGATGGAGGCACATGATTCGCTGTGGCGACCCCTGAAAGGGAGCAGCCGAAAGGAAAAGAAGAAGCAGCATGCTCCACATACAAACTCACACACACATAATCCAGACTTTGTATCAGGGGGCTCACAGGATAAACATTGGGTAATCTCTGGAGCATCTCACTCAGACATTTGCATTGTCTTGCATTTGCAAGTCCAGAGAAGATCAGGATTCCACCACATGTGTAAAAGAATCTTGTGATCACCTTTTTTTGTTGTTTGTTTTGCACAACTGTTGCACTGGAGACCAGAGTAAAACTCCAAAGTCCTGTTTGTGAGAGGTTTAGGACAGAAAAGCATTTTGGTTTGGTTAAGGTTATAGAATGATTGTGATTTTGTTTAGGAGACAGGGTTGACAAATGACATCACAGTTTACCAATGTCAGTTAGAAATTTCAATTATATTAGAAAATATTTCTCTTCAGCTATTTTTATGTTAAAAATGATAAAAAAGCATCACCCAGACTCCCTAGACTTGGTCATAGTTCTTGAAAATTTTTCACCGCTCATCCGAAAGGTTTTAATATTTCTGACCCACTGGCTCACAGAGGCAGCTCTACTAAGGGCGGACCATGGTCCAGGTCGGGACCCAGATTTTATCCTTTGCGGACCCAGAGGGAGAACCGCCATATCATTGAGTTTTTCTTCCACTTTGGTGGAGATTACATCTCGAATGGCAACTCTTTTCTGACTTTGTTTCTACACCGCTACTCAGCAACAGGGACATCCTACCTGTCTCTGATTAGCTAGTACTCGTTGCCATCGGTTTAGGCATGAGGACAAAGACTGCAAGAGGGGAGAATATCAGCCAATCACAGACAGAGTAGGTTGGGCCTTCACTGAATAGATGTAGCGAAAACCTGCATTCCAAGTGAAAACAGTGGCAGTGACAGGGAGAGAAAAATATAAAGTAAAAAGATCAACAGCTTTAGGGTTTAGGCTTCAGGGGTTGATTTGGCATGAGCTTTTACGCCGGATGCCCGACCTATGTTAAGCTTGAAACTGCTGTCTTTCATCTGCTCTGAGACAATGGCAGTGGTTAAAAGTGGGAATGTAAAATGCCAATACGAAAAAAATTACCCACTAAATTCAGCATTTCGCCAACTAGATTCCAGAGTTTCACAGACAATAAATATTGTTGAAATGGCATGAATTATAGCTTTCTTCACACTGTGCAGATGTTGAAACAACGACAATGCTACTTCAATATATATAAATGTATTGTAATGTATAACTAAATTAACTTGAATCTGCAGACCTGTACATGAGGAAATTGTCTCTATCTGGATCTCCCCAAATCATAACAGACTACCCTTGCTCTAACGTGTCAGCCAAACAGACCTGGCCTAACTCATATTTATGGCTCTATAGTGGCAGGCTAATGTTTGTTAATGGCTTTATTCAGTCCTGAATGTTTAAGTTAAAGAAAGTTTGGCTCAGATATGTACAAATGATTGTTTTTTTTATTTTGCTATGTGTTTAGCTTTTGGGCAGAAACAAAAACATCAAAAAAGCCATCAAAATAACATCATGTAAACAAATCTTTTTTTATTGCCTTACATGATGGACTTGATATTTTTGCATTATTGCACCTAATGTGTTAAAGCAAAGTGTAAAAGTCTTGGACTGTATTGTAGATTAAATGATTAGGTTGTAAATAATGGCAGTCAAATAATTTATTTAATTTAAACTTGGTTCATTTCATTGCATTACCATTGATAAATACCAGGATCTAGTCTGTTGGTTCAAGCATCATAAAACATTTAGAACATGTTGTAATGCTGAGGTTTCTGGTGCCTGATGGATGAGGAGCATCTATCCGGAGAACAGCTGAGATCTCTTTATTCTACATGGATAAGAGCCAAATGGAGAAAAAAGGTGAAATGTTCCCAGTGGGAGAGTAGCAGTGTAGAGTTTTTCCTCTTGCACAATTCCTGTTAGTGAGAGGGGGATTAGTTAATCAGCTGCACCTGTTGCAGGCTTTGGGACTGCTTGGTGGGAGTATACACAAACACACACACTAAGACGTAGACGTGGGAACATGCCTGTGTGATTGGTAAGCCTCCCTCTGGAGATGGCTATGGTCAGGAGTGAGTGTTATGCAGTGGTTGTGATCATTGCTTTCACGTCTCACCAGAAACACAGGGACTTTCCACTGCAGCGAGCTCCAACACAAAATGGTTTATGCATTCATGATGTCATCTTTCAGTGTGTCATAGCACATTTGAAAGATGTTAATACCTACACTGTGCTGCAGCCCAGGTTCAGCACATGCACAACATTGCTCAAGCGCATATTCTAATTGCCTATTTGTGTTTCTATAAAAGATTTATAGATATGATTGCCAAGGTCACTTTAAAGATCCCTGCTTTGGCCAGTGCAGAAGCTTTTTGTAATGATTCGCTTGGGCTCAAGCCACATGACAACAGCCCATAGGAGGAATAGAGCAGGCATATAAATTTTGATGATAATATCTCCAAACAGTTGTGTGTTTGTTCATACTCAGCCCGAAGGGCTAATCCAATTATATCATTGGTCATTGTAGTATGTCCCTCGTGAGATTAACATTCCTCTTCTGTTTGACTTGATTGTCACCATCAGTTCTGGTTAATGAATCAGGCAAAGGACAGGGAAATTTCTTACAATGACATTGAAATGTCCAAGGCTGGGAAAAGAAGTTCTGTTGTCAGCGAATGGCCCCAGAAGGCAAGATGTGTATATGAACTATAGCATTATGTAATAAGGTCTGTGGATGGAAAGTCAGTATTTCCTTTTAATCAGTTTAAAACTGAAGCAATAGTAACATATATAATTTAATATAATGTAACAATACCTTAGTCTATTTCTTATATTGTATGCAGCCATGCCGAGTTTCAACATTAGGATGTCTCCACCCACTTGGAGCACTAGTTAGTGCAGATGCTAATGCAGTACAGCTGCTTTTGCTCAGGCTCTGCACTCAGCCAATGACACACTGGAAACATCACCAAGTTTACCAAAGACCACTGTGCAAATGGGGTGAGAGCATTGCATCTATATTTGCAGATCCAGAGAACTGTCAGCATAAATGAGGTCAGGTCTATAGTAAGTGACTTTCTGTCACTCGATCTTTGTATGCAGTCATACCTGGGACCTGCAGAATGAGAATAATGCAGAGCCAGGGGGGACATGGACAGGGGTGGGGTGATGGTGTCTGACTGAACATAAAACTTACTGAGACGTTTCAGCTGTTAGTATTGGCCACCACACTGTGTGTTTACTAACAAATTTTGTGGGTCTGCCTCAAGGGGAGAATACCCTCTCTCACACCACACACACACAAAATAAGAGGTGCAAAAGTGGAAGATAAACCCAGTTCATTGTTTGAAATAATTTAGCAAAGCTTAGCAAAGCTAGTTACTAGTTACAAGCTGTAATTAAGGTCAAATGTATATATGCTATACTGTAGATACTTTAGTTATAACACATGATCCTCTGATAAGTTTGGTCTCTTTGATGCAGTGTAATTAGGTATGAATGCAGTCTAAGTACAAGTACAACATTTTTATCAGTACATCAAATCGGAATCTTAAATGTATCTTGCTCGTTAGTCACTAAATATTCCACTGGGCTCACCAGCTAGCAGCTAAATTTGTCTAATAGTTATTTCTTGCTGGACTTACTGAGCTGAGAGACACCAAACACAACTGGGAGAGTGGTGGGACTGTAAAATCATATAGTCTATTTATAGTCTGTTTTTAAATTTAAAAACAGTTAAGTGAATTTGAGAAAAAAAAAACATCTGTCAAAAGTAAATGTAGAGGCTAAAAACTGCTGTTAGTTTATTCCCAGGAACAATTAAAGACCTTATGAACTTTTCAAAAACATAAACAGCATCAATATTTATTCCATATCTAGTCCATTTTAAAATAAAACATTGAATACAGTACCCCAAAAACTGTATAAAAGTGTAAAAAACCTACTGAAATTCCCTTTAATTCGGAGGCAGCATTTCCATTTAAGGTGATATTGTATGATAAGTCACATTTCCTTATTTCTGTGAATGAAAGCTCTGCACTGTTTCTATGTTCTTTGGGATAAAGCCTCAGCAATTCTAAACATTGTTCACTCTCCAGTGATTGGCAACGAAACACTATTTATTTGATCAGGGTGTGTGAACAGAAATTAGCTGAGGTGATTGTAATGTAAATACATGATACTCATGATACTTCATTTCCAGAGTGAATATTTTGGCACTATTTTTGTGTCTGGGGGCTTTTGAAGAAAGGCTGGTGTAGTGCACACAGCAAGCGTGAACTATTGTGTGTGTTTATCTGATTTGTTATGTGTTTTTCATAGAGGGTGGTGTAAAAGCTTTAGTGTGTCTTATTTTGTAGCACGTGGATGAAGCATGGACCACATCATTAACTTGTGTTTAGACAGCTGACTTAAAATAGACACTCTCTCTCTTTCTGGCTGACTTCATGTGATTGACTGCTCTGCACATAGCTCTGCATGTTGGTTTCTATTGAGCTTGACATGTTCACAGCAAAGAGTTCTGGCAAAGGCGCCTTTAACTTTTGAGCTGTCATCTCAAACATCATCAACATTATAATAGCTCCATCTTTTGAAGTTTCAAGTAGATCAGCCACGTCGAACTCTGCCTCAAACCCAGCTTTTAAGTACATTACTGAAGCGAATAGCACCAACATACTTGAATGAGTAGACCTTATTAAAAACAATGTTCAATTTCATTTAGTTTTAATCAAAATAATTGACAAAATCCCCTGGTAGACCCACTATTTCTAGTGTAGGAAGCTTAACTGATAGAATATAAGTTTTTAGACCATCATATAAAAGATTTCAGTTTCTAATTTAACTTGGAGAACCAATTAATCCAGATATATTTTTGTGCACACTGGATATTGAGCTCCTATATACAAACATAAACTTGATACATTGGAGCATTTTCTTAACACCAAAACAATAAAAATGCCTTTTGCCTTTTACTTTGGCCACCTTCAAATCTCTGCAATTGCAATGAGAACTGAAATGACCCCCTGGTTTCTATTTGTAGGCCACCTACAAAAACTATTTATATACCCTTCACAAAAAACTAAACTTCTCAATTCAATTTTTTAATTATTTCAAATGTTTTATTTTTTGTTTCTTGGAGGAGTTATATTGATGATGTGAGAAATTATGAGGAAGATTGGCTTGGGTTTGTAGAAAACAGGGTGGATTCGGAAAACCATGAAACAAGTCTAAACCACACCTTGTTGACTTCATTACATTCATTCCAAGAACAAAGAATATCAAAGACATTATTCCAAAACACCGGCACATTTCACAAAGTGACTGAAGTCTAAAAGACAATTTGAAGGAGCCACCCATGATAACCTTTAAAGGAAGAAGAAAAATTAGGGATAGAAGAGGAGGATTTACCACTTTATGTCTGTGCTTTGATTATGCCATGCATATGTTTGTTTTACCAAGTCATGTAATTATCTGTCTACAACTTTTCACAGATCCCAGTGCTAAGAGGTTGTGGAGTTTTTTGGGGATTGCATTACTAAAGGGGATTTTGCAATTTGGATATTGTGTCACCAAGGGATTTAGGATTATTGTTGTTATTTCACTAACGAGGAATTTGGAGTTCTTTTCATGTCAGGGATTGGAGATTCACCACGGCTACGTTCCACTCACTCACTGCCTGGCGTGCCTCTTTGTTACGGACCCAGACCACTACATTTTCCACCAGTGGACACCTCCTCCCATCATATCCATACCCTTTCTTCAAGTTGCTCATCCTCGCCACATCTCAAGTATATCTCCTCTGCCAGCACCATACTCCACTCTTCCCCATAAGCACCCTTGCTTGTCCTCTAGACTCCACTCTAACTGGAGTTCAGCACCACCTAGCGAGTCGGAGGACTTACTACATCTCCATCCTGTTAGCCAACTATTATATTTAATAATAAACTTTATTTAAACTGAGCAGTCGTGTCAAACACTTTATTGGGTACAACCTTAAAACTAGTTTCTTACATATTGTGCCCAAGAACCACCCCTTGCCCAATTACACAGAGTATTTCTTCACAACTAAGAACACATTTCACACAGACTATCTCCGATGTTGGCTACATGTCTGAAAGGGAAACTTCAAACAATGTCAGGATGTAATTCTCCTGACATATCTGAAACATGCTTAATTGAGGTGATACCATATTAACTCAGCAGGTAAAAGAAATACATGTGAGGGGGGGGAGGTCCTTAATGTCTAACAGATATGGTGTGCTCCATAGTAAGACCATAAAAAACACCAATAACCACTCAAATTGGTTTTTCCCAAAATGTAAATAAACCCACTCACTGTTTTCGTCACACCTTAGACCTTGTCCTTACATATGGAATTGAGCCGGATAATTTAACAATATTTCCTCACAACTCTCTTCTGTCTTTTCTAATAACATTTGAATTTACAATAACGGACTATACAGCAGTTAGGGGAAAATTCCACTATAGCAGATGCTTAAGTGAAAAAGCTGTAATTAAATTTAAACAAATTATTGCTGCTATTTCATCATTTGCTTCACCATATGTTAATACAATAGAAAGTAGCCACCTTAATGTTACTCCTGCACAAGTTGATTATCTTGTTGACAATTCTGCAGCCTAACTAGGTTCAATAGTCGATAGTGTTGCCCCCCTGAAAAAGAAGGCATTAAACCAGAAGAGGTGGTCTCCATGGTATAGTTCGCAAACACGCAACTTAAAACAGGCAACACAAAAGTTAGAAAGGAAGTGGGGTTGTTCTTTTTCTTTTCTCTCTTTACTTTTCACTCATCCCAACCGGTCGAGGCAGATGACCGTCCACCCTGAGCCTGGTTCTGCTGGAGGTTTCTTCCATTAAAGGGAGTTTTCCCTCTCCACTGTTGCCTATGGCTTGCTCAAGGGGGAATTGTTGGATTCTCTCTGTACATCTTTAGACTCTTGACTTTATTCTGTAAAGTGCCTTGAGATGACTTTGTTGTGAATTGGTGCTATATAAATAAAGTTGAATTGAATTGAATTCAAGCAGCAAATAAGATTGCAACAAAAACAGTAAATTGAGATAATCTAATGAGAATAAGGATAATCCAGTGAGGAATGCATTGTACTAAACTAAAATATTACAATTTAATTGATTTAAACATTTAAAATTAAATAAAAATAACTAATTCCTCCTATAAAAATTATTCTAATTCAATTATTTTTATCTTTATTTATATAGCACCAATTCACAATAAAGTCAACTCAGGGAACTTTACATAATAAAGTCAAGACTATAAAAATGTATAGAGAAAACCCAACAAATCCCCCTTGAGCATGCCATAGGCAACAGGGGAGAGGAAAAACTAATTTTAACTGAAGAAACCCCCAGCAGAACCAGGCTCAGGGTGGACGGCCATCTGCCTTGACCGGTTGGGGTGGAAAGTGGAGAGAGAAAAGAAAAGAGCAACAAAAAGAAACAACAAAACACTGGGCAGGTATGTAGGAGCATTAGCTGCAGACTGTAAACACACAGCTCGAAAGCCGGGAACATCTGCAGAAAGGGATAAAAGGAGGGAAACAGAGAAGTTAATGTCATACAGTGGTGACAAATGTGTGGTGTAGGAGAGGAGAGATGGACGAGATGAGGAAATGAGCTCAGTGCATAGGGGGGTGAGTCCCCCAGCAGTCTAAGCCTATAGCAGCATGAGTATAACTAACTATAAGCTTTATCAAAGAGGAAGGTTAGTATTAAAAGTAGAGAGGGTCCCGAATCTGAACTGGGAGCTGGTTCCATAGGAGAGGAGCTTTATTGCTAAAGGCTCTGCCTCCAATTCTACCTTTGGAAATTCTGGGAACCACAAGTGTGCCTGAGATCAAAGTGGTCTGTTGGAATGATATGGTATTATGAGGTGAGGTGACAAGAAGTTCTTGTCTTACCAGCCAGACCTTGGACACAACACAACATCCGCATCAACATTGGATCTACAGTGACTGTCCCCCTAAGTCGGCCAGAAATCTGAGGGTCATCATCAACGACCAGTTGAGCTTTAAGGGCCACATCTCCTCAGTCTCTAGATCATGCCGATTTGCCCTCTACAACATCAGAAAGATCAGACCCTACCTCAAGGAATATACAACCCAACTCATTGTACTGGTCATATCTCATCTTCATTACTCCAATGCTCTGTCAATGGGGTTTCCAGTATGCACAATCAAACCCTTGCTGATGATCCCAAATGCAGCAGCATGCCTCATTTTTAATGTCACACAACTTTTCAGATCTCTACACTGGCTTCCTCATTCTTCCTCAACTCCCTCATTCAGGTCCACAATCCCTCCTGTCCACTGCGCTGTGCCAATGAACGACATCTGGTGGTCCCAGCCCTGCACAGAAGACATCAAGCAAAACTCTTCAGCTCAGAGATCCCAAAATAGTGGAACGAGCTACCAAACTCTGCACCCTCAGCAAACTCACTCCCAATATTCAAAAACTGCCAACACAGAACTCTTCAACACATTCCTATGCACTTAAATCTATAAAAACACTTTTCTGATAGGACATTGCATTGATGTTTTCTATTTGACTTAGATTTTTGCTTGCCTTGTACCTCACTTGTAAGTCGGTTTGGATAAAAGTGTCTGCTAAATGATAAATAATGTTGCCTAGAGGTGACATATACAGAGTAAAAAGTGGCACTGAGGTCTAGTATAGACACAAGTCCATTATCTGAAATTCTGCCCTTACCGACAGAATTTTACAAATTTCGTTGTCCTTCCAGTTAAACATTGTTGTTGTGTTCATATAAATAAATACGTTTACTGTCGGGTGTTTGTATTTGCCCGGTTTCGCTGTAGTCGCAGGAAATGGACGTCATCAACACACCCACTTGGTGGTGAATTCTCTGGAGTGTTACTACCTCCTCTAGTCACAAATGAGCTCGGTTGGAGATAATTTAGACATTGCACAAGAGAGATGGCTGGGTGAAATCCGAGTAATGTCAAGGCCAACGGACTTGGGCGTTTGCATTCACACATATACCCACCAAGAAAAAGTCTGGAAAATGTCTGAATTCCAGTGCATGTCTGAAAGGGGACACGTGTGTGTATATATATATATATATATATATATATATATATATATATATATATATACACAGCTTTCACCTTTACCTGTCTTTGAGTTGGCTTCGGCAAGGTTTTTTGCCCCCAGCTCTGGCTCTTAGGCTGAGTATGGTGCCTTACAGTGTGCGCTCAGGGTAGTGAAGAACCCTGAAGCTCCGAGCCCGGTTAGTAAAGCCAGTGCTGAACGGAGGAGAGCAGAGCTGCCACCACAGAGCCGCCGCCGCTGTCTACTAAGCCTCATGTAAAACTGGTGGCAAAGAAAATGCCCTGACAGAAGAATGAATGATAGAATGGTAATATTTCATTTCTGCTTTAGTTACTTGGTTGCCTCCTTAGTTTGTCTGTGTTTCTGGCATGTTTCTGTTTATTACAAATCAACTATGAACCCATTTTAAATTAAAGAGCTACACCACAAATGCATTCAGATGAATAGTTTTACACTGGTTTCTAAGTAGACATTGAATTTAAACTTACAACAGGGAAAAACCCCAAACTTTCCAGTGAAGTTAAATACAGCACTTGCATTGCATTTAAGCTTTAATGAAGCATTGATATAAGTACCATCACTTATTCTAATGCATTTAAAGGTGATTGAGTCGTATTGATATAAAACATCTGAGTTTGATAGTACCCATTATGCATGGTACAAGGAACTCTCACAGCCTCCGATTTTCATTCTGGGAAAAAGGCAGACATTTTTATCAAAAGTATGTTTTGTTTTTTATGTATTTTTGACAATAAACAGTATAGAGGGACAGGAAACCAAGGCAAAGAGAGGGGTATGATATGCAACAAAGGTCCACTCGCCAGGATTCAACCCGGGCACTTTGCAACTACATATAATTGCAAAGTGCCCGGCATGTACCATAGTACATGCCTTTAACCACTTGACCATCAGATGCCCCATAAACTTAGTTTATGGGGCATCTGTTGTTATTTAATAAATGAAAACATTTTCTTTGTATGAATTAACAATATAATTATTTATGAAATTTGCAGCTATTACTAATGAGATGATGATGACCACCTGTGGCAGATGGAGGAGGTGGGACTTTCCTAAGCACGAACATTGTAGGAAATGTGAGTACTAGTTAGTTAGCGTTGGTACAGTCTTTCACCTCACATTAGATTAAGTAATTTTGCTCAGATTTGTATTTGTTGAAAGGAAAAAAGTAAGACAAATTCAAGTCGCATTATATTTTTATCACAATGTTGCATTATGATTTGGACTGTTGACATGGAACTCAAGAGGCAGAGCCCCATAAAGGTGTGCCATGTTTAAAATTAGGCCAAAATACTGGTCATACTGGGCTATTGTTAAACTCAGGACTCAAGGTCTTAGAATTGTACTGTTTACTGCATTAACATTACACTTGTTGTAATAGATGTGTGATTTTAAATTTCATGGGACCTCTGTAAATCAATGCATTCTTTCTTGAAGAAGAAATAAGTCAGGCTTTGTGTGCCAGTGTAAAGTACAAGCACTGCTTATGTATAATCCTTTCAACTCCTGAGTTGACCAGGTGCTGTGAACAGCAGAATCACTAGTTGTCAGTCTCTTGCAAGGCACAACACAAGCTAGACACAGCAGTCACATCACAGACGTCATACTTTTTGTTTTGATTTGGTCTTCTGAAACTGTGCAGTGGAACATTTTGTTTGTTAAAAGTTCTGCACATTTGATTGACTATGTCAGGGCATTTTCTTTGCCACCATCTCGTGATGATTAGTAGGCAAAACACACACACACAAAAAAGGTAAGTGACACTACATCCAAAGCACTGATCCCTGATGCCTCTCTAGCACTCTAATCCGGTCTTCTGAAACTCTGCAGTGAGATAAAATATTTTAAATAGATGGTGTTTCATAGTTCGGTGTGGACCTTTTTTACAAAGTGTGTAGTAAAGGTACCTCAGATGCTCGTACATGTTGCCAGTGTGAACAAGATAATGAACTTATCTTGGGGTTTTCCAACGTTGCCACCGCAAAGGCACTGCACCTCGCAGCTCTTAATACCTCAAGCTACATGGAACAAACAGTCTCTATCCACCTGGTTTGTTTAGTGACCCAGGACCCCAATGTCACGCTGCCGTGGTCTGGCTCTGTGGCTTCCACTGGAAACATCGTGCCATCCCACGGTCCTCTGGCCCTGTCAGACGACCAGGATCCAGGCCTCCTGTGTCAGGCCCTGTCAGACGACCAGAGGCCTGTCCCGACACGGGCCTGCTCCTCACTGCTGACACAGGAGGCCTGGATCCCGGCTAAAAGAAGACATCGGAAGACACCTGCTGCAGTTCATCTGGTAAACCAGTCTATTGGACCACCTTCCCCGATCTAGGTGGATAACCGGTTCACTGTTCTTGAGGAGCTGGAAAGGCCGACTTCCTCGGCGGCGGTTCCCTGCGACTGCTTGCCCCGTGAGATACCAGTTTATAAGGTGCAGTTGTGAGCAGCCTCGGTAATCCATCCTCCATGATGATGATGTCAGGGTGAGCAAGTTTCTCCATCAGTTTTCCCATGAAGAAACCGCCTACAAACAGGACACAAATCACTTGTTGCGTTAAAACATTTATTTTGATGTTGAATCCAAAAATACAAATCCAGTCACCCTACAACTACATAGAAGTCTTTTCATCAGGAAGCCTCGTGATCAGATATCCCTCTTGGACACAATGAATGATCCATGCCTGTACATATATATATAAGAAGGCTCTTTCCAGTAAACCAGTTTTGGAATGCAGAAAGGTTAGCATTGGTGTATTTGTATCTGTGCCTATCAGATACAAATGCTATAAAAATATAATGGATATGTATAGTTGTGTATTGCAGTACTGTTACTCTATGCAGCAATGGGTAGAAAGCCAACTTAATCATATAACAGCATTTCTGATCATTCAATTCAATTTTTCAATTCAACTATTTATATAGCACCAATTCACAACAAAGTCATCTCAGGGCACTTTACAGAATAAAGTCAAGATTATAAAGATGTACAAAGAGAACCCAACAATTCCCCCCGGAGCAAGCCATAGGCAACAGTGGAGAGGAAAAACTCCCTTTAATGGAAGAAACCTCCAGCAGAACAAGGCTCAGGGTGGACGGCCATCTGCCTTGACCGGTTGGGGTGAGTGGAAAGGGGAGAGAGAAAAGAACAGAGCAACAAAAAGCAACAACAAAACATCGGGCATATTGGTAGGACCAGTAGCTGCACGCTGGAAGACACATAGCTTCAAAGCCGGGGACACCTGCAGAAAGGAACTGAGAGAGGGGGACAGAGAAGGACAAAGACAACAACGGGAGAGAACACACAGAGTTAATGACATACAGTGGTGACAATTCTGGGGTGAGAGGAGAGGAGAGATGGTCAAGAGGAGGAAAGGAGCTCAGTGCATCGGGGGGTGGGTCCCCCAGCAGTCTAAGCCTATGGCAGCATAACTATAACTAACTATATGCTTTATTAAAGAGGAAGGTTTTAAGCCTAGACTTAAAAGTAGAGAGGGTGTCTGCTTCCCGAATCTGAACTGGGAGCTGGTTCCACAGGAGAGGAGCTTGATAGCTAAAGGTTCTACCTCCCATTTTACCTTTGGAAATTCTGGGAACCACAAGTAGGCCTGCATTCTGAGAGCGAAGTGGTCTACTGGGATGATATGGTGCTATGAGGTCTTCTATATATGATGGAGCCTGACCATTCAGAGCTTTATATGTAAGAAGCAGGGTTATAAATTCTATTCTAGATTTAATGGGAAGCCAATGGAGAGAAACTAGTGAAGGTGAAATATGATCTCTCTTGCTAGTTCCAGTCAGCACTCTTGCTGCACCATTTTGGATTAATTACAGGCTCTTTAGGGAGTTACTGGGGCATCCTGAAAGTAGGGAATTACAGTAGTCCAACCTAGAGGTAACAAATGCATGGACCAGTTTTTCGGCATCACTTTGAGACAGGATGCTCCTAATTTTGGCAATATTCCGTAGGTGGAAGAAGGCTGTTCTAGAGATTTGTTTTATATGTGAGTTAAAGGACAAATCCTGGTCAAAAATAACTCCAAGGTTCCTTGCAGTAGTACTGGAGGCCAGACTTATGCCATATAGAGTAACAATATGGTTGGACATCATATCTCTGAGATTTTTGGGCCCAAATACTATGACTTCAGTTTTGTCTGAGTTTAGAAGTAAACAATTGTGGGACATCCAGGCCTTTATGTCTTGTAGGCTTGAAGCTTTATTGCCTGATTATTTTCATCTGGTTCCACAGATAAATATAGCTGGGTATCATTAACATAGCAGTGGAAATTTATGGAGTGTTTTCTGTGGAGAAACTAATGTGGTACAATCCACACTGTAACCAAGTGTCCCTCCTTTCATTAATAAAGTCACATGTTAATATTTTTCAGTCGGTGAGGTCTGAGGGACAGTTTTCTTGGTGTTGAAATATGATATTTTTTGATTACAGCATTTTGGATGTAAGGTTAATTGTGCTGAGCGACATGTTTGCAAAGACTCAGTGGTGAGTTAAGGGCCATAAAAGCTCCAATAACCACGTTACACTATATTGCCAAAAGTATTCGCTCACCCATCCGAGGCGACTGGAGATAGAGCGGCCATCCACCAATTTCACAGTTCTTGGTTCAATCCCTGGCTCCTCTGGTCACATGTCGAAGTGTCCTTGAGCAAGACATTGAACCCCAACTTAGTTGCTCCCGGTGAGTGTTGGCCAGCTGCATAGCAGCTCCCCCATCAGTGTATGAGTATGTGTGTGATTGTGAGTGTGAATGGGTGAATAAGAAGCAGTGTAAAGCGCTTTGAGTGCCAATAGATAGAAAAGTGCTATACGTCATATTAAACCCTATGGATTAAGAATGGGATGTCACTAAAGTTCATATGGGTCTAAAGTCAGGTGAGCGAATACTTTTGGCGATATATTGTACCTAAACACAGATCTAGTCACTGGATGTGACACTGTGTGAGTTAAAAACCCTGTGAGCTGCACAACAGCTGACGATCCTTTTCTAAAAACCATTAGTTGCCGGTCTGTGGGGATTCTCAGTCATCTGGGTCATGGTTATGCCAAAGTGCTCTTCAGTGGAAACTGGACTTCTGCTTGTAGTTCTCCAAAACATTCCACCTTTCCTCTGAAAAGCTTGTTCAAGCGCAAGTGCAGTAGCCACTAAACAGCACTTTTAGGAGTAAAGTTAGCTCACACTGTTCGCTGTTAGCTACAGCTGTAGCTGTTGACCTGCCAGCATCGGCTAACATTACTTGCTGTAGCTAACAGTACAGAAACACTATAAACACTTTTTGGCTGATCAGGAGAAAGTCAAGAGCAAAACACTAAGGCCAACTCAAAGGCTCCTCCATTCAGCACTGGTTTTACTGACCGGTCTCTGAGCTTTGGTGTTCTACACTACCCTGAGCGCGTACTGTAAGCCACATTGTGAGATGAACTGTACTCAGCCTATAAGGCTGAGCCTGGGAGCCCGAGCTGGGGGAAAAACCTTCCAATATGGACAAATCGTTTTACGCTCACACAAATCTTGCAGACGGCAGAACAGTAGCAGAATTCCACCCGTAAAAAGACAGCCGATTGTGAGGCTTTCCAGCACTTTTACTTAAAATCTAAGGGTTTTCTCAGATTATTAGACATTTACAGTTAGTTTTTTGAGTGAATACATGTGCACATTATCTTACATACACACAAATATTATTTACAGTTACCGATTTGTGTACGCACACACAAATCCGAGTACAGACACACAGATTGAGACATACAAATCTAAGTACACACGCACAAATCCCTGTACACATGCAAATAATTTTGCTACTATTCTACTTCCATACATTTTTCCTTTTTTCACATCATCATTTAGTTATTTTTTGTTGAAACTGTAAACATTTTTATTTATAGTCTTCTATATAGTTTATATTTTTCTCTCATTTATAATGAAAATTGGTCATCACCAAATATTTTTCCTCATAGTTTCCATTAATGAGATAAGCACTGATTAAAAAGTGTCCACTGATGGAAACATGTTTTCATTGTTTCGTATTAGTCATCATTAATTCATAATCACAATTCATCTGATTTGACTGGGAACATGGAGAAGGTACTTTTTCTGCCTCCTGAGCAGCAGCAAATCATATCAGATTCAGACTTTCATATTGTATAAAAAAGGCCACAGGTTCCCACTTTTATCAATGCAGCTCTCTACAGTACACAGCCTGTCTGGGTATCTGGTGTGTGTTCATTGGCAGTTATGAGGCAGAAGTTGACAGTATTTAAAAAATAAAAATAAAAAATTAAATAAGCTGTGTGAATTTAGCAAGCAGGCTAATGGGATTCCTAACTGCCTGCTAGCTTTTATTCCTTTTTTTAAAACTTTTCTTCCCTTTCAGGACAGTAGCTACTTGCAAACTTGTTTTGGTGTTTATTTCTAATTTGATCGCCACAGCAGAACATGATCCGCATAATGAGTTGGCAAAGGTTTTTATGTCGGATGCCCTTCCTACCTCATACATTGCTTTGTCATTTTTGTTAGCTCTTTCATTTATCAGTTGGAAGCACAATATCTAAACAAATATCTACAGAGCATCTGGACCCAAATTAATTTATTATCCCATTTAAGTTTTACAACTGCAGTCTTTATGTATTTTAATTTGCTGCTTGTCTAATTCCAAGCTTCAATCCAGACAAAATGACCAGGTCAAATATGCAGAAGAGAGTACAAGAACATTTTGTAATCATTAAACATCTCTTGGAGAACAGTAAATCTTTATTTAGTAACTGAAGGAATATGGCACATGTACAAACCTGCCAAGAGAAGGACCACCTCAATAAGTGACCGACCCGGGTCACTAACATTCCTACAGTATGACTCCTACAATATGATAACATTAAAAAAATAATTCACAACATTATTATTTAGCAATTGCAGATAGTCAAAAAGTGTATGCCCAAACAGAGCAAAGCATGTAAATAACAGGCTAGAGGCCATAACATTGCATCCGTATGTTGTATGCCCAGTAAGAGTAAAAGTGTAAAGATTTAAAAAGCATAAGCTTCTTTGTCAAGAGATCCAGCTCAACAGCAGTGTACGCCCCCACAGACCAAGAGACACTCAACAGGAACCCAGCTACAGGGGAAAGTTGTGAAAAGCTCAACTTTGATGCAGTTCAGCAACATTCAGTGAGAACCAATCATAATCATCTTGATTTGAGCATGTTTGCATAGCATAGGGTAGGTTTACACCCCGTAATGGATTTACTGTATTAACACAGAGAAATTGTTGCTGTCTTTGTTTCCTGATAACATACAAAACATGCAACATATCTTTTCTTTACCCAGCTGAAAATATTCCTTGGGTCCCCCACCAATGGCCCAAAGTATGTCACATACAGCAACAGTTGTGCCTACATTTAACAAAAAAAAAACATGTCATGGATGGAAGGAGTATGAAAACTAGTCTCTTTAGCTCCGGTGCACTTGTATACATTCCTAAAATGCCTATTTCTTCTCACAGATTAGTTACTTTCTGGGTTCTGCCATTTAATCTGCCTCTGTATAGGAGTTATAATTCATTCTTGAGAAAGGCAGATGCGTGCAGAAGAGATTCTGTGTAAAGACTAAAGAGCCGAAAGCAATTGTTTTAGGAGTTTAAGGCTGCAGAATAAATTGATAAACAATTTCTGTACGTTAAGTTAAATTAAACTGAATTGAACTGAACTGAATTGTGTCAAGTGAGAGTAGAAAACCTGAAGTGGAATTATTGAAGTTGGATTATTCCCTGTGTTTTGTTGAACTGGTTGATCACTGACCTTTTTGGTGGGGTCAGTATAAATATATGGACTTTCCAATTTCAAAACTTGTATCAGTTGTCCTTGTTTTGATGGACATTTTTGTGTTCATTTATTATGATTACAGGGTGTATTTGCAGGGTTTTGTTTTTTACTATGAACTGACATCTTAAATCTTAAAGGGAAGGACAGATATGTGGCTGGTATTCCATACAAAAGACAAGGAATTCATTCAAACTGCAATAAGTTCAATAAAGAGAGGGAACTTCTTCTGCAAAGTGATTAGGTCAAGGAAAGCGGGGGAACTGGTTATTAGTGAAAGGTAAGATAAGTGAAAACTTTATCCAGATCCCACAATTGGGAAATTCCAATGTCTTATAGATAAAGCTTAGAAAATAATAAAAGGAAAGAGTCGGTTTAGGAGGAATTCCCAACAAAAAAAGAGGTCAAATGTTGTCGTTACTGAGCATTTTAGTTTGATTAGTTGGTAGAGACCAAACAGAGCAAATAGAGGGAGTATTTTGGACTTGAATGAATGATAGTGATATTTTAATTATTAGCCATTACTCATTTGGTTGTAACTGTAATTATCACAATGAAAGCATGTCTGAGAAAGACAGAAAATTTAGCTTTTTCTCTGTTATATACTCTATTATATTCTGTTTTGATGAGGCTTAATTGGTTAAGAACATGACAGACATTGCAATACACTGAGCAAGCAGTCTTGCTAATGTACACAGATACACAAACTGAGTGAATCTACACAAATGTTACAGGAATAACTTCTATTCTAGGTTTATTGGGGCTTTTAGGCTGTAGGTTTAACATCTGTATTAATGAAACAGAAAAGATCATATTTTGGACAATTTTAGTGTAACACTGAAGGATTACAGAGGTGAAAAAAATGAAAGAACCGTGTTTGACCATGCAGTCACGATGTTGGGGCAACTGTGACAGTTGTTGGTTCGAAACCCGGCTACTCCCATCAAAGTGTCCTTGAGCAAGACACTGAACCCCAACTTAGCTGCTCCTGGTGAGCATTGGCTGGCTGCATTGCAGCTCCCCCACCGGTGTGTGAGTGTCTGTGATTCTGAATGCTAATGGGTGAATAAGAAGCAGTGTAAAGCGCTTTGATTACCAATAGGTAGAAAAGTGCTATATAAGTGCAGACCATTTACTATTTCATTAGATATAGTCTGTTTCTATTTGTATTAAGCCTAATGACGAAAATATGTCACAGCATGTGGATAATGAACATAAAATGAGCTCATGTTACTCCTGTTTTTGTTATGTTTTTGTTGTTTCGAAATGGGATTCAGAACTTTAGAGGTGTACTCATTCCTGATCTTATCCATCCTGGTCACTCCCAAAGAGAACGTCAACATCTTAAACTCTGCTACCTCCAGCTCTGCCTCCTGTCTTTTCATCAGTGCCACTGTCTCTAAGCCGAACAACATCGCTGGTCTCACCACCATCTCGAACACCTTTCCTTTTATTTTGGCTTATACTCTTTTACCACACAACACACCTGACACTTTCTCCACTCGTTCCAAACTGAGATGAAAAGCAACATCATGGTCTAAATGGTGGTCCTACATTATAAGGACATATTTTCTGTGCTTCTTAGCATTAATTCTTCTTTTCTTCTGGAGGGGTGAAAGGCATTCAAAAAAGCTATGAGTCTTGTAAACTGCAATTATTGACTTTATGGCTCTGGGTTAACTGGCCCTGACATCCTCCATGACAGGATACCACTGTGACCCAGTATGAGCAGGGTGAGAATTGACAGGATTGCAGAGCAGGCAGCAGACTAAACATGTTGGGGCCCAAGTTGCAACCAAGTGTTAAACTGTGAATGTAGCAGCTGGAATGCATCTCTGTGTGCTCTTACATCCCTGCACATACACAAAATACAATTGAGCCAATCATAGCTACACTTATAGTCAGTCAGGTAAGACTGTTGGTCTTACCCCAGGTTACATTTGTTCTGTGAAAACTAATAAATTCTATTCAAAAAGTTGGTGATATTCTTAATGTGGACAAAAAAGATAAACATACCTTTACTTTTTGTGATTCTACAGTTAAAGGATAACAAGAAGGAGGGAAGAATAATAAGCCTGCAGGCATTGTGCTGACATTACTGTTTGTCTGTCCCCAGCTATTTTTCGTTTTATATCACAGAAGCAGTTAGAAAACAATATGAGCCATGATGTAAAATATATCGCTTGAATGCCCTTAAAACATGCTCAGTCTCATTTCTAACATATATTACGGCAGCAGCCATTCAGAAAATTGAAACTGGAACTGCTCACACTGCAAGACAATTCACCAAAAATCCCAGAAATCCAACTGATCATGCAGTAGCAGGATCGTTAGTTGTTCAGACTGGACACTGGCTCATATGGGTATCAAATGACAATACTTCAGGTTGAAATACAGGCCAATTCTGAATTAACTTAGGCATGACTGAATCAGGGCTAATCTTTAAATTATTTTAAATTATGTTTTGCTATGGTACAAGCAACAGGTTGCTTAAAGGTCTGTTTGTTTTCTTTTCCTCTCCATGTTTAGTTTGATAGGGCATCTTATAAACGGACAGATACTTTGCAGTTGTGGCAAAAGTACTCTGTTAAAAATCTCTTTGAAAATTCAGTGGATCTGTCTCCAACAGACAAATGCAGAATGAGGCTGCAAACCAATATCACTGAAAAAGAGCTGGAAAGTTATCAAAAATTAGTATATCAAAATCTAATGAGGACATGCCACTGAAAAGTACAACCTGTAGGCTATGAAAAGAATAATAATAAGGCAAAGAGGATAAAATTCATAAACACTGTCCCTGTGACAGCAAATCTAAACTTAATTGTCATGAGATTAAAGAGTAAGAGCAGGATGTACAACTCTTAACTCTGTAATATCTTCCATGTGACACAAACTCCAAAAAAATTATTATACTGGAATAATTAATACCAAATGAAAAAAAATTAAATCTCATAACTCTGGAAACAGCTATGTTTTCCAAATGTGCAATTCTGCTTTGAACATAGTTTAAAGCGCAGGATGTGATATCCAGCCATGGGTTTTGTGGAGATGGAAAAACCAGAGGATTTAGGGTGATTCAGCATGTGTAACTGTATAACTTTCTTTTTTCTCTCGCGTGTTGTTTGCTTAGAGAGCAGTCAGGAAATGTAGAAGAGTACATGTGCATGCTGTGCAGCTTCACACTGTGTGTACTCCAGTCTGTTCACCATATGAGAATCTTTACAGGAGTGGTGCCACATGGCAATCACGCACAGCCGTAGTCATTTGTTATGTTTGGTAGTACGTCTTCACGGCTTAGGCATTCCAGTGCTTATTAAAACATCTTGATAAAAATTCTACATAACACTCGTTGGGGGGCATGAACATATGGAATTTGCTAAAAACATCTTTTTAAGATCAAGGATGGTAAAGATTCATTGTGGCCAGCTCATCTCTTGGCATTTTGGAGAATGCAGATGCACTCTTTAGGCCAGCTTCATTGGTGTCAGTGTTATCCACATTTTTGCATTTCGGTGTACTGATTGACTTTGACTTTGCCAGCAGAAAGAATCTGAGTTCTGCTTGGAAATCTTGGATGCTGTGCCCTTCATACCAAAGGAGAGGGACTATCTTACTTATCAGTTCACACTTCTAAACCCAGCAACTGTGATGGTAAAGAATGATACTTTTAATAATACATTTTTTTAACAACAAATGCATATTCAGATATCTTTCTGAGAAGGACTTATTTCAGCAACACAATGCCAAACCACATTCCACATGTGTTACAGCAGCATGGCTCAATAGTCAGCTTTTGAAAAAAATTTGGATCATTATGAAGTGGAAAATACAACAAAGAGACCCAAACAGCTGAAATCCTTTATCCAGCAAGAATGGGAAAACATTTGCAACAAAAACATTTTAAAAATTCAGTTACAACATTTCAGTGTATTTATATTATTTCCAAATGATTTGCAAATCTGCTGCTCACACTGTTCTGTTCATAGAAACCTACTGTATGTCATAGAATCAAAAAGTACCGATTAGTTAGTAGCTGTGAAATTGAGTAACAACTAGAAACACATGGTAGATTGACTTTGTGTAAGGATGACTTTTGTTGCTTCTATATTGAAAAGCAAATGCTACTTACATTAGTATAGTCAAGACTTTAGTAATTCAGTGCTTAGTGACTGTTTTTTCAATTATAACCAAGTAATCTACATTTTGCAATACATCATTACAGGTTAAATAGTATAATCTAACGATGAGAATATGATCATTAAAATTTCTAAGAATTCTGCAGTTTTTGATAAGCAAATTTTTAATTTCTCAGTAAAACTCAGTTTTGCCACTCTCTTATAAAACTTTGACTTCTGATTAACCTGGTTAAGCACTTGTGTTGATAACATCGTGCCCACCATACAAATCAGGAAGTTTCCAAACCAGAAGCCCTGGATAAACAGTATATAAGTGCAGACCATTTACTATTTCATTAGATATAGTCTGTTTCTATTTGTATTAAGCCTAATGACGAAAATATGTCACAGCATGTGGATAATGAACATAAAATGAGCTCATGTTACTCCTGTTTTTGTTATGTTTTTGTTGTTTCGAAATGGGATTCAGAACTTTAGAGGTGTACTCATTCCTGATCTTATCCATCCTGGTCACTCCCAAAGAGAACGTCAACATCTTAAACTCTGCTACCTCCAGCTCTGCCTCCTGTCTTTTCATCAGTGCCACTGTCTCTAAGCCGAACAACATCGCTGGTCTCACCACCATCTCGAACACCTTTCCTTTTATTTTGGCTTATACTCTTTTACCACACAACACACCTGACACTTTCTCCACTCGTTCCAAACTGAGATGAAAAGCAACATCATGGTCTAAATGGTGGTCCTACATTATAAGGACATATTTTCTGTGCTTCTTAGCATTAATTCTTCTTTTCTTCTGGAGGGGTGAAAGGCATTCAAAAAAGCTATGAGTCTTGTAAACTGCAATTATTGACTTTATGGCTCTGGGTTAACTGGCCCTGACATCCTCCATGACAGGATACCACTGTGACCCAGTATGAGCAGGGTGAGAATTGACAGGATTGCAGAGCAGGCAGCAGACTAAACATGTTGGGGCCCAAGTTGCAACCAAGTGTTAAACTGTGAATGTAGCAGCTGGAATGCATCTCTGTGTGCTCTTACATCCCTGCACATACACAAAATACAATTGAGCCAATCATAGCTACACTTATAGTCAGTCAGGTAAGACTGTTGGTCTTACCCCAGGTTACATTTGTTCTGTGAAAACTAATAAATTCTATTCAAAAAGTTGGTGATATTCTTAATGTGGACAAAAAAGATAAACATACCTTTACTTTTTGTGATTCTACAGTTAAAGGATAACAAGAAGGAGGGAAGAATAATAAGCCTGCAGGCATTGTGCTGACATTACTGTTTGTCTGTCCCCAGCTATTTTTCGTTTTATATCACAGAAGCAGTTAGAAAACAATATGAGCCATGATGTAAAATATATCGCTTGAATGCCCTTAAAACATGCTCAGTCTCATTTCTAACATATATTACGGCAGCAGCCATTCAGAAAATTGAACTGGAACTGCTCACACTGCAAGACAATTCACCAAAAATCCCAGAAATCCAACTGATCATGCAGTAGCAGGATCGTTAGTTGTTCAGACTGGACACTGGCTCATATGGGTATCAAATGACAATACTTCAGGTTGAAATACAGGCCAATTCTGAATTAACTTAGGCATGACTGAATCAGGGCTAATCTTTAAATTATTTTAAATTATGTTTTGCTATGGTACAAGCAACAGGTTGCTTAAAGGTCTGTTTGTTTTCTTTTCCTCTCCATGTTTAGTTTGATAGGGCATCTTATAAACGGACAGATACTTTGCAGTTGTGGCAAAAGTACTCTGTTAAAAATCTCTTTGAAAATTCAGTGGATCTGTCTCCAACAGACAAATGCAGAATGAGGCTGCAAACCAATATCACTGAAAAAGAGCTGGAAAGTTATCAAAAATTAGTATATCAAAATCTAATGAGGACATGCCACTGAAAAGTACAACCTGTAGGCTATGAAAAGAATAATAATAAGGCAAAGAGGATAAAATTCAGAAACACTGTCCCTGTGACAGCAAATCTAAACTTAATTGTCATGAGATTAAAGTATAAGAGCAGGATGTACAACTCTTAACTCTGTAATATCTTCCATGTGACACAAACTCCAAAAAAATTATTATACTGGAATAATTAATACCAAATGAAAAAAAATTAAATCTCATAACTCTGGAAACAGCTATGTTTTCCAAATGTGCAATTCTGCTTTGAACATAGTTTAAAGCGCAGGATGTGATATCCAGCCATGGGTTTTGTGGAGATGGAAAAACCAGAGGATTTAGGGTGATTCAGCATGTGTAACTGTATAACTTTCTTTTTTCTCTCGCGTGTTGTTTGCTTAGAGAGCAGTCAGGAAATGTAGAAGAGTACATGTGCATGCTGTGCAGCTTCACACTGTGTGTACTCCAGTCTGTTCACCATATGAGAATCTTTACAGGAGTGGTGCCACATGGCAATCACGCACAGCCGTAGTCATTTGTTATGTTTGGTAGTACGTCTTCACGGCTTAGGCATTCCAGTGCTTATTAAAACATCTTGATAAAAATTCTACATAACACTCGTTGGGGGGCATGAACATATGGAATTTGCTAAAAACATCTTTTTAAGATCAAGGATGGTAAAGATTCATTGTGGCCAGCTCATCTCTTGGCATTTTGGAGAATGCAGATGCACTCTTTAGGCCAGCTTCATTGGTGTCAGTGTTATCCACATTTTTGCATTTCGGTGTACTGATTGACTTTGACTTTGCCAGCAGAAAGAATCTGAGTTCTGCTTGGAAATTTTGGATGCTGTGCCCTTCATACCAAAGGAGAGGGACTATCTTACTTATCAGTTCACACTTCTAAACCCAGCAACTGTGATGGTAAAGAATGATACTTTTAATAATACATTTTTTTAACAACAAATGCATATTCAGATATCTTTCTGAGAAGGACTTATTTCAGCAACACAATGCCAAACCACATTCCACATGTGTTACAGCAGCATGGCTCAATAGTCAGCTTTTGAAAAAAATTTGGATCATTATGAAGTGGAAAATACAACAAAGAGACCCAAACAGCTGAAATCCTTTATCCAGCAAGAATGGGAAAACATTTGCAACAAAAACATTTTAAAAATTCAGTTACAACATTTCAGTGTATTTATATTATTTCCAAATGATTTGCAAATCTGCTGCTCACACTGTTCTGTTCATAGAAACCTACTGTATGTCATAGAATCAAAAAGTACCGATTAGTTAGTAGCTGTGAAATTGAGTAACAACTAGAAACACATGGTAGATTGACTTTGTGTAAGGATGACTTTTGTTGCTTCTATATTGAAAAGCAAATGCTACTTACATTAGTATAGTCAAGACTTTAGTAATTCAGTGCTTAGTGACTGTTTTTTCAATTATAACCAAGTAATCTACATTTTGCAATACATCATTACAGGTTAAATAGTATAATCTAACGATGAGAATATGATCGTTAAAATTTCTAAGAATTCTGCAGTTTTTTGATAAGCAAATTTTTAATTTCTCAGTAAAAACTCAGTTTTGCCACTCTCTTATAAAACTTTGACTTCTGATTAACCTGGTTAAGCACTTGTGTTGATAACATCGTGCCCACCATACAAATCAGGAAGTTTCCAAACCAGAAGCCCTGGATAAACAGTCAGGTACGTCAAATGCTGCGTACTCGCTCTCTTGCATTTAGATCAGGCAATGAGACCGAGTACAAAGCTGCAAGACGGACTGAGAAAAGCCATCACAGCGGCCAAGAGGCAGTACAGAGAGAAGCTGGACAGCTTCTACTCTACTAGTGACTCAGGGCGGATGTGGCAAGGCCTGCAGCACATCACAGACTACAGGACCAACACCACCAACATCACCACCTCAACAGACAGCCTGCCAGACGACCTCAACACATTCTACACCCGCTTTGAGGGCCACAGCTACACTGCAGAGAGGGGGCCCACACACACCTGGACCACTCAACCCCCCTCCCCTCCACCAACTGTCTCAACGACCCAGGTACACAAAGCTCTGAGGAAGATCAACCCCCGCAAAACAGCAGGTCCTGACAACATTCCTGGGCGGGCCCTCAGAGCATGTGCCAACGAGCTGGCTGACGTTCTCACCTCCATCTTTAACCTCTCCTTTGTGCTTCAAGACCACGACCATCGTCCCCCTGCCTAAGAAGAGCCCACCCACCTGCCTGAATGACTACAGGCCAGTGGCACTCACTCCAATCATTATGAAGTGTTTCGAGAGAGTGGTGCTGGCCCACATTCAGAGCAGCATACCTGACACTGTTGACCCCCTGCAGTATGCCTACCGGCCCAACAGGTCCACCTTGGATGCCATTGCTGCTGCCATCCACTACTCCCTCTCTCATCTGGAAAATAAGGACTCATACCTTAGGATACTTTTCATAGACTACAGCTCTGCCTTCAACACGGTCATCCCCCACAAACTCACCCACAAACTGTCCACACTTGGTCTACACCCCACCCTCTGTGACTGGCTCCTAGACTTCCTGACTGGCAGGCCTCAGTCTGTCAGGATTGGTAACAGGACTTCAGCCAGACTCATCACAAACATTGGCACTCCACAGGGTTGTGTACTCAGCCCCATCTTCTACACCCTGTTCACCTATGACTGTGTCGCCTCCCACAAGGACAACATCATCCTGAAGTTCGCGGACGACACCGCAGTGATAGGACGCATTGCTGGCGGTGACGAGGGAGCCTACAGGAGGGAGGTGGCCAGTCTAGTGTCATGGTGTGGAGACAACAACCTCACCCTCAACACGGACAAGACGAAGGAAATGATAGTGGACATGCGAAAGGAGAGGAGAATTCATCAGCCACTGTTCATCCGGGAGCTTGAAGTGGAGAGGGTGAGCAGGTTTAAATACCTCACTGAGGACCTCACTTGGACACCTCACGTCACGCAGCTGGTCAAGAAGGCCCAACAGCGGCTGTATTTTTTGAGGAGGCTGAGGAAGTTTGGCATGTCGCCTAAGATCCTCAGCAACTTCTACAGCTGCGTCATTGTGAGTGTCCTGACCAACTGCATCACGGTGTGGTACGGCAGCACTACTGCCATGGACCGTAAACGCCTGCAGAGAGTGGTGAAGACTGCACATAAGATCACCAGGACTCCACTGCCCTCCCTGCAGAGCATCTACCACCGCAGAGTCCACAGGAGAGCTGCGTCCATCCTCAAAGACCCCTCTCACCCCCAGCACGGACTGTTCACGCTTCTACCCTCAGGACGGAGGTACAGAAGTGTGAAATGCAGGACCTCGAGACTGAAGAACTCTTTCTTCCGCTCTGCCATCAGACTCCTAAACAGCTGACAGGAGTTTGCAACCATGAACATAACATAACATAACATAACTGTTACACGGACACAACTGATACATGGACACAACTGCTCACGAATCACATTTTGTATTTGCACACAAATTGTCTTTGAATTGCACTACCGCACTGAGAACGGCACTACCTCACTTTATTGCCTACTCAGAACTGCACTACCTCACTTTATTGCCTTTTTTTTAAGAACTGCTCTACCTCACCTTTATTACCTTATTGCTCTTATTTGTTTGCTCTTATTTTTTTTACTTTTTATTTTATCTGTATTTTATTTTATTTCTATTTTTTGTAAATTCTCATTTTACTTACTGTGTGACATTCAGAGTGGAGGGCAAAGTAAGAATTTCATTGTACAGGGAAACATGCGTTCTATCTGTGCATATGACAATAAACACTTTGAATTGAATCTTGAATGTGTAGCGTAAAGTATAGTCTTTCCCATTGCACATACACAGAGGCTTCTTCTTCTTTTCCTTTCGGCTGTTTCCTTTCAGGGGTCACCACAGCGAATCATGTGCCTCCATCTAACCCTTTCTTCTGCATCCTCTTCTCTCATACCAGCTAACTTCATGTCCTCTCTCGCTACTTCCATAAATCTCCTCTTTGGTCTTCCTCTAGACCTCCTGCCTGGCAGCTCCAACGTCAGCATCCTTCTACCGATATATTCACAGTTTCTCCTCTGAACATGTCCAAACCACATCAATCTGGCCTCTCTGACTTTATCTCTAAAACATCTAACATGAGCTGTCCCTCTGATGTACTCATTCCTGATCCTGTCCATCCTCGTAACTCCCCAAGAGAACATCAACATCTTAAGCTCTGCTACCTCCAGCTCTGCCTCCTGTCTTTTCTTCAGTGCCACTGTCTTTAAGCCGAACAACATCTCTGGTCTCACCACCGTCTTGAACATCTTTCAATTCAATTCAATTCAACTTTATTTATATAGCGCCAATTCACAACAAAGTCATCTCAGGGCACTTTACAGAATAAAGTCAAGATTATAAAGATATATAAAGAGAACCCAACAATTCCCCCTGGAGCAAGCCATAGGCAACAGTGGAGAGGAAAAACTCCCTTTAACGGAAGAAACCTCCAGCAGAACCAGGCTCAGGGTGGACGGCCATCTGCCTCGACCGGTTGGGGTGAGTGGAAAGGGGAGAGAGAAAAGAACAGCTGATACTCTTTTACCACACAACACGCCTGACACTTTTCTCCACCCATTCCAACCTGCTTGCACTCACCTCTTTAACTCTTTTGCACACTCTCCGTTGCTCTGGACCGTTGACCCTAAGTATTTAAAGTCTGGTCCCTGTAACCTTACCGTTCCACCTGGGTCCCTCTCATTCACACAGATGTATTCTGTCTTGGTGCGGCTAAGCTTCATTACTCTGTTTTCCAGAGCAGACCTCCACCTCTCTAGATTTTCTTCCACCTGCTACTTGCTCTCACTACAGATTACAATGTCATCTGCAAACATCATAGTCCACGGAGATTCCTGTCTAACCTCATCTGTCAGCCTTTCCATCAGCAGAGCAAACTGGAAGGGGCTCAGAGCTGATCCTTGATGCAGACCCTCCTCCACCTTGAACTCCTCTGTCACACCTACAGCACACCTCACCACGGTCTTACAGCTCTCATACATGTCCTGCACCACTCTAACATACTTCTCTGCCACTCCAGACGTCCTTATACAATACCACAGCTCCTCTCTCAGCACCCTGTCATACGCTTTCTCTAAATCTACAAAGACACAATGCAACTCGCTATGACCCTCTGTGTACTTCTCCATCAGCATCCTTTAAGCAATTAAATACAGAGACTTCTAGCTTCTTTAAAGGAGTTAAAGGTGTCCTGGTTGCCTTCCTCATTAGTCCCCTAGCTGCACAGTCACTTGGTTTTTGGTGCCTTATTCCTTACTTTCTTATTCCATTGTCTTTCTTTTCCTGAATCAGAAATTAAGTTTAGAACTTTTAATGAAACATTTGAAACATTTAAGAAGTTATAGTTGTGTTACAGCAGCATGGCTCAATAGTCAGCTTTTGAAAAAATTTGGATCATTATGAAGTGGAAAATACAACAAAGAGACCCAAACAGCTGAAATCCTTTATCCAGCAAGAATGGGAAAACATTTGCAACAAAAACATTTTAAAAATTCAGTTACAACATTTCAGTGTATTTATATTATTTCCAAATGATTTGCAAATCTGCTGCTCACACTGTTCTGTTCATAGAAACCTACTGTATGTCATAGAATCAAAAAGTACCGATTAGTTAGTAGCTGTGAAATTGAGTAACAACTAGAAACACATGGTAGATTGACTCTATGTAAGGATGACTTTTGCTGCTTCTATATTGAAAAGCAAATGCTACTTACATTAGTATAGTCAAGACTTTAGTAATTCAGTGCTTAGTGACTGTTTTTTCAATTATAACCAAGTAATCTACATTTTGCAATACATCATTACAGGTTAAATAGTATAATCTAACGATGAGAATATGATCATTAAAATTTCTAAGAATTCTGCAGTTTTTTGATAAGCAAATTTTTAATTTCTCAGTAAAAACTCAGTTTTGCCACTCTCTTATAAAACTTTGACTTCTGATTAACCTGGTTAAGCACTTGTGTTGATAACATCGTGCCCACCATACAAATCAGGAAGTTTCCAAACCAGAAGCCCTGGATAAACAGTCAGGTACGTCAAATGCTGCGTACTCGCTCTCTTGCATTTAGATCAGGCAATGAGACCGAGTACAAAGCTGCGAAGTACGGACTGAGAAAAGCCATCACAGCGGCCAAGAGGCAGTACAGAGAGAAGCTGGACAGCTTCTACTCTACTAGTGACTCAGGGCGGATGTGGCAAGGCCTGCAGCACATCACAGACTACAGGACCAACACCACCAACATCACCACCTCAACAGACAGCCTGCCAGACGACCTAAACACATTCTACACCCGCTTTGAGGGCCCCAGCTACACTGCAGAGAGGGGGCCCACTCACACCTGGACCACTCAACCCCCCTCCCCTCCACCAACTGTCTCAACGACCCAGGTACACAAAGCTCTGAGGAAGATCAACCCCCGCAAAGCAGCAGGTCCTGACAACATTCCTGGGCGGGCCCTCAGAGCATGTGCCAACGAGCTGGCTGACGTTCTCACCTCCATCTTTAACCTCTCCTTTGTGCTTCAAGACCACGACCATCGTCCCCCTGCCTAAGAAGAGCCCACCCACCTGCCTGACTGACTACAGGCCAGTGGCACTCACTCCAATCATTATGAAGTGTTTCGAGAGAGTGGTGCTGGCCCACATTCAGAGCAGCATACCTGACACTGTTGACCCCCTGCAGTATGCCTACCGGCCCAACAGGTCCACCTTGGATGCCATTGCTGCTGCCATCCACTACTCCCTCTCTCATCTGGAAAAAAAGGACTCATACCTTAGGATACTTTTCATAGACTACAGCTCTGCCTTCAACACGGTCATCCCCCACAAACTCACCCACAAACTGTCCACACTTGGTCTACACCCCACCCTCTGTGACTGGCTCCTAGACTTCCTGACTGGCAGGCCTCAGTCTGTCAGGATTGGTAACAGGACTTCAGCCAGACTCATCACAAACATTGGCACTCCACAGGGTTGTGTACTCAGCCCCATCTTCTACACCCTGTTCACCTATGACTGTGTCGCCTCCCACAAGGACAACATCATCCTGAAGTTCGCGGACGACACCGCAGTGATAGGACGCATTGCTGGCGGTGACGAGGGAGCCTACAGGAGGGAGGTGGCCAGTCTATTGTCATGGTGTGGAGACAACAACCTCACCCTCAACACGGACAAGACGAAGGAAATGATAGTGGACATGCGAAAGGAGAGGAGAATTCATCAGCCACTGTTCATCCGGGAGCTTGAAGTGGAGAGGGTGAGCAGGTTTAAATACCTGGGTGTCCACATCACTGAGGACCTCACTTGGACACCTCACGTCACGCGGCTGGTCAAGAAGGCCCAACAGCGGCTGTATTTTTTGAGGAGGCTGAGGAAGTTTGGCATGTCGCCTAAGATCCTCAGCAACTTCTACAGCTGCGTCATTGAGAGTGTCCTGACCAACTGCATCACGGTGTGGTACGGCAGCACTACTGCCATGGACCGTAAACGCCTGCAGAGAGTGGTGAAGACTGCACAGAAGATCACCAGGACTCCACTGCCCTCCCTGCAGAGCATCTACCACCGCAGAGTCCACAGGAGAGCTGCGTCCATCCTCAAAGACCCCTCTCACCCCCAGCACGGACTGTTCACGCTTCTACCCTCAGGACGGAGGTACAGAAGTGTGAAATGCAGGACCTCGAGACTGAAGAACTCTTTCTTCCGCTCTGCCATCAGACTCCTAAACAGCTGACAGGAGTTTGCAACCATGAACATAACATAACATAACATAACTGTTACACGGACACAACTGATACATGGACACAACTGCTCACGAATCACATTTTGTATTTGCACACAAATTGTCTTTGAATTGCACTACCGCACTGAGAACGGCACTACCTCACTTTATTGCCTACTCAGAACTGCACTACCTCACTTTATTGCCTTTTTTTTAAGAACTGCTCTACCTCACCTTTATTACCTTATTGCTCTTATTTGTTTGCTCTTATTTTTTTTACTTTTTATTTTATCTGTATTTTATTTTATTTCTATTTTTTGTAAATTCTCATTTTACTTACTGTGTGACATTCAGAGTGGAGGGCAAAGTAAGAATTTCATTGTACAGGAAACATGCTTCTATCTGTGCATATGACAATAAACACTTTGAATTGAATCTTGAATGTGTAGCGTAAAGTATAGTCTTTCCCATTGCACATACACAGAGGCTTCTTCTTCTTTCCTTTCGGCTGTTTCCTTTCAGGGGTCACCACAGCGAATCATGTGCCTCCATCTAACCCTTTCTTCTGCATCCTCTTCTCTCATACCAGCTAACTTCATGTCCTCTCTCGCTACTTCCATAAATCTCCTCTTTGGTCTTCCTCTAGACCTCCTGCCTGGCAGCTCCAACGTCAGCATCCTTCTACCGATATATTCACAGTTTCTCCTCTGAACATGTCCAAACCACATCAATCTGGCCTCTCTGACTTTATCTCTAAAACATCTAACATGAGCTGTCCCTCTGATGTACTCATTCCTGATCCTGTCCATCCTCGTAACTCCCCAAGAGAACATCAACATCTTAAGCTCCGCTACCTCCAGCTCTGCCTCCTGTCTTTTCTTCAGTGCCACTGTCTTTAAGCCGAACAACATCTCTGGTCTCACCACCGTCTTGAACATCTTTCAATTCAATTCAATTCAACTTTATTTATATAGCGCCAATTCACAACAAAGTCATCTCAGGGCACTTTACAGAATAAAGTCAAGATTATAAAGATATATAAAGAGAACCCAACAATTCCCTGGAGCAAGCCATAGGCAACAGTGGAGAGGAAAACTCCCTTTAACGGAAGAAACCTCCAGCAGAACCAGGCTCAGGGTGGACGGCCATCTGCCTCGACCGGTTGGGGTGAGTGGAAAGGGGAGAGAGAAAAGAACAGCTGATACTCTTTACCACACAACACGCCTGACACTTTTCTCCACCCATTCCAACCTGCTTGCACTCACCTCTTTAACTCTTTTGCACACTCTCCGTTGCTCTGGACCGTTGACCCTAAGTATTTAAAGTCTGGTCCCTGTAACTTACTGCTCCACCTGGGTCCTCTCATTCACACAGATGTATTCTGTCTTGGTGCGGCTAAGCTTCATTACTCTGTTTTCCAGAGCAGACCTCCACCTCTCTAGATTTTCTTCCACCTGCTACTTGCTCTCACTACAGATTACAATGTCATCTGCAAACATCATAGTCCACGGAGATTCCTGTCTAACCTCATCTGTCAGCCTTTCCATCAGCAGAGCAAACTGGAAGGGGCTCAGAGCTGATCCTTGATGCAGACCCTCCTCCACCTTGAACTCCTCTGTCACACCTACAGCACACCTCACCACGGTCTTACAGCTCTCATACATGTCCTGCACCACTCTAACATACTTCTCTGCCACTCCAGACGTCCTTATACAATACCACAGCTCCTCTCTCAGCACCCTGTCATACGCTTTCTCTAAATCTACAAAGACACAATGCAACTCGCTATGACCCTCTGTGTACTTCTCCATCAGCATCCTTTAAGCAATTAAATACAGAGACTTCTAGCTTCTTTAAAGGAGTTAAAGGTGTCCTGGTTGCCTTCCTCATTAGTCCCCTAGCTGCACAGTCACTTGGTTTTTGGTGCCTTATTCCTTACTTTCTTATTCCATTGTCTTTCTTTTTCCTGAATCAGAAATTAAGTTTAGAACTTTTTAATGAAACATTTGAAACATTTAAGAAGTTATAGTGGTCAACATTTGATTAGTATTTGACTGTTAAATAAATATCAACAAACAAAAATATAGTTTTTCCTCATATTCATTTGCATGTTTCTGCAATTGACAAAGAATGTTTCCTGTCCCCCCACTGCAACATCTTTTATGAGTAGACAAGTGGCTGCAACTATGACAGATTACAGTCCAGTGTGTTACCATTTCTGTGAGTAAAGGGTGCCTTCACTGACTTTGAACTTGGTTCTTTTTGGTTCTAGTTAGGGTAGAACATGTACCTAAATGCCGTTAAACTTCCGTTTGACTTTCCTAAATAAAAATATGTCTCTACTTCTAGCTGAAAAATTCCGCCAGATATAATCACTTGGAGGAACCTTCAGTTCCTTGTTGACTGTCAGAATATGCCATCTTGTTGCTCACACTATTGAGTTTGTAATCATGGTCACCCTCCTTTTCTAGAGCTGCCCCAGAAGACATCATCACAGACATTCGGCTGGTGTCATCTGGAGGACTTTTCCAGATAGAAACAGAGAATTATTTAAATATAAGGAAGTCAGAGGGACATGTAAATGCATGTACATGTACACCATAAACTAAAGCCACAGAGAGCAAGTTGAAAATTGGTGAAGTTGCCCTTTAATTATTTGCTACCAGGAAACGCATAAACCTGAAAAAAGTCTGAGATGCAAGAATGACAGATAAGATACTTCTTATGCATTATCTATCCATCCATCCATTATCTGTAACCACTTCTCCTGATCAGAGTATTATTAAAAAATTATAAAAAAGGAAAGTAAAAATTTCCACCATTATATCGAGGAAAATTAGGAAAATTTTTACTTTTTATATGGCTCTTGTTTGCTCTTTACATTGGCAGAAAGAATGGCATAAACATTAGTTCCACTACACCTAAATGTCTTTTTCTTTCAATATTTTAAATTAAAAACCACTTGAATCATTATTTTTTCATGCACCTAGGTATTAGCAACGTGATTTTTAAATTTTTAAAAAAGGGTGAGTTCTGGTATCACTTTATCTCTCTATACAGTTTTAGTTGTATACCAAGATTTTTCAGAAATAACATAATTGCAAATACCTACAAACTCTGTGAGCTGCAAACATGCAAATTAAAAAAAGAAATTCTGTTCTCATGTTCTTTCATAGACATTATTTATAAAATGTTTAACAACTAGGAATGAACCACAGATATCACACTATAAATACATATATTACACACAGAACTGAACAAATTTGCTCGACTCATGATGACCACTAAATGGAATACATGATAAACACACCCTTGCATATAAAAGTACAAACAATGGCTGACTTTCATAGAAGATTACCATTACCATACCATTCCATATTATCATCTCAACAGATTTATTTTAAACTACTCTACTCTACTATGATTTATAAAAATTGTCATATCAGCCCCACCAGTGAGCTTTCATTCTTTGAGTTAATGGTGAGGTTGTAGAGCAGTCTACCTTTGGCCTATAAGGAGCAGGTGTTAGTTGTAAATTTGTTTGTACAAAGTAACAATACAGCATCAAAATAGGTAACTCCCTGGGAACTTAAAATTGATCTATGCATATGTGTTTTCTAAGTAAGGGTTATTTGTTCTGATATTTTGTGGTACTTCTATATATTTTGCTAAGGAATAATATGTTCATTGGGAGTGACTTGGTGCATAACCAGTTACAATTCTCTTTTGCGATTCAATGACTGGAAAGATATTTTCTGATCTGCCACCAGATCACCAGACTAACAATGTCAGCAATTAGTTTTTATATATCGTTTTTTATTCTGTCCAGGTAACTTACATTTCAAACTGGGTTAAAATAAAACATTAAATAATCAGTTTCTTCTGTTTTGTTTAAAATTAATTCCTGTTGGGCAGTAAACTCATTTTCTGCTAGAGTCAAGTCCTGATTGGCATATTTTCATAAAGTTAAGCTTTCTTCAAACTTTTCCTTTAATGGGTTGTTTGTCTGGTGTACTGAGCGACTGTTGGGTTTCAAATTACAAGAAATTTTTGCTGCCCCATTCATCTTCAGTAGCCTAAGGCTACTGCAGAAGCAGGAAGTAGGAGAAACCAAATGTGACAGGTCTGTGTTGAAACTCTTCTTGTTTCTGTGTGCAAATACTGTAATGTGTCCTAGTGTATTTGCATCTATGCATCTAGTCTTTATAAACTCATTGATTATCTTATTATTTTAGAAATAGACTGTAGAAAGAGCTGTAAGGAGTCTGTTAAACATGTTGTTAAACATGTTTTTAAATATTTTTAAGAGTTGTGTGCCGGGTCTATACCCACAGTTACACAATTTAACAGGTTTAAGGGCATGCATGGGTTTTTGTGGAGCCTCTGAAGAGATAGGAGAACCTCTCAGAAACAATATCAGAACCACTCAATCAATTAGGCCTTTATGGTAGCTAGACAGGAGGCACCAGGAGACTATTGAGGTTTGCCCAAATTAATTTAGGGACATTGAGAGCATAAAGAAATGAGACTGATGAGACAATAACCACAATGGACAGAATGAGAACTGTCTCCTTTCTTTCAAGTTTGTGTGTTTTTTTTTTTTTTTTGAGTGTATAAACAATGTGAATCTTTTCAATGAGGTGCTCCATTATCGCCATTTGTCCAAAGGACAATAGTAAAAAACTGGAAGCCCTTTAAGTGAATTGGCTTTCAGTACTGTTTTCCATCCTGGGATTGTAATATTAAACGCTAATGTGTGTAAGATGGAGAAAAAAACATTTTAAAGTAAGGATTACAAGTAAAACACAGGATTATGACTGGCAAACAAATGGTATAACCTTTATCCACTATCTTAAAATGCAATCAGTCTTATTATTGAGCTTAAAGAACTAAAAGATTACAAGATTCTAAATACACTGATACAGTATGGCCAAACATTCCTGCATGTAAAAGTCACCACTAAGAGACAACCAGACCCAGAAATTTTGTTTATCCAGAAAGAAAATAAGAAAGGTCTATAAAAATCCAATAAAATTATGACTAAAGGTACACACAATTGTTTCAGACAGGCATTAAAATTATTAAACAGCTCTGAAATGCTCGAAGTAACTTTGCTATGAAGTAACAGATCCTGTCCAAAGGAAGAAGAGGGGGCAGGGGGGAGGCTTGTGTTTGTAGCAGAGGAACTGAGTTTTTCCAGAGGCTGAAGTTTGCAAGGAGATACTTTTATAAAAGCAGCATATTTCTCCTTTTGGCTTCACAGTCGAGTGAAGCTGTTGTCACCACTGCCCCCATACAGTTGTCCAGTCACTACACATACACCATCATAAGCTCATTAGAGGACACACCTGTAAATTTTCTAGTGAAATAGAATTAGGAGTCTTGTAGAGATCTTGTGAAGTATGCAAGTAATCCATCAGTGCCTGTCGGGGCTGGACTTCCTCTCATATCCCTCCTTTCCCAACAACCAACACATTCTACATAAAGAATCTGGAAAGTGTGAGGCAGTCAGACACTCCTTTCATGCCCACGCTTCTTAATCTCTGCTACTTGTAGGATCCTCACAAAAGGAGACAAAATTGACTTTGTATTAAATAAACTTTGGTTCTTGTGTTTGGCTAAAATTTGGATATACCTGGCAACAAATAGATGAAAGCCAAACTACCTCTGCACCACCCATAACTTTCTACAAGAGAGCTGGAGAATACTGTGATGTTCTGTTTGACCACCTGCAATCTAGTGTAAACTTAGAAAGTAGCTGCAAGAAACATCCATTATGGCTAAATGCATAGAGATTTCCATTTGTTGGCTTTGAAGCTACCTTTTGTGTTTATTAGACTATATGTAATAGATCACATGCAGAATGGACACAATAAACTCAGAAACTGAATAAAAACTTATAATTGTGTTCTCCAACGATGGTCAAGTGGGCAAAGACAATGTAAACTGTTATCTTCCAGCTTTTTATTCACTGAACACACCTGATCGAGGCAATGATCAGTGGGTAGTTGGAAAACTATCCTGCTCTACCCACTGGGGAGGCAGCTTCATTTAAATATAGATGATTGCTTGTTGTGTGTGTGTGTGTGTGCACCTAAGATGATTGGCTGGGATTAACATTTTGTCAAAGAAAAAATTCCCAGCATCTTGTGTTCTGAACAAATACAGATTAACTTCAAACTTGGATATATTTAATTAAATATACAAACTTGATTATTTATTTTTATAACACAGATTTAATTACGGTACATTTACATCACCTCAGATTTATTCTTTTCAGTAATGTTGACAAAGATGAGATGTGAAATCATTTAAACTATATTTTATTTTGAAACAAGCTAAAATGAACTTGTAAATGAATCTGCAGGCTGGATGTGCCCTGATATAAATTGTGTCGACAAGCCTACATTTTTCACTTCAGTCAAAATGTTTTCTTGTTCTTGTTCTTTTTTCTTGCGCATTGGCAATAAACAATAAAATCAAAGAACTAATGGTGACAAAGGCCAAATGTTGTGCCATGTTGCTCATAGGGGCCAGAATTAGGCACTCAAACACAGCACTTATAGCACTTATATTCTGTGCCTGCCTGAGGGAATATAACTATCTAGCCTCTTGACTTTGTTGTTTGCTTGCTTTCATTTGTTTAGTTTCTTTTTGCTCTTTTTTTTTTTGTTTGTTTTTTTGTTTTTTTGGTCATGTGAGCTGATTTGGTAAACTTCCAAAAGCCAATCAGAGTGGTCTCTCTCTTCTGTCAGGGACCACTGCCAATTCTACATGCTGAATTAGATAAAAAGGCACCAACAGGGGTCTGACAAGTGTCAACAGTGAGGGACACACTAGGGTGACAAAACTTTACTGAATGCCCTTAAGACCTTTACACTGACCCAAAAACAATAACACAATGTAAAACTTTATAACACACAGTAAGGCCTAGCACAATGTGGGGGGCTTCACTAAAACAACACAGCAACATTAAAAAAAGTAAAAAAAATAAGTTTTTGAGGCAAACCTGAAGTTTGAAACAACACACCCCCACCATTTAGCTTTTGTCTTATTTTAACATAGGACAAACGTCTGTCTGAATGTAACCTAACTCCACTGTAAGAGCATCGTGTTGTCTCTGATCTCGACAGTTTAAAGTAGAAAATAATCCAGATGTTCCATTAAAAACCTTGTAATGTAACCACACACTGCTTTTAGAAAGACCTGCTCCAACAGCATTGTTATGACTGCCCAATAGAGGTCTGGTGAACTATACCCAAGTGGACTTCATTGTGGTTTCCACATCACAATGAATAAAGCTGATGGATTTGAAGCTGGAAGCAGTTAAAGCAGTCTGATTGATGCACAACTCAGCTACTTGGACTGAAGTGAAATCCCAGTTTGAAAATGTAAATAGATCAGGAAATGACCTGGAATCAATAATGACAAATGATGTGATGATTGTGTTGTTTTTTAGATACTGGACCAGTTTATACACTGAGATGTATTACTACTAAACAGTTATAGGCCAACTAAATGCTGACTATTGATACCTTTAACACAGCTGATTTGGATTAACATTTAGAATATTATTATTAGAATCATTTGCTCAGACTGATATTATTGTCATGGTTCTAATCTTAGGTTTTTAGTTTCTTGGTCCTCTCTGCCCAAAAACATTTTGTCAGTTTTACCTCCATTCACCTGCCATTCATTGCCTGCTATCATACACAGTATTTAAAACTGCAGCTTTCACTCACACTGTGATGGATTGTTCTACTTGGATCTACTCTTGCTTTGGACCTTTCTCACAGTTTATACTGGATTCATTCCTTCCAGATAATATACCCCATTCTTCGTTTTTGGGTAACAATTTAACATGATCCCAGATGTGTTTGTTTATGTCAAGCTTGTTGTCCTAGCAACAGATCCAAAGTCTCAGAACTAATCAGGAGCTGTTTTTTTTCTCAGGTTTCGTCAATTTGAACAAGAAAACCTGTCAGATTTGAATGGTGTTGGACCAGGAAGTTCACCCAAATGTGGATGTGCAGTTCTTAATTGAGTTATACCAGAGTTTGTGTGTTACATTTATGAAGGTTTACTCTATAGAGGCCTGATGTTACTTTCTGTTTCTGTTTTTGCACTTACTTTGGAGGTCTGCTTTTACTCCCTTTAATTTTCTCCTAATATTTTCTGTTACCTTGACATTATTGGTTATCATTAAACTCTTTAACTTACCTTTATATGCTCTGTCAAGTGTCTGTCCACTTACCTGATTGTAACAATTTCCCTTTAAACTTGAGATGTAAATGATGTGTATGTGTGTGTGTGTGTGTGTGTGAGGACAAGTGCACATGAATGCATGCCCGTCTACATGAGTGTGGAGGTCTGAAGGTTACCTCTTTATCATTCCACTGCAGCTGAGCACCTTCCATGGCAGCCACCACCATGGGTGTGTGTAAATGGGTGAATGAGAAGCTACATTGTGATGCGCTTTGGATAAAAGTGCTATATAGTGGTCATTTACCATTTACTTCACCTGGAACCCATCAACTGTGCATAAACTTTTGCTGAATTTAAGCAAATGTGGATATTTGTCAGAATAGTTTTTCAAAGATTAAAATATTGGAACTGCTAGAATAACTTGAGATAAACCAGTGCACCCATACATAGCCTAACTCTACCCATCACTGCCCACTGCTTGTTATTGTGACCCAACTGGAAATAACCATGAATGTCAATTTTATGAAATGTGGTTTAAAAAAGCTTCATGTTTCTAATTGCCCCTTCCACAAAATTCTACACATTTCATTGTGATTTTGTCCAAAATATCTTACAAACCAAATGCATTTTACTTTTACCAGGTGAATACTTAAGCTGACACCCACCTCACCACTCAGAACAAAAGCCAGACCTGATCCATTATTTATTTTGTATGAAGTAAAGCCACAGAAATGCATGTGCAAATGCCATGCTGAACATCTGGTGCAGCCCGCTTTTATGATATCATCCAACAGCCATGCTTATAAGTAGAGGTGTACAAAGAAAATACAACTCTAGTAAAATTCTGAGAAGCAACTTTAGCCTTCTTAATCATTTCTGGTAAAAGTCTGTGGCATTATCAGGGTTCACTATTTAGTGTGTACAAAATGCTGCCAAGAAATTCATATTTCTAAGTTGGTATACAGTGGGTGCTACTCCGTATAACAGTACATGTTGGTGAAAAAACGTTTATACCTTTATAGTTGTTTATAGACCTGCTGACACATTTAAATAGCACAACACAACACACAAGTTTAACTCTAAAAGATGAATTATACTTTGTACGTACACCAGACGAGACCACTTAGGAGCTTCATGTTCACTAGAAACTGTGCATTGTCCACATTGTCTTATAGTCTGATACTTTTATGTGTCTTTATCTTGTGTGGTTTTTGCTTATACACCTTTTTCAAATTTCAACCATCTGTAAAGGAATTTCAATTGCAGTATCTCTATGAAAGTTGCTATATAAATTACATTTTCATTGGTTGATTTGATCTGGTGTTGTACAAATTTTACCATTTAGCTGTTTGTAAGTACTGTGGATATTTTTATATACAGTATTAACTGAAAAACAAAATCTACAATAAAGGCAAATGTGTCTAAATATGTAGTATGGAACAGGAATGCAGTTACACATTTCTGTGGGTTATTTTATAGTATTGTGGTTAATTTGGGTGCATCATAAGAGGTAATACCATAAGGATTAAGTCATTCTGTATGCCATGGCTCTGTGGGAATGTTGCTGTTAACATAAATGTTGGAACGCAGGCTTAATGACAACCTGAAAGAGTTTGACAAAAAAAGTCACAAAGTGAAGCTGGAGACTCATTACCTCCTGTTTTTCCAATTAAAGCTCGTACAGTTCAGAAAGCAGACAGGTACATTGTGAAAAACTGCAGAGTTTCTGTATGGGGAGTGACCATGATATCATCCTGCATCTCCAGTCTATGTAAACTATCTCTATGTGGGGGTTAGGGTTAGGGTTAGGCCTTGGTCTTGGCTGGAATTACAGCTTGACCTGTTGTTCTTATTCTAGGGCTAAATCTACAGATACTTCTCATTTCTGTGAAATGAGTCAAAGTGTCTCTATGGTCTTTACTGTAACATGACCTCCTTATATGCCAAATCTTCAAATTCCCACCAGTGTAAATGGAACTGGTAAATGGTCTGCACTTATATAGCGCTTTTCTACCTATTGGCACTCAAAGCGCTTTACACGGCTTCTTATTCACCCATTCACACTCACAATCACACACACATTCATACACCGATGGGGGAGCTGGCCAACACTCACCGGGAGCAACTAAGTTAGGGTTCAGTGTCTTGCTCAAGGACACTTCGACATGTGAGAAGAGGAGCCGGGGATTGAACCAACAACTGTGAGATTGGTGGACAACCGCTCTACCTTCCTGCGCCACAGTCGCCCCAACTGACTAGAAAGGTTGTCACACTAAATGGTAAATAGTTGCTTATATAGTGCTCTTATCCAAATCACTTTACAATGTTGATTCCCATTTACCCATTGCCATGCAAGGTGCTCATGTCAGTGTCTTGCCCAAGGAACCACTGACCCTGTGGTCCATGGTCAACTGCCTTGCCAACTGAGCTACAGCTGCCCACATGAAAGTACTACAAAGGGGGCCTGTCTTCGTTGATGAAATAAATTGACCAACACAAGAGGTGATAACACAAAACACTACAAACAGCGACCATGTCAAACACATACTTTCTTACTATAGTAACAACATGAGTGTAAAACAATCATCAATAAAGCACCAGAGTAGATCCCTGGTTTCCTGTGGAAAAGTCCTGTGTCCATCTGCCAGCCCTTCAACCTCCCTATAAAACTTTTTCTCTTCATATTTTGTCATTGCTTTTGGGTATCAGGTGTCGGAGTTTCCAGTTAACCACACTGAAATCTCTCAGCGCCATTCACTGATGTGAGCGGGTACCCAGTGCAGAAGGGACTGGACAAAGCAACACTTTGTGACGCCTCAGAAATGAGAACAGGCTGAAATGACATATGTTTTACAAAACAGTGTATATTCTGATGAAATACAGCAGTTTAAGAAATGTCATTGATGTGATGCATTTATTTATAAATGTAGAAAAAAATAAGAAGTAAAGGCTTCTCTAATTCCTAATTATAACCATCTGTGTATTTTGTAAATACTGTAAAAACAGACAGGAGTCTCCATCTACTGACACATGAGGTCAGTGACACCAAGTTCTATGTTAAAGGTTTCTGCTTAATTCAGCAAGCAGACAGATCAACCATGCAAGAGAATAATTTTAAGTCATCCACTCCTGTGGTTATCTCATTATATGAAATCTGAGTTCTGTTGTGGTCACAGTATTGGCTTGAATTATTTGGACCACCACTGTTTCCCATTTCTTTAAAGACAGAACCTCTTGTTGCTGTACAGCCTTTGTGGTTTACCACAATCCCTTAACACAAATCCCTGCCTTATTTTAAGAAATCAAATGCTGCTAGAATATGTCAAATGTACATGGTTCGAGCTATGCTGCAGTGTAACATATTCCTATTTGACATTACTGTAGCTTTGATTAGCAATTTGTTGCACACACACACACACACACACATACACACACACACACGCACACTCTCTACTCTCTTCACGTAGATTGGCAAAGTTCATGTGTATAGTGTAGAAGCAAATTGTATCCCAGTCCAATGATGAAAGAAAGAGGCACTTATTAGTTCCATGCACATTCAAAGAGGACAAGGTCTTGATGTTCCTAAAGCATTAGCATGTTTCACAAAGGTCTCAAGGTCTCTTTTCATGTGCATACTTCAAGTTATACATGGAAGGTTTCATTTTTGAAACATGTATAGTATGTGCGTATGATTAATGGTTCAAAGTGATGCTACCATGAATACTGGTGATGTAAAACTGGAGATTTGTGGTATACTAGTGCAGTTCTTCTTTATGAAATGTTTCTTAGTGGTAATTTTACGTCTCATAAAGGATAATGTCAACAGCTATAGAACAGGCATATCCAGGTTGCAGACTGACAGACACAGAATATGGGTAGAGGCAATTCATTGTTGGTTTTGATGTAAGGAATATGGAATTTAAATTTAATAAATACAATGTAGTCCTGCCTGCACAGTGAAGCTAAATGATAAAAACTCCTACATGTAGGGTTATTATTGACAAGCTATTAATAGGTTAGCTTGTACCCACAGCCATACGAGATAAATCCTCCCTTTATGTGTGTGTGTGTGTGTGTGGAGGTGTTATGTGTCCTATAATATAATGTCTTTGGGCCAGGAAACACCAATATCAAAGGAAATCCAGTCATGGATGACTGTTACTGTGTATGGTTTTGCTTTGGATCCTCTCAGTTCCCATCCCAGCTGAGCTAAGAAATCCAGCGTAAGTGTGTGAGATTCAACAAGAAAACCTGTCAGATTTGAATGGTGTTGGACCAGGAAGTTCACCCAAATGTGGATGTGCAGTTCTTAATTGAGTTATACCAGAGTTTGTGTGTTACATTTATGAAGGTTTACTCTATAGAGGCCTGATGTTACTTTCTGTTTCTGTTTTTGCACTTACTTTGGAGGTCTGCTTTTACTCCCTTTAATTTTCTCCTAATATTTTCTGTTACCTTGACATTATTGGTTATCATTAAACTCTTTAACTTACCTTTATATGCTCTGTCAAGTGTCTGTCCACTTACCTGATTGTAACAATTTCCCTTTAAACTTGAGATGTAAATGATGTGTATGTGTGTGTGTGTGTGTGTGTGAGGACAAGTGCACATGAATGCATGCCCGTCTACATGAGTGTGGAGGTCTGAAGGTTACCTCTTCATCATTCCACTGCAGCTGAGCACCTTCCATGGCAGCCACCACCATGGGTGTGTGTAAATGGGTGAATGAGAAGCTACATTGTGATGCGCTTTGGATAAAAGTGCTATATAGTGGTCATTTACCATTTACTTCACCTGGAACCCATCAACTCTGCATAAACTTTTGCTGAATTTTAGCAAATGTGGATATTTGTCAGAATAGTTTTTCAAAGATTAAAATATTGGAACTGCTAGAATAACTTGAGATAAACCAGTGCACCCATACATAGCCTAACTCTACCCATCACTGCCCACTGCCTGTTATTGTGACACAACTGGAAATAACCATGAATGTCAATTTTATGAAATGTGGTTTAAAAAAGCTTCATGTTTCTAATTGCCCCTTCCACAAAATTCTACACATTTCATTGTGATTTTGTCCAAAATATCTTACAAACCAAATGCATTTTACTTTTACCAGGTGAATACTTAAGCTGACACCCACCTCACCACTCAGAACAAAAGCCAGACCTGATCCATTATTTATTTTGTATGAAGTAAAGCCACAGAAATGCATGTGCAAATGCCATGCTGAACATCTGGTGCAGCCCGCTTTTATGATATCATCCAACAGCCATGCTTATAAGTAGAGGTGTACAAAGAAAATACAACTCTAGTAAAATTCTGAGAAGCAACTTTAGCCTTCTTAATCATTTCTGGTAAAAGTCTGTGGCATTATCAGGGTTCACTATTTAGTGTGTACAAAATGCTGCCAAGAAATTCTTATTTTTAAGTTGGTATACAGTGGGTGCTACTCCGTATAACAGTACATGTTGGTGAAAAAACGTTTATACCTTTATAGTTGTTTATAGACCTGCTGACACATTTAAATAGCACAACACAACACACAAGTTTAACTCTAAAAGATGAATTATACTTTGTACGTACACCAGACGAGACCACTTAGGAGCTTCATGTTCACTAGAAACTGTGCATTGTCCACATTGTCTTATAGTCTGATACTTTTATGTGTCTTTATCTTGTGTGGTTTTTGCTTATACACCTTTTTCAAATTTCAACCATCTGTAAAGGAATTTCAATTGCAGTATCTGTATGAAAGTTGCTATATAAATTACATTTTCATTGGTTGATTTGATCTGGTGTTGTACAAATTTTACCATTTAGCTGTTTGTAAGTACTGTGGATATTTTTATATACAGTATTAACTGAAAAACAAAATCTACAATAAAGGCAAATGTGTCTAAATATGTAGTATGGAACAGGAATGCAGTTACACATTTCTGTGGGTTATTTTATAGTATTGTGGTTAATTTGGGTGCATCATAAGAGGTAATACCATAAGGATTAAGTCATTCTGTATGCCATGGCTCTGTGGGAATGTTGCTGTTAACATAAATGTTGGAACGCAGGCTTAATGACAACCTGAAAGAGTTTGACAAAAAAAGTCACAAAGTGAAGCTGGAGACTCATTACCTCCTGTTTTTCCAATTAAAGCTCGTACAGTTCAGAAAGCAGACAGGTACATTGTGAAAAACTGCAGAGTTTCTGTATGGGGAGTGACCATGATATCATCCTGCATCTCCAGTCTATGTAAACTATCTCTATGTGGGGGTTAGGGTTAGGGTTAGGCCTTGGTCTTGGCTGGAATTACAGCTTGACCTGTTGTTCTTATTCTAGGGCTAAATCTACAGATACTTCTCATTTCTGTGAAATGAGTCAAAGTGTCTCTATGGTCTTTACTGTAACATGACCTCCTTATATGCCAAATCTTCAAATTCCCACCAGTGTAAATGGAACTGACTAGAAAGGTTGTCACACTAAATGGTAAATAGTTGCTTATATAGTGCTCTTATCCAAATCACTTTACAATGTTGATTCCCATTTACCCATTGCCATGCAAGGTGCTCATGTCAGTGTCTTGCCCAAGGAACCACTGACCCTGTGGTCCATGGTCAACTGCCTTGCCAACTGAGCTACAGCTGCCCACATGAAAGTACTACAAAGGGGGCCTGTCTTCGTTGATGAAATAAATTGACCAACACAAGAGGTGATAACACAAAACACTACAAACAGCGACCATGTCAAACACATACTTTCTTACTATAGTAACAACATGAGTGTAAAACAATCATCAATAAAGCACCAGAGTAGATCCCTGGTTTCCTGTGGAAAAGTCCTGTGTCCATCTGCCAGCCCTTCAACCTCCCTATAAAACTTTTTCTCTTCATATTTTGTCATTGCGTTTGGGTATCAGGTGTCGGAGTTTCCAGTTAACCACACTGAAATCTCTCAGCGCCATTCACTGATGTGAGCGGGTACCCAAAGCGTCAGCATCCAGTGCAGAAGGGACTGGACAAAGCGACACTTTGTGACGCCTCAGAAATGAGAACAGGCTGAAATGACATATGTTTTACAAAATAGTGTATATTCTGATGAAATACAGCAGTTTAAGAAATGTCATTGATGTGATGCATTTATTTATAAATGTAGAAAAAAATAAGAAGTAAAGGCTTCTCTAATTCCTAATTATAACCATCTGTGTATTTTGTAAATACTGTAAAAACAGACAGGAGTCTCCATCTACTGACACATGAGGTCAGTGACACCAAGTTCTATGTTAAAGGTTTCTGCTTAATTCAGCAAGCAGACAGATCAACCATGCAAGAGAATAATTTTAAGTCATCCACTCCTGTGGTTATCTCATTATATGAAATCTGAGTTCTGTTGTGGTCACAGTATTGGCTTGAATTATTTGGACCACCACTGTTTCCCATTTCTTTAAAGACAGAACCTCTTGTTGCTGTACAGCCTTTGTGGTTTACCACAATCCCTTAACACAAATCCCTGCCTTATTTTAAGAAATCAAATGCTGCTAGAATATGTCAAATGTACATGGTTCGAGCTATGCTGCAGTGTAACATATTCCTATTTGACATTACTGTAGCTTTGATTAGCAATTTGTTGCACACACACACACACACACGCACACTCTCTACTCTCTTCACGTAGATTGGCAAAGTTCATGTGTATAGTGTAGAAGCAAATTGTATCCCAGTCCAATGATGAAAGAAAGAGGCACTTATTAGTTCCATGCACATTCAAAGAGGACAAGGTCTTGATGTTCCTAAAGCATTAGCATGTTTCACAAAGGTCTCAAGGTCTCTTTTCATGTGCATACTTCAAGTTATACATGGAAGGTTTCATTTTTGAAACATGTATAGTATGTGCGTATGATTAATGGTTCAAAGTGATGCTACCATGAATACTGGTGATGTAAAACTGGAGATTTGTGGTATACTAGTGCAGTTCTTCTTTATGAAATGTTTCTTAGTGGTAATTTTACGTCTCAGTTGATTACATAAAGGATAATGTCAACAGCTATAGAACAGGCATATCCAGGTTGCAGACTGACAGACACAGAATATGGGTAGAGGCAATTCATTGTTGGTTTTGATGTAAGGAATATGGAATTTAAATTTAATAAATACAATGTAGTCCTGCCTGCACAGTGAAGCTAAATGATAAAAACTCCTACATGTAGGGTTATTATTGACAAGCTATTAATAGGTTAGCTTGTACCCACAGCCATACGAGATAAATCCTCCCTTTATGTGTGTGTGTGTGTGTGTGGAGGTGTTATGTGTCCTATAATATAATGTCTTTGGGCCAGGAAACACCAATATCAAAGGAAATCCAGTCATGAATGACTGTTACTGTGTATGGTTTTGCTTTGGATCCCTCTCAGTTCCCATCCCAGCTGAGCTAAGAAATCCAGCGTGTAAGTGTGTGAGATTCCAACACACATGGGGATGCAAGTGTAGGTACAGGAAATAAAACAAATAGAAAACACTTACTACAAAAGGCAGGAGGAATAACTAACATTTAAAAGAAACAAAAGGCTCACTACAGAAAGTAGGAGGAATAGCTAACAATTTATAAAACAACACACTCACTACAAAAGGCAGGCAAACAATAGAACTGAAAGTCCTTATAAAACAAGAATAGATGAATTATATGAATCAGGTGTGTTGACCGGTGCCAGAGGAGGAACGGAAAACCAAGAGGGACTGGAGACAGACTGAGGTGGAACAGAGTGATGGGAAGCCTCAGCTGGTGGGGAGGAGAACTGCAGGGACAAATACAGACACAAGATGAAACAACAAAAGACACAGGAACAAATTAAATCTAACCAAAAAAATGAAAAACCTAACTTGTTATCCTAATGTGTAATCTCAAAATACGTCAGTGATTAATATCTGTGCAGGTTACATCAGTTTTTGTTTCTCTCTTGCTCTTCTCAACATGACCCATGATACCTTGTGAAATCATGAAGTCCCCCGCCACCATCATCAGAGTCTAGTGTTTCATATCTTTTCCAATGGTGCTTTTTCATCCAGCACTGTCACATTGAAAACAGATGCTGTAGTTAGCGTGAGAGCACCTGTCATAACAAGTGCCTTTTACTGCTTGTGCATATGCAGGCTTGACCACATGTTTTCCTCACTACACTCTGTTGTTAAAATGCTATAACACAAACACACACACACACACACACACACACACTCATGCCTGTACACAGCCATTTTATGAGCATGGCTATACTGGTTGCACATGTTTCCTGAAAGCATTATGTAATACAACTCAACCCTGTGATTTAGTGGTGTTCTCAGTTGTTGGCAAAGCAGAGAAAGCAAAATCACTTCCCTTTACCAGTAGCTAAATTATTGGCCAGATTTGAGCTGTAGATAATTATCTGGACTGAATGGTTAAAAAAACTAGAACTAAGCATGGTAAATTTCTGCTTTCTCAGTCTAAATTCATTACCAAATGACTAGATGGAAATGGCACAGTTACAGTTTTAAACTACCTAAGTGCAACAAAACAAAGATTGAATCTTAATATGAAAACAACCTCTCCTTTATTTCTGTCTGTATTTTTATGTGTGTGTGTGTGTGTGTGTGTGAATGTGTGTGTGTGAATGTGTGTGCGCGTGCGTGCGTGTGTCTTTAAAATTGTCTCTGCTCCGTCTGACTGACTTGCTGAGAGATTGTCCTCTGAAACGCTGCCTCCTCAGACAGGCTCATCAGTTGCGGCTGACGCAAACCACTGTAGTGTGAAGTTGTTAAACAAACACTGTGGTTTCTGATTAAAATCACATTGACCAAGTTCACTTACAAGATTTTCTCTTTTTCTCTTTTTTCTTTCTTTTTTTCTCTTTTGCAAATGCCTTCCTGTTTCCTCTCTGGCTTTCCTCTGCAGTAAGTCCAGCTCTCAGTTTGACCATTCTATTGCTATTGGCCAGAGCAGAGACTCTTGGCTTCTCCAGCAGATTGCTGCGATTTATCAATTTCATCTGCCTCACATAAAAATTAGTGTTTGTTGTAATAGAGTAAGCAAACATTTAAAATGCAGTCTGTGCAGCCAAGAGAAGTTAGACGTTAGTCATTGTTAGTGTTTTTAGCAGGACAGCAGACTAGTGGTGGGGTGCTACTCTCACTTTTCACCTACCTTTCTGACCATTGGGATTCAGTATATATACACCACAACACTAAAGTCACCAGTTGGAGACCAGGAAAAACCACCAGGAATCAATCAGGATCAAAAATGATATGTGATGCAGCACGGTGGTGGAGTGGTTAGTGCTGCCACCTCACAGCTAGAAGATTGTGTGGCCATGGCCATGGCCTTGCTGTGTGGAGTTTGCAGGTTCTCTCTGTGCTTGTGTGGGTTTTCTCCCACAGTCAAAAGACATGCATGTTAGGTTAATTACTGACTCTAAAAATGATAATGGATGGATGTAACCAGTCAAATGATCCATGTTGTGATGATGATGTCTTGGTGCTTAAACCCAGTCAAACTCTGTTTTCAGATTTTTAATCTAGTGTTTTTTGACATTTTAGTAAGGAAACACACTGCCATTTTGTTGCCATTGTAAGATGTCACACCCATCCTTTTGGTGCCTGAAGGAAATGCAATTTCAACAGAAGCCTACCCTTCCCAGTTAGAGCACTATTTAGACAAACGGTTCTGCTGGTCGTATGAGAGGGTAGAGAAAAATAATTTATAGGGGTTTAATGGGAGAGGGACTTCACCTGGACTTCACCAGGTGATGGATGAATCATCATGTGATTCTAACTCTTGGAGTCCTTTTTCATTTCCTAACAACACTTGCATCAAAGTAATTCAATAAATATAAAGAAGGGCACAATATTTTTGGCTTACTGTAAAGCAGTGTTTTACAAACCATTAGTTGTTTGCCAACTAAGTTGCAAATTTACATTACTGACTGTTTAAAATGTGTGATTGAATATGCAGGTTTTTAGGCTTTAATAAAAAAGATGTATTATTGAACTATTAAATGTATGAAAATAATGAAATAAAACTGTCATTGTACAAACTGGAATTTATATATTTATTAATTGAGTTTTGCCTTGTCGTGTCATCGACAATGTTACATACACAGATTTATATTTTTGACTAAATTAATAATTTAAGTATTTGATCACCATTTATTTATTTGTGAATTATAACCAACATGTTACAGGTGGTATTAATGTAGTGGCTTACAGGTGTATATTGAGCCACTCACCTCTATAAAGTTTACTGTATTGCAAGGCTGCAGTTACATGAAGTAAACCATCACTTTTGGAAAAGCTTGTAAAACCCATGTAGTCTGCACTCACATTTGTCCAACTGTAAAACTGTTACAGACATAAAAACTATAAAACTAAAAGGACTGTAAATACTGGAAAGGCATGCTGCTATTCATTACATCCATGATGCTGCAACATTAGGTGAGTAGTTAAACAAAGCCCAGCCCTTATTTTGAAAAGCTTCCATGGCAACCTTAATACACGTAGATGCTGGAAAACCCCTATTTAGTCCTCAATATGTTTTTTTTTTTTTTCAGTGAGGGGCATAGAGGAGGAAAATGTGAGAGAAATTGATTGTTATCTTGAAGACAGAACAGAGTGGACAGGGCTGGGTTAATATGATGCTTTAATTAAAATGCCTGAAGTTTTTACATTTACATTTAGTCATTTGGCAAACACTTTTATCCAAAGCGACTTACAAGTGAGGTACAAGGCAAGCAAATATCTAAGTCAAGAAGTAAACATCAAAGCAAAGTCGAAAGTGTGGTCAAGCACCAAACTAGGACAGGAAATAAACTGGACAAGTAAGTGCTGTTTGAAATTTTTTTGTTGGTTTCAGAGGTAGCTGAGTGTCATTTCTCTTGAGTCTGCTGAGTTAGTCTGTTTTTATCAGGTAGAAAGTTTGACATAACAAAGGCACACAAATTAGTTTGGTTCCAAAGAGGGGGTGGTTTCAGCTGTAGCCAATTGAAACCATATATGAGGCACCTGTGGGCTGGAGTGTCAGCGCAAGCCCTTTTGTTCCAGCCTACTTGTGTAAAGACCAGCGAGTCTACCTGCACATTTCCACCGAGTGAGGACATTAAAATATACTTTATTTCCAATTTTCTTTACATCTTCTGTTTGTTTACATTACCACTTTCTACTCTGGAAAGCCAGTTTCTTTGTTTTTACCATGTGGTTTCAGCACATCCCTGTTCTCCCCCACAGATGCAGGACATGGCGTCCTACTAGAAGAAGACATAATTCCCACCTGTGCGCTTTGTCACCAGCCTTTTTTTCCTCTTGCCCTATGGAACTGCTAGTCTGCGTGAACAAGGCTGACTTCATTCCAGCCTTTGCTACACATTCAGCTGTTTAAATGGTCTGCACTGCACTTATATAGCGCTTTTCTACCTATTGGCACTCAAAGCGCTTTACACTTCTTATTCACCCATTCACATTCACAATCACACACACTCATACACCAGTGGGGAGCTGCTATGCAGCTGGCCAACATTCACTGGGAGCACCTAAGTTGGGGTTCAGTGTCTTGCTCAAGGACACTTCGACATGTGACCAGAGGAGCCAGGGATTGAACCAACAACTGTGAGATTGGTGGACAACCGCTCTACCTTCCTGCGCCACAGTCGCACAGCAGCTAAACGAGTCGCAGACTCGCTTGCACTTACAGAAACCTGGACCACACCACAGGACACTTCCACACCCGAGCTGCACTCTCCACCAATTTTTCCTTCTCTCACAGTCCTCGCTCATCAGGTCGGGGAAGTGGAACCAGACTTCTCATCAATGACACCTGGAAGTTTTCCCAGACAGCACCCTTCAAAATATATCGAGCAGTCCATCCCTGGCCAGCTGGGGAAACTTCTGCAATGAGCTTGACATGTTGCCTGAGACCTGAGAATGGTCTCCACTCCTCTGACCCACACAGCTGGCAACAACCTGGACCTCATTCTCATCCAGAACTGCACCACAGACAACATCTTGGTCACTCCTCTGCATTTACCGGATCAATTATTCATTCAACTCACAGTCTTCATTCCTAGATATTTGCATTCTCCCACCACACTTTAACATTCCGGCGTAACCTTAGGTCTCTCAATCTGGACCAATTCTCTTCACTAGTCTCTGCAACTCTGCCCCCAACACAGGACCACTCCATCCTCGATGCAGATGCAGACACGGAAAGCCTCTGCAATACTGTTTCATTGTTTCTGGATAGTCTCTGCCTCATATCTTCTAGACCTGCTCACCCCACAGCTAATCCGTGGCTCACTGACTGAATCCGTGAAAAACGGACCAAGCTCAGGAGTGCTGAGAGGAAGTCCAAGACTTCATCTGCTCTTCCTGAGTATCAGGATCTGCTTGGATAGATAGAGGATCCACCCTCCTCCTCTCTAACCCTCTGACAACCTGCTCTCTGGGATCTCTTCGATCCCTTCCACTCTCCTTCAAGCAGTTGCACCCGCACTAATGCAAGCTATTACACAAATTATCAACACATATCTCACAGCAGGCACTTTTCCAACCTCATTCAAGCAGTCCCAGTGGGGTACACTGCCTAAGAAGTCTTCTCTTGATCCCTCCCTTGTGGAGAATTACCGATCTATATCTCATCTTCCATTTCTGGCCAAGACAATGGAAAGGGCAGTCTTCAATTAACTCTCAGACTTTCTTTCCAAGAACAACTTCCTCGATGTCAACCAGTCTGGTTTCAAGAGGGGTCATTCCAGAGAAATGGCACTCCTGACTTTCGTGGAATCTCTCTGAGCTGCAAAAGTCTTCTGTCTTAATCCCACTTGATCTATCTGCAGCCTTTGACACTGTGAACCATCAAATCTTCTTGTCCACACTTTCTGACTTGGGCATCTCTGGATCAGCTCTAGCCTGGTTTCGGTCTTACCTATCGGGACGAACCTTCAAGGTATCCTGGCAGGGGCATGTTTCTCACTCTTATAGCCTCTCTACCGGTGTGCCGCAGGGTTCCGTTCTTGGTCCTCTTCTTTTTTCTGTCTATACTACATGCCTGGGTTCTATCATCCACTCACATGGCCTTTCCTATGACTGCTATGATGATCACATACAGCTCTTCCTGTCCTTTCCACTGGACGACTCCTCTGTGTCATCACGCATTTCTTCCTGTCTCTCTGACATCTCTGCCTGGATGAGAGAGACATCTTCAGCTCAACCTCTCCAAGACCGAAGTCCTTGTCTTTCCAGCCACACCTTCAACACAACACAACATCAGCATCAACACTGGATCTACAGTGATTGTCCCCACTAAGTCGGCCAGAAAACTGGGGGTCATCATTGACGACCAACTGAGCTTTAAGGACCACATCTTCTCAGTCTCTAGGGCATGCAAATTTGCCCTCTACAACATCAGAAAGATCCAACCCTACCTCACGGAATATAACACCCAACTCATTGTACAGTTGACGGTCATATCTGTTCTTTATTACCGCAATGCATTGTTAATGGGGTTACGGGTATGCACAATAAAACCCATAAAAATGTGGCAGCATGCCTCATTTTTAATCAGCTAAAAATGACTCATGTCACACCATTCTTCAGATCTCTACACTGGCTTCCTGTAGCTGCTCACATCAGGTTCAAAACTCTCTTGCAAGGTGATCACCTCAAAAGCTCCTGCTTACCTCAACTCCCTCATTCAGGTCTACAATCCTTCCTTCAGTGATCCCACGATGGTGGAAAAAGCTACCAAACTCTGCAGCTCAGCAAACTCACTTCCAATATTTAAAAAAGTGCTGTTTGAAATTTTTGTTGGTTTCAGAGGTAGCTGAGTGTCATTTCTCTTGAGTCTGCTGAGTTAGTCTGTTTTTATCAGGTAGAAAGTTTGACATAACAAAGGCACACAAATTAGTTTGGTTCCAAAGAGGGGGTGGTTTCAGCTGTAGCCAATTGAAACCATATATGAGGCACCTGTGGGCTGGAGTGTCAGCGCAAGCCCTTTTGTTCCAGCCTACTTGTGTAAAGACCAGCGAGTCTACCTGCACATTTCCACCGAGTGAGGACATTAAAATATACTTTATTTCCAATTTTCTTTACATCTTCTGTTTGTTTACATTACCACTTTCTACTCTGGAAAGCCAGTTTCTTTGTTTTTACCATGTGGTTTCAGCACATCCCTGTTCTCCCCCACAGATGCAGGACATGGCGTCCTACTAGAAGAAGACATAATTCCCACCTGTGCGCTTTGTCACCAGCCTTTTTTTCCTCTTGCCCTATGGAACTGCTAGTCTGCGGTGAACAAGGCTGACTTCATTCCAGCCTTTGCTACACATTCAGCTGTTTAAATGGTCTGCACTGCACTTATATAGCGCTTTTCTACCTATTGGCACTCAAAGCGCTTTACACTTCTTATTCACCCATTCACATTCACAATCACACACACTCATACACCAGTGGGGAGCTGCTATGCAGCTGGCCAACATTCACTGGGAGCACCTAAGTTGGGGTTCAGTGTCTTGCTCAAGGACACTTCGACATGTGACCAGAGGAGCCAGGGATTGAACCAACAACTTGGTGGATTGGTGGACAACCGCTCTACCTTCCTGCGCCACAGTCGCACAGCAGCTAAACGAGTCGCAGACTCGCTTGCACTTACAGAAACCTGGACCACACCACAGGACACTTCCACACCCGAGCTGCACTCTCCACCAATTTTTCCTTCTCTCACAGTCCTCGCTCATCAGGTCGGGGAAGTGGAACCAGACTTCTCATCAATGACACCTGGAAGTTTTCCCAGACAGCACCCTTCAAAATATATCGAGCAGTCCATCCCTGGCCAGCTGGGGAAACTTCTGCAATGAGCTTGACATGTTGCCTGAGACCTGAGAATGGTCTCCACTCCTCTGACCCACACAGCTGGCAACAACCTGGACCTCATTCTCATCCAGAACTGCACCACAGACAACATCTTGGTCACTCCTCTGCATTTACCGGATCAATTATTCATTCAACTCACAGTCTTCATTCCTAGATATTTGCATTCTCCCACCACACTTTAACATTCCGGCGTAACCTTAGGTCTCTCAATCTGGACCAATTCTCTTCACTAGTCTCTGCAACTCTGCCCCAACACAGGACCACTCCATCCTCGATGCAGATGCAGACACGGAAAGCCTCTGCAATACTGTTTCATTGTTTCTGGATAGTCTCTGCCTCATATCTTCTAGACCTGCTCACCCCACAGCTAATCCGTGGCTCACTGACTGAATCCGTGAAAAACGGACCAAGCTCAGGAGTGCTGAGAGGAAGTCCAAGACTTCATCTGCTCTTCCTGAGTATCAGGATCTGCTTGGATAGATAGAGGATCCACCCTCCTCCTCTCTAACCCTCTGACAACCTGCTCTCTGGGATCTCTTCGATCCCTTCCACTCTCCTTCAAGCAGTTGCACCCGCACTAATGCAAGCTATTACACAAATTATCAACACATATCTCACAGCAGGCACTTTTCCAACCTCATTCAAGCAGTCCCAGTGGGGTACACTGCCTAAGAAGTCTTCTCTTGATCCCTCCCTTGTGGAGAATTACCGATCTATATCTCATCTTCCATTTCTGGCCAAGACAATGGAAAGGGCAGTCTTCAATTAACTCTCAGACTTTCTTTCCAAGAACAACTTCCTCGATGTCAACCAGTCTGGTTTCAAGAGGGTCATTCCAGAGAAATGGCACTCCTGACTTTCGTGGAATCTCTCTGAGCTGCAAAAGTCTTCTGTCTTAATCCCACTTGATCTATCTGCAGCCTTTGACACTGTGAACCATCAAATCTTCTTGTCCACACTTTCTGACTTGGGCATCTCTGGATCAGCTCTAGCCTGGTTTCGGTCTTACCTATCGGGACGAACCTTCAAGGTATCCTGGCAGGGGCATGTTTCTCACTCTTATAGCCTCTCTACCGGTGTGCCGCAGGGTTCCGTTCTTGGTCCTCTTCTTTTTTCTGTCTATACTACATGCCTGGGTTCTATCATCCACTCACATGGCCTTTCCTATGACTGCTATGATGATCACATACAGCTCTTCCTGTCCTTTCCACTGGACGACTCCTCTGTGTCATCACGCATTTCTTCCTGTCTCTCTGACATCTCTGCCTGGATGAGAGAGACATCTTCAGCTCAACCTCTCCAAGACCGAAGTCCTTGTCTTTCCAGCCACACCTTCAACACAACACAACATCAGCATCAACACTGGATCTACAGTGATTGTCCCCACTAAGTCGGCCAGAAAACTGGGGGTCATCATTGACGACCAACTGAGCTTTAAGGACCACATCTTCTCAGTCTCTAGGGCATGCAAATTTGCCCTCTACAACATCAGAAAGATCCAACCCTACCTCACGGAATATAACACCCAACTCATTGTACAGTTGATGGTCATATCTGTTCTTTATTACCGCAATGCATTGTTAATGGGGTTACGGGTATGCACAATCAAAACCCATAAAAATGTGGCAGCATGCCTCATTTTTAATCAGCTAAAAATGACTCATGTCACACCATTCTTCAGATCTCTACACTGGCTTCCTGTAGCTGCTCACATCAGGTTCAAAACTCTCTTGCAAGGTGATCACCTCAAAAGCTCCTGCTTACCTCAACTCCCTCATTCAGGTCTACAATCCTTCCTTCAGTGATCCCACGATGGTGGAAAAAGCTACCAAACTCTGCAGCTCAGCAAACTCACTTCCAATATTTAAAAAACTGCTGAAACCAGAACTCTTCCGCACCTTTCTATGCACTTAAATCTATTTAAAAAAAAAACTGCTCATTCTTGCACTTGCTAAACACACACAGAAACACTTTTCTGATAAGACTTCGCTTTGATGTTTTCTCCTTGACTTAGATTTTGCTTGCCTTGTACCTCACTTGTAAGTTGCTTTGGATAAAAGCTTCTGTTAAATGGTTAAATGTAAATGTTTCCATTTCATGAGAGGCAAGTGAAAGAAACAGGAGAAAGGAAGTTTTATTAAAATAATAGATTTAAGTGAATAGGAAGGTGCGGAAGAGTTCTGTTGTCAGCTGTTGGTAGTGAGGTGCTGAGCATGCTGAGCGAGTTTGGTAGCTCGTTCGGCCATCCTGGGACCACGAGCTGAAGAGTTTTGCTTGTCTTCTGTGCTGTGCTGGGAACAGAGGTAGTTATTTTTTTGTAGGACATGTTTGAAGTGCTTGTGAGTATAAATGTGAAAAACTGGTAAGAGCTGCTAACTGTCATTAATAATAAAGTATGTATTGAAGAAAATTAGACTTTTCCATACGTTATTTATGCTTATGTTCACGTCGATGGGCGATATCGTCACCAGTTACTCAAAGATCTTTGAAGGTCTTTACAGGTCCACAGCTCATAATTCTGCTCAATATAGTCTAACTAGGTGTAATTTTAAAGCTGTGGGTGTCAGGTCTGTGTCCCATTTCAGAATGGACCTTTCAAATCACAATGTCAAATCTGTTGAGGAAACTAGAGTCAAGCTTTTTTTTAACTCACAAATTCACAAACTCACATATTTTTTGGGAATAGGACTTATATTTATATTATTGAATTATTTATAATGTATACATTTGTCTTTAAATCATAAACAAATGCTTTTACTTTCCATATATATTTCATTAATTTGGGTTAAATACATTTTGGATCTGGTCTAATTTTACATAGGTCTGTTAGGTTTGTGAAAAAATGTGCTCCTGGCTCCATCCTGTAATAGGACATAATTAAAACCAAGCACTACTAAAATCACACATAGGACTGAGTGTAAATTACATTATGCAATCATTTGAGGACACTCAGTCCTCATATAAAACAAGATTGGTATAAGGACATCAGACTGCCAGTAAATTCTTTTGCACAAAGTCTTCGATCCATTAGATTTACTGATTTAAACCTCAGTCTCCCCTCCTCCAGAGGAAGGAGTCCTGTCTGACCTGAGCCAAGAATTCAACTTGACAACACAGGCGCCAGTGAAATGAACTAAAGGTGTTTGTTTTGACTTTGAAACCCCAGCTGCAAGCCCTGCTGTATCACATAAGGATGCCATAAACAAAGAGATAAATCACGAGGAAATATCCAAGCATCACTTCAGTTGGAATGTCAAAGTCACTTCATATTTTAAAACATATGGCTCTGCTACCACAAAATGACTCAGAGTAAAGAGTAGTAAACATTAGCTGTGTGACACTTGGTCCCATTTACATATAAGACAGAATTATGTGTTTTAAGTAATGGTCTCTCCAAAGAGTAAAAAGTAATCCTTTGTTTGTCTGTCTGCTGTTTTTATGCTAGTGTCAGACAACCTCTGTTCCACTTAGGAAAGTTGTGCATGTTTATTTACTGTACATAATTTGGAAAGCCACTTGTGGGAGCCCATGAAGACAATTAAACTTTTGCCTTGCTTGTAGTCGAGTCATCAAATGCAAACCTAATTTCTAGACAGAACAACGTATTATTTATCATTAATAGAACAAAAAAAAAAAAAAAAGAACAACCCTCGGTTTCTGTTTAGCACTGTAGCCAGGCTGAATAAAAGCCATACTGTAGTTCTGTTGAGCCTACTATTCCCTTAATTCTAAACAGCAGTGACTTCATGACTTTCTTTATGAATAAAATTGTAGCAATTAGAGAAAGAATTCACCAGACCCTCCCCCCAAATATTACAGATAAATCTTCACATACAACAGTGTTAGAATCATCAATAAGGCCCCTAATCCTCTTAGATTGCTTTTTACCCATAGAGCTCGCTGAGCTTACTTTAATTATTATTACCTAATCTAAACCAACAACCTGTCTGCTAGACCCTATTCCAACTAGACTGCTCAAGGAAGCTTTACCCTTAATAGATACGTTTGTATTAGATACTGTATCATCAATCTATCTTTAGGAACAGGCTATGTACCACAGGCCTATAAGGTAGCTGTAATTAAACCACTACTTAAAAAACCCTGTCTTGACCCAGGTGTTTTAGCCAATTACACACCAATATTTAATCTCGCCTTTATTTCAAAAATCCTTAAAAAAGGAGTTGCAAAACAATTTTGTGACCACCTTTATAGGAATAATTTGTATGAAGACTTTCAGTCAAGATTTAGAGTTCATCATAGTACAGACACAATACTGTTAAAAGTCACCAACGATCTTCTCTTGGCCTCAGATAATGGACTCATCTCTATACTTGTTGTGTTAGATCTTAGTGCTGCATTTGATACCATTGATCACAACATTTTATTACAGCAACTGGAACATGAAATTGGGATTAAAGGAACTGCACTAGGTTTGTTTAAATCTTATCTATCTGATAAACTTCAATTTGTTCATGTAAATGATCCTCCATATACACGGAGGTTAGCTATGGCGTTCCACAAGGCTCTGTGTTAGCCTTGTTTTACTTTATATACAGTATGTCTCCTTTAGGCAACATTATTAGAAAACACTCCATAAATTTCCATTGCTTTGCTGATGAGATCCACCACATGAAAAAAATAGTTAATCAAGCTTCAAGCATGCTTACAAGACATTAATGCCTGGATGTCCCACAATTTTTTATTTCTAAATGCAGACAAAACTGAAGTCATAGTATTTGGACCCAAAAATATCCAAAACCTTGGAGTTATTTTTGACCAGGATTTGTCCTTTACCTCACATATAAAACAAATCTCTAGAACAGCCTTTTTCCAGCTACGGAACATTGCCAAAATTAGGAGCATCCTGTCTCAAAGTGATGCTGTAAAACTGGTCCATGCATTTGTTACTTCTAGGTTGGACTAGTCTAATTCCCTACTTTCAGGATGCCCCAGTAACTCCCTAAAGAGCCCGCAATTAATCCAAAATGCTGCAACAAGAGTGCTGACTGGAATTAGCAAGAGAGATCATAGTTCACCTTCACTAGCTTCTCTCTATTGGCTTCCCATTAAATCTAGAATTGAATTTAAAACCCTGCTTTTACATATAAAGCTCTGAATGGTCAGGTCACCTCATAATACCATATCATCCCAGTAGACCACTTCGATCTCAGAATGCAGGCCTACTTGTGGTTCCCAGAATTTCCAAAAGTTGAATGGGAGGCAGAGCCTTTAGCTATCAAGCTCCTCTCCTGTGGAACCAGCTCCCAGTTCAGATTCGGGAAGCAGACACCCTCTCTACTTTTAAGTCTAGGCTTTTAAGTCTACCTTCCTCTTTGATAAAGCTTATAGTTTGTTATAGTCGTGCTGATGCACTGAGCTCCTTTCCTCCTCTTGACCCTCTCTCCTCTCCACTCACCCCACAATTGTCACCACTGTATGACATTAACTCTGTGTGTTTTCTCCCATAGTCTGTCTCCTTCTCTGTCTCTGTCCCTTTCTGCAGGTGTCCGCGAGCTTTGAAGCTGTGTGTTTTCCAGTGTGCAGCTACTGGTCCTACCAAATGGTAAATGGTCTGCAATTATATAGCCCTTTTCTACCTATTGGCACTCAATTACACTGCTTCTTTTTCACCCATTCACACTCACAATCACACACACACTCATACATCAGCTATGCAGCTGGCCAACACTCAATCGGAGCAACTAAGTTGGGGTTCAGTGTCTTCCTCAAGGGCACTTTGACATGTGACTTTTGTTGCTCTTTTTTCTTTTCTCTCTTCACTTTCTACTCACCCCAATTGGTCAAGGCAGATGGCCGTTCACCCTGAGCCTGGTTCTGCTGGAGGTTTTTCCCGTTAAAGGGAGTTTTTTCTCTCCACTGTTGCCTATGGCTTGCTCAAGGGGGAATTGTTGGGTTCTCTCTATACATCTTTATAGTCTTGACTTCAATTCAACTCAACTTTATTTATATAGCGCCAATTTACAACAAAGTCATCTCAAGGCACTTTAGAAAATAGAATTGAATAGACAAGTTGTGACAATGATTAGACTATAAATAAAAATATTATCCAATGATTTGCAAGTTATTTGAAACCTGTGGTATTTTGAGAAATTGATGCCAGCAACACATGTAATAAAGTTGAAACAGTTTAACAAATTAATGTTATCGTTGTGTAATTCTGAAAAATATCTGGTGGAACATCTAACAACTGATGAAGTTGGTGAGATAAGGATGGTGTGAGGTTTATCACAAAGAGTCCATGTGGAGTTCAACAACTTGGAAAAAAAAGTAATGTTGAAATTTATTTGGGGATTTCATCATATATCGTAAACAATATCATGAAAAGATTTGGAGATTCCAAAGAAATCTTTGTGTGCATGGACAAGGCCAAAACTAAAAATTTAGTGTTTTTTTTGGCCCTCAGGCAGCACTGCATGAAAAACAGACATGACATTCTCAAGTGGAAATCACTACATGAGCTCAGGAATACCTCTTTAACCACTGTCACTGACTAAAGTTTGTCTCTGCTTCCACAACTGTCACGTTAAAACTCTAATATGTAAAAAACCAACCTTACATAAACAACAATTTAAAATAGACTGAGGTGAAGACAAAAACTGCTGTCGGCTTACAAAAGTAAAAATTAAAAATTCTTTTTGAAAATCTGAACATTTGTGAATGCTTCATCAGTGCTGTATAATACTGTAATGCTGTATTACTTTGCCTAATATAGAAAGTAGAACAGAATCTGAGTTACTAAGATAACTAAAGTTTCTTTTACTCTCTATGTAGCACCTTAACATGGCATACTTCACTGTAAGTGAATTGTACTGTAGTTAATATTACTTTTCCTTCACAAAAAGCCTCCGGTAAACAAGTGGTGATATATCGCCCAGTGCTTTGGTTTAGCAAATTAACCTCACATTCATTCAGTTATTTACAGCCTTCTACAGACATTTACTTCTGCAGCGCTGGTCATTCTGACTTTGCAACTCATTCAATGTAATGACAGGGCAACTAAAAGCTTCAGAGTTTCTTATGGACAGGGAAACGTTAACCCTTCATGCTCATTATCCATACGAGCAGGGTCTGAATACTTGGACAGGCCTCCGATTGAATAGGTGGGGGGAGGAGTAGGAGGGGGTTGGCAAATCAAAATCTATTCAGCTCCTGGCAGAAGCCAGTATTAACTGTTGTGTGGCTGTGGAAAGTAGATAATGTGATTTCTGGAGTAGCACACTTTTCACACCTTTGTGCAGCAGCAGCCCATTGTGATCCCAGAGGGTGATTTTCTAAATACCTGGACCAGATCTCACATCCATGAGAGCCTGATCTGGCCTGATCTGGTCAGGATTCTACAGGAAGTAGCAGAACCAAGTCCTGACCCATTAAAGACTCAGACAGTGTTGACACAAGACTATGATCCTTCACTTTTCAATGCAGGACTGTGTGAGATTCATAAAATAGGTGGAGGGACTGTGAAGACTAATGGTTAATGGTTTTTAACCGGGCTGATTTAACTTCAAGATACAATCAAATCAAACGTTTTATTAAAACACAAGTGTATTTCTTATGCCTCTCCATGAACAAGCTCCATATCACACATTGATTGTTTTCATTATTACGTGTCGTTCAAACTATTTGTGTGAAACATGCCTCTATGGACCTACTATATGAACTTTACCCTGCCTTATCTGTCACTATTATCCATCATGTGTGACCTCAAGGTTAGAGAAGCAAGCTTCAGTATAGTATAGTAGGCAGAATGTTGTTAAGTTACCTTGACCAGCAGGATCAAAATCGACTGAAGTGAAAAATCAGCACTTTCCCCTCCCAGCACAATTTAAGTGCTGTTTAGCAATCCATAAACTCCAGCTGTTTCAGTAGAGCTGTTGTGTGGCCAGCAGATCAGGCTGTGGGTGTACTTGGCAGCCTACATATCTGCGTTTTTGTGACTGTGTACATGTAATCAGGGCGTTCCTGTAAAACAGAGGTTAAATACATTAAACACATTACTCAGCTAAATGTTGTCCACACTTTTGTAACTAAAATTCTTATAGTTTACAGAAATGTGTCCTACTTATTTATAAAGTGGAAAAATGCAACAACGACTTGTAGACATAACTGAATTTTCTATTATTGTAATGCTCCAACTCAAAAGGAAAACAATCTTAAATGAAGTGAAGTCTTTATTCTCTGGTTCGGGGGTAGGGGGTGGGGGTTGAGGCGGGGTCTCAATAGACTTGAGTGCCAAGTCTATTGAGACCCCCCAGGAGCACTTAGGCTTCAGAATGATTTTGTGGCAGGGATGGTGTACTTCAGGACCCCTTTTCCCAATTTAGGTTCTCTAGCTATTAAAAAAAAAATTAACAATTAATAAAGCAGTTAAACGCACACAACGCAATATGATGTAAAATACTCAAGTCCACTAAGATAGAGTTCCACAATTGAGAATATACAACCTCAAAAGTACAGCCTCCTTTTGTCTTCACCTGAAGCGACGAACAATTAAGAAGCCCTGATCAACCAGCCAACTCTTATTCCAAAGGCAACAAAAAGTGTTGCTTTGTCAAGACCTTCTGCATTACATACTGATGCTTAAGGTACCCGTTTGCGACTGTGATTGAGGCTCATAGCTTTCAGTGTAGTTAAATAGAAACCTCAGCATTTTGAAATTTGACACCTAAAACAATGACGTAAAATATGAACCGAAAAAGGCTCATAGGGAGTTGGAAGGGGTGGTGGATTGTACAAAAAGACAGGACTTTTACACAGGAGACCAGGGTTTGAGATGTTATGTGCTTTATTATTTATATTTTTATTATCTAACTTACCTTACCCTGAAGTTTTTCTGCCTGAACTTTTTTTCTTAGCATAACGTTACCCTGAACTTATTTTCCCTAACCCTAATGTAGTTTTTTTGTCTATATAAAGTCTTGAATCATAAGGTGATGCCACAGTGTCCAATACAACACCAAAATGTAACTGCTATATACTGGATGCAGTTGTTCCCAGGGGATGAAAATGGGCAGTCCAGGAGCTACTAAGCAGCAGAATTTGACACCTTTGGAAGCACTAATATCTGATGCTGTGGGGCGAGAACGTGTTGGATCTTTAGACCAGAGCTTCATCAGGAAGCTGTCCCAGCAGGGAACACATAGGAGACGAGTAGTCTCAGATACTTGCTAATTAGTTTGCTGACCACTGTGTGTATGTTCTGTAAGGTTGATTTGCATTGAGTTATTCCTTTGTACTTTTATGTCATTTCAGCTGCTCAGCTGAATGGTTAAAAGACAGCCATAACCTATAAAACCTTGTCAATCTGATTGACCCACTCATGAGTGTAGTTCTGTTCTGCTCTGCATGTTTCTCTGTCTTGCTGATTAAACTCACCATAACAAAGACTGTGAGCTGCCTTTTGCCTCCTAAACGTGCCTTACAGTTTTGCCACGACACTTTCCACCTTTAAATTGATCTTTTTTCCAAATGAGTTCTACCAATCTCAGTTGTTTGTCTCTAGAAACCATTGAGGGACATATACTTTACCATCTCTCTTTTGGTATCTATCTCTTTGGTAACCCTGCTGTGGTAGCTCTTTGTGTAATGGGCTGCATTGAAGCATTTCTGTTTGGCTGAGTGAGTGCTTATGTGAGTGTGTGCCTGGTTTGCTCTAGGGTAAAAAAACGATGGCCTCTCCAGCTTTTGTGTGGTCTTCTTCTAGCTAGCCAGCCGGCATACTGTGCTCCACACTTTTATAAAAACACTGTACAGTTGAGTCCAAAACATTGTAAAAATATCAAAAACAAGATTTATTTTCATCAACATAATATATAATGTACTTTAATGTACTTTACTATATGATATTTGATATAATTGATATAATTGCAAAAGTTTGCACCCCTCTTTTACTTTGTATGTCCTCCCTTTGCCCTTATAACCTTCTCAGACCTCTTTGGGTACACAAGGTGTGCTGACTTATGTCTAAATATAAGCAATAACTTCCTGTGTGCTTCTCTCCCAAACAATGAAGACTTGTGCAGACTTCACTGTGGATGTGTGGACTTTTATTCTAGTTCCCTCAAAGGACTTCCCTGCTTTTTGTTTTAGATTCTTACAACCCCAATTCATAAAAATTGGGATGATGTGTAAAACCTAAACAAAACAGAATGCGATGATTTGCAAATCCCATCAACTTATGATTTATTCACAATAGAACATAAACAACATATCAGGTATTGTGTTGTGTTGCTGCCATCGAATTCAAAATGAGCTAATATTTTCCATGAAATGGTAAAATGTCTCAGTTTGCATCTGATATGTTGTTTATGTTTTATTGTAAATAAAATATGGGTTGATGAGATTTGCAAATCATTGCATTCAGTTTCAATGAATTCAATTTATGTTTTACGCATCGTCCCAACTTTTTAATTGGGGTTGCACTTTTCTCTTAAACAAGTTTCTTAGTATCTCTCTTTGTTTTTCACTAATTGGAAGAATCTAAGTTTATCCATTTTGGACTATGGTCTTCACAGTTAGTTCTGGTATCCCTAAACATAATTGTTGATATCCCTCTCTAGCTTTATGAAGATTATTCACGAAGACCATTTTCATTTTAAGGTCTTCTGAAAGCTGTTTTCCTTATTCCACATTGTTTTTGTTGCTCTCAGCAAATGGTTTGATCCACTTACTAGCTAATTTATTTCAGAATTTTTGTATAACATTTTAATATTAATGTTAAAAGGCCATGGATAGATATGAAATTTGGTTTGCTCTTCTTTTACTACTGGTAACGTTAGACCCTCACATCATTCAAATCCTAGGGTTGAGGGTGTCCAAGTCTGAAGGACGTTTTGTCTAAACATTTGCCAGACTTACTGGGCAGGTGCTGGGTAACCTGGGTGTTTTACTTCAATGCAGCTGGTAGAACAGAGCTTAAATCAGCAGAATGCCAATGCGGATGAATTAGTTTTTTTCATCTACAGACATGCTTCATTTGTAGATGAGCTAAGGTATCAGAACTGTCTCAAGACGGCAGAGACAGCAGAAATCTGACGTAACAAATAATGCAGGACAAAAGAATTTGATAGAACAGATATATGTGAAGTAATATATCCTGAAAATGTCTGAATAATGACAAAATCTTTAGCTTTAATCAGATCATCAACCATGATTCAGGATAGGGTTATAATGTCATATAATGTATTCTTTATTTTATACAGCTAGATAAATGTATACATAGTATACAATACAATAGACAACAGATAAAAGTGAAATTGGCACTTGATGTGAAAGAATAAATTGTACACAGCCATCTTTCTGCTCGTACTATTAATCCTCTTTAAATCAAAACAGCCTGGATAGTGAGAGCAGAATGATTTGTGTGTTCAAGAACATGTTGGTGTCCATCAGTGTTCACCTTTATACTAAATATCTGTCATGATCCTGTGATATTTCAAACATTCCTAGGTTTTATGGTAAATGTTAGAATTAAAACCTTTGAATTTTTTTGTATTCTGATGGATGACTTTCGTTCCTTTCAACAGTGTATTTGTGTCTCCTCATATTTCCAACTGAGTTGGAATGCAGTAACAGTTATCCAATGCAATGAAAACAATCCATTAAAAACAACAAAATGCAAAGGAAGTACAACAGCATTTTGGTGATACTTTTTGGTGGATTTTCTCTTTAATTTCCTGCTGCCTGTGCACCCTGTAATCTTTACTTTACTTAATGTAAATAAAGTCTGGGAAGCACCAAGACAAGTCATTTTATACTATACTTATACTAATAATACTAATATACTATGATACCTCCCCATTATTAATATGATGCTAAGGCAAATAAACTAAGATATAAGGTGTACTAAGGTCTAATTGTTATGGACAAGAGGTGAAGAAGCAGCCATGCAGCAGGAGAACAAAAGCCTGAGAAGGTTGAGGAAGCACCACTAGCCACCAAGCATATTTCAAAACACCCCCTCTCTGTAGAATATACACCATAACCTAAAGTGTGTTCATGCAGCCATAGTATTGCCTGGATTATGGCAACTCATTATTAATTCGTTTTTCAGTGGATATAGCAGTTCCAAATTCAGCAGCCAGACTACTGACCCATAGAAAAGGGTAATTAATTATAAATGTATCACCTTTAAATGGTGCATATTTAAATATAGTGGAGGCAGTGGGACATTTACTTTCATTCCTATACGTGAACTCCCCAATCTGTAACTATAACAGGCAAGTTTAAAATAGATGAAGTTGCCCTTTAATGCAGCTTCATTCCTCTGATTACCAATAATTTTTAGGATTACTTTTCAGGAACTATTAAACACTGTACTGGCTAGTCTTCTCTTGGTTCAACTTTTCCAGCATCTCATCGACTAAACTGTCTTTGCTTTGAAATGTCAAAGATGGTGGTCATCCAGCTAATTTCTGTATTTGGTGATGTTTTATTGCTTGATATTAAAGATTAGGCCTTTCAGGATTTTTCTAATACCTTCCTTTATTACTACGCAGCAGTTATTATTGCATGCAGCTGTTTGAATACTGACAATGTTGTGCCTTTATTTTATATCTTTTAAGTTTGGAAAGTGGTTTGAACTCTTTACTTGAAAGTACTGTTGTAGTATTGTTGTTGCTAACAAATGACTATTAGGAATATAGTTATTAAACATGGATTTTAGTAGAGAGGTTTAGGAAATCTATATGTCTACTTTGGTTTTACTGCAAACTTCTACTGTTTCATCTAGAACATGGTGAAAAATACACACAGCCCAAGTTTCACATTTGAGAAGCTGAAACAGTGAATGTTTGATTTTTACATGTAAATGATTTTATAAAGCAACTGCTTCAGCTTCTAACAACCAGAAGTTAAGCGTCCAGGAGGTGAGAGTTAAACAGTCAGAAAATAACTTTTAGATGATCAAAGAAAGCGGGCCATGCTTGAGTAAGGCTTCACGTATGGCTATAACAGAACAGATATAAATGCACTGTAATTTGCATATAGGGGTATACAAATGTTTGGGGTCCCTCAAAAAATCTGGACAAAGGGCTTCGGATGGCCATTAATATTGGTCATATATTACTTCTGCAATGACAACTATAAGCCTCCTTTAACTTCACATAAAGGCACAATAGAGTGCACCACTGCTGCCCCAAAAAAACTCTATCAGGAGGTCTTCATGCACTTTTTTTGCCTGGGACCCCCCCTACACAGTCTAGGATCACCACTGAAACTACATTCACTGTAAAAAATATGATACTGTGTAAGCTGCGACTAAAGTCATTCTATCAAAACATTTTTGGGGATTTTGATCACTAGTCAAGTTCAGGAGTTCACTGATAAGACTGTATCAAGTGTGCAGGATAATACGTTTTCATTTTGAATGTAAAGCTTGTAAAGTTAATAAACTCTAAATGGCAGTTTGATTTTTATACATAATAGGCAATGGATCAAGAGACAATGATGTAGGAACTACATGGTGCAATCAGGTCTTGTGTGATGTGGCAAACACAGTACTCTGTGTCACATTTCATTGAGTTCCTCTGTGAAACAAGAAAAACAATGTTGATTCACCGATGAGGTATCTGCTTCTGATAAAAACACAGTGTGAAGGTTGATCTTGAAACTCACAAATTTTCATCCATCACTACCTATGTATGTAACTATTCCACAAAATTATGATAGTGTGGAGATGTGTGTGATCAATGTCTCGGCATCTCTCTCCTCTGTTACTCACTGTTACTTTGCACTGTCATAGTATCATGGGTCCTGGTAGAGGTAGACTAACCACAAGTCAAACCACCTAGTCAAACCAAACGAAAGATGGTTTGACAATTTACGATAAGACAGCTTTCCTTTTTGTCCACAGTCTGTGTCTGTTCTAACATGACTTTAGGTTGCACAGGTCCAGTTCCTGAGGCTTCCTCCTTCCAGAGCAGTGTTCTCTGGGTAGATTCAAACCGTTCTCAGTCATGCAGCGCACTGGCCGCCTTTTAAAGCCCCTTCCACATGACTTGGAGCAGTGTGACCATTTCCCTACATCCCACATGGGACATGGGTCTCCACATGCTCTCACCGCTACAGGCCTGTCACCACTGTCACAGTCCACTGCAGTGAGCCCATCCATGCTCTGGCACTGTACCAGCCTCTTCTGCAGACCTTTGCCACACGTCACTGTGCATTTATCCCAAATTCCTGTCACCCAGTGACTGACCAGTCTCTTACCCATCATCTTTTTCTTAGAATCCACTTTGTTGCTATCTGCTAAGACACTGTTCTGCATTTTGTGGCCTTGCTCCTCTTCTCGCAGGTTCTTCTCTTCTTTGCTCTCTTTGGAGATGTAGAAAGAGTAACGCACTCTTGGAGGAGTCATCTTCCCCACAGACAGTACCTCCACAGTTAGGGGCTCTTGTAAGGGTCGTATGGCCTGTAGAATCTCCACAGATGTCGAGGTGCCGCTGTAGCGGAGCAGGCTGCCTTTCACCAGTAGGTCGCGCTCCACAGCCGACACCACATAGTTGCCGTTGAGAAGGTACTTGCCCTGCCGATTCTTCACTGCTAAGTAGTTTTCGTCACTGACCATTCCTCTGTAGCCACGCTGACGAATGTCAATGTTGGAGGCTCCAACTGGCAGCGTCACCAAAAAGTTGTAGCCATGACTGGAAAAAAAAGCATGGAGATATTAATGTTAAATTCTTCTATCTATTTTACCTGGAAAGTATTTTGGGATAAAACGCACTACAAATACCCACACCTACCACTATTAATGTTGTTGCTGTTTTCTGTGCCATGATCTCAAAATGAACCTCCTCAAATGTCACTCCTTCTTTTTGGTTGTTGCCACAAGAAGGCAAACTTTTAAATTCTCTATACATATACAAAGTACACAAGGAAGTATTTCAACATTGATGCTGATGATTGCAGTTGTCTATGCATATGATTTGGTAAACATCAAGTATCTCCACACTAAAATCACATTTTAAGAAATACTTGTTTTAGGGGTTTGAATTGCAGGTTTTGTAACGATATGATCTTGAATCGTATTCTAAGCAAATGATCTGATGTTTGCCACTACATTTAAAGATTTAAACATTTTAAGATGTGATTTTAATTAGATTTAATTCAGCAGTCTGCAATCGATGGGAAACAATGATTTGTGCCTGTTTCACACAATCAATTACATTTTTATTAACTCAAATATGCAACCAAATTAAACAAATGGGATTTATTATGGTCCATTTAGACAGAAACTGTTCTGACTTTTGAGAATGGGACCATTTGCAGTCATGCCATCAATCAAAAAGCATGGAATGTTTTTGTACATTTGCTGTGTGTTTTTAACAAAATAATTGTATAGTAGTACTATAATATTTAAGATGCTCTAGCACCTACTGTACATGTTCTTGTAGTCACAAGTGCAGGCTATTTGTCAAGACTATCCTAATATTTACTCCAGTGTGTTGCCCAAAACACATGTCTGAAGAACATACAGTAACTCTGCACACCCCAGTTTGCACTAATAAACAGCAATTCACAGTTACAAAAGCTCCTGTTGAGGATGATGTCCAGGCGTCCTATGTGATTACACCTCGGCTCAAGAGCACTAGTATTAGCACTTCACCATCAGTATTTCAGTTCCAATTAACATTTTTTTGCAAATAACATGGGTTTTGTCCACCTGACCATCATAAATCCAGAATGTTTCCACCCCCTTGACTTGTTTCCAAAATTTCATTTGCACAGTTTTCGTGGCTACTACTAAGCTGCTGTGTCACCACAATTTCGCTGTCCAAATTAAGGAGGATGTGCACTATGACAGAAATGTGTAAGAACAAAGTTAGCATGAGAGTGTCAAAATAAAGGTCTTATATTATATATTATGTTTGTTTTACATCTATGACATAAGATCACTGGTCATTTGATCAATGCGTCAATCAACACTATGGGACTGTTACACCCCTAGAGGCCTATCATGAAAAGAAGCAAACTAGATAAATATTTGGGCCACGGTAAACAAATCTGGCACATTTTGCAATGACAACTATAAATGTCTTATACATGCACTGCCACTGTCCCCAGTCAGCTTAATGTCAGTTTATTCTCTGTTTCCACTCTTTGAGCTAAGCCAAACTAAGTCTACTGTAATGTCATCCAATTTCCAGAGTCATTAATTTTCATTATTGTTTTGAACAACACATAATATTATATTAATATGTTATTATGGTGATATTCTGGCTTAGTAATAAATCACACAATCACAACATCTATCTTGTACAGAGAATAGATAATGATGACTGAGTGGTATAGTGTCATTCACTGATGAAGGAAGAAAGACGTTTCTGCGGCAGTTTTACAAGTACATTAAAAAAGTCATAATCTATTAACACATTAAACATGGAAAATGTAAGCAAATTCACTGGTTGTGACAGCAATAACCTTAAATAACCTTGTGGTAGGTGCAGCTCAGACTTGCGCAATGTTCAGGAGAGATTTTTGAATACTCTTCCTCACAGCACTGACATAGTCACTCTGACATAGTCTTTGGCTGTGCTTCACCCTTGGATTAAAGTTTTAATGTTCATATGTTTTTGAGAGCAGCCTGAGAATATTTTTGGACTGTGGCACAGCAGGTCTGGCTAAGCAGACTCACATGCTACAAATACTTCTTTTTAACTGGAGGCCAGAAATATTGGCCAATGAGCTTTTATCATGAGCAACAGTTCAGATGATAAAAATGGTGTTAAAAATATATGTCTATCAGAAATAATCTAGACTAGTATAGACTAGATCTCCTTTAGAGCTCCATGCATGAACTGGCTTTTGATTAATGTCTTTGGCCAAGGTTAACATACTTTTTCCAACCTACAAAGTGAATGTTTGAATATGGACAAGAACAGCAGAGTGATGCGTGCTATTATTTCAATAAGATTGTTTTTGCTCATAAATGTAACGTAGAAGAGTAATAAAACATAGCTACTACCTACTTATAAAATATTGTACCTTGACCTGTCATGTCACTGTAAAACTTGAGAGTGGTGCTGATATTTTACTTACACAGGTTTGGTGAACATTCCTGAGACCTTTTTGCAGCCCTGGTTGTCCCCACCACACACCCCACACTTGTCAAACATCTTGTTAGAGTCCAGCTTGCCATCGCAGCCTGCCTTGATGCATTTTCCCTGAACACATACAGCTGAGGTGTCAGGAGAGCAGGGTGTCCCATCCACAACCTGCAGGATTTGAATTTTAAAATTATATTATGCTCAGCTGGTGTCATTGCATAATATGTGCATAGGAGGAACAGAAAAAAAGAGAGAGCGCAAGAAAGAAATTGTAATGCAATGCTTCAAACATTGTGAGTATACAAACAGACACACATAGAAACCAGAGTGCAGTGTCCTTTGGGGTAAACAAGATGGCTTGTATCACTCCTACAACCTTGTTTCCTTGCTGATCTCATAAATAGCTGCTGCCAAGCCACATCTGTGAAGTGATACTGTTCGCGCATGGTTTTCTTTCTCACCACTCTATCTGTCCTATAGCAGCAGCCACTCTGTCTACTGCATCTAGCACCTAACCACTCATCGGTCTGTAGATGGAACTAGCTGTAACTTCTTTGATTGTGGGGGTCAGAGGTCAAATAATACTAGGCAAACAGTTACTTTTAAATCCAACCGTGGAAACCTTTGTAAACATGGAGTTGCTCAGTATTTCTGCCTAAATGTTCCCATGACTTACAGTGAGGCGTTTAATGACAAGGATTTGAGATTACTTTAGCAGCTAAGATAGCTTATACCCATTCACTCAGGATATTAACTGAATTACGCAATGTCATGTCTCAGGTTCTTAGGTAGTTCTAAGTGTGGCTGGACATTTTATTCATAGTATTGTAATTAAAGGTACTGTCTTCACTGCACTGTCTGCAACACATTTGCACTACAACTAGCAATTATCTGGCTCCATTCAGGTTCTGGGTGTTTGGCTAATGTACATTAACATTTTGTAGTAATTTTCATTTAGGATTTCATTCAGTGTTTAGGTACAATGAACAGTGGAAGGAGATGCAGTCTGGTAGTACATTTGATGTAAGGAAAGGTGAGAACAGGATATATACCTTTGGAGCAAGAACATAGAAGTACCCAGTCCCATTAGCACGGCAGATGAGTTTACATTTGTCCTTGGGAGAGATCCCTGAATATTTGGGAAGCCAAACCACAGATGAACCCAGTCGGTTGGTGTTCAGGTTCAAGCCATTGAATGCCTCACACTGCTCCCCACGGAAACTCTTACCTGGAAGTACAAAAACAACTTCACTGTACATTTCCAACTTCTTCAGCATAATTTAACATATCATACTTTATTCAACAGTGTGTTTCTATTATCCTAAAAAGGCTACACTACTCACTATGCATTTAGAATAATATTGTTCGAAGATTAGTCCAGAAAAATCTTAATAATATTTTATTATTTCATACAGATATCATGGTTGCATTCTAGAAGTAAGAAAATGCTATTCAAGATCCCACTGAGGTTTATAACATCCCTAACAACACAAAATTCAGCCTTGGGATGCAGCTTTTCTTAACAGTATGTGATGTGACTTACTTGGTGGCTTTAAATAAGTACAGTAGGTTTTTAAAAACAATATTATTGCCTATTCACTAATATTTTTTATAATGGCTGTTCATAGGAACAATTAATAAAAATGCTTAATGGGGAAGTGCATTGACGTTTGCGCTCCATAAATATCATATATTCCCTGTTAAAATGTTTTAACCAATACCACGTAAACATCCAGCACAGAGTTAGGCTGTATGAGCTCTGTGCACAGGGTTAAACTACAAGCAATATATGATATTTATGGAGCGCAAACGTCAATGCACTTCCCCATTAAGCATTTTGCATTTTGCTTTCTTGCTCTATGGGGGTCGAACAGTCAATTCCACTTTGTGTCTTTTACTTTTACCTGTATCAGGGCAAGGGTTGTGGTTACAGGAGCGATATTTGATGCGAAGCCCGTAGCAGTATTTGCCTCCATTCGCAGGGACAGGGTTGTCACACTGTCTCCTGGCGAGCTGGACTCCTCCACCACAACTTCGGGAACAGTCACCGTATGCACTCCACTTCCCCCACCGGCCATCAACCTGAGACAGAAATAGGTTTGAGGTATCACTTTTGCCCACGAAAATGACTAACAAAGACTGATTTTTTAACACTCACTTTAATTCCCATTGTGCTCTTCTGATCAGTGCAGCCTCCCCGGTAGCAGACCTTACCATTTCCACAGCTAGTGCCGTCTGCCCAGGGAAAGTGTCGAGTTTGGCAGACCAGCTGTCCGTGGGCTTTGCCAGTGCACCACAGTTTGTTGCAGGGCTGCATGTATGGGCAAGGCTTGGAGCCGGCACCAAAGGCTAGCTCACACTGACGGTGCAGGCTGTAGCTAGAGCCAGGCAGGTTGTCTGAGAGAGATAGCTGCCTCTGAGGCTGGTCCAGCAGACAGTCTCCTACAGAAACAAACCAACAGCACTGCAGACAATCAGAGTGCAGCTGTTTCTCCTCATATTGATAATAAAGTGACTAAATAACTGAAAGTATACTTTCATATGAGGGCTCTATGACAAGAGATTGTGGCCTTTGGTTGGTGCCTGATTAAATAATAAAAAAATTTTGGTTTTCATCACTCTTATCAACCTCATTCCCAGCAGCTGTTTTTAAGGCTTTAGTTCAATATCCCTAATAAATGAAGAGTGGAAATGGAGTTAGTCCTGATGACATACCTGTGGAGGTATGGAAGTGTCTAGTAGAGGTGGCAGTTTCTGACTAGTTTGTTTAAAAAGATCTTTGAGAGTCAGAGGATGCCTGAGGAATAGAGGGGATGTGTGCAAAATGGAGGAGATGTGTGCCAATTTTTAAGAACAAGGGAGATGTGCAGAGCTGTGGCAACTACAGATGAATAAAGCTGAGGAGCCATACAATGAAGTAGTGGGAAAGAGTAGTTGAAGCTAGGCCATGGGCAGAGGTGAGCATTTGTGAGCAGCAATATGGTTTCATGCCTAGAAAGAGTACAACAGATGCAGAAATTTCTTTGAGGATGCTGATGGAGAAGTACAGAGAGGGTCATAGGGAGTTGCATTGTGTCTTTGTAGATTTAGAGAAAGCATATGACAGGGTCCCGAGAGAGGAACTGTGGTATTGTATGAGGAAGTCTGGAGTGGCAGAGAAGTATGTTAGAGTGGTGCAGGACATGTATGAGAGCTGTAAGACCGTGGTGAGGTGTGCTGTAGGTGTGACAGAGGAGTTCAAGGTGGAGGTGGATCTGCATCAAGGATCGGCTCTGAGCCCCATCTTGTTTGCTCTGGTAATGGACAGGCTGAAAGATGAAGTTAGATAGGAGTCTCCATGGTGTATGATGTTTGCAGATGACATTGTAATTTGTAGTGAGAGCAGGGAGCAGGTGGAGGAAAATCTAGAGAGGTGGAGGTCTGCTCTGGAAAACAGAGGAATGAAGCTTAGCCGCACCAAGGCAGAATACATACATGTGTACATTTGTGTCAATGAGAGGGACCCAAGGGGAACGGTGAGGTTACAGGGACCAGAGGTGAAGAAGGTGCAGGACAATAAGTACTTTAAGTCAACGGTTCAGAGCAACGGAGAGTGTGGAAAAGAGGTGAAGAGGCGAGTGCAGGCAGGTTGGAACAGGTAGAGAAAAGTGTCAGGTGTGTGATAAAAGAGTATCGGCTAGAATGAAAGGAAAGGTTTTCAAGACGGTGGTGAGACCAGCGATGTTGTTCGGCTTAGAGACCTACAGCTCTGACTCCTGTCAGAGCTGTAGGTCCTCCTTCTTCCTCCTTCCTCTGACAGGAGTCAGAGCTGTAGGTACCAGAGCTTAAGATGTTGAGGTCCTCTTTGGGAGTGACGAGGATGGACAGGATCGGGAACGAGTACATCAGAGGGACAGCTCATGTTAAATGTTTTGGAGATAAAGTTAGAGAGGCCAGATTGAGGTGGTTTGGACATGTTCAGAGGAGAGATGGGGAATATATCGGTAAAAGGATGCTGAAGTTGGAGCTGCCAGGCAGGAGATCTAGAAGAAGACCAAAGAGGAGATTTATGGATGTAGTGAGAGAGGACATGAAGTTAGTTTGTTTCAAAGAAGAGGATGCAGAGGATAGAATTAGATGGAGGCACATGATTTGCTCTGGCGACCCCTGAAAGGGAACAGCCGAAAGGAAAAGAAGGAATGTAGCTGATAAACATTTAGCTTAGGAGCCTCATTCTTATAGGATTTGGCGGAGACCAATACAAAAGAAAATCAGGTAACTTTAGAAACAACTCTAAATGACTTTCAATGGTGCTCTTTGTTGGCTGGCTGTATTAAGATGGTTGTTTGCTCACATATTTCGCAACATAATTAGATAATAATATATCACTGGTTTTCACTACTTGCATATGGCAAAAAGTATCCAACATCTCCTGCAGAGTGGTTGCACATCCTTCCTGCTCTGTTTCCAGAGAGGTTCTGTCTCCACCTTTGCCTTCTGAAAGGGTTCCACCCCTGGGCTGTCCTCCAGCCACTCTTTTTCTTTTCTCTACACTGAACCCAACCCAAAAATATATCAACAAAACTAATGAGCTGATAATACATATGGTAAACCTTGCTTTTTGAAAACACTATGCATTTAAAGGATGTTCCACCTGCAGGCAGTGTTATTTAACATACACAAACAACTGCTTTAAATGCATTGATGCATTATTCACCCAGTTTGTTGATAGAATTCTGTACAAAAGCAGAGGTGCATGAGACAGTGCAGGCTCCTAGTCATGTTTAGATTAGGCAAATGACTCATTCAGGCTGAAGTGTTAAACTTTGTAAATGCTCATTTGCTTTTGGCCAGTGACAGGCCTGGTGGAGGGCAGGTAATAAATGGATGTGTCTAATTATGTCTATTACACAGAAACCACTTACACTCACTTATGGGAGTTTACACTCAGACAGAGAAAGGCTTGGCAGAGACGTGGGTACTGTGTTTCATTAGTAGCTTCAAATACATCTCAAAGGAAATACTTTGTTGTATCTACAGAACATGTTCAGTTTCATCTGTGTTAAATGTTTTATTAGACATGAATTGTTTCCCCTCTAGTTACTGCACTGTTGTCTGTTCCTACTGTTCCCTAAAGAGCCTGCAATTAATCCAAAATGCTGCAGCAAGAGTGCTGACTGGAACTACAAGAGAGATCATATGTCCATTAGTTTCCCATAAAATCTAAAATATAATTTAAAACCCTGCTTCTTACATATAAAGCTCTGAATGGTCAGGCTCCATCATATATAGAAGACCTCATAGTACCATATCATCCCAGTAGACCACTTCGCTCTCAGAATGCAGGCCTACTTGTGGTTCCCAGAATTTCCAAAGGTGGCATGGGAGGCAGAGCCTTTAGCTATCAAGCTCCTCTCCTGTGGAACCAGCTCCCAGTTTAGATTCGGAAGCAGAAACCCTCTCTACTTTTAAGTCTACCTTCCTCTTTGATAAAGCTTATAGTTAGTTATAGTCATGCTGCTATAGGCTTAGAACTGCTTGGGGACCACCCCACAATGCACTAAGCTCCTTTCCTCCTCTTGTCCCTCTCTCCTCTCCTCACAACACACAAATGTTACCACTTATGACATTAACTCTGTGTGTTTTCTCCCGTATTTGTCTTTCTCCCTCTCTGTCTCCCTCTCTCTGTTCCTCTCTGGAGGTGTCGCTGGCTTTGAAGATGTGTTTTCCAGTGTGCAGCTACTGGTCCTACCAACCTGCCCAATGTTTTGTTGTTTCTTTTTGAGGCTCTTTTCCTTTCTCTCTCCACTTTCCACTCACCCCCACCCGGTCATAGCAGATGGCCGCCTACCCTGAGCCTCAAAAATACACAAACTTAACCTTTAGCTGTTTCAAAAAGATCCAAATCTTTAAAAAAGAAAGGTGCAGGCGATTAGGCGAGTTTTAAGTTTTAAACTGCAAAGAGGTGGCACAGGGTTATTCTAAGCCGCTTTTCGTGGAACAACTTTGTAACACCGCAGAAAGGGTAGAATGTCTATGAAACGGAAACTAAACATTTTGCTGGAAACAGTCTCCTTTTTGTCCGGTGTGGAAGCTGCCACTGACACTTCTCAACTGGACCACCATTATGTTTCCCACCCACCACAGGTAAGAAAGATTAACATAAAACATATATATAATGTTAGCTGCGATGTAATAAAAATGGCTGTTATTGCGGAATTTTAAAATCCAAATTGATCATCAGCTCATCAGTCAATAGAAGAACTAACAATAATTACTGAGATCGTCAGTTTCACCATGTCTACATAGAGCCAAGGTCTGTTTATTGTGGGTGCAACGAGATTACTACCACCTGAAGCCTGGACAGGATTTGTGGTCCATCTGAGTCCAGAGACACATTGAGAAAATATGTTTACTAACCATGACCTCTGTCCAGGAACTCAGTAATGATGGCTGCACTGCACACAGACCAGGGCCGGTTCCTGTCGATCTGAATCAGCGTGGGAGACATCATGTGGTCGTCCTTTAGTTTCCCAAATACCTCCTCACATGCCTTCACATTGTCATGGGGCATGTTGAAAACATGGCCTGAGGGGAGAGAGTCGGGCGGGAGTGGAGAAAGAATAGTCAAGTACTTGTATTTTCTGATGTACCATGCAGTAAAGTTTCAGCAGGGATAATACTAAAATCTAAAACATAATGAGAAACCTGTTACATCACAGTTCGAACATTTGTAAAAGACAAAGGTAACTCAAATTGGATTGATTTGGAGCTTCCTGTGATAGCAGACAGGAATAAAGCTACAGTATTCATGGCATAATAACACTGTTGTGTATATTCATTCTAAACCAGGCTTTGCAGAATTTCAGCTCCCAAAGGAATCCTTTGATGTCCTAACAGCTTGAAACTTGCTCAGTGTATTTTGCTTTTTAAATCTGTACAAAATAGAATTGTTAAAAGATAGTGTTGAAGTAATTTCCTGTAATATCATAAGTTGCCAGATATTCGGTTCTGGTCTTTGACATGGTTGAAAAAATAACCTTTTAATAAGCAGAACGCAGTAACTACAAATAGCTTTTGTTTATCACTAAAATCTTGTGTGTAACTTTCCCTAAAACTACATCAGTTCGTTACTCTTTTTGTACAGGCTAAGCAAAAACGTACTGGCAAACATACTTTATAAACTTTAGATAATAGGCTAGCTAGTATAAACATGTTATCTCTCCAGTTCCTTATGTAAGACACAGACACACAAATGGTATCAATCTTTTCATCTCATTCTGAGAAATAAATGAATTTACCAAAGCAATTAAACTCCAAATATTGCCATATCCACCATCATCGTATGCTAAAATCAATCATGCCTTTTAAAGAGCTGTAGATGAAAACTACAAAATTTGCTAGAAAATATATGACAACATTTGTTAGTTATGTTATGTATATAAAGTAGTACTTGTATCAAGTAACCTTTATTTGGCTTTTGCAGCTGCACTGTGTAAAGTTTGTGCATCTGTAATGTCCTTGGTCTATGGGGTTCTATGGGTTTTGATTCTGGCCATGTAATTAAAGGCCCTTACAAATGTAACATCAGGTAAATGCAGTTTTATAACTGGCAGGAGTAAGCCTAAGCAGTGGTCCAGGATCACCACTAAGAACCACTGATGCAGAGCCCTCAGGCCAGGCCAGTGTGCAAACTGATGTTGTGTGTATACATCTGTCAAACTGAATTGAAGAAATCCTTTGATATTTAAAACCTAAGTATATATTCATCTCTTGCCCTGCTACAGTCCATATGTGTATTAGCATAAATCTAAAATGCAGAATGGACGTGAGTTTCTTTCCCATGTCAATCAACTATACTTTCCTCACTTTCTACCAATATTAAGTAATATTTCTTACCAAGTTCATGGGCAGTTGTAAAAGCTGAGGGCAAGCCATCATCTTCAATGACGGAGCAGCTTCTTTTCGGGTCACACACGGTACCAACGTCAGCCATCCCGAGGGTATCACAAGTTGTGGCTCCACAAAGATCCTGGCGACACAGACATATAAGTATTAAAATTGAAATTATTTTTCATTATTCTTACAGGAAGCTCGAAACATCAGATGGGACTTGTGCCATGTTCAAACATGTGTTGTGTGGCTGAGCAGTGAGCTACAGAATGAACAGAGCATGAAGAGCACTAATCAGAAATATGCAGTGGACTGAACTATATTGCCAAAAGTATTCGCTCACCCATCCAAATAAATGAATTCAGGTGCACAAAGCAAGGTCCATAAAGACATGGACGAGTGAGTTTGGTGTGGAAGAACATGACTGGCCTGCACAGAGTCCTGACCTCAACCCGATAGAACACCTTTAGGATGAATTAGAGCGAAGACTGCGAGCACTTTGTATTGTGTATTTCATAAACACACTCCTAAACCTTGTGGAAAGCCTTCCCAGAAGAGTTGAAGCTGTTATAGCTGCAAAGGGTGGGCCGACGTCATATTAAACCCTATGGATTAAGAATGGGATGTCACTAAAGTTCATATGGGTCTAAAGGCAGGTGAGCGAATACTTTTGGCAATATAGTGTATCTCCCTGACCCAGCAATAAGCAAACCAGACCATGTGCTCTGTCGTGGGAATCTGGTTTGCTTATTGCTGCGTCAGGGGAGATAGTCCATTCCAGATTTCTGATTGGTGTTTGGTTAAAGAGATAAAAGGATGAGACCCACCTGCAGCACACAGCCCAAAGTGATGTCAAACCAAATCATGTTAGCATGTGAGCATGTTAGTATGCAGATGTTATCACTAAGCTTTAGAGGACCACAGTGCCTAAGTACACACAGCCTCACAAGCTGTAGGAGGGTCTGGAGACACTTTAGTCTTGTCACTCTAATGTACATTACAGGAAAAGTTACAAGCCTTTTCCCACTGGAACAAGTCGATCAAAATGACTTTATTGTGCTTTTTAATAGTCTGAGTAAATTTGTATACACAGTGAATGATGAAGTTAACCCAGTGTTGCAGAGAGGCTAACGGTGCCAAATGAACTCTCTGCCATATATGTATTCCACACCACTCGCTCTCCATAACCTATTACAGGTTTTTTTCCAGTGCAGCAGCTGGACTCATTGTGCCTTATGAGGAAACTGGCCTTGGACTTTCCTATATATGCATATAATTGCCCTCAGTGTAAATAAGGGGATGTTTCTCAGCACTGGAATCATTCTTCCCTCTTTTTGAAGTGTTTTTGTCCTGTATGTTGCTATGCAGTGACGAGGCTGTCAGAGCCAAACTGGACACTAAGAAAAGAAAAGCAATGACAACCTGGCATCAGTGAGGGAAAGACAAAGATAAGTTACTCACAAAGGAAAATGTTTCAGCCTGCTAGTCAGCAGTAACAGCTTTGGTGGTCATGCAGGATAATCAGATAGCTGTAGGCTAGGCTGAACGTTTTACACCCTGTTAGTTCACATCAGTTTGAATGAAGGAGGGAACAAATTTGGGTTCAAACTATATATTTTTTAAAATGATCAGATCTTTATGAAAGTGACTCAGTTCTTATTCCATAGAGGCAAACAGAGATGAGATTTTTTTATGGGAAGAACTTAGTGAGTTCGTCTTTTCCAGTGACTCACTACGGCCATTAACAGAGAACTAATGAAGAGCACTTGCATAGTTGTGTTGTTAGAAGGGTGCAACAAAACAATGATTAGGTATTGGTTACAGAATGAGGGACACAACGTAACCAAAAGACACACAAATAAGACATAAAAGGACCATATGCTGTCAACACTGTAAGGATTAAAAGATGAAAAATAACCAAAAAGAGCTGCGAATGACAGTACATTAAATCACTACGGTATATTTGTATCCAAACATCTGAAACTCCTGGTTCACCTGAAAATGACTGTAAATATTTTTTTCACGTGTCTTTCTTCAATCTAAGAATTGTGTGTGTGTGTGTGTGTGTGTGTGTGTGTGTGTGTGTGTGTATGTGTGTGTGTGTGTGCGTGCGTGTGTGTGTGTGTGCGTGCGTGTTTGGGGAGGGGTTGTTATTTCTCTGTACCCTGGGGCCCATCGTCTCACATAGTGTCCATATGCTTCTTTTCTTTGCCCGGTGTGATGCATTAGAGCTGAGACTGATGGAGCTCACTCCTCATGTGCTTACCTGTCGGGTGAACAGGATTGCGGTGTCCCAGTACTCAGGGTGTTTGTCACTGTGGTTATTCAGCTTCTTCTGCCAGGAGCAGAAATTGCGCAGAGTCAGGGCTGCATTACTGGAAACCTTTGGTCCCTTGTCAGCTTCATTCGTCACCATGAAGCCCACCACCACTATGTTTATGGAGTTTAAAATGCTCGGGTGCTTATAAAGCCTGGCTGCTACTGACATCAGGGTCAGGAGGTAATGCTTCAGGTCATCCCCGTGAAATTTAGCCATCGACTCATCTGCCACCACAAGCACTTCCACAAATCTAGGAACAGAGGCGAACCTCTTGGACCTCCCTAAGGTTTTCAACACAGTTTCAGTTAAGCCATCATTCTCCAGTTCACTCATGTACTTGTACTTCTCCAGGGAAATGTTGAACTTGGTGACCGGTGTAACTCCACATCTGCTGGTGAAGTTACCGCTGGAGTACAGAATGTGTCTCTTGCGACGGATAACGTGCTGCTTGTGGAAAGAGTTGAATATGTTTCTGTATCCACGCGTCATCGCTGCGTCTTCAGTCGTGGTCTGGCTAATGAAATACTCCATGTCTTTATAGAAGAACCCCCCGCGGAGACCGTTACACAGGCTAAGCGCGGCGAAAGAGTCCGGATCTCCGTTGACATCACCGGAGTGGAAACATTCGCTGAGGTCAGCGGGTACAAGCATGGTGGATGCTGAGGAGTCGTCCTTAGGAGGCACACTACCCGCTGCGAGGAACCCAGCATCAGGCGCAAGCTGGAGATAGAATTCCTGTTTAAATGCACTCAGTCTAATAACAATCTGTCTTTCAATAATTTGTTCCGCACGCCCGTGTAGCTGTTTCCCGTGCTCCAGGAGAACAGGTGTGCACGTATCTACCTCCATGCAATGCATCAGCTTCAAATACAGTAGCAATTTTATAAAAATAAATAAAAAACGAATGAGTAAAGCCATCGTTGCTGCTGCTCAGTGAAGTCCGCACTATGACTTGGGTGCTGTGCGCAATGGCAGCGAGCGCAGCTTGCGCGTCCTTAGAAAACTAAGCACCCGCACTGGTGTCCAGCTTTCTTTCCATCTTGTCTACTCTGACCACCAACTTATCTTAGCCTTTGTGCTTCAGAGTATACCGGTGATCACTGTCGTCTGAAACCTGACTATGTGAGCAAGATTAAGCTCATTGGTCATACGTCTGAGTTTGTGCTGCAGACCACAGCCACTTGTAACTCTCCAAATATTATATGTTCTGCACGGCATGTGTGACAGGAGCACACATGCCCCCTCCCACCGCCCAGAGTGACTACGAGGCGGAAAAGACAAGCAGCAAAGACAAGTTTGATTCGGAGGTTTATGACATTTCCACATTCATTTCAAATGAATGCACCTGGGTCTCAAACTTTAAACACAATTTTACAATTTCTGTAAAAAACCTTGTGATTCCCCTTTCGCTCAATCCAATTATTTAATTTAATAACGTAACAACATAACAACGTTTGCAAAAGCACAGTAAAAAAAACATTAAGACAGAAAATGGCAAAATGCATTAAAATACTACACAGCGGCATTCAAGGAAACGCATTTTGTCTACATATGCTCAAACGGAGGACACGTGTATTAGAAGAGAATTGCAAACTTAAATCTGGGAGAACAGCGACACCTGTTTGCACCTGAACTTCACTGGAACCTTAGCGCGTCCGTGCGCTTGAATAAATATCTTGTGCTCTGTCGCCATCTGTCGCTTAATGTCGAAACTGCGCCTCCGGGATCAGTTTCCATTGTTTACCTACGTTATTCTGGCAAAGTCCAACACAATGGTGCCTGGCAGAACATGAATTCAGTCTTGCAATACAACAGAAGTCATACATACAAAATAATTCTATTTATAAACGTATATTTAAATATCAAAACGTGGGAAATCTGCAGTGCTTTACGGTTTTCCGATAAAGATTCCAAAGTTTATTTGAGTCACTGCTTCGTTTGATTGATCTCTAGTTTCCTGAAAATTTTCTCTCATTATGAAGTATTCCTTGATATTATAAATGTGTCTACATTAAAGGCACATTTTCATAAAACCTACTTGAATTATATTCTTCTTTTACATCTGCTAATAATGTGATTATACGGTGCTCAATGTAGTGGTGAGTTCTCAACACACACACAGTGCGTTTCTCTGTCCAACGGTGCGCTTTTGTTTGGGGGAATAAAGCAAGTCGGCCTTTGTGGAGCGTGGGGGCTTTGGGAATCTGTGGGCACCTGCTACTTACACAGGGCTCCAAAATAAGTCGAATAGCGGACTTCCTGCTATGCATTGTAGGCTACAGATGTCCTGCCGCTGCCATATAGCTCGTCGAGTTAATAATAGGAGTGCGGTTGTCAAGCTATTTCAGAAGGGGGGAGTGTCGGCTCATTGGATCCGTTTTATCCGCGAGTTTCTCATGAAGTACCAGTGGGAGGAGAATTTCCAGCAACGGAGGATATCAAAAATAAACCCCCTTCATGTCAAGAGCGGAACGTATAAATACCCCCGATATGGCCAGTCTGCAGCGGTGCTGGTGAGTGTAACAACAAGACTAAGCTTGGTTGGGGAATAAAACTACAAGTCAGACAGACTGAAATTAACTAGCAGGTAAACTTTGAAACAACAGTGGCTCCACGGTACTGGATAATCCCCTTTAATTTGACAAGATCGCTGATTTTGAGTGGATAGACCACTGTATCGATTGGAGAAAACGAGACACTTACAGAAGGAGACAAAGGACATTGTGACCTAATCTTGATTTTTACTACCTTTGGGTGCCAGTTCATCTGCAGAAGATGTGTGCCACCATGCGTCTGATGGTTTTATCCATATTCGCAATGAACGCGGCACTTTCCATCCCGTTTGAATCAGAGGATATTGTACCTGTTCGGATAAATGGAAGAATGAGCAGTCGCTTTTGGAAAAGAAGCGAGGAACAACCGAGGTTTGTCCTCAGTGCATTTGGCAAGGACATGATTTTAAACCTTGTACCAGACACCAGCTTTATCGCGCCTTCCTTCACCGTACAGCGCATCAAAGCTAGAGATGTTGCTGCTTTACACAGCGTAAAAGGTGCCAAACCTGTCCAGGACGAAGACCTTCAGACAATTTCAATTCAGACAGAGGATAGTGAAGGACAGCTAATGCACTGCTTTTACTCTGGGAAAGTAGACTACGATCAAACCTCGGTTGTGGCTGTCAGCTTGTGCTCCGGGATCTTTGGCTCTTTCATAACACAAGGAAAGGAGTATTTAATTGAACCCAAAATTAGAGGTGACCTAAGGTCAGAGTCTACAGAGCAGCTGCATGTCATCAAGAGGAGGACACTCACCGAAAGTCCTGGTGTCTCCCTCCTGTTTGATCACGCAGCCGAGGAGCGCGGAGTGGGGAAGCACAATGGGGAAAGTTTTACGCACGGCTACAATGACGCGCAGATGGAACCTCGCCGGAGACGATTTGTTTCCGCGCCACGGTTCATAGAGACGTTGGTGGTAGCAGACTCAACCATGACCCACTTTTATGGAGATGAAATAAAGGTCAGACACAATTAAGTCATTCTTTCCTGCACACTGAATTTATAAGAACTTAAATAAACCGTTTAAATTTCGCAATTTCACACCATAAACAATTGTTCAATAAACACATTCTTGAAGACGTCACTTTTTTTCCTTGTGATTTTCCCATCCTGACTGCTAAGTCAGGATTCATAGCCTAGGAAATATAGTAGCAGGGATTTGTTTTTTTGTGCTGCTTCATAAAATAGTTTTGGCAACGAGAAAGCTTGGGAGGAAATATGTGGGCTCCCTGTTTTGCAGAGGCTGAGAAAGAGGTCAGGGAACAGAAATGCAAGCAATGCTGGACCACATTCCTCAAGACTTTGTCATTTCAGAGCAGATCCTTAGCATCATCCAAGGAAAATTCATTTAAAATATCAATTCTATTCTGACTCAACACACTACTTCCATACATCAAATAGACTCTTTTGGTGCCATATGTTGTTCTGTGTGAGACACACTTTTAATATATGGTGTTTTCATGTAAAAGATTAGCCTTGATCACTCATCAGTATCAGGCCTAGGTTATGGTTCTAATCGGGAAGATATTAAAAATTAAGATAGTTCATGACCCTACTAAAAAAGCACATATTGTAGTCTCAGCTGCAAACTGGTTTTTTCGACAATAAAAGTCACAGGTAATCAGGCACCAGGGTCAAGTGCATAAAGATTAAACTGAATAATCAGTTAAATATTGCCTTTTATTACAAATCAGATTGTATTAGAATTTTCATTCATGTTACCCTTATTTTGTAGGAGAAGGAGCACTTCATTTGTCATTTGGAGGCCCTGTGTCTCTGTGGGTGTGTCTACAGCACATGTGGAAAACCATTCTATGGGGGAATAAAATCCAAGCCTAGAGAAAGTGATTTCAGCAAGGCTGGTGGACACACGGCACAATCCACTACATTTATTATTAGCATTACTGGTGCTCGGCAAAAAGAGAGCATGACAGTGCTGTGGAAAACCATGCCCAGGGGACAGTTTTTACTGAATTATAAATTTAGAAGAAGACAATTTGGCATAAAATAAGGATCCAAGTTTCCTGAAACAGAAAAAAATTGTTTGGAAAGGACAAAGATATGTTTTGAAGAATTTAATAACACTGTTGTTCCTTAATAGGTGACAACAGTATTTAAATTATAATTACCCCATTTCAGTACATACAGGTAATAAATGCTAAAAAACATTTTTGTACTTATTACAGTAGAAACACAAGCCTGTACTGGACGAAGATGTACCTGCACCTCTTCACCATGCCCCACTGCAGTCTAAGCCATTTAAACGTTTTGTGAATGATGTTTTATCCTGTCCTGTCTCTCCTCTTCCGTAGCAGTACATTTTGACCCTGATGTCAATGGTTGCACAGCTTTACAAACACCCCAGCATAAAGAACTCTGTGGACATGGTAGTGGTGAAGATGTTGGTGGTAGAAGATGAGGAGGTCGGCCCCGAGATTTCCAGCAATGGAGGCATGGCTCTAAGAAATTTTTGTTCCTGGCAGCAGCTCTTCAATCCATCGAGCCAGAGGCACCCAGAGCACTATGACACTGCTATGCTGTTTACTAGAGAGGTGAGTGGCACAATGAGTCTCACCAATATAAGATACCATCATCTGCATAATGTTACAAATGTGTGCTTACAACATTGAAACAGAGAAGTTCAATCTGACCAAAGAAAAGTCAACGTCCCCTCACTAGCTTTTTCTGGAGGTTTTACAGATGTTTGCTGAATAAACCCTGTCTTCCAAACATCATGTTCCCAATTGCATTTACATCTCTGTAGGGAATTTAATCAGCGAGTGGATTATGTTCCGATGTAAATTGTGTTGTATGTGTTGTGTTTTTTTTAAAGGAGATAAACATATGACTTAAGCCAGTGTTACGTTTTTATCTATTGAGCCAGACCACACGCTTTTACCAACCATAACCATGTGCTACAAGTGGTGGAATATGACTGTATTGAATATTATTTGAAGAAAAAAAAACATAGTTTGAAAAGAGGTCATATTGTATGTCATTGACTAGGAGTCAGCAGGCGGGTGCACAATGACAAATTCACATCCAACAATGAAGACATAATGCAGGTCATGTGATCACAGTGAAAACATTCAATTAGCAAACTGTGGCTGAAATCTCTGGGAAAATCTAATAAGAGGCCCTCTAGTTAAATGTTAAAATGTTTATTAAAAGTGAAACAACAGTGCCATGCGAATTGATCTTTGGGACATTTTGTACTAAAAGAAGCAGAAGTATCATATTGAAAGTTTTAGGACCAGGGAATGCTGAATGTTTATAGTATTTGGACATACAACTGTAATTTAATGAATAAAATTAATGATTTTTTTTTTTAATAAAGAATAGGTATTCCAGCAACTTCAGTCCATGGTTTTGGTTTACTGGCCTGTAGATTTGTTGTTGGTTCAGTCTCACTACACTTATTAGTTTTGTTTCCAGCAGCAACTCAAACCAATTTTTTTCAAAAATTGGCTCTGTACTAGTGGGCAGCACGAAATAGAAGACAGACAAAGTTCGGGGGATGCATTTAGAACATACAGATACAGAACCACACATACAGAGTGCTTTACAGTCCACTCAGCCCTAGTAGTCGGGTATATTTCATTTTCTGTTCAGAAGGTAATAACCCAATGAGGATGAGTCATGAATTAAGCCCTGGTGGAATTCAGTTCCCAGCCAGCTGCAGAACTTGGTGTGGTTTCAGAGGCAGAGGACGCAACCACACAATTCTCCAAAGTGTTGTACAGTAACACAGGTGGAATTTAGGGCCAGTTGTGTTTGGTGGGGGGTCCCAGCTGGAAATTAGCCTGGGGGCCAGTTGTTGTCATACAGCATGGTGTCTTAAAGCAATGTGTGAGATTAGGAAATAAAAACAAGGTAATAAAGAAAAAGCTAATTTTTGGTTAATTTAGAGAGGCAGATTCCTGCCTGTACAGCGAGAACCATCATTCTGATTTTCCAACCAGAGAAGATGTAATCAGATTCCAAACATACTGTGCTTTTATGGAAGTTGGGAAAATAGCTCACAGGTCCCCGGGGTTTGAGTTGTGATTGGCTAGTTCTGCTGTGTTTGGCTGCCTTCTTTCATTTGGTATGTACATGTTGATAAGGTGTTAGCAGTCAGTACATCAGGCAAGAAACGTCTCAGTTATTAATTTGTTAGCTAAAATGTTCTGGTTGTGGCTCCATTTGATGACAGGCTTGGCATTTATCCGCCTGATATATACTGAGTGGCGTTAGTATGTAAATCTGACCCTGGATCAGGGAAAGTGATGAACAAAACATATGGCTCTTTGCAGTCTTGCATTGGAGTTGTTTGAAACTATCATTCAGGAGCACCTTTTATTTGTTTTTTTCTATTTCCGTGGAGATACTCTTTGAAATGTACTGTATCTGATAGAAGGTTGCAAAGTTCATAGTTCCATCACAAATCAGCCCTGACAAGATGAAGCCACTTTAAATGGTCAGGGCTAGAGCATGCGGACGGGTCAGGGTTGAAAATGTATGCCATGTATTACATAGCCACAAGAGAAGGCTACTGCAATGGACTATTGGGAAACTCAAAACTCACACTCTGTTGCATGTAGTGGAAACATTGTTGTCATAGATTTTTGTCGTCTCAGAATTAATTTGTGTTTGTGTGCCTGTCTGCAAATGCAATACTGTGGCTTCGGCCCATACATTTTGCTGTGTGTCTGCATAGATGAGTGACAGATGCTGTTGGGGAACAGTGTGTACAAACACACACTTAGCTGTGTTTAACTGCAGATCCAAATCCAGATGTGTTTTAAATTACAGAGGGCTCTGCCTTGTGGTTTTCTGGGGCTGAGACGAGGCCATGGAAGTGTCCGTCTCCATCCTACACATACAGGGAACAACCTCAGATACACCACGCTGTTCATTTTCCTACTTCTGGACAGCTGTTGCATGCTCACAATTTTTATTTGTTTTATGACTGAAACACAGAGCAACATGTTTGTGTCTGTGGAGATTATTGGTCATCGAGGTCATAGTATTAGTGCTTATCGAGGGAAGCTGGATTTGCTCTAACTTTTATGTGAAAGGAGACAAAGAAAGGGAGATAAAATTACTTCAAAAACCTGAAGAAAGTTCAGATGTAAGACATTGAACTGAATTGCATAGAAGACAACAGATTTTTAATTTCAGTAGAAAATGATCCTTGACACTGAGACCTTGAATCCAAACAGTTGTTGGTGGTATGCAGCTCTTACTGTATGTGGATTCTGGATGGTACATCACTGATGATTAATGAAATGCCATTCCACTGGCTTACGGCACCTAATGGTATTTCTCATTTCCCTCAGATGTTAAACTGTTTAGTGTTGATATTTGTCACTGTTGATTATGATACTTAAATGCTGTGAGTGACTTGCAGTATGAATGGTATGTTCCACCAGCTTCAGTATTTTTTGGCTTGTTGTATGTTAAAGATATCATTTAGGAAACCCATTTATAGCATTTATTGCATTGGCGACGACTGCCTTTAATGAGCAGTTATCACTAACATGAGAATGGCTAAATTACTGTATGCTGTTTTTATGTGTCACTAGTAATATAAAATTTTCACAAAAGATTTGAGAATTGCAAAAGTCTTACAGTCTTTAAAGTCTCCCATCATCTTCATCATGATCGTCTCTCTTCTTGTGTTGCAGGACATCTGTGGACAGAAGAGCTGTGACACACTGGGCGTGGCTGACGTTGGGACGATGTGTGATCCCAAGAGAAGCTGCTCAGTAATTGAAGACAACGGCTTGCAGGCTGCCTTCACAGCTGCACATGAGCTTGGTCAGATTCAATTTACTGTGTGTTTTGGGCACAGCATTTACAAAACTCCTTCTGTTATACATAGCTTTAAGGTCAAATGTCCTCTTCCTCTTGTCTGGCTGCAGGTCACGTTTTGAGTATGCCTCACGACGACTCCAAGACCTGTGAGAAGCTGTTTGGAAATCTGGGAGGACATTACCTTATGGCTCCTCTGTTTGTCAGCTTCAACAAGACAGCACCGTGGTCTCCCTGCAGCGCTCTCTACATCACTGAGTTCTTTGACAACGGACATGGTAGGAAACAGTTCAGGTGGCTCTCTGTAGCTCTGTTAAGAATCATTCAGAGACAAATAAATTCACAAGAGTTTAATTATAGCTTTCCTGCTTAAACCTGTTGCTCACCTTAAATTATATGTTCCAAAGGTACTTAATAAATCATCTTTTTTAACTCTCTCCATCTCTTTGCCCCCATCTCCCTCCATTGCTTCCTCTCTCCCATTTCATGTTGTGTATCTTGTATTGTTTATATTCTTCCTAGTCCTATCAGTGAACCTTCTTTTCCACTGAGTCATACTATGGATTTCTTCCTGTTCTCCACCTCCCCAGCCAAAGACAACAGCTGGTGTCAGCATAAAATGTTCTTCATCAATTGAAAAAATGTCAGCAAACACTTATGTGGCTGGGAATGTTCGTTCCAAACTGAGGACGTCATTGACAACTCCAGACAAAAGCTTATTGAATGTTATAAAGAATCATTAGTGGAACATTGAGTAAATTCACATTTAGAGTAGCTTTCACAGCCCACATTCAAAACGCTGCGGTGCCTCTAAAAGTGCACCACATTAGCTGGATTTAAATTATCCCTTTTTTTTTTTTTCAGGACATGACTTGTCCTGAATATTTTCTTCTCTTGTCATACCACACACAAAGAGCACCACATTTACACTTGTCCCAGTGCTGCAAAGTCTATAATCTCCATAGACCACAAAACAGTCAATCTCAAACAGTGCTGCTTTGTATTGTTACCTCAGGGGACTGCCTGCTAGATGTCCCAGAGAGCACCATGCCATTACCAAAGGAGCTGCCAGGCACCAAGTATAGCCTGGACCAACAGTGTCAACAGATTTTTGGAGAGGAGTTTGTCCACTGCCCCAACACCTCAGACAGTGACATCTGCAGCCAGCTTTGGTGTCAAGAGGATGGGACAGCACAGTGCTCCACAAATAATGGCAGCTTGCCCTGGGCTGATGGCACTCCTTGTGGCTTCAACGGCACCTGTCTCAATGGAGCATGTATGTCAACACAGAAGGTGATGCAGCCGCCGGTAAGACGACTCCTTTATCAAGTTATCAACTGACAAATTAAACTATGAAACAGGTGAAAGAAAAGAAAAATCTAAACTCTTCTGATTAAAAACAAAAACCTGAATTTGTTAGTGATAAAATACACTATTTGTTTTGCTGCTACAGCTTCAGTTAGTCTGGTATGACCAGTAGCTTATCATGGCTAATGTTCGCAAACTTGTGTGTTTGGGCGACTGTGGCACAGGAAGGTAGAGCGGTTGTCCACCAATCTCATAGTTGTTGGTTCAATCTCCACCTCCTCCAGTCACATGTCAAAGTGTCCTTGAGCAAGACATTGAACCTCAACTTAGTTGCTCCCAGTGAGTGTTGCCCAGCTGCTGCGTGAATGGGTGAATAAGAAGCAGTGTAAAGTGCTTTGAGGGCCAATAGGTAGAAAAGTGCTATATAAGTGCAGACCATTTACCATTTGTCTGTATAACTGACACCACTGAGTCAGGCAGTTTGTGCAATCTGAACCATGCTGCTCAGGGATGAGATTCCATAGCATTTATTAAAATCTATTTCTTCTAAATCCCTTTTTAAAACTGTTTAAATCGCATTAAAAAAAGTTTACTGACTAAGTTTTAGTCAGTACAATAGAAAAATAAAAACAATAAATTGTTAAGCGTAATTAAAAATAAGATTTTGGTATGTTGTAATGTCACATTGTGCATGGTAAAAATCACTAATTCCTCCATGTGTCATATCATAACTATGTAGTTGCAAGATTAAAAACCAAAAGAACAAAAATTATGATTTTTTTTTTCTTATATTGCCCATAATAAAATATATTAATGTTGAAGAATGTAGCCTCTTCTAATAACATTAATAACACAATTGGTTGATTTAATTGTGTTCAGGGACCAACTCTGGAGGGCTGTGCTGCTGTTGCTGCATGGTTCAAAACATCTCAGTGACAATAATCATAGTTTTTTTACAGAATGTGGTGGAACACTGGTGCACAACACTTTTTTTTAAAATTAACTTTTGTGTGAATGCCTGTGTCTTCTTACTACACTCATGAGGTGCATAGAAACACAACTCCAAAATAATGATCATGTTGCTTCTGCTATGCAACTATGAAACATATTAGTCAAATTAACCTTAAAACTGCATTATATTCCTTTTCTTGAAGTTTTTGACGGATTTTTGCTGGATTGGTAACGTTACGTTTTATTGTACTTTCACAACGACTATCTGAAGTGCTGAGCAGAACTTAGCAGAGCACCTTGATGCATCATCAGAGTAGGTGATTAGGGCCAAAATTCATTCCTCATTCAGTGCAACAATGGATCAGTTTATTGGACTGAAAGAAAGACTAACTTGGCGAGATTTGAACTTTATTTTATATGATGCACAGTGTTAGTAAACTCCACTCTGAAGCCTTTTGTTATCTTCAGATCCAGTTTGGAATGTAGTTTCACAAAGAATGATTGTGGATTTTGTCACACATGTTTACAGTTTAACACATCAGGAAGAAATGCTTATATAGTCGGTATAAACAGGATAATGCATTAGAATAATCTTTGTTGTTTAAAGACCAACATTAAAAAAACATCTGAAACTATCCTTTAGGACTAAAACTTTACTCATAAAAGGATGTTACCATAAAACTGCATGAGAACTGCCTGTAGGCTTGACTTAATCACTTCCTTGAACTCCAGTGCTTATTTACTCAGAAATAGAATGATCAGATTTGTAGTCATAAAGCTATAAAACTGTCTTCCTCTGCAAACTCCCATGCTATTTTCCTCTGGGTTTTTGAAATACACAGAAAATTTGATTTTTCAGTTATTTAAACCTGATGTGTTTTGCAGCATAAAGGGTTCCTGTTATCTCAATTTATGTCAGTTAGTCTGTAAATCTGTCAGTTAGCATTTTACTCAACAACATGTGGTTTAAAATTGTAATTGTATATTTTCTTCCTCAAGTTAATTATAGCATTTGTCGATTTAAACTTTTTTACAGGGGTAAACTAAATTGGTGATCAAAACAAAATTCTGGCTAAATAGACTAAATCTACAGAGTTTTGTATTTTTAGAATGTAATCAGTATGTCTCAATGATGCTTTTTGTATTTTTTTAACAACATTTATAGTGTCACCTGCATTAAGTTGACTATTCATTTTAGGTCTTATTTTAGGTTGACGTGGTTGACTTCTTGTTTTCACCTTGTGTTATGATCACACATCTGTTAATAAATCCAGATGTGGTGGTAGTCGGGATGTTGCCGACTACCACTGTTGGACCAGCTGGTATGAACACTCAAGCAAACACACACACACACACAAACTTGCACACAAAGCTGTAGTACTGCAGGTTCTCTGTCTGCGAGTGACACATATAACAGGAATGTGGGTAAAGGCAGACAGCAGGCGTGTGCCGAGCTTCAACACAGAATCTCACTGGAGTCGCTGCACGCCAACATGCTGTGGGGCCTCAAACCCAGAAGCCCAGACTGTGGTTTGGAAGACACAGCTTAGATTGCTTTTGGCACTGGGCTTTAACCAACTACTCATACTGCTTTCTCTTCCCTCTTTTCTTGTGTTTTACTGCAGGTGGTTGTGGATGGCGGTTGGAGCTCGTGGGGACCGTGGCAGCAGTGCTCCAGAACATGTGGAGGTGGGGTGGAGTTCTCCTATAGGGAGTGTACTGACCCTTTGCCTCAGAATGGAGGGAAGTACTGTGAGGGACAGAGGGTTCAGTACCAGTCCTGCAACACTCAGCCCTGTGAAAACAACGAAGGTGAGAGTTAGCACTATGTTTTAAAATACTTAAAGATGTTGATAGGCAGAATTTTTATTTTTTATACTTTTTAATCCAAATGCAAAGCACTTCATTTTTTGCTACACAGATAAAACACAATAATTCTGCAGAATTATGTCTAATGAAAAAAGACTTCATTAATCATCATCATCATGTAACAAAATTGACAACAATCCAAAGCCTAGAGAAACTTACTAAGTTTCTCTAGGCTTTGGATTTTTAACAAAATTGACAACAATCCAAAGCCTAGAGAAACTTACTAAGTTTCTCTAGGCTTTGGATTTTTGCCAATTTTGTTAATGATGTGTCACATTAGACCAAGAAAATTAGAAATAATTCAGAAAATGCATTGGTTATCAAAGGTGTTACTGGTTCATTTTTCTGTTAATCAGCTAAGTGACAAGTCATTTCAGTTTGATTAAGCTTGTTTAGTTTACAAATTATTTGGTATAGATTAATGTATTTCCTCTGCACACCGACCTCCATCTGTTGTCCAATTTCTCTTTAAACTGTAGGGAAGAGTTTTAGAGAGGAGCAATGTGAGAAGTATAATAGCCCCAACTACCTTGACTACAACAGAAACATGAAACACTGGATCCCAAAGTATGCTGGTGTTTCCCCCAGAGACAGATGTAAGCTGATCTGCAGGGCCAGAGGCAGCAGTGAATTTAAGGTGTTTGAATCCAAGGTACAGTCTGTGCACCTAACATCAGAGCTCATACTTAAAGACATTTTGCCAATGCATTTAGTCCACACTATAGCTCACCGAAATTGATTTGGTGCTGTCCACTCAAAATAATTTTGTTTTATGTTTGCATTTTTAAAAGATCATAAACATTATAATATAACAATAATAAAAATAACGTATAACAATAATGTAACAGTGTTTAAGCATCAAAGTTGTTTCAAAATGACATGTAAATCTGACATGACCAAGAAATTTGCTGAGGTAATGTCTCCATGGAAAACAACGATTCACTGCAGTGGGAGACAAAATTGGTAAAATTATCAATTCTGTGAAAAAGATACTTGCTGACCTCAAAACAATAACTTGAAAACAACATATTAATTAAACCGTCTTGCTTTTTATGGAACTTTATCCTACAATCTTGTATGTTGATGCAATAAAGTCTTCGACAATATGGGCATTACCTGACTTTAACCTGTATCCTCCTATATCATGGTTATAAAGCAGACTTCAAAAATTTGGGAGTTATGGTTTTGCCACAGTTTTTTCCAGCCTCATATAGAAAAGCTCAATTTGATAGTGATGTAGCAAGACTATCTAAAACATGTCACAAGATCCAACGATGCATATAATGTTCTACAGTCACTGGCCACTATATTAGGTAAAACTAAGAAATTATAACATGGTGAAAGAAGAATTTATGGCAGAGCTGCTGTATTAGTTTGTAATGGATTGTACAGGTGTACCTAATAAAGTGGTCAGTGAGTGTATATTTCAAATATGGTTTTCACTGCATCTTAAAATGTGATATAAGCTACATGCTAGAAATTTACTGAGCAAACATGTGATGTCAGATTCACATAATCATGCATTTTTGTGAATCTGCTTCACATCTGTAATTGCATTTGTTGTGTCAATGCAGGTGATTGATGGGACAACCTGTGGCCCTGACACTACATCACTGTGTGTCCAAGGCCAGTGTGTGAAAGCAGGCTGTGACCAGGTGATTGGGTCCAACAAAAGAGTGGATAAATGTGGAGTGTGTGCAGGAAATGGGCTCACCTGCAGAAAGATCACAGGCTCCTACAGCAAATCAGCGTAAGTGGTAGAACAAAACACAAAGAAAATGGTGCATGTGAAAATTATCATAACAGTTACTTGTAGTTACACTTAATATGATATTTACTGAAATGCATGTATGCTTTAGGCTTTCATAATAGTTGCTTGATAAAAAAAGAATGTAGAGGCTTTTTTTGTCAAACTATGGTGGAAAAAACACTGCACAATCAGCTGCCATCATCATTATAAGCAAACTAGTTCTGGGTCATATTTGAGCCTCTTTATACTTTGAACATTCTGTAATTGAAATGATTAGATTTGCTTCCTTTGGTTTGCTTACCTACTTGGTAGTGTTCTTAAGCAGTTGGAGTAATTATTTTGGACAAAATTGACTGAATAGTTTCATTTGGGTTTGCACGTGTAATACTGCCATTGACTCTTAGTTATTTTTTAAAATTTTAAACACTTGAATGACGATAAAGCTTTCAACACCTTAATTCCACAACTAGTTACAATATTTTACATCCAATTTTTGGGTAAATTATCAGCGTTTTTAGCAAGTTTACATAAGTCTTTGGGTTTGAATGTGTTTATTAACATTGCAACTGAAACACATACACATTATCTATTTTAGCATTATACCAAAACTCTAGGTTTTGGTGTCTGTAGCTTTAAATTTAAAAGAGCGAAAGCCCCTTTCACCTTTTTGCAAAAGCTCTGCTAAGTTTGTGAATAAGGGTCAGAGAGAACTGGCCTGTTCATGCACATTAGTCTCCAAAAATTAAGGAAACCTAAAAGGGAAGAGTGGATTTTTTTTGTGTGTATTTGTTTTTTTGGATATGCCACAAACTAACTCTAACCCTACACACACCGGAGACCCATGTAAATGTACCCAAATAATTAAAAAGTGGGTTTTGCATAGGGACCTTTAATAGTTTATCTAGTGGGTTCCAGGAATAACAGTTTAAGACCAGCAACAACCAATATATATATTGGTCTATCAATATGTCGCATATACCAAGCGGCATATTGATAGACCAATATATATATTGGTTGAATAACAGTTTAAGACCAGCAACAACCAGTATATATATTGGTCTATCATATGTTGCATATACCAAGCGATATATTGATAGATAGAAGTAAGATACTTTAAAGAGTTAGATGAAAAGATCAATGTCAATCTAAAGACAAGCTTAGCTTAAACACAACTGGGCTAGCTGTTTTCTTTGTGCTGAGGCTGATTTTCTCCTAGGTCCAGCTGTACTCTCCTAAAAATTTACCGTACTACTTCAAACAAATCAAAGTCTCTACATGATCTAAATCCATATCTTGCTCTTTTCCTCCAGCTATGGATACAATGACATTGTCACAATTCCCATTGGGGCCACCAATATCGATGTCAAACAACGGAGCCACAGAGGAATCAAACATGATGGGAACTACCTGGCTATAAAGAGAGAGAACGGTGGTTACATTCTCAATGGTAACTTTTCAATATCCACTATGGAGCAGGACATTCTTGTGCTGGGGGCAGTGCTGAAATACAGCGGCTCCTCCACCACGTTGGAGAGGATTCAGAGCTTCAGGCAGTTGAAGGAAGCTATCACTATCCAACTCCTGGCCACTGCAGGGGTTGACAACCCTCCTAAAGTCAAATATACTTTTTTCATACCTAGAGATGTGACTTTTAATAAATCCAAGGAGAAAAAGGACTCATCACAGTCTTTGCATGTGATCTATCCCTTTGGTGAACCAGAATGGGTGCTGGGAGAGTGGTCTGAATGCTCCAAGAGCTGCAACTCTGGGTGGTCCAGGAGGAGCGTTGAATGCCGAGACAGTGCAGGATTTCTCGCTAGTCAGTGCGACAAAGACCTGAAGCCCATGGACATCAGACCTTGTGGTGATCTGCCATGCCCCATATGGCAAATGGGACCTTGGTCTGCCTGTTCACGAACTTGTGGCCTGGGAGAGCGCCACCGCAGTGTCTTCTGCATAGACTACACTGGGAAGACTGTTGAGCCAGAGAAGTGTGATCCAAACAAAATCCCTGCAACAGTCTCTAGAGAATGTCTCAATCATGAATGCTTATGAAGAACTTGAGTACAGTGAACTTTAGTAACCAGGGATAGATTATTGAATAGGCATACCAGGCCAAAGTATAAGGGGACTACATAAGTACTACAACCATTCATAAAATGACCACAAAGAAATGCAAAATAATTATCAGACATAAAACAACCATAAAGAGATGCAAAATAATTCAAGATTCCATAAATTGACCACAAAGAGATACAAAAACCCAAAGAGATGCAACGCCATAACAGACATAAAACCTGCTATCATAAAAATTACCACAACGACATGAAAAATAACAAGAGAATGAAACAAAACAACTAAAGTAACACAAAAGGATTATACAAATACACAAAATGACTATAAAGAGATACAAAACAACTCTAAAAACACAAAACATCCACAAAAAGATGCACAATGACTACAATATGCCTTTCAAATAGTTACAAATTGACTATAAAGTAACACAGATATGAGGTCTGGGTCATAGCAGATGGGACTTTGGTCTGCCTGCTCATGAACATTTGCAGCCAAGTCAAACGTCACCACAGTGTCTAATGCATATGCTATCCAGACAAGTACAATCTGAATAAAATCCAAGAGCTAGTCTCTGGAGAATATCCTCAGTGGGACTGCTTAGGACGAACACAGTGAACATTCCTATTTTGGTCTGACAGCATTTTCCACACACTGTCCTGTAAAATATGAATATGTAGCTCATTTGTACCAGCGGCAAATAATGACAATATACATACTTCTGTTTGGTGACATCTTGCAGTTGTGGTAAACTTGGCTATCATGTAGCATTTAGACACTCAAAACCTTATCAGGAGGAGGTTTGTGTGGTCAGATGGGTCAGAAAACACAGGACTTTTCCACAGGAGACTGGAGTACGGTCAGGAGACTAGGTCTGGCCTCTGGTATGTGGACAATCTGATTGTACGCAAGTCTAAAACCAAGTGTAAACAGGATGTCTAAGCTGTTTCAGAGATCCTAACAATTTTGGTTCACTTCTTAAATGTTTGGTAACATTTTGTAACTTTTGTAGTCTGGTGTCTTGCTCCTTTGTTGAATGTTTGGGGGTGCCCAGGGCCTTTTGTCTCATAATATGTCCATCTGGTCACATTAAGTTACATCCAGGTCATATGCCTGAATTTTATTTTGTCATCTTTTGTTGACATTTGACAACCACTATTGAAATTTAAAACCAATGGATATCTACCTCATGTGATGTATGTATAGATGCTAGATAAAGGTGCTGCATGTGTGTTTTCTCCAGAATGAGACATTTTCTAACCCCACTTTAAACTAAATCTAATATTTTAAATAAGGCATGGTATAATATACAGTTTTTCTTAGGTAGTGATTTAAATTGGGGCTAGAACAATGGTATGAAACCTGCTGTCAAACAACAGTACCATCTAAATATACCTCCAGTTGTCCTCTACAGCACACAACCCCATATAGCTTTGATCGAGCCATGTACCTGTTTTTGAGGTAGATACATTCAATAGAGGCATTTCAATTTTAAGCTTTTGGGAAATGCTTCCATGTTTGATTGCTTGTCTTCTCTACACATACAAAAATATTATTTCATTCTTCATTTTGTTGAAGATGTCATATTTTATATTGTAAAAATGTGCATATTTGATGTATGTGAAAAGCATCAACTGAAACCTAAACTGCCAATATTTGGACTTTAAAATGTATCAGTCTTAGCCTACATTAAATTGTGTCAGTGCCAAGTTTCATATAAATTCTAACAAATGGAATCTAAGTTTACATGCTGTGTAAAATGTTTAGCCTTGATAATGCCAGGCAATGTCCCCCTGCCCTATAGTTTCAGTTCATCCAAGTCTATTATAATGCATTTTGGAGGAACATTGGTACAAATCATGTGCAATGCAACACATGCATCTTTGGAGGTGTAATTAGTAATAATTAATTAAATGTTACGTGATAAACGTTCTATCAATTGTGTATATAAAAAATAACATTAATCTTATTCATCTTCAAATTTTTATGTGTTAATGCATCATATGCAAATATTCACAACTGTTTTCAGACTATTGATTTCTTCATTCCTATTGTTAATTTACAGTATGTTATTAAATAAAAGAGATGGAGAATTAGGGCCATATCCCTTCAGTGAAGGACCATGCTATGTCATCATTACAGCTTCCTTTTAAGCTATTTATTTTTATAAAGTTTTTACATTGAACGTGTTATTAACATGGCAGATGCTGCTGTTTTTGAGATTTTTTTGTCTATAATAATGTTCAAATAAACACATTTATGACAATACTTCTTTTACTGATTCTTATCCTCCTTGACAACCATAAGGTAACTTTGTGCAACATTTGAGGAATCAAATGTCCGCATCAAAATCACTGTAAAACTCTGGTTGGTCTTCCTCTACTGAGGCCAAAGATTAATTACTTGAGAAATTCTGTGTTCAGACTTGTAAGTGTAAATCAACAATCATGTGCCATTGTAAGGAATATGCATATGTTAAGAAAATGAGACATTTCAAACAAATGTGGATTTTTAGCTACAACACTATATTAGACAATGTAGGACACTAAAACTCAAACTCACTGGCATGCTTTACAAACTGAAACCTTTAAAGATGCTTGGTAAAATCCACCTACATTGGAATAACTGGAGTAATGTCTCAGAAAGAGCTATATAAAAATAGTAGCTGTGGTCAGAGAGGAACCTCAGTTTAAAAAGCAACAACTTTGATTTAATATCCTGTGCTTATGCCAGTTATTTTGTACTATTTTCAGCTGAAAGAGCTTGATAGATGTGAAAATCCTAATGAGCTGCAAATAGCAGTATGGCCACAATAGACTATCCTTTTTGAGAATTAGGAATGCTCTTTTTCTGTTCTAAAATCCTGTTCTAAAAATTCTGTCTTAATTATTATTATTATTAATAATAATAATCATTATTACTCTTATTACTATTATTATTATTATAAATAATGATTTATAATGAATAATGATTATATTGGCAAAAAACACACAATCCAAGGAAACAGAACTTACATAAAGTCAGGTAATACAGAAGGATTTCAGAAAATACATACAACATCAGGTTTCTGGATTGTCAAGGAATTGAGATACATACAAATAACATTTTCTAAAATTCTAAATTCACAGCACAAAAAAGATATGTACATGTTCTGATTAGTTTCACATATCAATAGAACGTGATTTTCCCCCTAATAGTGTGAATTCCTGAGCACTGAGTTCTGTTGTATGTAGCTGTGTGACTTCCTGTTTCTTACAGTAGTGTACGTTGAATCGTGCGCGCTGCATTGTGGGGATACAAACAGCGCAGAAAGCAGGGAGCACAAAGGAATGAAAATAGCAGTTCGACAACTTTAAACGCCAGGCTGCTGTGATGTGAATTCGTCTGCGCCTTATTAAAGCTGTGCGTTTTGACTGCTGGCAGGCTGACAAGTGCCTGAGAAGCGCAGGGAATGTGAGTGAGCGGAGCGGAGCGGCAGGGTGCACCGCTGTCTCCGACTACTGCTGCTTTCGGTCAGCTGAGCTGTTTGCATCCCGAGGCCCAGCCGTCAATCCAGGCATCTTCTCATAAGGTAACATCCTTTTGTAAACTGTTGATAACGCTTAACACAGACTCCACGCATGCATCCTGTTAATTTGCTATCTAAACAATGATAAGGGCAAAGAAACCAACTTATAGTGCTGTGTTGTGTCGGTAGTACTAGCTTGGTAGCTAACGACAGCTAGCTAACGTGCAGCAGCTGCGTCGATTCTGCAGGTCCCCACGTTTAATCGGAAATGTGCTTTAATTGGCTTCAAAATAAAAGGTAAATCTAATGAATAATTCTATCCTTGGTCGTGTACAGATTCTGTTTTGTATATAATAATGGTCGTAACCCTAATACATTTGAGGAGGAAAGTGACTATAATACAATATCAAGTATTTTTGAAATAAGTAATAACTGTATAAAATAAAATAATAATACTTAATATTTATACTTAAAAGTATAAATTGTTTCTGAATCAGTGTTACATTTCAAAGATCAGAGACATCATTAATGATAACTGTATCCTGACAACGGGTAAAAAATACCGCATTTAAAGTATTGCGATATTTGAGCACCGCTGAATGTGGTTTAAGAAATGAAAAAAACATTTTCTTTGCCTATCGCTTTATTTTGGCAGGTGAAACCGGATGTGTTTACTGTCTCCTATCAGGTTTGACGTATCAACTAGATTGTTAGCTAGTGTTTGCTAAAGTAATTGTTGTTGGAAACAAACGTTTAGCAACTTGTCCACTAGATATTTAACACGACTTTAACACATTAAGCCTTTTTTCTTTCTGTGTGCACTGAGACGCACTATCATCCCTCCTTAGCCTGTTTTGACCAAGTGCCTGTGGTTACTTGCTAATATAGTACGTGATGTAAACATACAGTACGTGCTGTATCAGTATCAATATAAAATGATTTTCGTTCATTTGTGTATATACGGTTGCCATATTGTCTGGCGCTTAATTACTTGATTCGATTGCTTAATTCGTTATTGTATAAAATGGCCCGTTTTTAGATCAAGAATTTTTCTTTGAGAAGTTGCAAGCTTCTACTTTTCTTCCTAAATTGATCAGAAAAAAGCATTTTTCTAATTATTTACTTGTCTTATCTTGCAACTGTACCATGATACAAATAGGAGATAAAGATTGCCTAATTCTTTATGCATATTTGAACCACCACAAGAATCAATCAACAAATTAAAAGACTGTAAGATTTAGAGGAAAGAAAGGATGTAATTTATCTCAGAGGTCAAAGTTTATAACAAATGGTCTTGACATTTAGCCATCACTACTTTCACAAGATCACGTACCTTAAAAAAAACATTCCTTTTTATCAGGAAGAAGTAGAGATCATGTACCTAAATAAATTCCACTCAGGAGATATTCCAGTCATGTGAAAACCCCATGGTGGAATTAAAGCTTTTTTCTGTAAGCTATGTTTGCTGTTTCAGACACACTCCTGTTGCACCATTGCAGCCCAGGTTTATAATTCACTTCAACTTTACTGAGCCAACATAGCTCAAGAGAATTTTCCTTTGGTCTGTGTTTGTCTGAGGGGGAGCGTGTTCTCCCTGCGAGAGCCCCTTGACTTGAACTTTTGTTTGATGGAAAATCTCATGCCTCAGAGAATCCACATGCCTTGCAGACAGCTGCTGAGCATCCTGTAGCGCACTGGCCTCCACTTGGTTCTGGCTTGCATTGCTGTGCATCTGCTTTGATTGTTGTTACATAACTTGACATTCTGTCCTCCATGCTCCCTACTCAGCTTTCATCCCTACTTCCCCCCCTTACCTTTCCTTCCCCTCATGTAGCATCATAGTATTTCTTTTGTGCCAACACCCTCTGCCTTCCACAGTGCATTTTTCATCCTGACTTTACCCAGGAATTGGTGTTTTGCAGAGTTACATTTGATATCTAATTTTTGTCATTATGACCACTGTTATTTCACACCTGATTCTTTAAATCCTAAATTTTGTATTATGTTTAATTACATAATCATGAGGCAGGTAAAGTACTTAGCAGTACCTAACAAGTACTTAACAAGCTTAGCAGAAAAAAAATCTTTGAAATGCAATTCATGTAGTTTAGCTTTTGCAAACTCATGTGAAGTTTGTTTTTTGTTTTATGTCTTTTTCCATCTCTCTGCAGGACACACTTCCTGAACAGTGTCAGGAATTAAATCCAAAATGGGGCTCAAAACCTTTACCCACAGCTCAACCTCCCACAGCCAGGAGATGCTGGAGAAGCTAAATGCTTTGCGCAATGAGGGTCACTTATGTGATGTCACCATCCGGGTCCAAGACAAGCTATTCCTGGCACACAAAGTTGTCCTGGCATGCTGTAGTGAATTCTTCCGTTCCAAACTGGTGGGCCGGCCAGATGAGGAGGACAAATTTGTGTTGGACCTTCATCATGTGACTGTTAGTGGTTTTGCTCCTTTGTTGGAATATGCCTACACATCTACCCTCTCTGTCAGTACAGAGAATATCATTGATGTCTTGGCCGCTGCAAGTTACATGCAGATGTTTGCTGTTGCAAGCACGTGTTCAGAGTTCATGAAGTCAAGTATTTTGTGGAGCCCAGGTAACAACAACAACAACAACAACAACAACATGATAACAGATAAACCACATGAAGCAGCACAAGAGAGCACCTCATCAAACTGTGCCCTAACGCCATTAGATGGCAGTGTATCACCTGTGTCATCAGACTGCAGCGTGATGGAAAGAAACGTTCCTATATGTCGTGAATCCCGACGGAAACGCAAGAGTTTTGTAACAATGGCGTCACCTGAGAGTCCACTGAAATGCACTACACAGATGGTCACCACCTCCCCACAAATCCCCAACCCATCGCCTTCATTCTCAGACAGCACAGCCCAGCCTGTGGAGTCCTCCCTGGCATTTCCATGGACTTTTCCATTTGGTATAGACCGCAGGTTCCATTCTGACAAATCAAAGCTACCGGAGAGCCCTCGCTGTTTAGATCAGGGCGCTCCAGGGACCTCAGAGGTTGTGGTCAGTCGACGGCTCAGTGACTTCCTGACTTGTGAGAGCTCCAAGGTGGTAGCATCACCAGTGCCAGCCGAGGAGGAAGATGTTAGGGTGAAAGTGGAGCGTCTCAGTGATGAGGAGGTCCAAGAGGCATCCTCCCAACCTGTCAGTGCCTCCCAGAGCTCTCTGAGTGACCAGCAGACAGTGCCAGGGAGTGAACAGGTCCAGGAGGAGCTCCTCATTAGTCCACAGTCCTCCTCTATAGGTGGGGCTATTTTCCTTTCCTAGCTGATCCACAGCATTTATAATTACTTCTACATGTTTAATATTTATAGTTTAAGCCTTAAGCCCAGAGATTTGAAGACACAATAAAGCCACATATCAGCGTGTTATTGTTAACTGTATCTGTCACTGCTGTATAAGATGCTGTGTCTTGACCCAGTTAATACAGTGTTGTTTAGGAAAACATGTAATTAAACCAGCCTCACCCTTCCCCCTACAGCTCCCTGATGGATTTTTTTTTTTTTTTTTGTATTTGTCTCAGTGGAAAATGTTATTGTCCAGTGGCCCAAATGCTGCTTGAGAGGGATTTCTGCTCTGACAAGAATAAAAATAATATGGAAACACCTGTCATTTTACCTGAACTGTAGCACAGAATAGCGTAGTGCTTTAGTTTTTCGGCAGCATCAATCCTTATGTAAGGGATTAGATTTTAAAGACAGTAAATTAGTCTAACTCCATCTGAGATGATGCGCTTTATTCTGTTATCACAATTACAGTAGACCTGTACTGAGTACTTTTTTCTTTCTTTCTTTTGTTAGGGTCGATGGATGAGGGAGTGTCTGAGGGCTTGCCATCAATGCAGAGTGCCTCTAACACTGGAGGGCATGCAGAAGATGACGAAAGGTATCATGATTTGTTAGAACTTGCAGTTAGGCAAGTTATAAGCAGTTAGGAATACACTGATCAGCCAAACATATCACCTAGCGGTTTTAATCTTGTGGTGGACAGGCGTGGGAAAATGCTTGCCATTATCGACAGACTTTAGAACATGCTCTTTCTACCACCACATTTACGTCACAAGGCGTTTTTAGTGTTGTGGCTTGATAATAAGGTGCATATAGACATAGATGCCATAATTGTTGTCACACCTGTTTTAGGCAATAAATTTCCGTATCATGTTGAACTGGCAAATGCATGATGCACTATTATTATATAAAGAAATTTATGTGAAAGCTAATAGCTCTAACTGGAAACGTATCAACGTTAAACATTAAACAATCTGACGCAAACCACTATTATTGGTAACATCTGTGTTAAAGAATTATTTGACCTGTCCAAAAACTTTTAAAATTACCAGTACATTGACATACTAAAACCTGGCCCATTTTTTAAGCTAATTTGTGTTATTGTTTACAGTGCATACAGAAAGTATTCACATACTTTACACATAATATATGTGATTATTTATTAATTAATTTATTTTTTCATTTTTCATTTTTTTTATAAATTTGCAAAGATTTCAAACAAACTTCTTTCACATTGTCATTATGGGGTATTGTTTGTAGAATTTTGAGGAAAATAATGAATTTTATTCATTTTGGAATAAGACTGTAACATAACAAAATCTGGAAAAAGTTAAGTGCTGTGAATAATTTCTGGATGCACTGTATATAAAAAGAAACTACTCTGGGAGGGTTCATATATTGGCAAGTGTGTGTTTTTTATAAAGATAGCTGGTTTTTTAAGTTAGAGCACACATGTTTTTATCATTTAGTTTCCTCTCTCTTTGTTCAGGTTGGAAGGTATTCAGTATCCATACCACCTCTATATCAGCCCATCAGCTCGGCCCGGCGCCAATGGCCCCGACCGGCCCTTTCAGTGTCCAACCTGTGGAGTCAGATTTACTCGCATTCAAAATCTAAAGCAACACATGCTTATACACTCCGGTAGGTGAAACTGAGAAAATTAAGAATAACTAAATAATTCTAATTGAATAATTTCTATTTGGAACTATAGAAATACTGTATTTATTAGTTTGTTTTGTTGTATTGCAACATTAATTCATTAACTCATTGTAATTAAGCATTAAAAAAGGAATCTTATTATTCATAATCTACAACTGCAAATGCAACTATCCATGGTTTGTTTGGGAAAAACTAATGTAATGTTAGAAGCTAATGTAGCCTTTACTAAGATCAGTTTGTTTTGATGTTGACATTTTTTGTAGAATCCAGATGTCCAGATCTACTTTGTTTATACTTTAAACAAAACTAAATTGGGAAGGACTGGATATATTTAAAAAAACAAATAATGCCAGCACTGACACCTTGACTTTGATATTGGTTCCTAAATTATACTTATTACAGTATCAGTTTTATACTAAAGGCCACATGGCAAAGTGTTCTTGGGCAAGACACTAAACCTCAAGTTGACGAAATAGAGGGATTGAGTTCCTCAAAAGGCCTGTGGTCCCTGGGAGAAGTACTTGTGGAGGAAATGAGCCGTACAAAGGAATGAAAGGTAAAAGCAATGCTGCATGTTAATTAGTTAATTTATGCTAATGAGATCCACCCCTCATGGAAAGGTGATTTGGTACATAATTACTAGGCATTTTTATATGGTAAATGGTCTGCACTTATATGCTGCCTTTTTTTCTCTATTAGATCCCAAAGCGCTTTACATGGCATTTATCCACTCACACTACCAAACACACACACACACTAATGGTGGAGCTACCATGCAGCTGGCCTGACTGCTCCACCTCCTAAGCGACAGTCGCCTTTTAAATAAATACTCAATAATATAGAAGTAATTCTGTCTGTGCCTAAAAAGTATTAAAATGTGTAGACCCGCCTTAAAACAGAGTATGAGGCATTAATAAACTTCAACTTACATTTCAAGACATTCAGATGACATTTCTGAAAGCGTGCTGTCTATGTCATGTTTTAAATGTTGAATTTGGCGAAATTACACTCTATACATATGACAACAATACTGAATTTCATTTTGCAGTTCAACAGTTATGTCAGCAGTAATTTTAATTTTGTTTTTTAAATGTTTCTTTGGTTATGTAAAACATCTACATCTACAGTGAGTATCAGATTTTGTTGTCACTCCTTCAGTAGTATTTATGTTTATTGTAAATTACTTTGTGACTAAGTCAAGTGTGAAATCAGGTTGAATTTATTTTTTACACATGTAACTAAATGAACAATTGGACAACTTGTTGAGAAAATAAAAAGACAGAGCAGGTAAATATTTTTTTCTGTGTACATATCAGGAAACTTACTCTTCTTTGATAAACTGTTTACCATTTTATAACTTACTAAGAGACAAACCAGCCCAGCAAAACTTTCTGTAAATCTTTCAAGAAAGTGCTAAAATGCTTCAGCAAATATTCATATCCCTTTACACGACTGTGATATAAATTTCAATTTAAATTTAAAAGTGAATCTTTCTTTCGACTTAAAACCAGTAACCCATAACAAACAAATGACAAAGTGAACACGTTTTAAAATCGTACTGAAAACTAAAACCTGCCATTTTCATCAAGTTAACATTTCTTTTTTTTTTTTTTGGTAAATTGATAAATGATCTGCATTTATGTAGTGCTTTTCTTCCTAATGTTACTCAAAGCACTTTACACTGCTTCTCATTCACCCATTCCCACTCACAGTCACACACCAATGGGGGAGCAACTAAGTTTGGTTTCAGTGTCTTGCTCAAGGATACTTCGACATGTGACCGGTGCAGCCGGGGATTGAACCAGCAACTGGGGAACTGGTGGACGACCGCTCTAGCTCCGGTGCCACAGTCACCCCTACAACCTTTGCACATTTGGATTTAGACACTTTATCCTATTTTTCCTGACTGATCCTCTCAAGCTCTATCAGATTAGATGAGAAGCATCTGTGACCTGCAATCTTCAGGTCTCTCTACGGACGTTCTATGGGGTTTTTAAGTCTAGGCTTTGGTTGGGACATTCCAGGACAGTCAGAGACTTGAACCTACTGCAGCTTTGCCTTGGCTGTTTGCTTCCGGTCATTGTTTTACTTAGTTTTCATGCACTTTGGTGCAGGGTTTCTCTATTTGGCTGCATTATCGTTCCCTTAACTCTGACCAGTCTCTCTCTCTGTCACTTTAATAAATCAGATGATGAGTGCTTAGCATTTGCCAGACATAGTGCTTGGAGTCCTGCCCAAAGAGAAACCTTTGACTTGTGCATTTAGAGTCCCTTGAATTCTGTTTGTTAGACTCCCTGGCATGTGTCTTTGACTTAAACTGGCTTTTGTCTAAACACTCAATACTAAAGTACTGATTAATTAAGTGTTACTGAAGCTCTTGTCAGACATGGGACCGGTAACATTGCTACCTTAATCAATCCTTTAAAGTTCTTTGCTTTGTGTCATTCACATTGGTCATTTATACGTTATTGTTTCTCAAAGCATCATTAACACATGCCCACGTACCGTGACTGAAAGACCCTAAGTACAAACTGCCATACCTGTGAGATTATTTTAGCTCCTCTTTTAGCTTTAGCCATATAAGTTAAGAATCAAAATTAACTATGTGGCCCTGTTGTGTAAATAATAATCCACTGAATCTGTTGATGTTTCAAATACAGACATTATGGCACCTTATTCATAAACAGTATGATCAGTTGTTTTAGATCAACTCCTTGCATTTAAGTAGAAACATTAATAACAGAATAATGATCTTAGCTGCATTGTCAGTACATTCAACTAATGTGCACAGCAACTGGAGTTTTGAAGCTTAGCGTTCATTTCTTTGAAAACTTGACTTTAATCTTTTTGGCATATAGTCTTAATGATTTAGTGTTTTTACTGTATTGATTAGCGACTGCCTATCATGCAGTCCTTTGATCTTTTCTATGCTTTAGCTGCTGGATACAGATGTTTCTTTCTGTTTTTTTCCTCCTCCATCAATGACATGAGTTTCCTCCAATGGTTGACTTTGCCTTTGATTTCTACACCACAGATGCTGTTAACAGATCGAAAACAAAAAGTCTGTGCTGTCTGACCTACCTTCAATTTAGTTTACATTTTCTTTTTGTCAGTTATTTTATTTCAGCTGCAGAAGATATTTTAAAAACCAGTAGTTTCTCTTTTAGTATGTCATAATAACCCTGGTGTCTATTTGTTAATGTGACTGTATCTCTCTAAGACTTGTGGTGTGATGACACTAACCGAAATACCATGTTGAAACTACAAAAAATGTTAGTAGGCCAATCCAGTAATATTGCTAACACAATTGGTGTTGGAGTGGAGTGGTGTGTCTGAAAGGGGCTTGAGATGGCTGCCCATCCAGTAGCCTATTTTATTTTTGTATTAGACTTCTGAAGCTCATTCAGAAGGATAGTTGCGTTTTAGGGTGTTGGTCACATCTCTAATTTCCTGGTTACTCAGTTTGCCAGATGGTACTCTTAAGAAGAGATCTGGTGGTTAAATTTACGCAATGAATGTACAAAAGTGAAAAGGTATGAATATTTTTGTGAAATCAATGTACATCTTGGATTGGGGAGTAAAATATGTTGACCTAGTGAAAGACTTGGCTCTGAAGATCTGTATAAAGGGTAAAAGGTTACACTGTTGCTACCTCGTGTATAACTTGGTTACAAATTAAGGCTTTTTGTTCTGGGCATTCTTGGAAATGCTTAATGTGGAATTTTTTTTTTTTTTGTAGCCTGATCATTAGCTAGTCACGTATGTCACTTGAGTCATGCAGGTGTACAGATCAGCTAAGCACTGGTTTTCTCTTCCTCCCCCAGGTATTAAGCCTTTCCAGTGTGACCGCTGTGGGAAAAAGTTCACACGGGCCTACTCCCTAAAGATGCATCGGCTGAAGCACGAAGGTAAACGCTGTTTCCGGTGCCAGATTTGTAGCGCCACATTCACGTCCTTCGGTGAATATAAGCACCACATGAGGGTCTCCCGACACATAATCCGCAAGCCGCGGATTTACGAGTGCAAAACGTGCGGCGCCATGTTCACCAACTCTGGCAATTTAATTGTACACCTGAGGAGTCTGAACCATGAGGCATCCGAACTAGCAAACTACTTCCAGAGCAGGTGAGGAGTCCGGGAGTGCTAACACCCATTATTTACTTAAATCTCACCTGGAGCAGAAAATGAATTTAGTTAAAATTTTAATACCTGAGGTTCATTTGACCATTTTTTCTTTTATGACTTTGGCTGTATAAAACATTTTTGTAGTTGATTACTGTTGATTTGAATGATCAGTTCAAGTGTACCTCAAGTATTTGACTGTATTTATTGAGGTTTTTTTTATTTATTGATTGATTTATTTATTTAAAGAAATAGTTTGTCATTTTGGGAAATATGTTTATCAATTTTCCTCCCAAGAGTGAAAAGATTTAGATTTACATGAATATTTAGCCATTGGCCAGTTAGATTAGCTATAGGGTAAAATTCAGACTGACATTTCTCCTGCATTAAGAAATGCAGTCGGGCTTATGAATGTGTGTCTCTGTGTATATCAACGTATATTGACATAGTCCAAAAAGTTTATGTGTCTATGTGTATGTATATGAAAATATTCAAAATTTGACAAAACTTAAATGGCAAAAAATATGAGGTTTACATTACAATGTGCACTAGGAATATACACTCAGGCAGTGTGATGAAGAGCCTAGATTTCATTTGCTCCAGGATAAGTCTCTTGAAACACATTGTGATGAAAGCTGAAAGTGACATTACACTGTCGTCATGCGGACACTGCCCCATCTTCGCATGGGAGACTTCTTAGGTACAGTGAGGGTGAAGTGGCATGTGGGGATGACTACTTAGGCTAGAAAGATATTGAAAATTACTGTAAGGATTTGCCAGGCTTTTGCACAACCTGGGATTCTGTCTGGACCTTGTGCTTTGTTTGGTTGCTTGTGGGCAGGGTCTTTCTCATACTGTGTACAGTCATATGTAGAACCTGGTCAGGTGAGTTTAACTGATAGCCTAGATGAAGTCTTTCCTTTGCAACTGGTGTAAAGCCCATAGAGTTTGGAACTTTTTACCTTGCCAATCTGCAGAAGATTCTAGTGGTGGTTTTATTTAATAAAATACCCTTCAACAGGTGCACTAAAGCCCACTGTCTATTGATTTGCTGTCATGGCAGTTGCTGGGTGTAATGTGTCACATTAACTAAACAGTATTGTCTCACCTACCTCTCAGCAAGAAAGTAAATAAGCATATTTCCCAAAATGTTGATCTATTCCTTAGTAGAAAACAGTAGAACTTTTTAGATGTCTGCATATACTGACCATGTGCCAAAATGAAAACCCAACTGTACAGTGTTCTAACACACCTTAGACTACTGTAGTGTTGATTTGAAATTATTAAATATGAAAATAACTAATTCTAAGGTCTTTTTTCAGGGGTGAAATAGTTTCATCTTGAGCATTTAACTCAGTATGCCCAAATGGTCATATAATTGCTGTAAAATGCAACTATAATAATTTAGCCATATTTATTAAGATATGAAATAAATACACACCTAACCTTTTTCTATTTCTCAAAATTTTCCACTTCTTCGTCAACTCAAGGCCTCATAAGTCTGCAGGACTCAAACAGCCCACTGACTCCTCAAAGGTTTTATAGTGAGATGCCCATCCCTGACATCATACTAGTGTGGAAAATTATTTGATAATACTGACTCTTAACTCCCACCCTCAAACTTCACATAAAAATATGTTAACTGTATATTTTCTTTCCAAGTTCAGCTTCAAATTCAGCTGTGCTACAAAAAACAGTTACACACAACCTTAAATTTTAGGCTCAATACTGCTCTGGTTCCACGTTTTTATAGTCTTGATAGATTAAGCCGAAGGACATTAGTTTGTTGGTGTATAGAACAAACATTACCGAATTCAAAAGTCATGTAAGAGTTGGAGGCAATACTCGCATTTCTGACAAGCATTTATTTTAATATATTCACTTTAAGTTTTTTAAATCGGGTTTCCTGAAAAACATTTTGAAAAGGTTAAAACCATAAAACATTTTTTGATAAACTTTGGATTTTTATTTAATTTATTTGTTTTTGGTATACTAATCAAAACTACTGTATGTAACAATTTTTTTTTTAATTTGTACCAGAAATATGCTCAAAACGGAGAGGTTGATGTTTACCATTGTGTAGCATCCCCTCTTCTTTTAACAACTGTCTTTAAACATCTGGGAAGTGAGCAGACCAGTTGCTGGAGTTTTAGCTGCTCAACAGTCCTGGGCCTTTGTTGCCAGATTTTATTATTTGCCCAATGTTTTCTATTGGTGAAAGGTCTGGATTGCAGGTAGGCCAGTTCAGCACCCGGACTCTTCTCCTGCGAAACCATGCTGTTGTGGTGGAAGCCGTATGTGGTTTAGCATTGTCTTGCTGAAATATGCAAGGCTTTCCATGAAAGAGATGTTGTCTGGATGGGAGCATATGTTCCTCTAAAAGCTCTATGTACAATTCAATATTGATGCTGCCTTTCCAGATGTGTAAGCTGCCAACACCATAGGCACTTATGAACCCCCATACAATCAGAGATGCAGACTTTTGACCTGTCCGATGATAACAAGCTGGATGGTCTCTATCCTGATAAGTCCACAGGAGACAGCGTCTATGGGTTCCAAAAAGAATTTAAAATTTTGATTCATCTGACCACAGAACAGTTTTCCATTTTGCCTCAGACAATTTTAAATAAGCTTTGGCCCAGAGAACACAGCGGCGTTTCTGGATCGTGTTCACATATGGGTTCTTTGCATGATACAGCTTTAACACAGTCACTCCAACACAACAGTATTTTCTGGAAGTGTTCCTGAGCCCATGCAGTGATGTCCAGTAGAGAATCATGCCTGTTTTTAATGCAGTGCCACCCAAAGGGCCCAAAGATCACATGCATCCAGTTTTGACATTCTGCCTTGTCCCTTGCGCACAGATTCCTCTTGATTCTCTGAATCTTTCAATGATATTATATACTGTACTGTTGATGGTGGAATCTTCAAAGTCTTCCACAATTTTACATTGTGGTACATTTTTCTGAAATTGTTCCACAATGTTATGGCACAATTTGTCACAGAATATTGAATCTCTGCCCATCTGTACATTTGAGAGGCCCAGTCATGTTACTGACCTGTTGCCAATTAACCTAATTAGTTGTCAAATGCTCTTGCATTTGTTTTTGATTTGTGGAAATTAATTTTTCAGCCTTTTGTATATGTATGGGTTAATGAGATTTGCAAATCATTTCATTCTGTTTTTATTTGTTTATCTTTTACACATCCTCCCAACTTTTTGGAATTGAGATTGTAGTTGCAGATTAATTTTCTGATGATGGGTGAATTAACAAATTTACTTATCATATAATTTTTAATCTTGGTCTGGCTAAATGGTTGTTAGATTGGATGGTAAAGTGCACTATTATTCTGATGAATTATTCAATAATTTGAAATAGATTTTTAAATCCTTTACATAGTAAACCACATTTTATTTTTTAAAACTGTCAGTTAAATGCTTGCCAAACCTCTTTAAGAGCCACCCTGTAAGTCACCCTTTTGGTTCAGTAGAACTTTGTGCACATTGTTCTTATCCTGAGGTTATGTTTATTTGTAAATTTGTGAAAAATTGCTAATATAACACATTTTAATCTTGCCATGTACAGTTTAACTCAAAGTTTGTCAAGGGGTACCACTTGAAAGTGAAATCAACATAATATCTTCATTCTTGCAGTGATTTCCTCGTGCCCGACTACCTGAGCCAGGTACAGGAGGAGGAGGAGGCGCTGGTAGTCCAGTATGAGCTGGAGGAATCCCAGCATCACCCTGTCTACCCGGGAAGCACCTCCACCACCACCACCACTGCTGCCTCATCCTCCTCCTCAGTCCAGATGCCTGTCATCTCCCAGGTCTCCTCCTCTACCCAGAATTGTGAGAGTTCCTCTGGCTTCCTTTCACCTGAGCCCATCGATCCCCTGGAAGCCCCAGCCTCCCTCAAGATGGATGCTGACGAGATGGCAGCCATGACTGAGGAGAACAAGATGGACAGCAGTGTAGGAGGCAGTTCCCCCAAGGTGTTTGAAGAAGAGCAGCAGCAACAGAATGCCCAGGCCAGGGAGGTGGCTTCCATTACCATAGAATGATTGAAGTTGTCTACTTGCCTGTCATGTCTTACAGTATATTGCAGTCATTTCATATGGGAATATCTGTTGGAACTTTAACATATGAAGCCATCAAGACGCTGTAAATAAAATTACCTTAAGACTTCAGTTGCCTTGATGTTTTCCTCACACAACACAGATGCACTTATTTGAGTCTTTCATACCAAACAAAAGCCAGCAAAGTAGATAATTGTTTTATTTGGTTTCTTTTACAAGCTTAGCATAAATTCCTAAACTTGGCTAACATTTTTGTGATGACTGGAATTAAAGCAGATCATTAATTGTGCGTCCAGTGCATACCCAAACTTGAACTTGTCATTTGCCACCCTGATAAGGTAATTTTTAGGGTGGTAGTTTTTCCCATATGATGTGAATGCAGCACAAGCTTAAGTCATTTCTGTCTTAGCCACTTTGAGGTCTTTTAAATCCAAGCATTGCCCTATTAGTGGAAAGTGCCTGAGAGTTCCCATTTTAACAAAGTAACACGTAGAGCAAGAAGAGGTCTTGACTTTGCCAACAGCAAGAAATCAAGCTAAAGGAAAAAAAACTTATATTGCATTTGTACTAATAATGCTAGTTTGTATGGGCAGAGACTGTGTTATTCCTTCAGTGCCGTTGCTATAGGCAAACTGTTGTATGTCAATATTATATATATTGAAATAGCTTGTACTGTAGTTTTACTAATTGAATGCTGTGTATGTTGGGTGTTGTGAAATATGATATGTCAGGTGTGTGTATGTGCATTATTTTTCTGAGTATTCAGAGTATATTTCATTTTTAAATGTTTTAAAACTTGAAGTTATTATTACTATCAACAGAGTATTCCCTTGAGACTTGCAGTATATTATTTTCCAATCATTTTTTCTACAAACTTTTTTTTGTTCAATGTTTTATTTCAACACTGTAGGATCAACGTTTAGAAAACGTCAAATTAACACTGATGAGTCTTTTTTTAAAATCCGAACATGTAAATGACACAATATGACATTTCATATTTTGTTTCATTAGTATTGTAATCCAAAAGGATTTCAAACGCGGGTATGGCCCACATCCTATTATTATTTCTTTGAAGGGGGTTGGGGGACCTGATTGACTCCGCTTTGATCAGGTATAAGTCACTTTCATATGCTGTCAAGTAACAGCTCATGTTATGTGTTGCAGGTGTGTACGGAGCCCCATTAAAGCCTGTAATATGATTGTAGCCAAAGATACAATGATTTAATTTTTTTGTCAATTTTAAACACAGTTTTTGCTTTAGATTTGGCTTTAAAATAAGGGTCAACTGTATTAACTAACTGGTACACTGACAATGTTACTAATGAAGTAATGTTTCTAGCTTTCAAAGTATACAGACCCCATCGCATTTTGTCCTCCCAATAAGCTATAATGTCAGTGAAAATTGGTATTCAGACATTTTATCAAGTTTATGTTTATTAAACAAGAAAGTCTAAATTGTAAAACTTTAACCAAAAATTGAAAATATTTAGTTTGGCTGTGGTAATCTCTGTACTGTACTGTGTGGTCAGGTGCATTTTTTTTGCTTTGGTTTTCCTTAATGTATGTCTAACTGGAGTCCACCGGTATCAAATTGAATTTAATTGAATTGAATTGAATTTAAAAATAGGAAGAAGACCATTTGGAGCAGCCAAAAGAGCTTCAACAAAGTACTAAATTTAACACTTTAGTGAGCCAATATAGGAACACTTCGATTGTTTTTTATCCATTATTTAGAACATTTTATCCTTGTGTAACTTAGTGGGTGATAAATAATATTAAGGTACCCCAAGAATGTGGATCAACCACCAGTATTCTTTTTTTTTAACTACATAGTGAACGTTTCCTGACTAAATGGCTAAAAGGGACTGTATGCCTGCAACTGGGAAAGCAGGTGGTGATGCAAACAGATTTTAATTGTCTGTTATGGCCAGTTTTCAGTCTCAATAGATTACAGGATTGTTGGTTGTAATGTGATAATATTGCTTTAAAAGCAATAGAAGTGTGCTTACGTGTGAATGCAAATACAATAATTCACTTAATCATTATATAAAACAAGTTAAAAATGTTGTTTTAGGCAAGAGCTTATCTTTCAACTTAACCTAATCAGTTTGGCAGTTTATGATACTAAGTTCATTAACTTTATTCAGGTCAAATATTCAAGTCAAAACTACAGCTTCTGTTTCCTGTGTCGTGCCAACATGGTTGTTAGTATGAACCTCAACATTGTTGTGCCTGCACTTTGAGAAGATAATGACACCCATGGTAATAATCCATGAGTTGAATGCTACTACCTGTGACTGGATTTCTTGTTCCGGTGAAGTTTTACTTTCTGTTGCCCCTAAAACTAGCTCATAATTAGAATGATCACAGCAGGATGTAAGACCTTGCATACAGGGTTGATTGTATAAGTAAAGATGAATATTGCTGTTATGAGGACCTGAATATTATACTGTCCTGATCACAGAGAGCTGTCTTAATATTAGCTTATGTTAGTCTGTGCCATCATATATCACTTTTTCAAAGTTGTGCCATTTGCCCTTTTAACTGGGTATAAACCAAGCTTTTTCCTGAAGGACCAAATGTTCTCTCATTGGGGATTTGCCATGGCAATCAATAATTGCTTATAATAATAGAAGCAGATAATCATTCTAAGTGGTCCATACTATTTAGCGAAGGGGTCCTGCTGTTTTGCCCCTTAAAACACTGTATGACGTTGTACACTTCAGAGGCTAGCCTTAGTAAATGGACCTATTAACTAGTTGCACAATATCAAAATTAAAAAAAAGTTTCTATTCTCCATTTGTATGTCATGCTTTTCATCTGTTGTGTTTGGTGTCTGTATTCAAACAACTTTTTTATAATGAAATGCTGCTGTTTGTTGAAACGTAAAGTGCCCAAAATATTTTTGTGAACCAATGGTGTGCAATAAATGGACAGGTGTTGTTTTAAAAAAATTTAATTTTGTCTTTGGAATAGTGAACTATATCGAAAAAAAGAAGAATGTATTTTGTTTTATTCAAATGTGGCTGAAGGTTAATCAAATAGGCAAGGACCCCATTTGACCTGTGAAACAAGGAACAGGCTTTGATATCAAATGACTGGTTCTGTTCAGCTCATTTCTGTTTGTTTCTAAAGTTGCATGTTCATATCGTTCTGTGGAGAGCATGTCTTCAGTTGGCGATGCATTCTGTCAAGGCCTTATTTTATGCCTCTTCACCCAGCGTAGCTTTGATCTGATGTTAGCATGCCCTCTTCTTTTCTCTATGTTACCCCTTTATGTGCAATGTTTTCAATATATCTTGATTATATACAGGACATGCCTTCTCAATGTACACTTGATGTTGTAGACATTTTCCAGTCTTTATAGTTTATTTAAAAGCAGGAAAATGTTAAAAAAAAAAAAACATGGTAGCTCTTCATAATGGCATATATATTTTTGGTGACTTTTGTACTATGATTGCTGTTTCATGGCATCTTTGGATATTCTTGTTAAATGTGAATAGAACAGCTTAGTCTGGGAGTAGGGGGCATTGGTAGTTTTCACTTTGTGACTGTCTGCCGTGTGTGTATATATATGTAAATATACAGTATATACACTCATACTATGTTGCATATTCTTTATACGGTAGGCTACTTGATTACAACCTGCTTTGAAACAGATGTTGTATTTTGTGTCTTTGATACTCTAAACTGTAGTTTAGAGAAACTACAAAAACATCCCAGATCGTAATGCAACCTGCACACTGAATAGGGAGAACTGTTTGTGCTGTTGAGTGTTGTAACTGGATCCTATTCCACAGTTGGCTGTTAAAAACTGACAAGACCACTCTGTATTTTGGAGTTTATGGTTGTTCTGAATCTTTGCTAGTGTTCTGGCTTTGCAGTAATGTTGTTATTAAAAAGAGTCATTTTTTTGTAAAAGTATAAAATGTAAATAAAAACAAAAGTCATAATAAGTCCAAAACATCTCTGTATGTGTTTTTTACTGTAAAATAATGTTTACTTCAGGTTAATTTGAACACATTCTTTTTCACTATAGCATCACTTCAGTAATACACTGTATCATAACAATGCAAAACATAGATATTGCAGATATACTCTCCTCCAAAGTCTTGGGACAGCAATAGCAATTTGTTTTTGTGACCAAAAACATGCTTTTAAGCAGTAATCATCTTTTTCATAGATTAGTCAGAGGAGCAAGCCTCACCAAAGCACTTTTAGTAAATACTGCACAGCTGCCACTATTGTTTAGTTAGTCTTAAGATCCATGTTGGAGCATACTGCTATTAAAAGTGTGTCAATTATGTTGCAAACTAACCCAGATCTCTTTAGGAAAAAGAGTATCCTCTGCCCTTTCATGTAGCATATGTTGTTATTCTCTGTCCAGTCCAGTTTGTGAAATTTTCCCCTGACATTCAGATTAAAAAGTAGCTTAGTATTATTAACAAAATATTTTTTGGTACAGTGATGCAATGTTTAATTGCAACTCTTAAAACTCTTCCACAATACATAATACTTTGTATGGATGGTAATAATCTTACACAATGAGCTGTTTTTACAAGCAGTGCAAGTCATGAGTATTAACAGTTAAAATGGTCTTAAATTCTTTGAATTAACAGCTGTTGGTTGTCACTAGAAGAATGTTAGACAAAAAAGTTGATGTTGCTTCAATAATCTCATGGAATAATTTATTGACTTAGGCCAACATTCATTCATGAAAAGAGCTATGAGGGACATGTCTGGCTCTGTTATACTGTGAATATGTTTTTGTATTAAATTTTTTTTTTTTTTTTTAGATTCCTAGAAATGTTTAGTGAAGAAGACGAAGGATGGATAAGTTCATACAGAGCCACTGTTTTGTTGCTTTTGACTTTTGGAAGATTTCAGACCCATCACAAAAATTCCTCTGTGTACTCTCTGTGTTGCTTAAAGTACAGTAAACAAAACAATAGCCTGCTACCTGTAAATAGAAATAATTGTATACATATGTAAATAATATAAATAAGAGCATTGCTAAAACAGCTACAAGCTCTCAACTTCCTTATAAAAGTCTAAAATAAGGCAAAGCTTTTCTTCTGGGAAAATACAGGTGGATGAGTATAAATTATCAGGTGATGGAACCCATCACTCATCCCTTCTTCATCCTGCATACATGGCCTCTATTACAATTCCATTGTGTAACGCTGGGATCTTACTTTGCACATTGTAAACTTTAACAGCAAAATGTGTTTGCAGATGCATTTATGACTTGTTTACATTTTGGGCTTATCTGTTGGAAGTGCACGGCCGGAGGGGAATTTTAGAAAAAACTGGATACAGCAGTATGTGCAGAGAGCGATAAAGCTGTGGTAAGTCTTCCTGCCAGGAAAAATAAAACACACTGCATGACTAATACACATGTCATACATTCCCAATCAATGGAGGGGTTAGGTTCAATGGAATATTCCATAGATCACATCCATGCCAGATTCATTGGGTTTTTGCAACCATAGAAAGTAATAGTTAGATATTACTTCTGTATTTGAAAAGTGACCCAAAGGCCTGGTTACTGGGCACTAGTGTGGCTGACATCTTGCAGTTATGCAAAAAGTGAATATGTGTTCTATTGCATGTCAGCATTTAAAGACACGGTGACAGCCGATTAAAAGGTATCAACCTTGTAGATTTCTCTCTTTTCCACAGCTGTCCACCAACAGCACTACTGCACAAAATACCTGCTAATAGAAGCATTAAGAAAACCAATTCATCCAGCTAGAGCATTATGTCAGTTTCTATTCATTTCTAATGAGTGTCTCAGTGCTTCACTTGATGCATGATTCTTTCCACTACAACTCAGAATTTAATCTGCTCTCTAGTTTTGGAAAAACCTTCTTTTAGCCAGACATGAAACATCCAGCCTTCATTCCAGTGTAAATTCTTTCAAGTCACGTTATGTCCCATTATGGAGAAAGGAAAAGGAGGTAAATATTAGAGTGTGCTGACCAGAGGCCTTGTGGCAAATAAAACGTGTCTCACTTCTTGGAAGGCTGCTCCACCATGTATGTGTTGCTGTTAAGCAGTAATAACCACACACTTAGCTGTTTTCAACATCCAGGGATTCTGCTGCCTTAGGAATCACAGTTAGGAAATCTATATGAATTGAATCCAAATCACCTCTTAGCCCATATTAACATCTAAAGCTTGGGTTATATCATTTTCATTAAACAAGATCTTGCATCAAAGTAAAAAGGCTTTGGCTTTTAAATGTCTAGCACCTCAAACGTCAAAATGACAACGGCAACAGAAACACCAAACAACGTGTTCTGAGAAGAATGAACAGATAACATGGAAAAATTTGGGAGCATTGTGCTGAGAGGCACCTTACTGACCACAGACATCTGAAAACATAGCTTTCTAGTTTCTTTGTTGGAAGTTAGTTTTGAATGTTTTAATTCCCTCATCAATCAAACTGCTAGACCTTATCCTCGCCATTACATTGGATACGTTACATATATAGTGACTTACAAGTGAGGTCAAAGTAAAAAAAAAAACTTTAAGTCCAGGAGAAGACATTGAAAGCAATGTGGCATGGGAAGAAATTTTGTCATGATAGTGAACAAAGAATTTTTTAGTTCATAGGAAATTGCAAAAGAGGTTTCTTGTTGTCTTCAACAGTTATTTCAATATTAGGAACGAGGCTGCTAACAGTGCAGAGTTAAGTAGCTTAGTCCAGCATTAAGGGGTGACTTTTGCTGTGTGGAGTTGAGACCACCAGATGCTGTTCACTGGCAAAAAACCTGCATGAAGGAGTTCAGATTTTGTAGGCAGGTGCTGTTGATTGTCAGTGTCAGAGCTTTGAACCTGATGTGGCCAGCTATTGGAAGCTAGTGCAGAGAACTGAAGAGTGCTGTGATGTGTGTCCTTTTTTGCTCATCACAACTGAATCATGCTTCTGCATTTTAGATAATCTGGGGGGTTTGATTGTACTGCTGGTAGCCCCGTCAACAGGCCACTGCACTAGTCAAGACAATATATGGCCATTTCCTGCAAGAGGAGTTGAGTTGCATATTCAGAAAGAAAGGGTTTTTAACTTTCTAGGGGCGGCTGTAGCTCAGTTGGTAAAGGCAGTTGTCCACAGAACACAGGGTCAGTGGTTTGAGTGTGTCTGGGCAAGACACTGAACCCCTAACAGCCCATTCCCCTCCCCAGCTGTGCAGTGCCGGTCCAAGCCCGGTAGAAGTTGGGGAGGGTTGTGTCAGGAAGGGTAAAAACTGTGTCAAATCAACATGCGGACAATGATCCACTGTGGCGACTCTGAACTCATGGGATAAGCCGAAAGGACAAAAAAAAAAAAAGGGGTTTTAACTTCTGATTTTGTAGAGGGCAAATCTGCGTGAATTTAGAGACAGAGAAGATGTGGTCAGTAAAGCTCAGTTGCCCCTCAGTGATGACAATGACTGTAGATCCTGAGGTGATGCTGATGCTGTTTTGTAAGGAATGTCTGGGTGGGAAAACTAGAATTTCTGTTTTAAAGAGATTGAAGATATCTCATCCCTATTAACTAAAATTTTTAAACTTACTTACCAAAAGCGTGCAAACTGAATGCCTTAAAAAAAAACTGTGTACAGTACTTGGAATTGTACTTTAATGTGCACACGTAAGTCAGTATGGAGTACTCAGTATTGGCATTTCGAACATCAAAATCATTTCAATTTAAATGTACTGTTTAAAGTATTCCAAACAATACACTTAAGTTGGGCCAACTAATGTGACCTTTTCTGCTACTTTAGTTCAGGCTGAGTTTTTATTGCAAAGCAATCTGTTTTACTTGTTAAAATTATGCATATGCATGTCTTAACAGAACCAAGCAATAGTTTAGTTGCACTTTGCTCTTTGTGCTGTGGTTCTCTGATGAAGGTGTCCCATACAATAATTTTTTTTTTTTTTTTACCATAGTACTGTGGTGATTTACAATGCACTTTCCATCAGTCAAGCAGCATGTGTCATGTCTGTGATGTTGTTTGTAGCCAGGTATCCAGAGGATGTATGTTTATATTAAATGATTTAATTCTTCAGAATGTCATAATGCTGACTGATGCTGACAGAATGTCAGCTGACAGAATGCCAACATCTGATCAGAAGCAGATGCAGAAGTCTGGAGTTTATGACCTAGAGTTGTTTATCATGTGTAGCTACTGGCATTGACTGTTAGTGTATATGTTGTAGGACTTTAGTCTCAAATGGAAGAACAGAATAATCCAACCAATAGTCCTGCACCCTTCATGACGATGATAATGTTCTTTTTTTTGCAAAAACTGTGGTAGAGAGTAGTTCATTGAATTGAAGGGTTATTGCATTCAAAAATATGTTTTATCAATCATGTCATTGGTAAAAATGGGGTAAAGAAATACTGTGGGACCATTGTTTCTTTTTAGTGGAGTACACAGAGGATGCAAGTGTTGTTTTTAATTGTTCGGTAAACTGGGGTCAATTCCCTGTACTCTTGTTCACACATTACTATGGTTTCCAAATGATTTACGTAAATATATACATTTCTCATGCAGACTGATTATAGGATTGCTTCCTGAACTGTGCACAAAGAGCAGATGGATTTTTTTTTTTTCCAAAACCCCAAATCTGCTATCACAGCTGTGGTTTCTGTTTACTTTTAGACCACAAATAAACCACACCAGAGTCTGCTTGGAAGCTGGCCGAAACCCTCAAGCGAGCCAGTTGTTTAGTCCGCATCAGAGTCCAGTGTTTTTCATCAGCTCAAAACAAATCACATTAACTGGGCCCCATAATCTTAACTTAGCTTAACCATATCATGGCAGAGAGAAGGAAAATTAAAAACTTACTGCACTCACTGTATCTTAGGAAACATTGCCACTGAGTGTGATCTAAGGTTTTGCAGAATCATGCAATATCATTCTTTGGTTCTTTGCTGTTTTTGCCTGTCTAATTTGTATTTGTGCAGGCAGCACTTACTGTCACTATACTGCTCATACAAACTACCCAGTTCATCGTTTCGTTTTTTCTAAACATGAGCATGCAGAATTATAAAACACTTTTTGTATGCAAAGGCAGACAAGACGGCCTGCATTTGAAACAGTCAGGGTACACGCTTTCAATTACTCTTGAGTGATAGAAAGTAGTAAAACATTTATTTATACTAAAATGTTCCAGAGTTTCATTTGAAAAAAACACTTTCAGTAAATATTTCCAGACTTTATTCACCCACCTGTCTATCCTTGGGCCAGGAAAACATTTTCCAACAATATCAGCAAGCTGTCCAGTCAGTTATATAACACAAAACAAACTTTAATGCATGTCTTGGTCACTTTACAACATGGTTACTTTCCTGGGAGGTGGTTTTCTAACTGAAACTCCTATGATTTCTGTTAGTTAGTGAGAGTTCTCAAAGCAGCACTTTGCTGTGATAGTATCAAAATGCAGATATATTATTTTTAATCAAATCAATTTAAACTGCTCTGTGTGGACTGTTGTAATTGACACATAGAATTGAGTTCTAAGTCTTTGTGTGACTTGTTTTTTTCCCTTGTTTCTAAAGTTAAATAGTTCCATGTGTTCTGATTTTACATAAGTCTTTGCAGACAGGAGTAGTTAGTCTGCAGCATTACCCCAGCATTCTTATGTCCTAGCCAAAGATTTGTGTGATTGTGCGATGGCACTGGTCCCCCTGTGAAGAAAAACAGCCTCCACTAGGCACTGTATACCCATCCATTTGTATTATTTTCAATCTTATTTGAATTTAGTGGAATTGTAAATTTTGCCTGTTTCTTTTTATTTTTTAAGTTTGTTTTCTGTAAAATCAGTGCTGACACCAAAGTACGTGCTACAGAAACTTGATTTCATTGAGTTTAATTTAATGTTCATTTAATTGAAATTAAAAAGCCAGCAGTGACTTATGGTTGGCTGGTTTCATTTCCGCCTACTCTTGAGGCAAATATCTGACTCTAAAAGCTCCATGTTCACCTGCCACCTGTGTAAGTCTGTCTGCTGCATGGTGCTGAACAGTGTATGCTGTGTTTTTAGAGTATTTTGCTCCAAATCTTGGACTGCTGCAGCTGAAAACTCCTAGGACATGGGTGAAGACATGAAAAGAATAGGCAAAAAAATCTGAATTTTCATAATGCAGCTTTAAACTTTATTTTAATAGTCGCAATAAAGGCTACACCTGATCTATTACAACTAGCATCTCATCACAGTGGGGTTCCTAGTTCATTTGGCACTTTAAAGGTTACTTGCAGGTTGTAGTTCCCTTTCAGACATCTGTTGTGCTGTTGTGGGTTGTTCCAGTTTGAGATGACTCCAAGTACTAAACACCCAGACATAAGTAGAGTGATATAGTATATGCAGTCTAATGTAGTGAGTAATAAACAGATTTACACACCCAGCAGTCCATCTACGTCTGAGAGATGAGGCCCAGTCCTCTTAAGACAGCATGTTAAGACAGCATGACATGTTCTGGACAGGGAAGACTGGTGGTTTAAACTGGGTGTCAAAAGAAACTATTCATGTCAAATTTATAAAACAGTGCCATTCATGAACAGCACCTTTAGGAAAACCATGACCTGGATGACTGAGAATCTTCACAGATGTTTGCTTACTCGTGAGGGGATGTCGCAGCTACCACTATCCTACTATGCTAATACCTCAGTTAGTCAGTCTTTTCCATTTTGATTCTGTTTTGTCATTTAGGCTGAGAGTAATATTCCCTAGTGTAATACCAACTGTCGTCAATAAACTTCAAAACAGACATTGATGGTGTACTAAGTGCCAAGCCTAGTGACTCGTAAAGTGCAGTGACAGCATGGCTGTGGTGTTTGGTGGTGGTGGGGGATTTCAGCTTGAGATGACACACTATACATCACTGCTTGTCTTTGTTCTGCAGATGTTTGGCAATTTAAGCATCTTTAATGTCAGATATGTTTGGAACATTGTAGTGATGCTCTTCCATTGCAGAATAAGACATGCTTTATGAGGCTGTCTAATCGCAGTCCTAGCTACTTACGTAAGTTTGACTTATTAAGGAGGCATTTGGCCATTAGTTGGTATAAAGTTCTGCTGTTACACTGTACAGTTTGGTTTTTAGGGCTGTGTCTTAAAAAAACAAATCCCATGTATCTGAATAGTTCCATCCACTGTATAGAAAAGTGTGTGTAGTAATTTACTAACTGGACGGATTTTGCTGCACTGTATTCTGTCAGACTGTTGCCTTATATGGCCTCTCATCGCCATGTTATGGGGCTCATTGTCTGCCTGCTTATTCACTTCATGCTCTACATTGATGGGGTTCATACAGTCAAGACATTGCAATATCAGCATTCAAGCACAGCAGGATTTGGACTGTCTGCACGCTGCAGCAGAGCATCACTTTGTGTCAGTTATTGTTCAAGAAACCTGCACAGAGTCACTACAGTAACACCAAACTGGAAGTGATGCTCTGCTTTGACAATACTGGGTGTTCATTTTTAAATGTGACACCAGGCATTCGCCAGAATGTCTCTTCATAAGCCTAAGTGAAATATTCTGAAGTAAACTTTGGCAAAAGTTTTTCAAACATTCGTGTGTGTATTTGGGAAACCAGGGATTAAAAAGGGCCTGATACTGAGTTTTTAAAGAGGATGATGTTCCAATACTTATTTTAGTGCAAACACATAACTGTGAATAAATGTGCATGGATCTGGACATTCTAAGTTAATGCTGAACCTACAGCCATGTTATTGGCTCTGTGGTGCTTACATGCATCATTACATTCTCTACCTGCTCTCACAATTAAAATTGCTTGCTTTTCTCCCACAGACAGCTCTCTGGTCTTTAGTGTATAGCAAATAGAAATTATTTTGCCAGTGCTGTACCAGTACTTTTGGAGGGGGGTGTATTTAGTGTGACTGACCCATTGGAACCCTTTAACTGAATAATAAGCTCATGCCATATGTGCACTGATTTGCACTGCTACATACAGTAAGGCAAACCCCATTTTTTCAGTGTGATTTCCACTATGTAAAAGTTTTACTTTTCCCAGTAAAGCAAATATCAATCTGTTCTAGAGTATCACTGACATTAAATAACAGAATTGACTTATATAAAAAGTAATTTTATTGCCCAGCACTCTGTGTTCCAACAGTGTATTGTGCATTAGTGCTAATGCTCCTAAAAAGAATGGAAAACCATACCTCTGGAAGTGTGTGTGAGGGGAGCCACTGTGTTAGTGTGTGATGCCCTGGGAAACATAGTAGTAGAGTAGAAAAACAGAAAGACAAATTAAAATGACCTAAACAGAAATAAATGTTACTTCAATGTTCTTTTTTGCCCCAAGAGTCTCCAGGAAATTAATTGTGGTGGGGGTATAAAATATGAATGTTCACATTTGCATTAATGCTTATTATATAATGTGTAATGCACTGAAAAACTGCATATATTGCAAATATTTGGTAGAATCATGTGCTTATTAAATGATCCTGGTCTTTATCCTCAATTTACTCAGGCTCCCTTAATAAAACGTTTCTAACCAGCACAGTCTTATCACAAAGTCTTCACTGTTATCTTTGATAGCTCTATAACAACAGGACTGTAGAGAAACAAATATTTTTTTTTTTTCTTTTAAAATTTGGGCACTTAGCATTTGTCCCAACTGGAGATGTTAAACTGTGTGATTACACTTAAAGAAAATGTCAACTAGTTGAATAATAAAGACTTTAAGTAACTTTGATTAAATTATCGTGATAATTATAGTGGTTTCCTAATTGAACCTTTAACCCCACACAATGATTGAGAATCACAGCCTTAGAATGTTTTAATGTAAAAGAGAATCTTCATCTAAATACATTAATGCTAAGTAAAAGCATAAACATAACTGTGTATGTTGGAGAGAATTATTCAAGTTTTGTACTCTACAAGAGATAGCTGCCATTTGTCAACCCATGTGAGCAAAATCTCATATATTCACATCAGTGCTATGCAAAACAAAAAACACTGACATTAATTTTCTCTTTCTGGCAAGTTCATCCAGCCAAAATCTAAAAAGACTGTTGAAGATGCTCAGAATTGGAATAACTGATTCACAAACTAGAGGGTTGCTGTATTTTATTTGCTTATCACGAGTTTTGCCCAAGATGCAAAATGAAGTATAATATTCAATATAAACTGAATACAAATCTTCAACTCAATCCTTGATCCTGTGACCAGTAACAAGAAGCAAGTTTCCAAGAGTGTGAGTAAGTAGCAAATAACATAAAGTTACATAAAAAGAGGAAAGGTTGTAGGCCGTGGAGAAGTATAAAAGTCTTGCTTTTTCACTCCATACACTTTCAAGCCATCTGCTAGTGGAAACAGTATTAAATTCCTGCCTCATCTCAGCAATCAGGTCATTTGTTGTGACTATGGGTCTGTTTCAGTAGCTGCCCTCTGTGTAGTGGATGTATTATAGGATCTGGATGACTTATTGGACTGAAACATGGTGTACTGTGATTTGAATGAAAATTTCCCGACTGTTGCATTAGCCAAAAGCTGTTCTAGACTCTGCATTCAACTGTGCGAGTGCGTTAGTTCTTCCAATAATGCTGGATTTCTGCTTCTAGGCTGAATCTCTGCATAGCCTACAGTGCACAGCCTACAGAGTTGGAAGCATTTACTCTGCTAAATTTCTAGCAAAGGCTTCAGTGCCACTGTGTTGAGTTTCTCTATGACTGTGGTTAGCTGTTCCATGCACCAAAAACAAACAGATCAACAGGTGCTTCCACTGGAGCAAATACAGATGCTGGTCAAATAATTAGAATATCTTCACAAAGTTTATGTATTTCACAAATTCCAATTCCAAGAAGTGAAACTTGTATAATGTATACATTCATTCCACACAGACTGATATATTTCAAGTGTTTATTTCTTTTAATTTTGATGATTATAACTGACAACTAATGAAAACCCCAAATTCAGTATCTCAGAAAATTAGAATATTAAGACCAACACAAAGAAAGTATTTTTAGAAATCTTGGCCAACTGAAAAGTATGAGCATGTTACAGCTCATAACACCTAAGCAGGAGTCAACTGCTCAGGTGTTATGAGAGCCCAGGTTGCTCTGATAGTGGCCTTTAGCTCTTCTGCATAGTTGGGTCTGTCATATCGCATCTTCCTCTTCACAATGCTCCATAGATTTTCTATGGGGTTAAGGTCAGGCAATTTTCCTGGCCAATCAAGAACAGGGATACCATGGTCCTTAAACCAGGTACTGGTAGATTTGGCACTGTGTGCAGGTGCCAAGTCCTGTTGGAAAATGAAATCTGCATCTCCATAAAGTTGGTCAGCAGCAGGAAGCATGAACTGCTCTAAAACCTCCTGGTATACAGCTGCGTTGACCTTGGACCCCACAGTGGAGCAACACCAGCAGATGACATGGCACCAAACCATCACTGACTGTGGAAACTTTACACTGGACCAAGCAACATGGATTCTCTGCCTCTCCTCTCTTCCTCCAGATGCTGGGACCCTGATTTCCAAAAGAAATGCAAAATTTACTTTCATCAGAGAACATAACTTTGGACCACTCGGCAGGAGTCCAGTCCTTTTTGTCTTTAGCCCAGGCGAGACGCTTCTGACGCTGTCAGTTGTTTAAGAGTGGCTTGACACTAGGAATGCGACAGCTGAAACCCATGTCTTGCATACGTCTGTGTGTAGTGGTTCTTGAAGCACTGACTCCAGCTGCAGTCCACTCTTTGTGAATCTCCCCCACATTTTTGAATGGGTTTCGTTTCACAATTCTCTCCAGGGTGTGGTTATCCCTATTATTTGTACACTTTTTTCTACCAAATCTTTTCCTTCCCTTCGCCTCTCTATTAATGTGCTTGGACACAGAGCTCTGTGAACAGCCAGCCTCTTTTGCAATGACCTTTTGTGTCTTGCGCTCCTTAAGCAAGGTGTCAATGGTCGTCTTTTGGACAACTTTCAAATCAGCAGTCTTCCCCAATGATTGTGTAACCTACAGAACTAGACTGAGAGACCGTTTAAAGGCCTTTGCACTCGTTTTGAGTTAATTAGCTGATTACAGTGTGGAAAAGTCCTTTCTTTGTATTTGTCTTAAGTAATATTCTAATTATCTGAGATACTAATTTTAGGGTTTTCATTTGTTGTCAGTTATAATCATCAAATTAAAAGAAATAAACACTTGAAATATATCAGTCTGTGTGGAATGAATGTATACATTATACAAGTTTCACTTCTTGAATGGAATTAGTGAAATACATCAACGTTGTGAAGTAATTCTAATTATTTGACCAGCACCTGTATATGTTGAACAGCAGTTACTTTTACTGAAATAGCTAAAACTTAGAAAAGAGAACAGCCATTGGTGGAGTTGGTCTGTGCGAATTGTGTGGGAGGAAATGTGCTGCTACCAAGTGGACCAATCACTTTGGTCCACTTTGTTGTTACTGCAACTTGTACTGTCTGAGGGGTGGCATGTCAGGCTTTGGTGTAGAGTACGGTATAAGGGTACGTCGGTTCAGTGTATTTAAGTCATGGCTCCTGGGTTTGCCTTGGCACATGTGGGTAAGTCTTTAGGACTGATCATAGGTCTCTCTCTCTCTCTCTCTCTCTCTCTCTCTCTCTCTCTCTCTCTCTCTCTCTGTTTTTCCAAACCCTGAAATTCACTTACAGTACTTTGTATTTCGTTTTGGCAGATCTTTGCTGCTCTCTGCTGGACAACAATGAACAGCAACACACCTTAGTTGCTTTTCTCTGTGCTTAATTTGATTTTGTGTTATTCAGGACAAAAATAATAGTCATTTACCAGATTTTTCATCAAACTATGAAAATATAACTAACAATGGGTATTGTAATTCACTATATTTCTGTGATTGATGTGTTTTCATTTAGCATCGTCCCTGCCACAAAAATAAATACCCTATAAACACTGAAATGTGCTTCACCATTGCATGTTAAGGAAGCTTAGCAATTCAAACTAAACCAACTTCATGTTGCTCCTTTTTCCACAGTCAGTCTGTTCTATCAGTTGCCACATTATTTGTAAGGACTCATTATCACTTTATGACCAGTTTTATCTTGTGACTTTTGCAGTTGGGAACCAATTGTTTAGATAATCAGTCAATTGTAGCAATAATGATAGGACCAAATGACCAAAACATTTAACCATCTAAGGACTGGAGCTTATTCCAGCCGTCATACACCCAGGACAGAGCCAACACAGAGAGAGATACACAGACAGACAAACTATTCACACTCACATTTACACCTACAGGCAATTTAAAGACACTAATTAATCTAGCATGCATGTGCTGTGCTGCCCCCAAAAGTAAAAGATCAGCTGTAATGAACTTGATCACAAAATGATCAAAGGTCAGCGGCTTTTGGCTTGTCCTTTAGGGGGTTGCCACAGTGGAATGTGTACCACAAGCCCTTCTGTCGCAACCCTCCCATTTTATCCAGGCTCGGGATGGGAACCACAGTGGCCCTGGGTGGGGTGGGATTTGAGCCCGTAGCCTTCTGCATCCCAACCTGATACATTCATTCCACACAGACTGATATATTTCAAGTGTTTATTTCTTACCCCAGGCCCTAGACCAGAATGACTGGAATGAAGAACCAAATTATTTATAGGTTAGTTCTTGTTCATAATTCATCTTCTTCTTAGGAAATTACTTAACCATGAAATTATGAGCAGTGGGCGTTTCTGAAAGTTACTGTAAGTAGTGTCTCATCAAGCTTCCATCAAAAGTCAGTAAAATCCACAGTAGCCTATTTCACTAGAGTGGTGAACTTGAAAACATTTTCCAGTGAGTGCAGGGGGATGAATTTGGGTAGCAGTGTGTGTGTGTGTGTGTGTGTGTGTGGTGTGTGTGTGTGTATGTGTGTGTTTGTGTGTGTGTGTGGTGATGAAACCGATGACTCACCATAAGCTACTAATTTCCAAGAATTTGTAATGATGAGCTCCATGACTGCGCTCATCTCCAAATTGCATTTGTGAGCCATTGTTTTCGTCTGTTGCTAAGGACACTATCTCCATTTGACAAGGAATCTGACGTCAAATTATGACCTCACCTTCCTAAATAATCTTCCCAGACATCGCGAAGGTATACTGCTCTGGTGGCAGGCCTGTATTACAGAGTGTGGTTTTTCACTCTGTAGCATCATCATTTCATTCTCATTCTGTGATGCGTTACTTGCCCAAGCTGCCAACAATTCAACCTGTTCACACATGTTAAGGAGGTCTTTAAGATGACAACTCTGTGACATTAGGCACATGCTGCAGATATTAAAAGCATGCTTTCACTTTTTCCCTTATTATAGCATCTACACATTGACTGTAACGACTGGCTTTCATTTTGAGTCAAGCTTGAAATTTATATCAGACAAATAGGACCAATATTTAGAGCATATGGGGGATTTCTTTAAGCTGTTCAGTGATTTCCAACCCATTCACAAACCTTCAGAGAAGGGTGTGGAAGAGTTCCTTTTTCCATTCTTTCACAGCAAACTCTTTCCATTGCATTTCTGGGAAGTCGTGGAAAAGCTGAACTTACAGTGGTGACAGTAAAATGCCTGCGACACCTGTGACATTTTCCAGTAGTCTGTTAGCCAGCACATTTAGCCAATTTGTGGAGACTATAACCTGCGTATGAGGACATTTGTTTCATGATGTCCTAATAGGAAGGTATATGGACTTGCCATACATACTGCACACATGGATGTATGCAGGCCTTATGTAAATGTGGTAAATATGCTTCAGATGTGGTGTGTTTTTTGCAAAGACTCAGTATAGAAGGTGACAATTTATTCTATGGATTCATAGGTTTTCAAGCTACCTGGAGAGGAATCGGTTATTTCAACAGCTCAGTGCAGAAAACTAGAATACCATACTTTTCTGGATGTTTGGAGCCCAGGAAAACAGCCTCTGGCATTAAAGTCAATTGGCAAAGAAGGAATAGAGGCTTGCATGTGGTATTCCTGTATTTAGCAAACACTTTTTCTATCTGTGTCACTTAGTGGCTTCCATCTATGATGGCGCAAGGTCAGCTGCAGTGGTCTGAAGACTAACCAGCTTCAGCATCAGCTAATGTAACTGTAATTTCATTGTTATCACCTATAATTATGGTTCAATAGGCAACCTTCTACCTCCCAGTAGGTTCAATAGGTCTGATGATGAAGCAAAGTCCACTTTCTGTAGTAAATAGGGCAGAAACAGAAGTGACTGTTGGTGATGTAGTTTAAAGAGAATGTCAGGTTGGGTGGATGGGTGGATGACAAAACAGAAGCAGGGGTGGATCAATACTTGGGCAAGGTTGGCAGCTGCCCCCCCAACTGTTAGATTTTCCCCTCAGCCTCCCTACTCCCATCCAACCCCACCCCAGTCGTTCACTTCCTAAAGCTGTGATTGTATTCTAAAATAATGACAACTTGATAAACCTCTTGTTACCGCACAATCTTTCTCTAAACCTAACACAGGTTCATTTGTGCTTAAATCTAAGAAGGTTGAAGCTCTGTATTTATTTTGTAACCATAACAACTATATGGTGCCTACAATGCATTAGAGTGGCAAACAAAACGCAATGCAACGGAAACATTCCCAGCTGTGAGCCAAGTCAGTGCAAGAAATGTTTTCCAGCAGGTCTCCTGCCGTCACTTATAGTGATGACAAGAACTAATGACAAAGTAACAATATAGCATTAAAATATTCTAAATAAATCATTAGGAGTACAAGGTGATAATTAAAGGACTTTTAAGATGTACAGCATAAGGCAAAGAAACAACCATAAAGAACCTCAAAAAATTCCCATTATGGTTCATATAAATACTGTAGGTGGTGATCTTTTACCTACCCCTAGACCTTTTCATCGTTAACCTTTTAAACTTTTCATTATTTTCATCAAAATATGCCATAGTTGCTCTCAGATCTATTTTTAAGTGACTCAACTACTCTAATGGAACTGGCAGTGGTGGCAGTGGCGCACTTGGTAAAGTGGCCGCCCACTGACCGTAGGAAGTTTGCGCCCCACTCTTCCGAACCACGTGTCAAAGTGTCCCTGGGCAAGACACTGAACCCCCAAAAGCCCATTCCCAATCCCCAGCTGTGCAGCGCTAGTACCAATCCCGGTAGAAATTAGGGAGGGTTGCATCAGGAAGGGCAAATTCCCGGGTGTTACTCTTGTTTACCGGTCAGCTAACATTTCAACTTTTAATCCTCCCACTTCTGTTTCTTGGTACCACCACTGTAAATCCCTGGAGAGGACGTTCTTTTGCTAATATTTCACTTAAATAATGTGAGCCTCGCTTCGGTCCCATCATTTTTCAGATGCGTTGTTTATTTGAATCACTATAATCACCATTTCTTGTAAATTACACCCCAACTCTCCCTCATTTCATAATCAACATCAGCCCTTCTTTCTCCTTCCTTCATCATCATTTTTAAAGACTGTTTCAACGATGCAACAGGAGAAAAAGTGTAGTGTCTGTTTATCATCACTTTCTTCTCAAAGCCTTCTACGTATGATTATCTCCTGCTACGTAGGTTTTCAACTTGCAAATTTCAACATGCTTCAATTTTCTGAAGAAAATGTATTCTTCTTCAGCTTTCACACTAAATCTTAAACTAAGTAAACATGCAGATAAATAATTTAATGGCTATCTCTGGATTTAATTTCTGGGGAAGCCCAAAATTCCATGTGTTGACCAGCTAACATTGTGAAGGTGTGTCGGGGGTAGTAGTACTAAGCACAATTAAAGTTTATTCTCCTAAAAGCATTGTGGAACATGTTCAGCTGGGATGGGGGTTGTGAAGTGGAGAGGACAGATGTGAGAGAAGAGTGGAAGACACAGAAGAGGAAAAGACAGCTGAGCTGCAGCCACAACGAATACAAACCACTTAGAAAAGAATGAAAAGATGACTTTCCTGTGGAAGAAAAACTGCTTCTTGCCAAGACAGCTGTGTGCAAGCTCGGTGCAAATGTTTGACATAATATGAAGTTTTTCAGAGAATGTCTCATTTAACAAATAGTGTAATTTAATGTCCACATGGTTATTTCATCATTAAGTCAGTATGCACTGGCTGTCAAAAGTCAGAAGTCTAGAGGTATTAAAATAAGTTTGCTCAAATTGATCTACGTATCAATTGGGCCTCTTTTCGAAGGTCCATAAGTGCGGTGCAGGGAGAAGAGCAAGGGTATAATGACGCTGGGTCTGGGTCTCTACTCATCTCAGGAATGCGTGCAGATTCCTCTCCAGAAGTGCTGACATCAGGAGTGGCCTTGGGTTAGAAACAGCCAGTTTATAATAAAATGACAAGCAGACAGGCTGTATTCCACAGCTGCTTAAAAGCTCAGTGCAGGTATGACCACTGTATGTCCACTGGGCTTTTAATGTTCATTTCATTTCTTTGATGACAGATACTAAAGTGACTAAAGACGTTTACTGCTGTTCCTGTAACTGAGATTATATTTTAGAAAATGTAAAATGATAAAATGATGTAGTTTAGAAAATGATCATCAAATACTTGAATTGTTTATTGTTTGGAAATCAGTTATTCATCAATGTCCACTGCATTTCAGCATTTTAGTGTCACCCCCCACTTGTGTGTGTGTGTGTGTGTGTGTGTGTGTGTGTGTGTGTGTGTGTGTTGTGCTCACTTCCACCTATTGAAAATACATTATTTCCATCTTCTTCCATTTTCCACAGTTGCCTATGCCAAATTTCCTTAAAAGTCCAGGAAACATCCTTAGAGGAGTTTTAGCTGTTTTCACTGACACCATTGTTTTTACTGTAAAGATAACTAATGTAAAGTCACTTTGAGGTCAACCAAAAGTCTTATGCACATCTTCTCTAACTCATCTCTACAACTGTTTGATGACATGTTTGCCTCATGTCAATGTTGTCTTTTATTCTTACAGGTGTAAGGAGTCAATGGGCTTATATTTATACAGAATTTTATATATAAATGTCAATAATTTATTAAATTAGGTGAGTAGATGTATCTATTTTAAGAAGCTTATGCCATGTTTACATAAAGGTTAATTTAACCTTTTTTGCTCTTTTTTGCTAATACATTTTACATGATTTTACTCAAGTATGATTTCAGCAAACACTTGTTCCACTCTGAGCATGGTAGCATTTCAATCAACACAGCAATTATGTCATCTCTAAGAGCTGAGAAGCCAAGCAACTCCACCCGCTTAACACACACACACACACACACAAAACAACACACATCCTGTTATTTAAGTAAACAGCTTTACATACACACTGTAATAAACACAGAACCTGCAGGTCCATGCAGGTGAGTAAACCAAACACACATACATATAGTGGCCCTCAGGGAAGGCAAGGTAAATAAAGGAGTGATTTAAGCAAACTCTGTCTTCTTTTAATCTTTCGTGTCAGCTCATGCAGAGAGAAAAATCAAATTTAAGTTAATGGCTCGCCTCTTTCAGCCAAAAGTTATGAAATACAGTCATTATGGGCCTCTGTGTTTTCATTCATGAGGTCAGTTTGGAAAGCAAACAGTCAAGGTTGCACACAAAAGGAATGAATAAGGAGAGGGTTAATTATACCTGCTGCAGTGAAAAGAGATGGATAGATTTAATAAGATGGAATCAACTTCTTTAATCAAGAAGTCCAAAAGCCAGGTCTCTTTTTTTCAGATTGCTTACCTTACATATGTCAGGACCAATGGACAAATCTGGAAATCAACTCATCCAATGTCAGGCGTCAGAGTGCCCATGGAGCACACATTTTACATCAATTTGTTTAGACATAGTCTTTTTCAGTCCTGCAGGCCTGACTTCATTTTTCATTGCTTTCGACTTTTGATTTCTCTCCTCGCCAGCTGCTGTACAAAGCCTCCAATGAACAAAACCTCAATTACAGATGAAAAGCTGCTGATGACAGACCATTAATACTGGTATTGCCTCAGAAGGTTCAGCACTTGTGTGTTCAGTATGAAACAAAGAATCAAATCAGCCCTTACACAATGTTTTCTTGGATTAGTTCTTATAGTGTACTGGTAGTATTAGAGATAAACAAATATGAATGAAGAAAAGTTGTACAGCATCAAACTACGCATTTAGATAACATGCCTCTTTCTTCATGTACTGAATGACATTATCAAAAACAAATCCTAATACAGTTCATGTTAGAGCTGTTTGAATGTTTTTTCACTTGGGGACAACATATTTAGTTCATATGACAGTAACATACAGTAAATGTATAATCGCATGTTTTTTTTTCCCATCCATCCAACTATTATCTGTTACTGTTATCCTATTTGGGTAGCAGGGAGGCTGGAGCCTATCCCAGCTGTGATCGGGCAAGAGGCAGGGTACACCCTGGACAGGTCGCCAGTCTATCGCAGGACCACAGAAAGACATACATAACCATTCACACTCACATTCAGAATTACAGACAATTTTAAATTCACCAATTATCCTAACATGCATGTTTTTGGACTGTGTTTGTGTTTTTTTAATCTAAATACTAAAGCAGCTAAAGGCTTAAATACTTCAGGGACCCAGCAGTTCAGTGTGACCCAGGGTCAGAACTTCTCTATTAATTGAATGTTAATAGATAAGGTAAAAGATGCAAAAAAGTGACACTAGGGGCAAACAAATTTTCTGAAAATTGCTAACAGACACATTACAAAACCTGAACAATAATAGACAAAAGATTACTACCAATATCACAATGACCTAATGTTGCATGTCTCTTTCAGTCTGAGGGGCCTAGAGAAGAAGGTTGAGTGAGTGGTGGTGGTGATTTAAGTTTCCATTAACGTTAATGTTGCAAACCATAAAACCCAAACAAAGTAAGCTTAATGGTCCTTGGAGCTGAGGTGAACTACAGAGTGCGGTGATAATTCTGTATTGGTTTGTCACCATAAGGAACACCTGTCATACAGCAGAAAATCCTCTGAGACACTGTTTAATAGAGCAACTTTAAAGCCTGTGCTATTATCACAAACACCAGCTTGTGCTGCTCGTAAACCCAAGCAAAAAAGCTTACAGCATCCAGTATTCCTACCAAGTACTAACCAGGAACCACTCTATTTGGCTGCCGAGATCCGGCGCTTCGAGAGCAGCGTGGCCGCAAGCTGAATTTGATATCATCAACAGCTCTTAAAAACGCTGGAGAAGCAGAATGCATGACACTTGCTAAGAAGAAGATAAATGTGGCAAAGTACTATAACGGTAATGGTCTAGTAGTAAAGAAGCACGACAATTGACAAACCAATAAAATAGCAAAACAGCAATGAAAAAACCAAAGATTGATGAAAATATAGAACAATTTCTATAAAGTAGGCAGTAACACCAGCTTGTGCTGCCCGTAAACCCAAGTAAAAAAGCTTACAGCACCTGGTAATCCCAGGCGGTCTTCCTACCAAGTACTAACCAGGCCCGGCTCTATATATAGTAATTAATATTTAATAATTGAGGCTCACATTAAGTATTCTATACTTTAGTCCTCCTCAATAGTATTATAAACAGAGACCCTGTAGTAGAGCGTAAGACTTTCATTGGGACTGTTTTATTTTCTATGATCAATGCTCATATATTATATACTCTTAATATATTATATACTCAGTGCTACTTTGCTGTTGACTACTTCAGTCTGACAAAGACCTTGTGATCAGTTCATTAGTAAGATGGACGATGGTTGGCCTGATGGATTACTGCACCCACTATTCATGCTACTGTCTAACCCCATGTCTCTGGGTGTGTGAATCAGAACTTCAAGTCCAAGGGCATCTCATTCTTTTTGTTTGTTTGTGGAGACTGAACCTGTAATGAGAAACTGGTAGAAAGAGGTACACAGTCACGCATTATGTGAAAAAGCAATATTTATGGTATATGAGTTAGTGCACTTTCTCCCATACCCCGCAAAATGCACACAGCCTCTTGCTCTTACATGCATTCCTACAGTGCTTACATCTGCTTAAGTCTTTTTGCTGAAACAGCAGTGTCTGCTGAAGTCTAGCCATACCACATATTGACCTCTAGGCTTGGCCACATGATGGGAACTGATGGCAACTTTGATGTGTGATCCAGACTGGAAGAGTCATGGAGGAAATATAAACATTTTCTTGTGGTCTTAATCCCCTCATTACGCCAAAATAGGCGTATGAGAGTCTGGCTAGAAACATTTTTCTGAGATAAGCAAATTCTTGCAGCACACAAGATTCAAGATTCAAGATTCAAAGATTCAAAGTGTTTACTGTCATGTTCACAGACAGAAAGCATGTTTCCCTGCAGAATGAAATTCTTACTTTGCCGTCCACAATAAATGCCGTATAGTAAACTAAAATAAAAAAATTTAATTTAGTAAAAAAGAAATAAAAAATAAGAGCAATAAAAAGTAGAGGTAGTGCAGTTCTGAAAATAATGAATGTGCAAAAGCAAAAGTGTAAATCAATGTAAACAGTTAAGTCCATGTAAACAGTTATGTCCATGATTGCAAACTCCTGTCAGCTGTTTAGGAGTCTGATGGCAGAGGGGAAGAAAGAGTTATTCAGTCTTGAAGTCCTCCATTTCACACTTCTGTATCTCTGTCCTGAGGGTAGAAGTGTGAACAGTCCGTGCTCGGGGTCATTGAGGATGGACGCAGCTCTCCTGTGGACTCTGCGGTGGTAGATGCTCTGCAGAGAGAGCAGTGGAGTCCTGGTGATATTCTGCGCAGTCTTCACCACTCTCTGCAGGCGTTTGCAGTCCATGGCAGTAGTGCTGCCGTACCACAGAGTGATGCAGTTGGTCAGGACACTCTCAATGACGCAGCTGTAGTTGCTGAGAATCTTAGGCGACATGCCAGCCAATCCTCAGCCTCCTCAGAAAATACAGCCGCTGTTGGGTCTTCTGCTTGATGTGAGGTGTCCAAGTGAGGTCTTCACTGATGTGGACACCCAGGTATTTAAAGTTGCTCACACTCTCCACTTCAAGCTCCCGGATGAACAGTGGCTGATGAATTCTCCTCTCCTTTCTCATGTCCACTATCATCTCCTTCATCTTGTCCGTGTTGAGGGTGAGGTTGTTTTCTCCACACCATGACACTAGACTGGCCACCTCCCTCCTGTAGGCTGCCTCGTCCCCGCCAGCGATGCGTCCTCTCACTGGGGTGTCGTCCGCGAACTCCAGGATGATGTTGTCCTTGTGGGAGGCGACACAGTCGTAGGTGAACAGGGTGTAGAGGATGGGGTTGAGTACACAACCCTGTGGAGTGCTGATGTTTGTGATGATACTGGCTAAGGTGGGGAGGGTGGGGTGCAGACCCAGTGTGGACAGTTTGTGGGGAATGACCGTGTTGAAGGCAGAGCTGTAGTCGATGAAGAGTATCCTGAGGTATGAGTCTTTATTTTCCAAGTGAGAGAGGGAATAGTGAATGGCCGCATCTGAGGTGAACCTGTTTGGCTGGTAGGCATACTGCAGGGGGTCAAGAGAGTATGCTGCTCTGAATATGGGCCAGCACCACTCTCTCGAAACACTTCATGATGATTGGAGTGAATGCTACTGGCCTGTAGTCATCTAGGCAGGTGGGTGGGCTCTTTTTAGGCAGGGGGACGATGGTCGTGGTCTTAAAGCAAGAAGGAACAGTGCACTGGCTGAGGGAGAGGTTGAAGATGAATGTGAGAACATCAGCCAGCTCGTTGGCACATGCTCTGAGGGCCCGCCCAGGAATGTTGTCTGGTCCTTCTGCTTTGCGGGGGTTGATCTTCCTCAGGGCATTGTGCACCTGGCCTGTTGAGATGATTGGTGGAGGGGAGGGGGGTTGGGTGGTCCAGGTGTGTGTGAGCCTCCTCTCTGCAATGTAGCTGGAGGCCTCAAAGTGGGTGTAGAATGTGTTGAGGTCGTCCAGCAGGCTGTCTGTTGAGGTGATGTTGTTGGTGGTGTTCCTGTAGTCTGTGATGTGCTGCAGACCTTGCCACATCCGCCCGGATTCAGCAGTAGAATAGCCGCTTGGCCACTGTGATGGCGTTTCTCAGTCCATACTTCGCAGCTTTGTACTTGGTCTCATTGCCTGATCTGAATGCAAGAGAGCGAGCACGCAGCATGTGACGTACCTGACTGTTTATCCAGGGCTTCTGGTTGGGAAACTTCCTGATTTGTATGGTGGGCACGATGTTTTCGACACAAGTGCTGATGTACCCAGTCACATACTCAGCATAATCATGTACGCTGACGGAAGAGTCCTCCAGAGAGGCTGCAGCTCAGTCTGTCAGAGCAAAACAGTCCTGCAGGGTGCTCTCAGTCTCTGGGGTCCAGAGTTTAACCTGTTTGGTGACAGTTTGTGTTTGTTTTAGTTTTAAATTGACTTAAGGAAATGATTTTGCACATTAAGTTGTATCAGAGAAGTTTGTCACTAGAAGGCAGACACACAGCCCTCACAAAGAAACTCATATTTTATTTCACACTGTGGTGCTCAACTCTGTTGGGGCCATAATGAGCAAGTTAGGGTGTGTCGGTCCAACATAAGTTGCAATACCTTGATTTGGTATTTGGATTGTGACTCATTCACAAACCAATAGAAAGATCCCTCACATGTGGAGGTGGGGAGGTGCTGACCTTAACCTAGCAGCTTTACACTGGGCTCTAAACTGCCCCAGTGCATGCTAAAGATCTGATGGATCTTTAAGCATGCACCTTTAGCAGTTTCCAACGTAACTGCTAGAGAAGCAGAAAACTTATTCTGAGGTTGCCAAACTGGACACTCATTCATTCATTCAGCTGTGCCTTGAGACCATATACATGAAAACAGGATCAGTGACAAGGGACAACCCTGATGGGTACACTTATATAGCGCTTTTCTACCTATTGGCACTCAAAGCGCTTTACACTGCTTCTTATTCAGCCATTCACACTCACAATCACACACATAATCATACACCGATGGGGGAGCTGCTATGCAGCTGGCCAACACTCACCGGGAGCAACTAAGTTGGGGTTCAGTGTCTGCTCAAGGACACTTTGACATGTGACTGGAGGAGGTGGGGATTGAACCAACAACTGTAAGAATGGTGGACAACTGCTCTACCTTCCTGCTCCACAGTCGCATGTAGACTGGATGGACAAACTCCCACAATCACTCCAGTAGATTTTCAAGCGTAAAGAGCAGTGTGAGCCAGCCAGGGATTCAAACCAGGAACCTTCTAGCTGTGAAGTGCACCACTGTGCTACACTATAACAGTTTAATATTATATAGCACATAAATATAAATTAAACTAGGCTTGTTTTTTATTGGTCACATCTTATTTTGAATCTATTCTAATTAGAAACTATTTTATTTAATTTTATTTTGAGGTGATTTTCGTGAAGGGGGACCCTACTCAAGGGTACCTGAGCAGTGTGATACTCTACAAATTTGAACAAACTCTCTAGTGGCTTTTTTAAATATGGGAACTTATACACCAGTCTGCTAGTCCACTACTTCAGAGACTCCTATCAGCTATATTGATGTGGCTTTCCCCCAAATCTTCAAAGTATGCTCCCTCCTTGGAGGATATATTTGTTGTGTTCAGGAGTTCCTCAAAAGGGCTTCTTCCACTATCCACCAGCATCCCAGTCTAAGTCAGAAGTTTTACTCCCTTGCTTGAGTACAGCCTGGCAAAGCCGTACTTTCTCAGTCCCTTTCTCCCCAACCAAGTTTAACTATCCAATCTGCAGTCCTACTTTTCTGCCAGGATTTGCTGGTTCAAAATACTCCTAGGCCAGCCATGCTTGATAATCGCTTTCTTCAGGCTCAACAGCTTTTTTCACCACTGGTGTTCACCAGGTGATGACATCAGACACACCCTGCTCCAATGATTAACCAAGGGTGTAAGACATACACAAATATGATAATGCTACCAAGTTGACTGTCAATCTTACTAGGCCCATAGTGTTCTGTCAACAACTCAAAGTCCTGCCACCTTCAGAAGTTTTTGGTTGACTTTGTGGTGTATGATATGTCCAGGATGGAGATATCACACCGATCAGTGCACAATCATCTCCAGCTCAACTGGAACTGGTGGTGGACTTAAGGAAGTCCAGGACTCCTGTCAATATTTTCTCTATATGGGGAGATGGGGTGTTGATGGTTTCAGAGTACAACAACCTTGGTGTCCACCTGGAAACCTCGACAAACATCCACAGCATCTTGCTGTGGCTGCTCTATGCTGTGGTTTGCAGGGGCAGCAATATGAAGACAGTAACAGACTGGATAAACTAATAAGGAAGGCTGGTTCTTTCCAAGAGAAGAAGCTGGACCCTCTGCATGTTGTGGCTGAGAGAAGAACGTTGTCCAAACTTCTCTCACTCCTGGACAATCCCTCCCACCCACTCCACTACATGCTGGCTACACAGAGGAGCACTTTCAACCAGAGTCTGATCACAGTGCTCCACAGAACACCACAGGAGATCCTTTCTCCCAGTGGCCAATAAACTGTTCAACCCATCCACTGTCTGTAAAAAGGAGGGGGACTGACAGGTCTAATGGACAATATATTATTTAATTTTATTTTAAGGTAAATTTACCTCATCTATTTCATTTTATGTTTAGTTGTATTTCAGTAGTTTGTATTTGTTTATTTGTCTATGTGGTTCCTTAGTTTGGCGGAGGTGCTTTTCCTTTCTACTTTTCTTGCGGAGAGCAGCTGTAACAAGGAAACGCAATTTCCCTATTCCCTAGTCTGTGAAGCCAGGGATTAGCACATCTGGGTACTTCACCTGACCATACCTGCTGCCTGGCAGGCAGATTAAAGTAAAATTACAGATTTGATAAAAGATGAATGTGTCTTAATCACTGTTATTTTTTCTGTAATTAAACAGTAAGTGTTGAAAGTGCTGTAAGTCTTAAAATCAACCATCTAAGGTTAATACTGCAGTCTCAGGATGTTGTTCTACAAAACTGGATAATATGTGGAAATATGTAAAATTTTAGTAATATGTTCAGTATTAGCATATTTCTGACATTGACTTTATGATAATCTCAATATATTCTAATTACGTTAACATTGCAATACGTTTCTCACAATATGTGCTTAAGTTTGCGTTTTAGTTGTGCAGCAACAAAATCTTTAGACGACAGGTTTGAACAGTAACAGGTGAAAAAGAAACCACAGTTGGCACAAAGGTGAGATTAATGCTTTGTCAGAAGCCTTTTCCAACACAAGCTTTCAGTTTTACCAAAGAAAAGCTTACCAGGATGAGGACTAAGGTTTGGTTTGGCAAATGCCAAATCTCCTCCATCACAGAACAGCACAACCCTGCCTGGGAAAAGCACACTAGAGGGTTTCCCAATTGAAAACACTGCTGCAAAAGTGGGTCATATTATACAAAATAACATGCTCTTTTGTGTAGTGCCCAGACTCTTCCTCTTGACGCAAAAGCTCATTGTACTTTTTTTACCTGCAGTTGGAACAAAGAAGGTTTTGCCTTGCTGGAACTCAGTTGCCTGCCTGAGGTAGCTGTTTAGCTATTGTAATTACCTCAAATTTCATATCCCTTTTCCATGAAAAGTTTACTCTGCCTGCTACTGCAGATCTGGTAACCATGAAGGCTGCCCTGGAGGCAGGGTGGACCGGTTGCATACACGACATAGGCGATTGGAGTTATGTCGCGTTTAACACAAAATGTAGACTTTAGTGAATTAACTCAATGCAAATAAAAAAAACGAAACTCATAGCAACTATTTGTATATGCTATGGGTACATTTGGACATTATATATTATTATATTATACATTATATTTATTTGCTATATAATATTAAACTGTTACAGTGACATATAAATAGTTTTAGTTATAGTGACACTGCCCCTTCACAGCTAGTCCCTGATTTGAATCCCTGGCTGGCTTTGTCATTTCTGTGTGAAGTTTGCAAGACCAGGTCAATTGGTGAATTGGTGAATCTAAAAAATTGCCTGTAGGTGTGCATGTGAGTGTGAATGATTGTCTGTCCAGGGTGGACCCCGCGTAGGGATGTAGTTTGGTGTGGTTGGATTTCGGGGGCAAGAAAACCTTGCCTAGGGCGCAAAGAAGGTCTGAGTCAGGAGGAAATTGTACAAACAAATAGGCAGGAGTTTATCATGGTGGGGTTTATTATACTAAGCACCAGACTTTGTGACGTAATCCCACTACACTGAAAATTACTTGTGCAGCATTATTAATTCTGTCAGTATTATTCCAGAAAATTGATAAGGTTTTGATTTACCTCATATTTCCATTCCGATGCTTTGTCTGCTTTACTCAAATAATTTGTCCAGCTGAATCTCACTCTCTGTACATCCAAAAAGAGCAACTGTTTACTGTAGTGCTGAAGAAGAGGATTAAAATTCCCTCCAATGTAATGTTTCCATGTACACATCCACTAGCTGAGTACTGTAATATATCACTGCTTAAATGTAAGAGTATCTTCTGTTGTTTGGATTCATTGGTTTTGGTTTAACAAGTACATTTCCATTTTATTTTAATGTGACAAAATCCACAAAGATGTCTGACTTTGTGACTATTTTTGATGAACTGGCAAATAACCATTATAACAGTGAGTTTAAGGAAATAATGGAGACACTGAATGTGATGTATTCTCATCCTCCCTGATCCTGAGTCTCATCCTCCCAGAGCCAAACGTGGATATGTGTGCAGACAGGGCTTGAATAAACATTTATATTACCCCACTCAGCAAAATATATCTTCCAGACTCGAAAGAAAAATGTAAAATATTTCTCTGGAGTGTGACAAAGCACTATAATTTCCAAGAAAAGGCAAGTGCCTAGGGTTCAGAGACATACCAAAGTTTTACAAGCTGGGCTTTAGTTTTATGAGAATAATCCCTATATGTGCATGATGCGCTCAGGAACCCACAGAGAATCCTCTCCAATACAGCTTCCTCCTCTGCCCGAGACAGAATATTCCGTCCTCTGGAAAATTCCACTCCGCTGTCCAAGACCATGTCCAGTGATAAGAAAAGTATTAGTTCTGATGGTGACAGAGAAAATAACAGTTTGGGATTTTTAAAGTGGCTGAAACTCCAAAATGAGTCATACAGTTTACATGATATTGATAGGTTTGTTATTAAATGTGACTATCCAGCTGTAATTGACAGATAAATCTATCCTGGCCTGACTGTTCAACACACAGACTCCAAGTAGACACAAATGAAACTGATGGCCACCATCTGGTCAGATTTAGTCTTCATTGTTGTTGTTAAAAGTAGTTACAGAAATATATGACAGACATATAATATATTTTGCATGTAGAAAAGAAGTTAGACCCAGCTCTACTCTTATGTAACATTTTCAGGACCATCTTACCAGGGAGTGAATAATGTAAAATGTTTACTTCCTACTGTACATGTTATGGATTTCCTAAGGTGATGTGAATATTATCGTAGTAGAGAAAGTGCTCTTATTCTCCGTTTAAATGAAAGTATCAATACTAAGGTACAGATCTGAGGCCAAGGTTTTGGATTTTTCCTCCTTAATGTGTCTAAAACAGGAGCATTTTCTTTTTGTATCAAATACAATGTGTTGACTAAAACGTAAGCGTTATAGTGGGTTAATACTGTGTTCTGTTGTGTTGCAACAGACATTAACCTTCAGGTAAATTAAAAAAAAGAATCAAAAACAGCTCCAACTGGCTCCAGTCTATCCACAATGGAATTAGCAATGTTATTAACACTGCAGTGCTTAACTCCTATTGTGGACATTAACAGGTTTTCAGTTTAGTGTATAACTATGAGCACAAGCACTACTATGTGATGAGTAATAAGTCTGAGAGTTGAAAATGTTTCCCTATATTACAACAACAGTGGAGGATATAGTGAAATATTGATTTAGAACCACTTGAAAGTTTGCAAACTGTGCCAGTGTGGTCTGAACCTGCAAACCTCTTTCTTTCAGAAAGGCCCATTAGGGAAGACATTGAATCAAGGCATGTGAGACTTGAGTAGGGCTTGAATAGAAGTCAGTCAATTTGAGTCCCCATCTATTTTATGACAGTGTATTATATTTTTTAAGCTTTTATAGAGTATTGTTTGGTCTTCACATACAAACCTTCTGAAAGGATCTGCAAAGCATACTACTGCTAATGATGACAGTAGTATGAGAAGCAGCAGTATTAGTAGTGCTATAGCAGTAACTGCAACTTTAGGAGCAGCTGTATGAGCAGACAGTGACTGGCTGATATCCAGATTCCAATAAAAAGCTCCGGCTGACATATCAGCCCGACCTGAGCACAATCTGTTCTTTGTTGACAGTGGAGACTAACAGCAGCAGAGGAGATGTGGGCTCAGGCTGAACCTGTGATAAGTCATGACTCAGCAGTGTAGCATGATAAGCAAAAGCTGTTTGAACAAGTCCAGATGCGAGAGAAGAGAGAGACTGTACTTCTGCCCCTCCTATCTGTCTCCATGTCAGTCTCATTTCTGTCTGTGTGATGTGCGTTTACTGTTTATAGCCCTGTTTGCCTCAGGTTTGTTTCCTGAGAGCTGTCATTGTATCTTTCTGAACTGTGCCTGCTCATCCCATTAATCTTTTTCCAGTCCATCTGTTTCCCTTTGTCTGCTGTGTCAGTGTCTGACTTGTTCTGTGTTGGCTTATCTTTTACTGCCCTCTTGTGGATTCAGGGTGGAAGGAATCAGCTGTCGTGGCTGAAGGTTTCCACTTGAGGTCGCGTACACAAGTTACTATACTCAAATTAGGACCCAGAGTTTTAACCATAAAAGACAAGAACATTATGCCATAATGATGTAAACATAAATTATTAACTTAGCAAAGTAGAAATAATTGTATTTGTTTATACACATATGCATAAATTCTGAAGCATTGTTTATTTGGATAATACATCATCTATGAGCTGAGTAACGAGCGAACAGAAGATAAATCAATCAAAAATTAAGTAATGCAATTAATTCATATTAACTCTATTTGTGACATTTCCACATGTCATCATCAGCAATTATAAGCAAATCAAATTTAAAAGTCAAGGTTCAACTTTAAAATGACAAAACTCAAGTTAAATTTGCAAATAGTAAAAACCTTTAGTATATAACAAAGAATAAATGTTTTCCAACTTAATAAAAAATGAAATGAAGATCACCATCATGCCAAGACATTTCAGCTGATTGTAATATTAATACACCTGCATCTAGATGGTCCATCAACCCAGTATTTTGACCAAACGTCCACCAAATAAACCAAGTGTATATTGTTAAAATGACCCAGATTTGTGCCATTTTCGTAGGATGATTCCATGTAAAGGTGAGAATATGTGCAGCTGCCTTATGAGCTTTGCCCCATAATTAAGACATTGCTGAATGACAAAGATTAGGGCTTGTGTCAGTGGTTTGGGTGAATCTTGTCTTTTTGAAAAAAAAAAACAGATGAAAGAAAAGGGAAGAGATAGAAAAAAACAGCGCACTGTGGTGCAAAGAGGATTACAGTATTACAGCATGTAATTAGTGAACTTGCTGGTACAAGATTGTCATAGTTCTCAAATGCATCATCCTGTATCTCCTTTTTGAAAAACTGTCTAACAAAAGATCAAAATGTCCAGATAGAGCTCCACCATCCATCTATATGAATGGGCTGTTTGGAGAAATGCCAAACATAATTGCTGTGTTAAACGGATGCACGCATAATCATTTGCATTCTATTCTGCACTACACAAATATGTGTTTTTGTTACTATGTTTTAATTACCAGAAGTTACACCTAGCTCGTGGGCCCTTTCAGGCAGTGCCTTTTTCCGCATACTCCCTACAGCATACTGAGACATTGTGTTCGTGTAACAAATTCTGTTTACCAGAGGAAATTCCCAGGAAAAAAGCTGAACCTTGTTTACGAGGTAGACTGGAGAACTGCTGCAATCACTTTTGGGTTATATCAGATGAACAAAGAGAATTATTGAAAAAGACATAAGAACACATGGGGAAAGTCAAATTATTTAGCCCCATCGTGTCACTGGCAAAAATGAGACACTGTGCAGCACAGATGGATCTTTCCCTTCCTCTTCTTTTCCTGATGTCCGTTGCAGAGGAGAGGTGTGCATCCCTCTTATCTCTAGGTCATTAACTGATAAAAACTCCACACAGCTTTCAGGATACATAACATCACCTTGTTACAAAATACACTGAGCTACAATTATGCTATTACAAGGAAGTCGGCTCTAATAATTCACTTTAAAGAGCAGACCTGTCTCAAATATAATTAGATTTATAAAAAAATTTAAAATATTGCGATGCATGGCAAGTGGTTTATGCCTGTGGAAAACACCTTTATTTTAATGAAAGTACTAAATAAAAGGCAGCAAATTATACCACCACTGTTTACTGTTTTATTTAGATTTATAATTATCATTTACTTATCAGACTTGTTCAAACTTCACAACAATAAACAACGTAACAAACAGTTCAGAAGATAAAATGTAAAGTGACCCTGATGCTCAAAGCACTGCACCTTAAGAAAACACATGCAAATATGCACAAGCAAATTTAGAAAACAACTTCATCAATTTGACAACACGGGTGCCGGATTTAGAAAAAAGCTGCAAAACAAATTACTGTTTTGTACATTTCATCTACATAGTAACATTTACATCTAGTAACATTTAGTTACTTCTTTAACATTTACTTATGTAACTTCTTGTTTGTTTGCAGTTTGAATTTTAAAAAGGGGCGAGAGCAGCAGGGGAGCAACACTGTCGGTTTAACTTATCTTAGCTAAGCCACATTCAGAACATATTTGAAATATGGCACAAGCTCAGTCTGCACCATTTTTTACATTAAACCTTAGTTAGCTGAAGTTAAGCTCAAGTAAATCTAAACCTAGCTGTATGAATTAACCTTACAAGGCTAAACTTGTCCTAACTTGTCCATTTTACAAATTGTTTGTAATTTCTTACAACTCAAAATCCGGTCGATTAAACAAATCTGAGGATAATCCAACAACAGTTTTGTGTTTTGCAACTTTTGCATAATTTTGCTACAGGTAACAAGCGAGTGTTACTCTGAAGTGTAGAGAGAGTTTTCAGATGACAAATTTTGTCATTTACTTTATGTTATTCTAACTTGAATAGAACTGCAAACTAGATTCAAATATTCTATTGTTAAATTGCTTTTATTTATATAGAAAACTGTATGATGTATCCAGAAATTTCCTGTAATTCGTTTTAATTTATTAAACACAATCTTTATGTATACGTTAGTGAAGTTTTTTCCAGGTATTCAATGTAAATTCTACAGTCGATTATTTACAATGAGAATTGTCGTGCAAATAGCACAGAGAGGAAAACAGTGTTTTCATATGCATTTAAAAGTGATGGTCACAATGGATGACAACATACAATATAGTAAAGATATTGGCCTTTAAACTGTGTGCTGATAACAAGTGAAATGGTCTATCTTGTCTTTATGGAGGACACAGTGTCCATGATATACCAAAGGATTACAGCTTTGGATATTTTTTTACTTCCCCCCAGTGCATTTTAAATAAAGTGAGGCTGAGAGAAGGATCTTGTTTACATATGGTTGTTTCTTTCTATTCATTTTTAACTTACAATTTGTGGATGTCAATGGTTTTTCAGACGAGTCCACCTTCCTTGTGTGTTTTTAAACATTGCCCAAAATTTTAAGTTTTTTTTGTTTTGTTTTGTTTTTGTCCTATTGTAGTTTTTGGAAGCAGAAACACCTGCAAGACTAATGACATTCCTATAATTATGAAATGTTGCTAATTAGTGTTTGGTACATCAGGTACATTTTTGGGTAAAATCATGCTGATAACAATCTGTCAATAGTTTCTATAGGAGTCAGTGAAAATGACAAAGGAATCAACTCAGTTCAACAGGACCAGAGATAATATCGCTTTAATTACACACATTCTTCTTTCATTCATAATAAATAAATTATTATACTATGTGCACTTTTCCAGCATTTGTTTATACGGTGACATTAGCCTGAAACAGCTACAAAGTATAGACAGTTGCAAATAATATCACACATCAGTCAGTTGAATTATGAGTGAAAATATAAGAACATTTATCTGGATCCACATATAATTAGGGAGATTCTACTTAGCCAAGGAAGTGATGTGAAATATGCCACCTAAACATGGTTTAAATACCAAACTACAATAGATTTACTTTGACATGCTTTTTTTTATATTCAAACCATTGATCATCTCAAATGGATTTTTCTGGTGCAAGACAGGAACATGCATTCTGAATGCCTGCAGTTCATCCTCTATAGTAAAATCTCAAGTGACCATGTGGAGGCACTAACTTGATAGTGCGGTGCAATTACACCCTTTGTTTTTGGTTTGCCTTTTTTATTTTATTCTAACACTTCTTTTAACGGAAGAAAATGCTTATACAGTAACAGTACAGAGGTGAAATGCTAAAGACTAAGTTTGCTTGTTATCATTAACCTGTGGACACCTGTGGAAGATTATTATAACACTGACTATAACAGTACAATTTATTTAAGTATTTAAGGTCAAAATGCAGCACTTTCCCCCAGTTGCTGTTCCAGTGTACTTCTCATCTCTCAATCCATGTTAATTTCAGTGCTGTTCTACACTGGGTTACTAGTTCTTTCATCGTGTGTTCTGGGGAATATGGTGTCCATCAGTGTGATTTTTTTATTGATCGCATATCACACATGCACCATCCTTGTGACATTTGGAAACAGTGTTAGGAACTGTGTTTGACACCAAACTGCATGCAAATCCAAGCACATTTAAATTGTACCATTTTAATGTTTAACTAGTTTATCTCCCGGGTGTCGTTATGAAATCATGTGTGTCAAAATGTCGCCATGTTGTATCGCGTTATCGTCACACAGTATGGGATACTTATTTACATTTCAATTGATACTATTCACATTTGAATGAGCTGGAGGAGTCTTAATTGGAAGGCAAAACCCTGTGAGGCTCGGCCAGGAAACAATTTATTTATTTTTTTAAAGATGGGAATTTTGTTATTCTGTAAGTCCAGGCACAAATTGTTTAGCAGATAACACCCCCGGCTACTTTCCTTTCAACACAAGGTTGAGGTGACTCATTTCTTTTTACTTGCTCAGAGTGTTTTGTACAAAGTTAAGTTTTATACATTGCTCTGAGTAGAAAATTGCACATAAGGCACTTTTATGCTGTTTGCAGACACAAGAACATGCTTTGGTGCATTCTGACCTGTTACTTCTGTAGGTTTTTTTATCCCAAACACACACAAACACACACACACATACTCATATGCCACAAACCAGCAGTGAGAAAATTCCTGCAGCTACAATTCAAAATGTGGAAACGATATATCCCTTTAAATTCAGATGATGAGCAGAGGGATTCAGGGAGGAGTGACATGCTGCTTCCCAGTCTCTCTTCCATGCTCCTGATGCTTCCAACCCCTAATCTTGACTGCACATGCAAATAGTGTAAAAAACGTCCCTACCAGACATTTGCATTTAAACAAATAGATAAAGGTCATTTTGAAAAGCTGCCTCCTCATGACTACACTGTGAGGTTACATGTTCCATGTGTCCCTGCCCTCCTGACAACGTGGTTAAAGCTCCCATCGTGGCATGCCACACCACAGTATGTTGCTGCACACTGGGATTTAACTACTGTAAGCAAATACAGCAGAGGGAGAACAGTGAGGCCTGTGTGTGTGTGTGTGTGTGTGTGTGTTGTGAGTGTGTGTCAGACTGCCCAACAGCATCATGGACACAGGTAAGACACATTTCGTTCATATACATGGTAACAGCGGCTTCTGCACCCAATGTTACTGTTGCAAATGTAATATTTGATATTTCTAAACTAAACTTCCTGTTAGTTTACATTTCCTGAGCATGTGCATGGGAGGAAAGTGAACTGGGCCTGTTTTATTATACTTTGTATTTTTAGAATTATTTTATGAGGTCTGTATTTACCTTTTGTGATGTTGATATTCCATAGAAAAATTGTTGATTTAATGCTTGTGTTGCAAGGAATGTGTGAATAAATGTGTAGTTGACCTCTGACACAAATCTGTATTTGATATTTGTAAGTGTTTGATATTTGTTTGCTACTTAATTTCAATCACAAAATCAAAAAACTTACAGATGATATTTAGTTTTCTGGTGAAGCAAAAGTGATGAATGTTAAGTTTTAATTTTTTTTAAAAAAATGATCAAATCCAAAAAAATTTTATAAATCTCACTGAGTGAGCAAAGTTGGGTCTTATCTAAAAGATCCATTCAAAAACCTTGGATCTTTTACATAAAGTTTTTTGCATGCAATTTCCGTTTGCATAATAAAGTTTGCATTTTCATTGAGTTTATGCTTCTGCTTCCCAGGAATGTCCCCAAATCACACCAGCACACATGTGAGATTTGTGAAAACCCAAATGCTTGTAGGATGCATGCATGCAGAATTTCTCCTTAATCTTTGGAAATACTCAAGATCACAGCCTCCCCCCCACCCCCCTGTTTTCCTTCATTGTGAGGTTTTGGCGAGTTGTTTGGAGTAAATTGCCTCTTTTTTAGCAGTCCATTTGCATTGACCAAACCAAAGGCAATTTCCATGACATTTACACACCAATCCCAAAGAGTCATTCACCTATATGCATAAAACTGTGAAAGATTCAAATGAACAAACATTTGTGGGGATGGATGAAAATTTGTATGAGTTTGGGTAACAAGTTAAACTGTTTCTGGATTTCTGTCAAATATTTATAGTGTGTGTAAATCACAAACTGTTCTGCTCTGTCCAGAATATTCAAAGAGAGTGTACCAAGGCGTTCGAGTCAAGCATACAGTCAAAGACCTGCTGGCAGAGAAGCGATCCCGACAGACAAATGGACCAAGATACAGTGTAAGCACAAACTGCTCTGCTTTTGTCCCATCCTGTCTCTAACCACTTCATTTTTCTCTACAAACCAAACATTGCAGCCACAGTTGACATTCTGCTGGAGGCACAATTAAGAGGTTGCCTTTTAAAAATGTCCTTTCCTTGTTTACATTTTGGCATGTTTTGTGCATTAACGATCCATGGTTGATCCATTGACCACCTGGATCCCCCCACCTTCTGTCTCTGCTCCTCTTGAGTATTGCAAGGCTAATCTGTAAATAGCTAAGCACGGTTGTGTGTGGAGAGGGACACAAAGCGCCAAGGTCCATTCTTACTTCACAAAAGAGCACTGATACAATGCTCGCAATGGCGACAGTCATGACCTCCCCCGAGGTGGAGGTGGGGGCAGGGTGGGAGGATTGAGGTGGGCAGGTAGCACGGAGAGGCAGAAAAGGGGCAGTGCAGGAGGCTGCCTATGCAAAGTTTGATGCACGCACACCTGCCAGCCGACATTGTCCTCTGCTGTGTACAGGCCACAGACAAAACTCCTATTGTTGTCTCAGAAACAGACACTAACACACACTCTCTCCCACACACACAGAAATCAGCTTTAGAAGTCTGCATGCACAAGCAGGACTGGCTTTTCATTCTCCACAACAAACAACTTGTCAAAAGGCTTTTACAGGACAGTAATCACTTTTTGTTTTCTGTTGAGCATTGGCATTTCCATCCATAGATACGTCGGCCGCAAATGACTCAGTTAATGGTGGGATTCAGTGAAAAGCCAAAGAGAAAATACCGTTAGATAATACAATGGTCCTTGTGACATTTTCAGGCCCAGAAGTGACTTTCAGTATTTGTTCCAAACGTGCTTTGACATTAAGGTGAAGCCTCGCAATCGTTCATTGTCTTGTAATCATCAGCAGATCCCATGACAATACCAAAACCAACAATGATCCTTTAAATCTCTGTCTTTTTGTAAGCAAAATTATCTCTTGCATCAAGTGTGAGGCTGAGGCTGTTGCAAGGATGTGGAGGCAGCTGTAGGTTGGAGAGAAATGTCATTATCAGATGTCAGAGAGTCCACAGATGTCATAAATGTTGACCCAAATGTCTTGAATCTACACATACATTACTTTGTGCAGCAGGCTGAAGTAAGCCAGTTAATCGTATTGTGCGTGTGCAACATCTCCTGTGGAATCATAGTGATTCGCATTAGTCCGGGCATTAATTTGTTAAAAAATGTGTGATTCCACATGTTGGAATGAAGGAACATGTCACCCAGTGCAGCAGTGTGTCTGGCTGAGGGATTTTAATCATGTCTGGATAACAAAAGACAAACTGTGGCACAAACAAACAAGCTAATCCAGGCAACAGACTGTGTAGAGGAGACTCACTATTGATTTTAACATCTGTATGGTGATTATTCTAAAACACTCCTTAAAATTTGACCTCATGTTCATCTGAAAGTTTTACATAAAATTGAATTTCCATCTATACTGCCCTCCAACCTAATCAACCATATACAGTAGATCACTTGTCCTATTGTTTACTCTCTGCACTGACTAGCAATGCATCATTCAAGAACACTATGCTATTTTTAAAAAAATTACAAGAGTGATTAAGTCATGACTACCCAGTACATGCGTTTGTTCCATATCGTTCATATAGCCCCATACTGTAGGTAGTTAAGCGTTGACTGTAAATGGCACAGGAGCAGGCCAAAATTGGTGACATTAGGCTATTTTATGGGATGGGAGAGGCTGCTGAGTGTAGTTTCTATCAATGAGAAAGTGGTGAATAATAGTATAACATTTAGCTGGTTAGGAGATGGACAACCTGACCCACTGCACTAGGAGAATGTAATGGGCTATGCTGCTGACTGAATGCAAATGAGGCAGGATGCCTCACCATGCTGTCAGGCATGACCTGTAAAGAGCTACTACACCTGCCGTAGCTCCAAAAGGGGGCTTTTACACATTCACATATCATATAGTTTCATAACCATTAATAAAAATATATACCTACACCAATGACCTGAAGACTAATAAAATATCCTACAGCCCTAAAGTGAATTGTTTCAGAACAGCGATCTGATCTGCACATATGATTGCACTTATATGCAATCCTAACCCCACCCATGCTAAAAACACACAGTGCTATTTACAATCTGGATGCATTGAAGCATATCATGAAGTAGCTGTGTATATTTCACCTTTGTTGTCATGGTTGCAACAATGAAGATGCAGCAAAGGTGAAAAGAGTCAGCCTTCATCACTTGTGTTGTATGTCCAAGCACCAGCGTATGATGTTGTCAGTGTTAGCTAACTTTAGATAGCTGTTGCTGTGTGCATCTGAGTTTACAGCTGCTCTCTTCTTATCACACTGTTATCCACTGTCTTAGCATTCTCTCTTATCCCTTATCTGAGACTTGTGGCCGCAGTTCAGCAAACATGGCTTGTTGTTATTTTAAGGAAATATAATTGTGAGTGTATTTTGTTGCGAAATAACTTTTTTCTGGGCATATTTTTATGATAAAGTGTAGATGTTTGTAGGTCACTCTTCCTACCTTTTCAGTGAAAAATGAGCATGTATGTTTATAAATGATGTCAAGAGATAACTAAAAGCTACCCCCATCTTTCTGTTACTATAATGCTGCCCTTTTAGATCAGAGAATAAAAGGCCATTGAGAGAGAAGAACCAACTCTGACCGCAGAGTCAGCCTCCTCATGTCAGAACAAGGCCAACCACAGTCACTATATAAAGCTCTTACATAATTTCGCCCCATCAGTTTCTCTTTTCAGGCCTTTCCATAGAGGTGGACTGCCCGAACATGTTGGTGTTACATAAATGTTGGAGTGGGTAATTTGGAAAGCTTAATAATGTGACAATTATTAGTCAAAGTCTGTCCGGGCTCTTTGTAATGTCTCTGGGGACAAACGAACAAATAGGCATCAAGAGCTCTGAACTTAAATGATTTCTGTTAGAAACTGACATGTAATTTAAAAAAATCCTGTCCCTGAATATTTACGAACATAAGATGTAATGGGAGAAAGTTCTTAAAAAAGCTGCACATTTGTTGACATCATTAAATGTGAAATAGGTGTGAATTTTTTTAAATATCAGTAACAAATGTAAAAAAAAATGTTTAGTGCTTTGCATAGGAAGCAAGAGCATTTTATGTCAAATATGACAAATAAATATATCATCCTTACCCCAACCCATCCTCCACACACACATAAACACATGGACTGTCTGAGCTTGAACTCCCTGATTTCCATACGCAGCCTTCAGAGATGCACTGAGCCGTACCTGGGCCACATGAGGAAGTCTTGGCTCTGGCAAATCACATTCAAATTCTGTCCTCAAAATTTGCTTGCCTCCCAGCCAACACAGGCATAATATCAACTCTTTCATGTTAGCAATATGCAAACAAGCCAGTCCTGTAAAACCCTGTCTGTGTCTCTCTGCTGGATGCTGCCTCTGCACTCTGGTTCCTCTGCACGAATCTATGTGACTGATACATATAATGATTCATGTTGGTAGTGAACATGTTCTTAAAGTCAAATGTATAGTCAAAAGTTTAGACACACCTTTTTTTATTATTATTATTATTGATTTCAGCATTTTAGATGAATACCACAGACATTCAAACTATAAACAAGTGGTATTACAGTTTGTAGTAAACAAAAAGGATTAAAACAAAGTAAATATATATGTTTTATATTTTAACTTCCTCAAAGTAAAGTACATCTACTTAACAATGTACAATTTTGGGTGATTTCTTCTTTACTTGAGTAGTTCTATTTTACGCAATAGTTTTCACTACATTTCAGGGGCAAATATTGTACTTTTACTGCACTACCTATTGGCTAGGTAGTGCACCTAGTGTACCTATTGGCACTCAAAGCGCACTGCTTCTTATTCACCTATTCGCACTCACTATCACACACACACTCATACACTGATGGGGGAGTTGGTATGCAGCTGGTGACACTCACTGGGAGCAACTAAGATTCGATATACTGTCTTGCTCAAGGACACTTCGACATGTGACCCGCAGTTGGTGGTTTTTTTAAAGATACCCTCTATAAGTCAGACTTCAATATCACAAACTTTATTTTCACACAAAAATGCAGAAAAACTACAGCTAGTGATTTGTTTATTCACTTAAACTTATATTAATGTGACAAAATGTAACGGAAACTAAAAAAATTAGAGTTTAATGCCTACAACACACAGACAGAATATTTATTGAAGGAAATATGAGAAAGAGGAACTAGATTAGGGGATGGACAACTGGCATTTACCTGCTGTGCTCCTGCATCTATAAACTTGTGCTGTGAAGACATAAATTGTAGTGTTACATGTAAAATTTGAACGAGGATTGCAATTTTTTTTGCCATTTTCAGCAAAAATTTATAAATAGGTAGTAGGTTATCCTCTGAGCAGGGATAATGATTAATCTCCTGTCACTCAGTAAGTTGTGTTTTCCTGCCAACCTTAACTTGGAACTGATCAGCTGCCTCCTGGACATGTGTCCAAATATTCAATACCTCATACAGACAACCACCAGTTTCACCTGCAGTGCCTTGCAAAAGTATTCCTACCCCTTAAAAATTTCCAAATTTTATACAACCACAATTGTAAATGTATTTTATTAGGATTTGTGTCAGAGACCAACACAAAGTGGTGCACAATTGTGAAGTGAAAGGAATGTTTTTTACAAACAAATATCTGAAATACGTTGCGTGCATTTGTTTTGAGCCCCTTTTACTCTGATACCATCAACTAAAATCCAGTGCAACCAATTGCCTTCAGAAGTAATCTAATTAGTAAATAAAGTCCACCTGTGTGTAATTTGATCTCAGTATAAATACACCTGTTCTGTAAAGCCCTCAAAGGTTTGTTAGAGAACATTAGTGAACAAACACCATCATGAAGGCCAAGGAACACACCAGATAGGTCAGGATAGGTCAGAACTTTAAAGCAGGGTTAGGTTATAAAAAAAATCTCCCAAGCTTTAAGCATCTCACAGAGCACTCTACACTCTATCATCTGAAAATGGAAAGAGTAAAGCATAACTGCAAACCTACCAAGACACAGCCCTCCACCTTAACTGACAGGCTGACCAAGAGGCCAATGATATCTCTGGAGGAGCTGCAGAGATCCACATCTCAAGTGGGAGAATCTGTCCACACGACAACTATTAGTCGCACACTCCACAAATTTGGCCTTTATGGAAGAGTACCAAGAAGAAAGCCATAAAAAGTCGCCACAAACCATGTAGGGGACACAGCAAACATGTGGAAGAAGGTGCTCTGATCAGATGAGACCAAAATTGAACTTTTTTGCCTAAATGCAAAATGCTATGTGTGGCAGAAGCCTAACGCTGCACATCACCCTGAACACACCATCTCCACCATGAAACACAGTGGTGGCAGAATCAGAATGATTTTCTTCCGCAGTGACGGGGAAGCTGGTCAGAGTTGATGGGAAGATGGATGGAGCCAAATACAGGGCAATCTTAGAAGAAAACCTGTTAGTCTGCAAATAACTTGGGCCTTGGGGGACTGGGACGGGGATTCACCTTCCAACAGGACAACGACCCTAAACATACAGCCAGAGCTACAATAGAATGGTTTAGATCAAAGCATACTCATGTGTTAGAGTTATCCAGTGAAACTCCAGTCCTATATCCAATAGAGAATCTGTGGCAAGACTTGAAGATTGCTATTCACAGATGCTCTTCATCCAACCTGACTGAGCTTGAGCTATTTTGCAAAGAAGAATGGGAAATATTTTACTCTCTAGATGTACAAAAGACAGCTGTAATTGCAACGAAAGGAGGTTCTACAAAGTATTGACTCAGGGGGGCTGAAAGTAAATGCACGCCACACTTTTCAGATATTTTTTTTAAAACATGTAGAAAACTATTTATAATTTTTCTTTGACTTCACAATTATGTACCACTTTGTGTTGGTCTGTCACATAAAATACCAATAAAATACATTTACATTTGTGGTTATAATGTGACAAAAGGTAGAAATTCATTTGCAAGGCACTGTATTGTTTCCAACATATACATGGAGGAAGTGGAGAATGAAGAACTCCTTTGTGGGAACAGCACTGACCCACTGGTTCTGATATGTGAAGATCAAGACCACACAAATGCAGGGGACATTACACAAAAGTTCTCCAAGGAGGACCCCAATAACAACAAATTGGCCTTCATGGACTGTGTTGTTAGTGTTAGAGAGTGAAGAAATAGAAATCTACAGAAAACCCACACACACTGACCAGTACCTTTTTGACTCCCACCATCCACTGCAACACAAACTAAGAGTCATCAGTAACCTGCACCACAGGGCAGAAAACATTCCCACCTCCACTGAAGCCAAAAAAAAGGAAGATGGAAATCTGAGGACTTGGCACATACATGAAACAGCGATGAACAATGTGGCAGACGGGTGCAAAATTATCAGTGGGAGAAATAATAACAGAAATAATGTTACAATTATTAATATACGTACATACTGACAAATATGTTGCCAAATGTAGAATTAATAGGTACTGTAGCTTATATTGATTTATGTAGCATCTTCGGGAATATCTACATCCTACTGTACTGCATCAAAGGCAAATCCCTTTACACTCAATCCCTCTTCTCTGCATATTTGACAACACACATTTTTTGTCTTTAGAGTACAGTAAACATGAGTGGATCTGAAATGTAACAAATGAGCTTGACTTTTAAAAAAGGAAAAACAAGTGAATTTAATCCTCTGAAGGCATTTCTGCCTCTGCGTTTGGTATCCAGTGTGCTCTGCTACCACTTTCCATTGTGAGTCCTGACCATGTACTGCACCTTGAGTCTATCCTTCGCTGTGCAACAGCAGCTCTGACTCTGTATTTAATTATGGATCATGTCGGGATTCTGGATTGATTTAGAGACAAACAGGCAGTGAACATATCATTTTGTGTTGAGTTTTGCTGTTCTCTAACATGTTGAATTTTTTTGGTGGTTTTGTACCTTCTACATTAACTCTAAAATGTTAAAACTCATCTTTGATCCACTCCAAGGCAGAAAGACAGTAAAGACAAATTAATTATGGAAAGCGCCATGAAATAATATAAAATTAAGTCATAAATATAATATAAATAAAAATGATAGTCAACGAAATTCTGATTATTCAAGAATGGTAAAGTTAGTTATCAGTTCAGACTTAATAATAAATTCCATTACTCATCCTTGATTATTGGTTCACACAATTCTTTCTTATAACTTTGTATTTTCATTATAATGTTTTAAACACTTTGGTTTCCTCAAGCACTATAAACCCCAGTGATGTGACTCTATGTGATACTTTTTTTGGCATTCTAAAAAAAATGTAGGTGAAATAAACATTGGTCGGCATAAAAAAGTGAGAAAATGGAAGGAATCTTGACATGAAGGATAGAGAGTTGTTGACTGGTGAGAAAGAAATGATCAATTTCACTTTATTCACACCTGAAAACCTAATGTCATATCCTGTGTTTCTCTCACAGGGAGGATCGTCCACCTCACCCTCATTTGTCCAGGTGCCAGGTGAGACTCTCTTCACTGTAAACACCATCTGAATCAGCACCCAAAGAATCTAAAGTGGTTTCTATTTTAGGAACACTGTAATGAGAATGAGTATTCTTTCTGTTACTCTCTGCAGGGTCTCATATGCTGCCTAGCTACTATGGCATGAGGCGTCCCTACATCTCAGACTCAGAATTCTGTCCGTCCACAAAGCAGTTCTCCCCTGATGTCTACTCCTCTACCCTCGGGGGTAAAACTCTGGGCTGTGAATCCTCCACCATGAGCAGCTACTCCTCCCTCATTGACAGCTACTACCCAGAGACCTTTGGCGATTATCGCAGTGCTGCCGCCTTCTCCAGCTCTGGAGGATCCTTCCTGCCTTCTTCGGCCCTCTCATCCCTACTGCCTCCCTTTACTGGAGAGTCCTCACATTTATTTCTGGTATGGATTCAGGATTACAGTGTTGTTACAATGTATGATTGTCATGGCTACTCATTTTGAAATGTCCATGACTGAGATACGGACTTAGGGAAGGTCATTCCAAACACCTGCTTTATTCATTCCACAACCAGCTATACGTATATTGTCACTGTGTGTCCAAGTTTTAACCATAGCTGATAGTTTGAGGTTATGTTAGAAATTCCTGACATGATGTTTTGCCTTTAATCTCCTAAATATACCTCTACTGATTGTAGCTGAGCAATTTACTAATCTGGGTCTTATAATCTTATCTTTGTTGAGGTGAAAATGGCAGACAAGCTTAAAGATGATGATTTTAAAGCATGTGCTTCTTCCAGTCTATGGTGATATAAAACATGGCAGATTTGTGTCATGAACTGATGTTTTGGTTGTTCCCTTACTACCTATATTCTAAGAATATCTTAGTCTTGGCAAATTTATAGACATTTCAGAACTTTCTGCACAATTGAATTAAATATCTGGCTGGGTATTTGTGGATGTTTTTTTTTATGTTCAAATTGTGATTTAAAGGGGCATCTCAAAGAGAAGGACATTTAAAGACTAGAAAAGTTCTTAAAAGTTAAATAAAAATAAACTGTGGAAAAGCCCCCTACTTAATTGGTAACAGGTCAGTTTAATGACTTTGTAGAAAAAGAAAATTTCTCTTGTTTAATTAGCACAGTTCAAATTCAGCATCTGTGATTGTGTGAGGACACATTAATACACACAGCATAATTAACTTGCAAATCCATGGAGGCTTCATTAATGCTGAATGATATATAGCAGATTTTGAACAACATACTCTGCTATCCAGACCCTGTCTTTTTCAGTGAAGGCCCTGCTTATTTCAGCAACACAATAGCAAACCACAATCTGCACATATTACAACAGCTTGGATCACTGGCAAAAGAATCCAGGTGCTGAACATGGCCTGTCTGCAGTCCAGAGCTTTCACCCACTGAAAACATTTGTAACATTATAAGGTGAATATGAAATTAATTTGCTTTAAAACTTAAATGAATTGGTAAATACCTACAGAGTGTGTCCATGTCCCAAACATATAAAAATATAATAATAATAATAATAATAATAATAATAATAATAATAATAATAATAATAATAATAATAATAATAATAATAATAATAATTTCTGTTTCACCAGTGCTGCCATACATTAAATGTGAATGTTCCAAAAAAGGGACGTTGCTCCTGAAATTTTAAGTGTCATTTTAAAAAAATGTTAAGCACTACAAACATTTATATCCACTGTATCTGTCTGAAAATCCAGACCAAATAAACATAATTATTGGTGTTATACCACCACGGGTAAGTAGGACAAAAATGTTTTGTTCACAATTTAAGTAAAATGACCTTTTAAAATCACATTTAGGAAATTATTAAGAAACAGGTGACCTGTTTAATTTTGTTCAGGGGAAATATAATGACATCACATCTTTACAAAAGCACACCTGTTGTGAAAGGAAACCGTTGTTATCTGACAGTATCTGATAGCATGTTTCCTTTTTAAGTGAATGAGTGACTCATCCTCTCTTCTCTTCCTGTTTCAGAGAGATTCATGGGACCAGTCAGTTTCTGAACCAGTATCTCAGGTGGACCCTCTTTGTCCGGACAGCCTGGCTTCCATCAGTGTCCCACCGTCCATGCCCAGCCCTGAGCCCCCGAGTAGCCCCTCACAGTACCGGGCCCCGAGCCGAGGCTCTCCCAGCAGCCAGGCCTACACCCTGCACTCCCTGGAAGATGCCCACTATCACCCTCTAACTACCAGCAGCTCCTACTCTGTCCCCTCCTCCTCTTCCTTCCCCTGCCCTCCATACATGGGCAGCTCTGTCAGCGACCTGGTGACCAAGATGGTGACAGATGAGGCAGACGGCCACGGTGGCCTCCCACCCAGTAGTGAAGCTCACGCCTCCTGGGCTAAAGAGGATGGGGGGAGCTCCTGGTCACCCTATGAGATCAGGAGGGCCTATTGACTGGATGACAGGCCTCAGGTTGAGACTTAAAAGGAAGATGGAGCTTTTATAGATAGTTAAACAATTAACTTCACAAGCACTTGACCAGTACCTTGAAAATTCACTATGAGATGTTTTGTTAATGGGACAATTTAAGTGCTTTCCCAAGGATCATATTATCCATATTATTACGTATTTGTGAAATTACGTATTTGTAAAAAAAGTTTGTTTGTCTGTTTTGTTTGATTTGTGTAAAAAGGAGTGAAAAATATGGACTTGACCAGAAAACATAACTCAGTGGTGTAGTGAAGTTACACAATGTGAACATGTTACACGGAAAAGACTGCAGAAAGTACAAGTAGCTCAACTAATTTGGAAAATGGTGAAATTGTGCTTTAGTGAAATGTGCCATAGCCTAAAAACTGTATCTGTGTGTAAGGGAGAATAAAGTAGGGTTTCAGATGGGTGTGAGACTGATCTTTGTAATACTTTGACGCCACCTGCTGTGCTTGTGAAAACTAGTTACAGTAGCACAGGAGCAGAGAAGCCAAGATATATAGTTAAAATGTCCAGTCTCAAGAAAAAAAACTTGCTGGTTTGGCACACGGACATCTATTTAAGAACCCTTTGGTAAAGTTATCTGTCAGTTCATGATCCACATCATGAACTGACATCACAACATTTCTACATATGATATTAGACTACATAGATATTAGAAGCAAGCCTTCATTAAGTTCCTTTAAAATGCATTCAAAGACTAATAATTCATATTAAACTGAATGTTTAAACAATTTGAAACAATGCATTGTATCAATGAAATTTTAGTTAATTTGTGGCCCATGTGAGTGGAGATGTGGACAGTTGCATACCCTCGCCGTTCATGATAAAACTAAAGTTTGACACATATAAACAGGATATAAGACATTTCTCTGACAAGAATGGTGAACCTGGAAAAAAGTAAAGAATAAATCCTACATTTCCTTAGTAAATTATTATTTTATACCACCACTGAGAATGATATCAAACAACTATGCTGGATCCCATCCTGCTGACCATTTTACTCCTTTATTTATCAATAAAACACATGAAGAGGCAACTGTGGTGCAGGAAGGTAGAGTGGTTGTCTACCAACTTCGCAGTTGTTGGTTCAATCCCCGGCTCACATGTCGAAAGTGCCATTGAGCAAGACACTGAACCCCAACTTAGTTGCTCCCGGTGAGTGTTGGCCAGCTGCATAGCAGAATGGGTGAATAAGAAGCAGTGTAAAGCGCTTTGAGTGCTAATAGGTAGAAAAGCGTAATATAAGTGCAGACCATTTACCATTTGAAGAAGAAGAATAGTCAGCTTTGTTCAGTAAACCTGTACCTCTGGGTTCGTTTAGCAGCACCCGCCACTCCACACTCATCTCTTTGTGTGATATCACCTTTGTGGCCAGGGTTGAAACATGTGCAATCCATGCTTTTTCTGAAAAGCTTGTTTTGAGGATGAATTTAGCAAAACTGGGACAGGGATTTAGGTAACATTGGACACTGGTGGAGATAATTCAAGCTCCATTTCTGCTGTGTTAGAATATAATAATGAACAAGATTGATGTGAAGTGCCTCAAGATGTTAAATCTGTTGTGTCCTATTGCTTACTTTTTGCTTTTTGACAAATAAGCTTTATTGACATATGACTGGATTTTGCAGTGTGTTCCTATAAAGCTATTAACTTAGTAAACACACATTCTAATTTATAGGCAAGTTTACAATGAATAAAGATCCGAGTACATATTAAAAATAATCAAACAATTATGTTGGGTAGACTAATTGTATTTCAAACACACCAAATAAGACAGACCACCTTTATACTATAGAATATGCTTGATGTAGCACAGACATTTCAGGAGAAACCCCTTCACCAGTAATCTACTCATCTACAGCTGATACAAATGACAAGTTACAGGTATGTAGACATTGAATGACACATAGTGACAAACGGCACTTCCTCAAACTGAAAGTCAAAAACAAAGTGCAATGAAATTAGTCGGAAACACTTGCTGTCAAATATATTATTGTTTTTGCTTTGTTTTTTGTTTTGTTTTGTTTTTTTACATTTCATTGCAGTAATCGTGGCCAGTTTATTCAGTGCAGTGCGGGGCACCGGAAGAAGTTGTGCGTTATGACCACGAGGTGGAGCCTCTGTACTGCAGCTGGAGTCTAGTTCAGTGGAGCTGCTAAGCGGGAAGAGGAGGAAAATAATAGACCGTGAGAAAGGGAGCAATATGGATGTGATGGAGACGATTGAAGAAGAGTGAAGAAGTCTTTGTGTGTGAAGTGAGGAGGGAAGCTTGTGACAAGTGGCTGAGTCTTTAATAGAAAGAGCCGAATATGAGACACAACAATTAGTCAGAATGTCAACTTTTCTTTATAGACTACTTGGCCTGCTGCAAATATTTACTCTATAAGTGTAGTAATAACAGTTACAATAGTTAATGACTGTATTAATATTTATACTGAGGTTTATAGGATGATGAATTACATTGTATCAGTCTAAGAGACCGAATTACTCCAGATGTTTACAGTAATGATGTTGATGATGATGTACAGCAATGTTACTGGAAATGATGTGAGTTGAGTTTAAAATAGGTCCAAACTATATATTTCTGCTGTAAGTTCTTATAATTTAAATATAATCATATGCAACCTTTATCCTAACAGTACGTAAACATACTACAAAATGTTATCAAGGTTGATATTAACATTTTATTAATGGCTGCTACAGAAAGAGTTGTTTTTAAACTATTATTAAAACATAAATACATTATTTTTAGTTTTTGCCAACTGTGGTAAATTCGGATGAAAGTGTTTAGCTTATGTACAAAGACGATGTGTTTAAATATTATTAATATGTCTGGCTTTTCTTTTATTGGAATAGCATTATTATAGAATTATTATATTTGTTTATTATACATGTATATAAAAAAATCTAAATGATAATGCCATAAAGTGTAGGAGCTTCACAGTCTCCTTCTTGCAGCTCTGTGAGCAGACTGTGCTCACACAACACTTGCTGTAGGAGCTTAAAGGCCTGCGATGCCAAAGATGGCTACTGCCCTTTGCCACGCCCACTTCTCTCCCACTTTTATGTGTTTTTCCTCTGAAATAAAGCTTAAAAATACTCTTTGAACTTATTATTGACATGTAGATTGGCCTCAGCAAACGTGTGACTGCAAATTAAAGGTGATTAAAGGTGTTAAAGTTGCGCACATGAAGCACCCAGAGTTGTAGAGCTTAATGAGGGGGTGTGATGCTGTGACATTACAAAAGGAAGATAAAATTAATAAAAGTATGGTTTCCTTTTGGTCAAATTATAAAATTCAACTATATTACAATAAAGTAGATTTTATACAATGTCCATGCGTATTGATTTTTGATGAAAAATTGATATAAGTCGGTTGCCTCTGAATATTCAAATTGAAAGTAACGCGCAATCAAATCATTGTCAAATCATTGAGTTCTAGGGGTTTTAAATAGTAGGCATGGAGGGAGAAAATCTCAAACTAATATGTCCCCAGCTATATTACTAAGGTGTTGTATGCCCTGACTCTGCTCTAAGACATTTGCGGTGACATTTTTGGAGACTTTTGAACAAATTTCGTTCTTGGCCATTTTGCTGAGGCAGAAAAAGACGTAGTGGAGTCCCATTGGTCTTCTCCAGAGAGCCTGTCCTCATCCCTGCCATCATGTCTGGTGAGTTTCACATTGGATTTCTTTGCATTTCTGGAAATCATTTTGTATTTTCATTTTCACCTGTTAGAAAAGAGAAGAGGAGAAATAAAAATAATATTTATTAGCAAAAATTAAAAGCACACCTGAGTAACGTCTCAAATGAGTGAAGTTGTTCCTTTAAAGATGTTTAGTTCATCACAGATTAAAATCAGAATATAAAATAACTAATAACAATCACACAGTAATTTATATCTGATGTTTAATCATACCAATTTCCTCACTGATGGACAGATTAGGAAAGTCGATTTTTCCCCATTCACACATTAACATACAGGAGTACCGACTTTAATGTATTCGTTGTGTGTTTAATTGCCGGCTATTGACACGCATCAGGACATGTACGTGATCATTTTTCAAAGACTGATTTTTTTTTTTTTTTTTTTTTGGTAAATAAGATGAATTTCTGGAATGAACATTTCAGCCATATCCTCTGTACCCTGGGTGCGTAACCGTGCGTTATGAGTAACCGTGTTCGAGTGGGATGTGTCTGCTGTGTAATTTCGGATCACTGTTTGCCACATTTAAGACAAATCATGAAGTAGCATTTAGCCGTATGAATATTTATCAGGTGAGGTTTCGCAGCCGAGGCTTCGTCTCTTATCAAATCGCCTTTTTCCCAAACGGCTCGTCACTGCCGACTGCTTGAAATTACGCCTTTAGGCATTAATTATGTGCACCTATGCGAGAGGTTCTTTCTCAGTACCCCAATCCAGCTTCACCTATGGACAAATTGCGGCCAATTATTATTTCCTGTTAAAGCACCATAGTATTTTTCTGTCACATCCCCAACGTAGGGGTAGGGGTGATTTGAATAAAGTAACAAAGACTGGAAGATGAATTATGAAACGCGTGGGGCTAAAATCGCTGTCTAACCTTTCCACAAGACGATGTGATCAATCTGAAGCCTTTTACTTTTATTTCATAACCGGACACAGGCAACGTGGCGATCGAATAGATTCGACGGTTTTCATTGATAGTTACGACGCTGCATTTGACCAATTCATACTTTTAAATCAACTCCTATACACACTGTTACCTCAGATCAACAACTCCAGCCCGTTTACTACTAAAAGTTCTGTTTTCATCACCGATCGTTTCACAGACGCGCCGCAGCCCTTAGTAATTTTTACGCAGTCGCTCGGAGTATATTTATCCGACTTTTCCAAAAAGATCTTATGCGTATTTCAACCCCTCAGAAGGATCTAGGTTTCTTATTTTTATCGTTCAGTCTACCAGATCTGCGTTGACAAACCAAATTCGATACTTACCGAAGCGCATTTTTTTGCCGCTTTCCTCTATTGTTGACTTGGGTGGGGTGGCTCAGGAACGCAAATCGCACACAAGCTTCAGTGAAAGAGTGTGCCGACGGCGTAACAGGAGACATGTGGTGCCGTAAAGAGTGTGCCTTGACCGAGAGCTATGGGGGGCTTTTAGATCGCAACAAGGGGTCGTAAAAACCTACAGCCGAAGCACCCAGTGAGCGCAGAATTATGCGCCTTTACGCACCGATAAGTCGGATACAACTTTGGGCAGTGAGGCGATACGCATAGTTCCAAAAATAGCTCTTTTTTTAATAACATGTTGTATTTGTTAGTAAAAGAAAGGACACTTCAACAACACAATTCAGCAGTTTATTTGGTTCAACATTAATACTGGATGGCAACATCCAAAAACAAAATCATTTAGAACATTTGTCATTGTTTGAAATAGATTGCGGGGGCGGGGGGTTAGCAATGTGAGGTGGACTGGAGAGTCTGCTATCATCCATTGAATGAGTGTTTAGTAAACTTTTGGGACATACTTTTGTCTTCAAGCAGACAAACCGAGGGTGTACCTGGGCGTCCGAGTGAAGACGACGGTCAAAGAGCTGCTGCAGAGGCAAAGAGCCCGAGAGGCTAACAGCAAAAAAGTTAAAACGGTAAACCTCTCTCTCTCTCTCTCTCTCTCTCTCTCTCCCCCACTCCCACCTTAACCCTTTATGCTGTTACTCCACCTTTTTTTAACTGTCACACAGAGCAGAGAGAAAAACACGCACTGAGGAAAGCAATAAACTGCCCCAGTAAATGATCAACTTTCCCCTTCCAGGAAACGTTCAAACATTGTTCAAAATCACACGCACAAGCACACGCATTTAGATTAACACACTTGCATAAAACAACGCACACACACAAACAAAATATCATAATAGAAAGTTGCCAAGAGTCTTAGCAAATGCAAAGTTATGATTGAAAAATACACAGCTAACAGTCTTGTCTTTCTCCCTTTGCCTCTTTCTCTTCTTCCTTGTGCACATATATCCTCCCAGGATGGTTCGGATCTTCCGGATGTTTGTGCGTCCATTTCTCCAAGTAAGTTTACCCAGCAGCAAAATTCACGTTGAGCGTTTACAAAAATACCGTCAGAGACACTAATGCAGCATTCAAATCTATCCTGACCTCCAGCAATCACAGGCTGCAAGTCTAAATTTGCATGCAGCTTGCACTGATCCGGTTAAAAAATCCAGCCATAACTACAATTATAAATCCTTTTGTTTAGTAAGCTGATAAAAATATTCCACCCTGATTGGAGCTATACAATTAAAGCAGATACTGAAGTTAGAAAACAAAAATATATGGTAGTCCTTAATAACAGGCAGTAAGCTACCCAAAACTAGGAACAAAATATTCCTTTGAAAATCTCTATCATGATCAATTGCCCGGAACAATCGACCTGGGTGCAATTTTAACCAAGAGTTGGTAGCTACATTCCTTAAGTGCCGGGGCCCTTCTTATAAACCTAGGCTACATTCAAATGTGTTGGCTGATGGTGTAATGACATCACTCCTTTAACCTATAGGCCTATTTAAATATCTGCCTCCGATCTGCTTCCATGCAGAGACCACTGTGCACCTTTGTCAAATAGCCCTTGGACATGTGCCTATTTATTTTCTAGATCAGTAGAAAGTGGGTCAGGAAAATAAATGCAAATTCAATTGGAATTAGAAAATAGAATAACAAAGCTTTTAATTTGAAATGCAACAGCCCTTTGTACCTGAAAAGTAATGATGCATTGTTTAATTCGCAGTATATGATATGATTTGTCGCCACATTTTGCAAATATTAAATCAGAAATTTTATATTTTCTTTTGCCAGGTCGCTATGTGGACCCTCCTTCCGGATTTCCTCTTGGGGACGCCAACAACGGTGGCGCACGAGCCCTCCAACTGCGCACCGCCTCGTTCAGCGTTCCGGAGGGCTCGTGCACTATGCACATGCAAGCGGAGACATTAAACGAGATGCAGCAGCAGTTTGTGGACACGATGTCGTCCAGTAATGGCTACAGCGGCAACAACAACAGCAGCAACAGCATCAGCAACAACAGCGACGGGAGCGGCTACAACGCTTCCCTACCTCCCCATCCCATCCTCCCGCTACCCTGGTGCCATGGACTCTCCTTAGATGCGGACTACTATGGATATGAGATGGTAGGTTTGTCCCACTGACACTGACCAAACTTTTTAAAAGTTGTTGTAGGTGTGAGCTCATCTGTCTCCCTTACACTGACTAATAAAGCATTTCCAAAATCATTAGAATTAAATTTCAACTTATATGCGAGAACAGCCCAGACAAACCTGCTGAAAAGTAGAATCTGTAGAATGTTCTGCCAAATGCTGAACAGGGGAGTGGTTTCATTTAATTGGTAAACTCCTGTGGTTTTACAGTAATTAACACTAAATCCTTGAGCAACCTCAAATTGCATGGTTTTTGAATAGAGGTTTAGCTTGGCTGTTTGTCCTTCGTGGAGGCTTGTGTTGGGGCTTGAATGCAGAATGTTGCCTAGCATTTAGAACATCCAGAGCAGCTATTGTGTTTTTTTTGGAACCAGAACTGTCTTTGCTTGACAAATTAATCCAACTCGTGCACATAACAGCAGGTAATAAAATACTTAGCTGATATCAACTAAGTTAAGTCATGTACACATCACTGGGGGATAAAGATTATTGTAGTAGCTTTAATCAGCCAAATATACAGTGAAAACTGAAACAAAAACACCACTCACAGGCATCTCCGCTGAGCCTGTGGCCTAGTATCACTTTGATGTCCCATGACAAATTTGCAAACTCCTGCTCAAATTTATCCTCATGATCCTTCACGTCTTCTTCTCTGCTAAGGCTCCCTGTTCCCCACCGGAATCACTGAAGCTCTGCAGCCCCATGGATCACAACAGCTACTCGCCTCAGGACTCTTTCTCCTCCTCCTCTTCCTCCTGCTATGACTCACCCACCCGGGTGGACTCCAGCTACCACGGCTTTCCCTCAGAGCACTACCAGCACTGCAATGTCCAAGACTGTTACTGCCTGCCCCACTGCTGGTCGGGTCAGCAGGAGAGCTTCCCTGCCCCTGAATATGCACCTTATTACAACCCCACAGACTATCCATACACCTACCCTGTGGAGGAGGACTGTTTCAAAAGGGATTTGCAGATGAGTTCTGAAATGTGTTACAATGTACTATGGTGAGACCTTCAGCAGTATTGTTTTGTTTTGGTTTTTGGGGGATGTAAATATGATTCAATTTAACTACTCAGTAAGGCTGTTTGCTTGATGATCCCCTTTTGCGTTTCAATGTGCAAGTTCTGACTTTTGCTTTGTTAGAGTGAATATGATGAATGGTGAGTGGTTGGAAATGACAGTATTTTTTCCTCACTGTTTTTTTACTGCTTAAAGTTATTTTCAAAGACTGAAACCTGTCATTTATACTAAATAAAATGCACAAAAATCACCAATGTGCTTCTGTTCTTTTAAAAGCACACTTGACATGTAGTACATTCAATTTTGCTTTTTGTGAAGTCACAATCAGTCAGTTTCACCAGTATCTGCAGTTTATTTCCTTAACAAAACTAGTTATCTTCCAAGTTGTGTAAGATTGGGTCTCCTTCATTTATCACGTAGCTGTCACAAAAAAGTGCAGAAATGTTGGGAAAGAGCACAGATAACATGTTGGAGCTAAGCTGTAGTTAGAACAGAAGAGAAGGAATTTATTTCATCTGCAGAGGTTTACTACAGGAAATATTATGTCATTATGTATGTTTATATATGAATGACTTGAACTAAATATATTAGAATCATTTAATACTAGATAAGCATTTAAGATGATAAAGTTTTTATATAATCAACCAAATGCTTAAACAAAAGAAGATATCAAATACTCACAGCTGAGCATGACAGCACATACTTAAAGATTCAAGAAATCAGCAAGCAGACATTCGAGAGGGCGATTGGCTGCAATCTGCAATCCCTCCAGGACCTGCACAATTCCAGGAGCCTAAAGCTTAATATGACTTGTATAATTGTATCTTTTTTTCACATTTTTGGCTTTTTGCACAAAAAGACAAACTCGTGTGAAAACCTACTTTGCAATAACCTATGTCTAATAATTTATAGAAGCTACTTGACTTGCTCGTTCAGTCCAGTCTTGTGTAGGCAGATCTCAAGTTTTAGTTTTTTTGCCATCAAAACCATCACAGCTAGATGTTCATATAGGGAAGCTGCATTCTTTTACACCAGAAAGATAATGACATTTTGTATTTGGAAATGTTTCTGGATAACAGGTCAATAACATGCTAAAGAAAGCAAAAGACCTTCAGAAGTGGATCAAAGGCAATATAAAGAAATGATCTTCTGAATTCAGGGACATTTTGTGTGCTCAGTCTGGACACCAATTCTACAAGTAAGGTTGAAAATTGGCTAACATGTATCTTTAACAATGAAAGACTTACAGCCAATATAAAAAATCTTTTTTATTTTCTAAAATGTCTTAAAGTAAACAACATGAAACTTTAAACTGCCTGCAAAGACTGAGAAAAAAGAATACATTTGGAGAAAAAAAGTCACACTAAATATCAGAATTCAGTTTTATATCAGACTCTTTAGAGAAAAGTTACAATTTTAAGAAAAAAGTCAGAATTCCTACTCTAAAGTCACAATACTAAGTTTAAAGTCAGAATTTTAGCAAAAAAAATATAATACTGAGTTTAAACTTCAAGGTATACGGAGTGTTACATAGAAGCTACACTGCTTTATACCAGTGAGGACAATGTCCTTAGTAATATTCCTGGAAATCTCAGATTAATTGCATGCATAAGAAAATTGGCTTCTCAAATTGATCAAGGATAGTAATCAGAGACAAATAAAGGAGTTGTTAAAACCAAAAAAATAGATTGTTTAATGTGTTAAGGCTGGTGGTGAATGACATGGGTCAGCAAGTACTCTGAGACCATGTATAAGAACCAGCAGATTTATTTAAAAAAAATCTTAATTGTGACTCTTATTTCAGTTACCACAACCACAACCTCAACCACACATTTCCTCGATTGTAACCTATAGACAACACAGATTAGCTATAGAAAACAGATTAGTCTCAATCTGTCCATTTTGTAAATGATTATAACATGCAAATAAACCTCACATTCTGTTTAAATCACTACTTATACCTCTTTTGGATGAGTAAATAAACAAGAAAAATAACACAGAAATTCTATTAAACTTTGAAACAGCTCTCTGCAGTATCCTTACAATCGTCACCCCCCCACCCCCCCAACTCCCACATACCTATAGAGACTGTGTCTGTTCCCCGACCAACTAAATTACATAAACTAAAAACGACAAAAAGAGGAGTTAATCATAATAACCTAATAAAAGTTAAGACTACTCCTCTTACAGAACAAAACCCCAAAACTATTAAACGTGGATTATTAAATATCAGATCTCTCTCTTCTAAATCTCTGTTAGTAAATGACTTAATAAGCGATCATCAATTCAATTTATTTTGTCTCACTGAAACTTGGTTGCAGCAGGAAGAATATGTCAGTTTAAATGAGTCAACCCCCCCAAGTCATATTAATTATCATGTTCCTAGAAGCACAGGCTGAGGTGGAGGAGTTGCAGCAATCTTCCATTCTAGCTTATCAATAAATCCTAGACCTAAACATAGTTGTAACTCATTTGAGAGCCTTACTCTTAGCCTTTGACACCCAAACTGGAAAACTCAAAAACCACTATTATTTGTTATTGTGTACCGTCCTCCAGTCCCTTACTCAGAGTTTTTGATTGAATTTTCAGATTGTCTATCTGATTTAGTGCTTAGTACAGATAAAGTAATTATAGTGGGTGACTAACATTCATGTAGATGCTAACAGTAACTGCCTGAGCACTGCGTTTAATTCATTATTAGATTGAATTGTTTTTTCCCAAAATGTAAATAAACCCACTCACTGTTAGTCACACGTTAGACCTTGTCCTTACGTATGGAATTGAAACAGATAATTTACCAATATTTATACCATTTTTTAATAACATTTGAATTTACAATAACGGACTATACAAGAGTTAGGGAAAAATTCCACTAATAATAATAATAATAATTCATTTTATTTATAAAGCACTTTACATTTGCTAACAAATCTCAAAGTGCTACACAAGCGGATTAAGACCAGGAATAAAACATAAAACATGTAAAGCCTAAAAACATATAAAACATAGAATAGTACAGGATTAAAGTAAAAAAGTAATGATCATTTTAAAATGATCACTTTAAAATCTTTTCTAAACAAAAGTCTTTAACTGTTTTTGAAACAGTCCACAGTCTGTGGTGCCCTCAGGTTCTCAGGTAGAGCGTTCCAGAGCCGTGGAGCAGCTGCTGAGAAGCTCGGTCCCCATTGTATGGAGTTTGGGTCTGGGGGTAGAGCGATAGGTGTTGGTGGAGCGGAGGTGTCTAGTTGTAGAGTGCAGTGTGAGGAGTTCCTTTAGATACTGTGGGGCATTTCCATGGATGCACTGGTGGGTGAGTAGACAGACTTTATAATCAATGCGAAGGTGGATGGGAAGCCAGTGAAGTGTCCGGAGGACAGGAGTGATGTGTTGGTGTTTCCGCACTCTCATAAGGATCCTGGCGGCTGTTTTGAACATATTGGAGCTTTTGAAGGCTCCTGCCGGGATTCAATGAGAAGTGCATTGCAGTAGTCCAGCCTGGAGGAGACAAAAGCGTGGACCAACCTTTCAGCGTCACAGAGGGACAGAAAGGGGCGGAGTTTGGCTATGTTTCTCAGATGAAAAAATGCAATTTTGCAGAGGTGTTGGACATGAGTCAATAATGACTAAGTCAAGGATGTGGCCTTTACTATGGGTGGGGACCTCAACTTTCTGCTTCAGGTTTAGGCAGTCCAGCAGTTCTAAGAACTCAGCAGCAGAATGGTTTGAAGGTGTGTCCACGTGGATGTTCAGATCTCAGTATCAGCATGTTGGGTGGCGCTGTGCAGAAGGTTGAAAGGAGTTCGTACATTTCTGTGATGAAACCGGGTGTTGCTTTGGTGGCGGTAAATAAGAGTATTACTGTGGAGAGTGGATGTTTACATTTAATTGCCAAACATTCAAAGGTAGACAGTTTAGGAAGAGGAGGGTGACAGTTTCAGATCTTCACGGTGGATTATGACTAGGCCCCACCACGGCCAGTGGTGCGAGCTTTCAAGGTAGGTATATCCGGGGCAGGACTCATTCAAAACTGAGTAGGCCTCGGGTTTATGCCAGGTCTCAGTCAGGCAGATGATATCAGTCTCATTTTCCAGAATGTGGTTATGAATCAAACAGGATTTATTTGATAGGGACTGGACATTAAAGAGTTCAAGTTTAGTGTTTGATGTAATATTACTTTTGATCAGAGGACGAAGAACTCTGTAGTCCACTCCAGGATTCAGAAATCCACTCTAGAATCCCATTTCCCTTGTCCGTGGCCAGCGTTTTCAGTCTCTATGGTAACTGTGTTCGGATGGCGTGTCGAGTCGTCACGGGCGACATTCTGACCACAGTGAAGGAATGGGCTCCCGGTTCGGTATAGACGAACCCGGCGGATCCTCTATGGGCGTAGCGGGATCGACGGAGGAGTCCTAGTTGTTCAATGACTCCAGTGTCCGATGGGAGGCCATGGTTGTTGAGCTCCAGAAGTTGCGATGGTGAATACTGGAGCATGGCGCCAGGTGGTTTTGGTATGGTCCCCTGCAAAGGTAACCATAGACCATGTGCAGGCGACTGGGTAGTCGCAGCAAGCGCCGAGGAGACCGCAACAGCAGGTCCACCGCCAACAGCCCCCAGACCAGAGCCGACATCCAGGAAAACCCACAGCATAGCATGCGGGCAGTGTCGATAGAGGTAGATGTTAGCTTGTAGCGGCTGTTAGCATGTAGCGGCTAATGCTAGCCGGAGGTGAGCACTGGCAGAGTGAACACGAGAGGCTAGCAACCAGCTACAGAGGCAACAGTCCAACAACAGCAGGTAGAAACAATCAGCGACTTTTAAAACAAACTGATATAGCGCGAAGAAGTGATGTAGCGCGGAGAAGCGGCGAACAGTCAACGCCAGCGTCCTCTCCCGCCACTATAGCAGATGCTTAAGTGAAAAAGCTGTAAACAAATTTAAAGAAATTATTCTTTCATCATTTGCTTCAGTATATGTTAATACAATGTAGCCACCCTAATGTTACTCCTGCACAAGTTGATTATCTTGTTGACAATTCTGCAGCCTCACTAGGTTCAATACTCAATAGCGTTGCCCCTCTGAAAAGGAAGGCAGTAAAACCGAAGAGGCGATCTCCATGGTATAGTTCACAAACACGCAACTTAAAACAGGCAACACGAAAGTTAGAAATGAAGTGGCGTTCCAGAAATGTAGAAGAATCTCATTTAGCCTGGAAAAACAATGTACAAAAAAGCTCTCCGTGATGCCAGAACAGCATATTATTCATCATTAATAGAAGAAAACAAGAACAACCCCCGGTTTCTGTTCAGCACTGTAGCCAGGCTGACTAAGAGCCATAGTTCTGTTGAGCCTAGTATTCCCTTAACTCTGAGCATCAATGACTTCATGACTTTTTTTATGAATAAAATTGTAGCTATTAGAGAAAGAATTCACCAGATCCTCCCCCCAAATATTACAGATAGATCTTCATGTACAACATTGCTAGAATCATCAATAAGGCCCCAATCCCTCTTAGACTGCTTTTTACCCATAGATCTCGCTGAGCTAACTTCAATTATTACCTCATCTAAACCAACAACCTGTCTGCTAGACCCTATTCCAACTAAGCTGCTCAAGGAAGCTTTACCCTTAATAGATACGTTCATATTAGATATCATCAATCTATCTGTAGAAGCAGGATATGTACCACAGGCCTATAAGGTAGCTGTAATTAAACCATTACTTAAAAAACCTTGTCTTGACCGAGGTGTCTTAGCCAATTACAGACCAATATCTAATCTCCCCTTTATTTCTAAAATAATTGAAAAAGTAGTTGCAAAACAATTATGTGATCACCTTCATAGGAATAATTTGTATAAAGACTTTCAGTCAGGATTTAGAGTTCATCATAGTACAGAAACAGCACTGGTAAAAGTCACCAACGATCTTCTCATGGCCTCAGATAATGGACTCATCTCTATACTTGTTCTGTTAGATCTTAGTGCTGCTTTCAATACCATTGATCATAACATTTTATTACAGAGACTGGAACATGAAATTGGGATTAAAGGAACTGCACTAGGTTGGTTTAAATCTTATCTATCTGATAGATTTCAATTTGTTCATGTTATTGATGAATCCTCCATGCACACAAAGGTTAGCTATGGAGTTCCACAAGGCTCTGTGTTAGGACCAATACTTTTTACTTTATATATGTCTCCTTTAGGCAACATAATTAGAAAACACTCATAAATTTCCACTGCTATGCTGATGATACCCAGCTATATTTATCTATGGAACCAGATGAAAATAATCAGTTAATAAAGCTTCAAGCCTACAAGACATAAATGCCTGGATGTCCCACAGTTTTTTACTTCTAAACTCAGACAAAACTGAAGTCATAGTATTTGGGCCCAAAAATCTCAGAGATATGATGTCCAACCATATTGTTACTCTAGATGGCATAAGTCTGGCCTCCAGTACTACTGCAAGGAACCTTGGAGTTATTTTTGATCAGGATTTGTCCTTTACCTCACATATAAAACAAATCTCTAGAACAGCCTTCTTCCACCTACGGAACATTGCCAAAATTAGGAGCATCCTGTCTCAAAGTGATGCCGAAAAACTGGTCCATGCATTTGTTACCTCTAGGTTGGATTACTGTAATTCCCTACTTTCAGGATGCCCCAGTAACTCCCTTAAGAGCCTGCAATTAATCCAAAATGCTGCAGCAAGAGTGCTGACTGGAACTAGCAAGAAAGATCATATTTCACCTTCACTAGCTTCTCTCCATTGGCTTCCCATTAAATCTAGAATAGAATTTATAACCCTGCTTCTTACATATAAAGCTCTGAATGGTCAGGCTCCATCATATATAGAAGATCTCATAGCGCCATATCATCCCAGTAGACCACTTCGCTCTCAGAATGCAGGCCTACTTGTGGTTCCCAGAATTTCCAAAGGTAGAATGGGAGGCAGAGCCTTTAGCTGTCAAGCTCCTCTCCTGTGGAACCAGCTCCCAGTTCAGATTCGGGAAGCAGACACCCTCTCTACTTTTAAGTCTAGGCTTAAAACCTTCCTCTTTAATAAAGCATATAGTTAGTTATAGTTATGCTGCCATAGGCTTAGACTGCTGGGGGACCCACCCCCAATGCATTGAGCTCCTTTCCTCCTCTTGACCATCTCTCCTCTCCTCTCACCCCGCAATTGTCACCACTGTATGTCATTAACTCTGTGTGTTCTCTCCCGTAGTTGTCTTTGTCCTTCTCTGTCCCCCTCTCTCTGTCCCTTTCTGCAGGTGTCCCTGGCTTTGAAGCTGTGTGTCTTTCAGCGTGCAGCTACTGGTCCTACCAATATGCCCAATGTTTTGTTGGTGCTTTTTGTTGCTCTGTTCTTTTCTCTCTCCCCTTTCCACTCACCCCAACCGGTCGAGGCAGATGGCCGTCCACCCTGAGGTTTCTTCCGTTAAAGGGAGTTTTTCCTCTCCACTGTTGCCTATGGCTTGCTCCAGGGGGAATTGTTGGGTTCTCTTTATACATCTTTATAATCTTGACTTTATTCTGTAAAGTGCCCTGAGATGACTTTGTTGTGAATTGGCGCTATATAAATAAAGTTGGATTGAATTGAATTGAATTAATTCAAGACTCTATAAGTATTGGCATTGATTCAACGTTATAGTGTTAACCAATCTGATGATCCTACTAGGTCTGCTTGGTTTCTCATTTGTACAATATATTTGTTATGTTATTTTCATGTGCACTGTCATCATGGAAAATATTCACACATAGTAGTCCTATCTGTTTTCTATCAAAATCTCAAAATCTTGTGTGATGGTCTCCTTCAACTGCAGAAGAGGATTAGGGTCACTATGAATTCTCACTTAAAATTCATAACTATCAGAGAAAAGTCAGAATTATCAAAACAAAAGATCAAAATTCAGGCTTATTTGAACTTTACACAGTGCAGTGCTGCACTTCTACAATAAGCTTTGTGGCACTGGCTGTTAATAGGTTTATTAAGCTTGTTGAATAAGTAAAGTTTGTCTTTACATAAATAAAGGAACCCCAGATTTGTCCAGACTAACAAATTAACTATCATTAACGATACAAAGATGTCAGGTTCTAAACTGAAATATGGAATTTCACTAAGACTTGCTGTGTCCTCGAGCTGCTGACTCACCAAAGAGGTGATGGCAGGCAGGAGCTGGAGACATCCCACCTTCTTGCTCCCCCATCTACAGCAGAGGCTGCTAAACTGCTGGCATGGACAATAAATCTGGGAAAAGTTTGCCTTGGGGTGTACTCATTCTTGTCTCTGTGCAAAGAGCGTACCTAAACACATCATAGGCCAGACATTCATGTTGTGACACGATTTGTAATTAGTAGAAATTTGAGTCATTCGAAGTGGAGAGTGAAGTGAAAAGTGCAGGTAGTGTTATTTTACTGCATCCTTTTTTAACCCCAGTATTTTCACACACAGATTAGATGATTCTTTTCTGTTCACGTATCCTCTTTAACTGCCAACATGTGGCATTCTTTGTGCATATTTATTGGTATAAGCATGACTTTCCTTTTTACTTGAGTGATATATATCCCAGCTGAAACTTAACCTGATGGAGTGTTACTATCTGTGTGTTCATTCCCTAAACCCTTATAAAAAACTATCCACAGCATCTTATAATCTATTTTTTTTACCTTGGGGCCTAGCTGAAGGCTAAGTGTAAAATCTGTAATCCCCTGCAAGTAATCTGCTGCAGACAGAGACGAGGTTAAAATTCTCAGGCACTGAAGCCAAACAGCCAGATAATGTTGAAACCAGCGCAGCTGAGTTTGAACAGATCGAGATCTGATCCGTCTACAGCTCATCACTCTGATCTCTTACTGTAAACAGACCCGAAGTCTACTCTAGTGTCCCCGGTTTACCTGGAGGGACAGTTTTGCAGTAATCTTGAGACTGGCATGTGATTCAACAATGCTGTGCAAGAGTAAAGATGTCTACATATATCTATTTGTGTGTTGACATGTTTGATCCCTTTAGGGGTCTGACAAGGCTCCAATAATCTAGAGAATTACAGTACAGGCATCTCCACCTTGATTTTGTCTCTGAGCTACAGAGCTACTCCAAGGAGGAGGATTTGTAAACTACACCATCTCTTTAAACTAAATATGGTGACTTTTGATTTTACTCAAAAACTGGAGCAGTGTCTGGAAAATATTGATGATAGTTTGTATTGTACGCTGTTTTATTAGTAGCAATCTTACAATGTATGTTTATGTTTAAGAAACAAATTGGACCAAGTAACTGAAATATGTTTGCTGCATATTGTATACAGTAAAATGAAGTATTTCAACCACTGTCCAGGATTATCTGTTAATTAATCAAATTTCCATCCACATGTGGCTCACATTTCCTATTAGTTTTCTTTTCAAACTTGTTTGATGTTTTTTGTCCTTGCTGCCTGGAAATCTTTTTCTTGCTGAGCTGCAAAGCGGAGGATAGCACAACCTATAGTTTTCAACAGTTAGGAAATGGTGCGAAATGGCAATAATAGCATATATAATATATTTAATTGAAAATAGCAACAACATTTACCATGTGGACACTGAGACATTTAATTGTTTGCTCATTTTTAATGTTATGCAATAGGTTCCAAAAGAGTTGGTACAGAAGACAAAAGTGTGGAAAAGCTGTGCAATGCCAAAAAATAAATAAAACAAAGACACCCGATGGCGATTTATTGGCAGTAGGTCAATATCATGATTGGGGATAAAAATAGCATCCTAGAGAAACTGAGTCTTTCACTGTGTTTTCCGAAAGAAAATTGCAAAGAATTAGGGGATTTCATCAGCTACAGTTCATTACCAATAAACCCCAGACCTAAACATAGTTCTAACTCATTTGAGAGCCTTACTCTTAGCCTTTGACACCCAAACTGGAAAACTCAAAAACCACTATTATTTGTTATTGTGTACCATCCTCCAGTCCCTTATTCAGCATTTTTGATAGAATTTCCTGATTTCCTATCTGTTTTAGTGCTTAGTACAAATAAAGTCATTATAGTGGGTGACTTTAATATTCATGTAGATGGTGACAGTAACTGCCTCAGCACTTCGTTTAATTCATTATTAGATTCAACTGGTTTTTCCCAAAATGTAAATAAACCCACTTTTAGTCACACCTTAGACCTTGTCCTTACATATGTAATTGAAGCAGATAATTTAATAATATGACAATTCTGCAGCCTCACTATATACAATACTCGATAATGTTGCCCCTCTGAAAAAGAAGGCATTAAACCAGAAGAGATGGTCTCCATGGGATAGTTTGCAAACACGCAACTTAAAACAGGCAACACGAAAGTTAGAAAGGAAGTGACGTTCCAGAAATTTAGAAGAATCTCATTTAGCCTGGAAAAACAGTTTAAAAATATACAAAAAAGCTCTCTGTGATGCCAGAACAACACATTATTCACCATTATTAGAAGAAAAAATGAACAACCCTCGGTTTCTGTTCAGGTCTGTAGCCAGGCTAAAACCCTGAGCCATAAGAGCCATAGTTCTGTTGAGCCTAGTATTCCCTTAACTCTGAGCAGCAATGACTTCATGACTTTCTTTATGAATAAAATTGTAGCTATTAGAAAGAATTCACCAGATCCTCCCCCCAAATATTACAGATAGATCTTCATGTACAACAGTGCTAGAATCATCAGTAAGGCCCCTTTCCCTCTTAGACTGCTTTTTACCCATAGATCTCTCTGAGCTAACTTCAATTATTATCTCATCTAAACCAACAACCTGTCTGCTGGACCCTATTCCAACTAAACTGCTCAAGGAAGCTTTACCCTAATAGATACGTTCAAATTAGATATCATCAATCTATCTTTAGAAACAGGCTATGTACCACAGGCCTATAAGGTAGCTGTAATTAAACCACTACTTGAAAAAACCCTGTCATGACCCAGGTGTTTTAGCCAATTACAGACAAGTATCTAATCTCCCCTTTATTTCTAAAATCCTTAAAAAAGTAGTGGCAAAACAATTATGTGACCACCTTTACAGGAATAATTTGTATGAAGACTTTCAGTCAGGATTTAGAGTTCATCATAGTACAGAAACAGCACTGGTAAAAGTCACCAACGATCTTACTCCTGGCCTCAGATAATGGGATCGCCTCTATACTTGTTCTGTTAGATCTTAGTGCTGCATTTGATACCATTGATCATAACATTTTATTACAGATACTAGAACATGATATTGGGATTAAAGGAACTGCACTAGGTTGGTTTAAATCTTATCTATCTGATAGATTTCAATTTGTTCATGTTAATGATGAATCCTCCATGCACATAAAGGTTAGCTATGGAGTTCCACAAGGCTCTGTGTTAGGACCAATACTTTTTATTTTATATATGTGTCCTTTAGGCAACATTATTAGAAAACACTCCAGAAATTTCCATTGCTATGCTGATAATACCCAGCTATATTTATCTATGGAACCAGATGAAAGCACTCAGTTAATTAAGCTTCAACCCTACAAGACATAAAGGACTGGATGGCCCATCATTTTTTACTTTTAAACTCCGACAAAACTGAAGTCATAGTATTTGGGCCCAAAAATCTCAGAAATATGATGTCCAACCATATTGTTACTCTAGATGGCATAAGTCTGGCCTCCAGTACTACTGCAAGGAACCTTGGAGTTATTTTTGACCAGGATTTTTCCTTTACCTCACATATAAAACAAATCTCTAGAACCACCTACGGAACATTGCCAGAATTAGGAGCATCCTGTCTCAAAGTGATGCAGAAAAACTAGGCCATGCATTTGTTACTTCTAGGTTGGACTACTGTAATTGCCTACTTTCAGGATGCCCCAGTAACTCCCTAAAGAGCCTGCAATTAACCCAAAATGCTGCTGAATTAGCTTCACTAGCTTCTCTCTATCGGCTTCAAATTAAGTTTAGAATATAATTTAAAATCCTGCTTCTTACATATAAAGCTCTGAACGGTCAGGCTCCATCATATATACAAGACCTCATAGCACCAATATCATCCCAGTAGACCACTTCGATCTCAGAATGCAGGCCTACTTGTGGTTCCCAGAATTTCCAAAGTTAGAATGGGAGGCAGAGCCTTTAGCTATCAAGCTCCTCTCTTGTGGAACCAGCTCCCAGTTCAGATTCGAGAAGCAGACACCCTCTCTACTTTTAGTCTAGGCTTAAAAACCTTCCTCTTTGATAAAGCTTATTCTTAGTTATAGTTATGCTGCTATAGGCTTAGACTGCTGGGGGACCCACCCCCAATGCACTGAGCTCCTTTCCTCCTCTCTAGTCCACTCACCCCACAATTGTCACCACTGTATGACATTAACTATGTGTCTTTTCTCCCGTAGTTGTCTTTCTCCTTCTCTGTCTCCCTCTCGCTGTCCCTCTTTGCAGATGTCCCGGGCTTTGAAGCTGTGTGTTTTCCAGTGTGCAGCTACTGGTCCTACCAACCTGCCCAATGTTTTGTTGTTGCTTTTGTTGCTCTTTTTCTTTTCTCTCTTCATTTTCCACTCACCCCAACTGGTCAAGACAGATGGCTGCCCACCCTGAGCCTGGTTCTGCTGCAGGTTTCTTCCATTAAAAGGAGTTTTTCCTCTCCGCTGTTGCCTAGGGCTTGCTCAAGGGGGAATTGTTGGGTTCTGTCTATACATCTTTATAGTCTTGACTTTATTTTGTAAAGTGCCCTGAGATGACTTATGAATAATAACTTGAGAAACTTTGTATCTGTCTCTGCATCTACAAACATATGATAAAACTCCACCATGCAAAGAAACAGCTATACAGAAACAAAATCCAGGAACACCCTGAGGAGGAGAAGTGGAAAACTGTCCTGTGGTCTCAAGAGTTCAAATTGAATTTGAATCCTCCCTGTGCTATGCTCTACTACACTCTTCCCAGTGCTTCAGATAGTTGTTATTGTGAAATCAAAAGGAATGATAACGCTGCAAACGTACTCATCAAGCAGAAATAACTCTCTTGTTGGTTAGAAGGACAAGACTGGCATTGGTGTCAGTGCTGATCAATAGGTCTGGATCACAAGAGACAGCGAGAGCAACTCTCCATTACAAAATATGTTTTGGAACAAATTTCTTGACAAAAAATAATTTACAATAACATACTGTGGTTTTAACTTCAGATGAACTTTGGCTGTTGGTTTAAAACAGACTTAAACAAATGTGAAGTTTTAAAGTAGAAATTGGCACATGGTTAAACTGTAACACTTTGGCCGTCTGAGGGTTCAGGACCCCCAGGGGAGGTTCTCTGCTTTTTCTGGTTAGTAGTCCTGCCTTAATCTAGTCATCAGAAGATAACAATTAAACCAGATTATCTTCTTGGCAGGTCCAATGGCAAGTTAAGACATCTGGAAAAGGGTAGGATTTTGTACTAGTGTTTTGTTCGAACTTTATTTACCCCATATATTTCCACTTCCCTTTGGGTGGGGCCTTTCTGTGTGGAACAGATTCTCCCCACATGTGCCTGGGTTCTCTCTGTGTGTCAGCACTGTAGTAGATTGTTTAGGGTCCACCCTGCCTCTCGAAAGCTTTTTTTGTAGAAGGTCTTACTCTGAAACCTGGTCTGTGGGCTTTTGCTCCATAATCCATTATCAGATAAATAAAGCTGCAGAACTTGTATGTGAAATATTTTTCTGCTGGTGTCTCATGTCAAACAACAAGTTGAATCTAGTTATAAAAACTGAAGCATGATTAGACGAGCTCATCTGTGCTGAACAACTTCAGCGTATTGAAATTGTTTTCAGAGTTTCAGGCTTTCAGAGGCCACAGCTAAGTCTGCAAAGTGTGTGCATGCAGGTGTGTGTGTGTACAGAGTGTATTCCACAGATCCTGTTGGCACACTCTGCTATTGGAGCTCTTGTGGAAATCCCCCTGGAGAGCCTTGGCAGCATGCCTGCACTCAGGCCACAGCAGAGCTCCTCTATCAGATTTTATTTGCTGGGACTGGCGTTTGAGCCTGCAACAAAAACAACAATCTCTTTTTTATGACAATTCTTGCATACAACTTTTGTCTATGTACACCTTGTCTCCATAAAAATTGTTTATTCATTTACAAGCCTATGAACAGAAGACCATTGTTCACATCATTATTGATCTGCAATAGTTGTCTTTGCAAGTTTATGTAGCATATAAAATGCAATAAGTAATGTAAATATTTTAGTCACACTATTAAAGTAACTTATTTTATTCCTCATTAGATTTTTGTTTTAAGTATTCAACTTTGATGACAAAAATCTGCAGATGTTTCCTTAGGTTTGATATTGAGCATTTTAATGATGCAGCATTTTCACTGCTGATAAACAAACTTTACAGTTATGTATGATTCCTGTTTTCATTTCAGAAGGAAAACCCAACTGGTCGTTTGGCATGAGCCAGTCATGACAAACTGGTTGCTTAGCAATGCACATTCATTTGAGTGGAAGAGAGAGATGCTAAATGTTTAAAAAAGAGAGCTTTGAATAGAGCCTAACAGGACTTAAAGAGAGATCTTTGTAAACAATCCTACTCTTTTTGCTGTTGCACTCAGATTCATCCCAGTTGCTTTGACCCATGTTGTCCGGAAATCTGCCAAGAGGAGACAAAGCAACAGAATGACTGTTATATAGGACATATAGCCTCCAGAGAATATTTTGTAACTGTAATTTATGTACACATTTATAACTGTAACTGCTTACATCCATTTGTCCATTATCTGTCACCGCTTATCCTATTTGGGTCGTGGGGGGGCTAGAGCCTATCCTAGCTGTCATTGGGTGAGAGGTGGGGTACACCCTGGACAGGTTGCCATTCTATCGTAGGGCCACAGAGAAACACACACAGACACACAACTTTTCACACCTATGGGCAATTTTAGATTCACCAATTAACCTAAAATGCAAGTCTTTGGACAGAGTACCCGGAGCAAAAACAGGGAGAACATGCAAGCTCCAAGCTCCATGCAGAAAGGCCGCGGCTGGCTGGAGCACAAACCAGCAACCTTCTAGCTGTGAGGCAACAGTGCTAACCACTCCACCACCATGCTGCTCGCAACTGATTACAATTTATCTTTTCTCTCTTCATTTTCCACTCACCCCAACTGGTCAAGACAGATGGCTGCCCACCCTGAGCCTGGTTCTGCTGCAGGTTTCTTCCATTAAAAGGAGTTTTTCCTCTCCGCTGTTGCCTAGGGCTTGCTCAAGGGGGAATTGTTGGGTTCTGTCTATACATCTTTATAGTCTTGACTTTATTTTGTAAAGTGCCCTGAGATGACTTATGAATAATAACTTGAGAAACTTTGTATCTGTCTCTGCATCCACAAACATATGATAAAACTCCACCATGCAAAGAAACAGCTATACAGAAACAAAATCCAGGAACACCCTGAGGAGGAGAAGTGGAAAACTGTCCTGTGGTCTCAAGAGTTCAAATTGAATTTGAATCCTCCCTGTGCTATGCTCTACTACACTCTTCCCAGTGCTTCAGATAGTTGTTATTGTGAAATCAAAAGGAATGATAACGCTGCAAACGTACTCATCAAGCAGAAATAACTCTCTTGTTGGTTAGAAGGACAAGACTGGCATTGGTGTCAGTGCTGATCAATAGGTCTGGATCACAAGAGACAGCGAGAGCAACTCTCCATTACAAAATATGTTTTGGAACAAATTTCTTGACAAAAAATAATTTACAATAACATACTGTGGTTTTAACTTCAGATGAACTTTGGCTGTTGGTTTAAAACAGACTTAAACAAATGTGAAGTTTTAAAGTAGAAATTGGCACATGGTTAAACTGTAACACTTTGGCCGTCTGAGGGTTCAGGACCCCCAGGGGAGGTTCTCTGCTTTTTCTGGTTAGTAGTCCTGCCTTAATCTAGTCATCAGAAGATAACAATTAAACCAGATTATCTTCTTGGCAGGTCCAATGGCAAGTTAAGACATCTGGAAAAGGGTAGGATTTTGTACTAGTGTTTTGTTCGAACTTTATTTACCCCATATATTTCCACTTCCCTTTGGGTGGGGCCTTTCTGTGTGGAACAGATTCTCCCCACATGTGCCTGGGTTCTCTCTGTGTGTCAGCACTGTAGTAGATTGTTTAGGGTCCACCCTGCCTCTCGAAAGCTTTTTTTGTAGAAGGTCTTACTCTGAAACCTGGTCTGTGGGCTTTTGCTCCATAATCCATTATCAGATAAATAAAGCTGCAGAACTTGTATGTGAAATATTTTTCTGCTGGTGTCTCATGTCAAACAACAAGTTGAATCTAGTTATAAAAACTGAAGCATGATTAGACGAGCTCATCTGTGCTGAACAACTTCAGCGTATTGAAATTGTTTTCAGAGTTTCAGGCTTTCAGAGGCCACAGCTAAGTCTGCAAAGTGTGTGCATGCAGGTGTGTGTGTACAGAGTGTATTCCACAGATCCTGTTGGCACACTCTGCTATTGGAGCTCTTGTGAAATCCCCTGGAGAGCCTTGGCAGCATGCCTGCACTCAGGCCACAGCAGAGCTCCTCTATCAGATTTTATTTGCTGGGACTGGCGTTTGAGCCTGCAACAAAAACAACAATCTCTTTTTTATGACAATTCTTGCATACAACTTTTGTCTATGTACACCTTGTCTCCATAAAAATTGTTTATTCATTTACAAGCCTATGAACAGAAGACCATTGTTCACATCATTATTGATCTGCAATAGTTGTCTTTGCAAGTTTATGTAGCATATAAAATGCAATAAGTAATGTAAATATTTTAGTCACACTATTAAAGTAACTTATTTTATTCCTCATTAGATTTTTGTTTTAAGTATTCAACTTTGATGACAAAAATCTGCAGATGTTTCCTTAGGTTTGATATTGAGCATTTTAATGATGCAGCATTTTCACTGCTGATAAACAAACTTTACAGTTATGTATGATTCCTGTTTTCATTTCAGAAGGAAAACCCAACTGGTCGTTTGGCATGAGCCAGTCATGACAAACTGGTTGCTTAGCAATGCACATTCATTTGAGTGGAAGAGAGATGCTAAATGTTTAAAAAAGAGAGCTTTGAATAGAGCCTAACAGGACTTAAAGAGAGATCTTTGTAAACAATCCTACTCTTTTTGCTGTTGCACTCAGATTCATCCCAGTTGCTTTGACCCATGTTGTCCGGAAATCTGCCAAGAGGAGACAAAGCAACAGAATGACTGTTATATAGGACATATAGCCTCCAGAGAATATTTTGTAACTGTAATTTATGTACACATTTATAACTGTAACTGCTTACATCCATTTGTCCATTATCTGTCACCGCTTATCCTATTTGGGTCGTGGGGGGGCTAGAGCCTATCCTAGCTGTCATTGGGTGAGAGGTGGGGTACACCCTGGACAGGTTGCCATTCTATCGTAGGGCCACAGAGAAACACACACAGACACACAACTTTTCACACCTATGGGCAATTTTAGATTCACCAATTAACCTAAAATGCAAGTCTTTGGACAGAGTACCCGGAGCAAAAACAGGGAGAACATGCAAGCTCCAAGCTCCATGCAGAAAGGCCGCGGCTGGCTGGAGCACAAACCAGCAACCTTCTAGCTGTGAGGCAACAGTGCTAACCACTCCACCACCATGCTGCTCGCAACTGATTACAATTTAATTTATTTTGTATTTTAATAACATCTACAGTTTCCCCCTTACACACACTGTTTCAATTCAGGGGCCACATTCTTTGAAGGAATGTTGGAGCCTGTGGTTCTTGCAGTTGATTGGAGAAAAAGCTGAAATTGAAGCAGCCTTTGAAATCGGACAGCCTTGTCTTGACCCAACCGATTTCAAAAGATGCAGTTCCTGAGTTGAGACATAATATATCACCAAGAAGTTAGGCTAATGCTCTTAATCAAACTGTAGGTTGTTCACTGTCACACAGAGATTATGTTGTACACATTTATCATACTGCTTTGAAGTTTTATGATCACATTTATTGAATTAAAGCTTTTGTGTCTGGACGCTGTGCTTCTCTTGTCCATGTTAATATTTAAGCAACAGGATCAGTGCATTTCTATTCAGTGCTAAAAATGGGTGCAACATATCCACAAGTCTCTGATTATTGGACAAGGCAGATATGAAAACATTTTCTATCACACTTTGACATAAAACCTTGGCAACCTTCAAATGAAACGTTATCACAGTTGGGTGGTGAACAGCGTAAATAACCTCACACTGTATTTCGCAACAGCTGATAAGTGAGCCCTTCACCTGTGTGTATTCATACCAGAGAAAGTATTGAGTAAATCAATAGGTGTTTACACTGATTCACACACACAGGTGTGTTAACAGAAACATAGGAATGGCAGCTCATACACTGTGCAGCCACACTGAGAAAGTGACAGAAATGTCCTATTTACACATCAAACAGAAGGAAATAGAAGCTGAACACACCTGATGGGAGACAGAAGTATTTATTTGAGAAGTAAGCTAATCAATACTATTAAAATCCCAGCTAATGTAGAACAATAAACTGAATCAACCTGCATTCAGTTTCATTCATAGCTTTTTAGTTTTTTCAGTTTGGTGCCTGGTAGTGCTTTGCACGGAACAATTCTCTGCAATGCTTTTTCAGCAAAAAAGAGGAGTGTTAACCTGTGAGGTATTTGACATTCTTAACATTCTTGGAATTAAGACTCCACCAGCATTGCTCCTCTTATTAGATAACTGTAGAGATCTCTATATGTGAGGCTGTTAAAAACATGACAAAAGGTGAGAAAACAATAACATGCAGGCTTCTTCATATCTCTTTCGCATTTCTATTTGTGATCTGCTATCTTGATCTATGGCATCTTGGAGTGTGAAGGAGGATAACCTTCACATTAAGGCTTCACTGAGAACTGAGCAGTAATTCCAGGCATCGACACGACGGCACTGGCTCCAGCACCACTTTGGTTGATGTTGTGCCTGCTGCAAAAGGCTGTTTTACATCATAGATGGAAACCAAGATAAGGCCAACATGCAAGTAGTAAAAGCAGTAATGATAATGGTATCTTTTTGCACTGGACTTCTCTCACTCAGTGGACATCTATTTATATAAAAACATCACATACCAGTATAAAATGAAAAGTTAACATGTTCATCCTTGAGTCTATGGACATGTTTGTGGTACTGAAGTCACAGTGACTGTGACCTTTGACCTTTAAGCCCCAAAATGTAATCAGTTTATCCTTGAGTTCAAGTGCGCTTGTTTGAAGAAATTTCTTCCAACCATTACTGTCATATTGCATTTACAAAAATGGGAGGGTCAAAGTGAAAGGCATGTTACAGTAATTTTGACCTTTGACTTCCAAAGCTCAGGGACTTTATACTTGAGTCCAAGTGCATGCTTGTTTCATATCTGTAGAAATTCCCGGAAGGAATTGACTATGATATTGCATTTTCAAATATTAAAAACACATCGTGCCACAGTGACCTTGACCCCTAACCTTGACAAACAAAGCCACAGCGGAACATATTCCGCACGTTGATTTGGCATGTGTTTTTTTTTACGCCGGATGCCCTTCCTGCTGCAACCGTCCCATTTTTATCCGGGCTCAGGACCAGCACCAAGGTTGCCCTTGGTAGGTGGGTGGGGCCACACCTTGTGGGCCTCAGGTGATCTCTGACAAACAAAATGTAATTAGTCTATTCTTGAGTCCCAGTGGATGTTTGCAGCAAATTTAAGGAAACTGCATGAAACTGTTGCTGAGAAATTGAATTCACAATAAAACAGGGACGTGAGGTTGCTGTGACTTGACTTTTAACCCCTACTACCAAATCAGTTCATGCTTGAGTCCTGTTCAACATTTGTGCTGAATTTAAAGATGACTGGACAACCTGAAAACATTATGCCTCTGGCTATAAAAAAGACACCAGTGTTGGAATTATGAAGAAGCCGGGGATGGACTGACTGCCCCTCAAATAGACCTGACATCAAATTAAAATGTAATTTCACTGTGAGCTTAATAATGTGTAACTTTGCCACAATTGCATGCGTCATTCTTTTTTTTTTGGTGTGCCTTTTGTTTTGATCTGAGTTTGACTGACAGTTCTCAATGACCAGCTACTGAAGAGCACCTCCACCTGAAGGTGCTTTCAGTACAACAGCCCCCCCTCACCTCCCCTTTGCTGAGTACTCTGTCAGTCAGCTGCACTTGAGCATTTACAGCCCCTCCAGATAACACATCTTTACAGAGCAGGTTTCACATTTCTCTGTAGTCCCTAGTTCTGACAGGTTGTTGAGACAGATGTATTACCTCCAAAACTCAAGTTATAATATGATTTTGGAATAGGCTTCCCCCTTAACTTTACAGGGTAGGTCCTGATGTTTTTTTTGCATGTTTTTCAACAAAAATATGAAATGTTTCAGATTTAACACACAGTTGCTGCAACAAGGTTAAAAAGTGTACCCCCAAAATTTCGAATGTCTTTCACTTTTTTCAGTTTATTCTAATTATATGAAGACGGGAAACAAATTAAAGGAATACCCTGAATACATTGGAGAAACATAGCAAATGTGTGTGCACTGCATAGCACATCTGAGCAATAAATTCTCATAAACATACAGGCAGCTGTAGCTCAGTTGGTAAAGCAGTCATCCACGGATGACAGAGTCAGTAGTTTGATCCCTGTCAGGTAAACATCCTGCATGGCAGCCACTGCCATCAGTATGTGAGTGTGTGTGAATGAGTAAATGAGAAGCAACATTGTAAAGCGGTTTGGATAAATATATAAGTGGCCATTTGCCTTTTTGTGCCATACGCTATGGCCATCGCTGTCTTCAGATCTCAACTGAACTAAACAACAACAAACAACAACAGAGAACTGGAGGATCAATGACAAGGCACAAAAGGTTGTCATGGCAACATATCAGATCTCATAGCACTTTATTTGATTGGCCTTCCCAAAATGTTCAGGCAAATCCTTAGAATAGACTTATACTGAACATCTGCACAAAATTTGCTAACTGGCAGCTTTATATTAACTTTAAAAAGGTTCTATTGATTGTATCAGAAAACAATGAGGTAATTTTATACAGGTTTATTATGTAATGAGTAATTTGTGCTTTTATAATTAGTTAGAAATGATTATTATGCTTTACAAAGCCTTTTGGGTTGCCAGATGTCTTCGATATTTACTTTTTACTGTTTAATTATATTAATTATTTCAATAGAGAACCTTTTTTATTGATGTTAATAATTAATTTATAACCAGATTTTATGGTTTGTTCAAAAGGTGAGAAAACTGTGAGCATTTATAAATGTTTAGCATCTATCACTGGACAACCATGGTAGCCACAAAATAACTTATGAAAGAACCCTGACAGACACAAATTGTCATATTTGTATCCCCAGTCACCGTGGAGTGAAACTGGGAGCTCTGTGTACCATGTCTCACACACACACACACCCACACACAAACGCACTAACATGTTGTCAAAGGTTCTGCACAGGCATGTTTCTGCAAAACTTTTACACCCAAATTGGAGCTCTTTAAAGGGCTTCTTAGGGATCAAGCCCACTACAACCCTGACTCTGCCCCAGAGATAAAACAAACATTTATGCTGTTGAACCAAAAGAAAACACTGTACTGAGAAAACATAGACAATAATAAGCAAAGTGTCACACACAACGTCACCTTTCAACGCCATTTCTCTCTCTCAAAGCTGCTAAAGCACCCTGAGGACATGAGCTGTGTCAGCCATGCAGAATAGAGCCAGGTGCTCCTTCTTTACTCCACAAGGAAGACAGTTTTGCTATAACCTGGCTCCAAGATGCTAACTGAATGAGTCACCAGATAAATAATTTTCTAAGAGCTGCAGAAAGCAGATGATGAGAAATGTGTAAACATGTTTATATGAGCAGCAATTGTGGATATTGACACTGATGACCCTGATTAAGAGTTGCATCCCCACTGGTATTAAAGCAATAATACCAATTGTTCTATAGTTTTTTCTCCTGGGCTGAACAGTAACACAATCCTGTCAGCTCAAAATTCTGTAAAGCTTTATCTTTAGTTCACTATTTTCACTTAAAATAACATATACTTGCATAACACTTCAATTCAATTCAATTCAACTTTTTTATATAGCGCCAATTCACCAAAAACTCATCTCAAGGCACTTTACAGAATAAACTCAAGACTATAAAGATGTATAGAGAGAACCCAACAATTCCCCCTGGAGCAAGCCCTAGGAAACAGTGGAGAGGAAAATCTCCCTTTAACGGAAGAAACCTCTAGCAGAACCAAGCTCAGGGTGGGCGGCCATCTGCCTTGACTGGTTGGGGTGAATGGAAAGTGAAGTGAGAAAAGAAAAAGAGCAACAAAAGCAACAAGAAAACATCAGGCAGGTTGGTAGGACCAGTAGCTGCACGCTGGAATACACACAGCTTCCAAGCCCTAGGACACCTGCAAAAAGGGACAGAGAGAGGGAGACAGAGAAGGAGAAAGACAACTATGGGAGAAAACACACATAGTTAATGTCATACAGTGGTGACAATTGTGGGGTGAGAGGACTAGAGAGAGGGACAAGAGGAGGAAAGGAGCTCAGTGCACTGGGGGGTAGCCCCACAGCAGTCTAAGCCTATAGCAGCATAACTATAACTAAGAATAAGCTTTAGTTTTTAAGCCTAGACTTAGTAGAGAGGGTGTCTGCCTTCCGAATGTGAACTGGGAGCTGATTTCACAGGAGAGGAGCTTGACAGCTAAAGGCTCTGCCTCCCATTCTACCTTTGGAAATTCTGGGAACCACAAGTAGGCCTGCATTCTGAGATCAAAGTGGTCTATTGGGATGATATGGTACTATGAGGTCTTCTATATATGATGGAGCCTGACCGTTAAGAGCTTTATATGTAAGAAGCAGGGTTTTAAATTCAATTTAAATTTAATGGGAAGCCACTTGCATTTTCTGGACTTAATACAAACCCTCTTATCAATGAGAATTATGTAATTTCTCCAGGTTTGGTTGCTTTTTATTCACATGTGACTTTTAGTTATTTTCTCTTTCCTATTTTATTTGTCTGGGGTTTAATCTGCTAATGTCACCTATAGTCTCAGCAGTTGTTCCTTTGTTTCTATACTTTGTAATTTAATATGAGAAACCACAGCATCACCTGACACTTTTTCTCCCATGTGATACGATCTCATGTGTTTCAGGTGTTTCCAGGTGTGTTTGACAAATGAGCTGAAGCCCCTCTTACTTTGTCAGTTTTACCTGAGGGGAAAACCCCTGAGACTCAGACGACTTCACTGCCAGGAGCATGAGCACTGGGGGACAAAGTTGTGAGCTCAGGATCTAGTGCAGTGTGCCTTGTTTCAAAACACTAAGAGAATGGAATATGATAAAGTTTGAACTAACTTGCATGTTGTTGCTTGAACAACCTCAAGAAATGTTCATTTAAGCAGATATATGTGTTGGAGGTGCACTCAACATGTTGACAATTTGTCAGTTCCAAATGGCAGAAAGTTGAACTGCAACTGAAACATTTAAAGTTTAGTGCCAAGAAACTATGCACTAATAACATGGTATTTTAATGATAGTCTTTTAAAATCTAAACATACTTTCTACTAGTATTCATTTCATTTTTTTAACATTTTATTGCTTTTTGAAATTTCACTAAAACTTTCTGCTGTGGCCCTTTCAATCAGGCATGGATTTGTATCATATTATTTCTCACAGAAATGTCACTTATCATATTTCACATCCTGTGAGAAGCGTGTGTCCCACTCCTCTCCTGCTATTATACACAAAATGCTCTATGTTTCTGTCCATTGCTGTTTGTTGCTCTTCTTTTTTTTTCGCTCTCCACTCTAAACTCACCCCAAACGGTCAGGTCAGATGGCTGCCTGCCCTGAGCCTGATCCTGTGGGAAGTTTCTTCCAGTAAAGAAAGTTATTTCTCCCACCCATCATCTTTTTACTTGCACAGGGGGTATTAGTTAAGGGATTTGAGCTCTAATCTGCTAAAAGGTCCTGACCTCACTACGGGAACTGTCTTTGCACTACAGATCGCGTTTTTTCATATTTTGTATTTTTTATTGGTGTTGGCCAAATGTAGCAGATTTTTGTCAGTTTGGACTTGAAAGTATCTTCAAGCCACAGCCCCCCCTGCTGGGCAGAGTTCAATAGTGGAAACCCTCATTAGGCCTATGCCTTTTTGAATATTTTGATTAAAAACGCATCCTTTTTTATGTAATTCTTTTCAAAACATACACTGATAAAAAATTAATCAAAACTAACATAAAGTAGAGTTATCTCAATTTAACAACAGCAGCCTCAGTGGATGACGAGACACATGGTGCAGTAGAGCGACGCTGTATGCTATTAGGACATAATTTATGTTTGGTGTTTACGCTGCTTGGTGATTTTATCTTATAAACTGGTTGTTTAAGTGTCTTATTTTGTTGAAGTATAGTCAGGGACAGCACGGAGCTCGGCTGTGCTAAGTATGTACCTTTCCCACACTGTGTTACGATCCTGGTCCCTGAGTTTAGTTTGTTCCTGTTTCCACCAGCTTTCGCTTACTATTCCAAGCTTTTATTTTGAAGCCCCTATCTTTAATCTGTCTTTACTACCAGTCATTAGCCCTAATTATTTTCAGTTGGATGCCAAAGAGGCCTTTAAGCATTGGCTAGGTTACCTCCCACAGTTGGAGAATCAGCCTAGTGTTTCAAATTAGTTGAAGGGTTCTCATCTCGCTATTTCTCCCCGGTGTCTGCTGTTCCTGCCCCTGCTCTCCAGAGTTTCACCACTGCTAACGCAGCCTTTGCTATTACCAATGCTACAAAAAAAAGCATGTCTGCTTCTGAGCCTGTGTCTGTTCCTTAGCCAGGCAACGTAAAAGGTGCACAAAAGGGCCTGCCAAGCAGCATGGATCTCACTCTCAGTCAACAAATCCCCTTTGCCACAAGAACTGATTCCAGACTCTGACCTGAGTCTGACTTGAAAAATTATCCGTTCCCGACCCTGGGTGTGCAACCTGCCTGCCGTGCCTAGGTTGTTGGAGATGCTATCTAACTTTAGGCATGAGGCTAAATTGAGACACCCCTCTATGGGCTCAACCACTGCCTCTTTTGTTCCTGTTTCTGGCTCCACTACTTATTTTCCTGTTCCTGTCTCAGCACCTCCTGTTTCCGGCTCGACCATCGCCCTGCTTGTTCTTGTTTCATGTGCCAAATTACAAAATTTTACCAAATTACTAAATTTTACTAGATTTATGGCTATCTGAAGTCAGTCAGTCAGGGTCCACTGGCACAGTGCACCATGCTGTTTCCAAGAAAAAACTTATATTTAAAAATTTGAATGTGACAAAATGTATAAAAACAACTTAAAGGCACATAGTAATTCAACATTACTTCTTTTAACCTCAGCTGTGGTCAAGTTAGTCAAGGTAAGTTCTATAGCAGGTACCTACCACCTTCTCAGTCTGGCAGGTGTTGGCACCTGACGTGGCCAATCAGACCTTGGTGGCTTACAGTGCTACCCTTGGCCTCCCCTTGGACCTTTCCCTGATTCACACTGATCCATGCAAATTTATTTATCTATTAATTCCAATTCTACCTAGTGTGTCCTCAAAGACTCTGAATACCAATGTTGTGATAGACACTGTTTGGATTTAAGCCTAACTTTTTATTTTTTCATAAAATATTTTTAATGTCACAATATGAAGAACTAATTTGGATTTTGAGGATTTAGTTTGCACCAGAAATGTCGAACCTAGTTGGAAACACATATATGTACTATGTGTGAAAAAACAAAATGCTGACGGTTTGGATACGGTTTTGACGCAATAACATACTTTATAAAGTGAAAAGGTTTCATAGTGAGGTGGACAGTACAACAAGACACAGTAGGCCAGGGTTCGACTCTAGTGTGAGACACTGTGCCCTTTAATGATGATGATGATCATGACACAACATGGCATTCATGGTTACTATAGTAAGGGAGTACGTGGGTGACAATGTCACTGTAGCAGTTTGTTTGATGTAATTTATCTTGTAACTTAACCTTACCCTGACAGTGATTTCCCTAATCCTAATGCAGTTTTTGTTTGTAAATAAAGTTGTTCCTCTAGCATCAAAGGGTGGCACTCCTGGAGCATCTAAAAGTAAAGTCAAAGGATACCTATGGCAACAATATGATGGGATATAAAAAAGTGGGACAATTTGACGCCTTATGAAGCATCATTATATGATGAGAAGGTGTTGGCATGTATCCTTGCCATCCCACCCTACTGAAAACATGTTCCTGTGCGCTTGGTTCCAGCTAAATCCTCTGAACCCTTGGGGACTTATACAAATGTGAATGCAACCATAGCAACAGTTGTTAAGAAAGCTAATAGCACATTTGTAGCAGGAAGTTGATTTAAAATTTCTTGTTTAATTTCATTTTCTATAAACCCCCTTAATTAAATGAAACATAACCAACATTAAATTTTGTATCTCCCCCTCTTTCTCTTTTCTTTGTAACTTAATGCAGATACCCCCCCCACCCCAAGCTAAACTCACTCCAAGCGGTCAGGGCAGATATCATCTCTCCTGAGCCTGGTTGTGTGGGAAGTTTCTTCCAATGAAGGATTTTTTTTTATTCCCCTTCATCGCCTTTTATTTGCTCAAGGGGGATTCGTTAAGGGATTTGTTGTTCTCTTTTATTCTGAAAGATCCTGGCTTCAATATAGGAGACGCCTTTGATATACAAATGTTTTTAAATATTTTTGGACAAGGCTGAAATCTAGTGCATAACACCCCTTTAAAGGAAATTTTCTCTCCCTGTCATTGCTGAGTATGATTCACTGTTACACAGTTGTCATAAATGCCAGTCGTGGTTTCAGTCCCCCTCATGGACCGAGGCACATATCCATTAGTTTACAAATTAAATGTGTAATTGAACCTGACAAAGAAAGTGTTAGGAGTCAAACAATGGTGCTGAATAACATGTTGCAGTAATATTAAAGGGTTTTAATGACACTATTATGTCTGGTGTAAAGTGCGTGCTAACCACAAACGGAAATTCAGCAGCATTACAATGTTTCCACAAACCAAAATGTAACAGCTAACTAAAATACCTTACAAAAGTTGAATTAGCTTGAAAAAAGGGGAAAGTTGGGTAACGAGCGATCACCACTTCCAATGTCCTGTTAGTGTGTTTTTAGAAAGTTTGATACGTCTGCTAAACCTCTATATGACTTCATTTTGTGATGAGAGATTATGCATGGAGCTATGTGGTTCTCACAAGATGGTTCTGGGACAGGAAGCCAAAGTTCCATACTGCAGTATCTGAGCATCCAGGTCTTCTGTTGTAATGACAGAGAAGCCATTTTTCATTAAACAAGTCAGTGAACCATCATAATAATTTTGAAGCTGTTTTTAATATAAATATATAATGGTGTTTTAAAACAACAGCCAGGAGTCCATATGAACAGTAAGAGGTCTTACTTTGTATAACCCTCTCTCCTGTTAATACAGGCCACAGAGAAATTGCTTCCCTAAGTTGTTTCAGTAGAAGTGGAGGGCCAACATAATCAGAAATTTAATTAAATGTGTATATATAACTAATATGAAGCTTGTTTGGCCTGAGTCAAACTGAGTTTTTATTGTTAAATGTCCTCTTTGTGTCTCTCTGTGTAGTTGCAGTGGAAGATAAGTAACAAACAAAAGGAAATCTTATACAAAGGCTCAAATTCTAGATATCCAGTAATTACTGGCATTATTTGTAACCTGTTTTGGTAAAATGTGGGTAAGTTAATCAGAATATACTATTATTACTATCCAAACTGCCTTTTGTAAACATCAGATACTATGTAAAGTTTTCCTGGGAATGTGTGGTTTTAACAGACATTTTGTCTCTGAGCAAGTTCACTTCCACTTAAACTAGTTTAGATAATTAGGTATAATTGTCCCTTGGCTTTGCTTAAAACTTGTCAGATCCCCTGAACACTTGTTTGTCACCCTGTTCAGTATCATTTTAACAATGTTGCTCTGTTCCCACATGACCTGTGGACCCCCAAATTTTCCAAAGCCATGCAGTCAGTTACTTAAAAATACTTCGTTTTTCTTTTTTGTTAAACACAAATTTGTGGGAATATGTTCCAAGAACTGTAGCAATCATCTTCAGCTGTATTATAACACATATTTGTATGCATGGTTTTGTTTTAGATTTTTTTGGGCATTTCTGCCTTTATTAGTTACATGCTAGTTAAGAGCAGACATAAAACAGGGGAATGATGGGGCATGACATGCAGCAAATATCCCCAGCCACATTTGAACCCAGGACATTGTGAAAACGTTGTATGTTCCTTTTACATTCAGCTATCAGGGCACCCAAAATGGTTTTGTTTTCATTGTGCTCTATTGGTGCATGGTACTAAACTACATTGTAATGAATTAATATTCCACAAAGCCCTTTTAACAGACAAACAGGCTCCAGTACCAGCAGTTCCGAGGCTTTGGGTATAGCTACAATATCTGGAGCCTAGCTATAATAAACAGCAATTTTCTCTATGTTTCATTTAGGTGCACAAGTGGTCCAGAATGCACTACTGTACAGCTTCAGCACTTTTACACTTAAACAGATGTCCAGCATTATTAGTCAAAATAATTAAAAGACATGTCCATAAGAACACTGAGCCTGAAAATACAAGATTCAAAATACTGGTTTCTAGGACAGACAAAATTAAGATATTTTTTAGACATTTGGTATGAAAAGCGAATTGCTGTATGAGTCTTTTTCCTCCTCTTCATCATTTTCCTTGTTATCCTCCAGAAGTTTATCCAGTAGGTTTGGTGATTCTGGCTCTACACCCTGATCTTCATCCAGAGACTGACCTTGTTGTTCAGGGTCCAGTGGGTGGTCTGAACGCTGTGGAAGGTCCAGGATCTGGGGATGAGGGTCTGCACTCTGGGCCTCCAGTTGAGGGATCATGGTGGTCAAAGACATGGATAAGGGCATGTGCACCAAAGGTGATGTGGGCAGAGCTGCAGAGCTGGGACCAAATTGGACCCCTGGATTAGGCATTGTAGATATGGTGGTAAGGGGCTGGGCCCAAGGGAGATAGGTCAGTCCCGAATCTGGAAGCTCCATCTGAGGGAGTGAGGCTGGTGCAGGGCTCACTGGTATGGTCTATATAGAATTAAAAAGAACACAAAAAGGCTACTGTTGATCACAAAGCAACAAAAACTATGACTGTGGCTCTTCTTTCTTTGGAACAGAGAGCAGATGTAATACAGCAAAGTAATTTCCCTCTCAGATGAATAAAGTTGTTTTGAATCTTGCATCTTGAAAATGGTAAATGAAAATGGAAATGCTAAGGTAACAGGTAATTTTAAAACCTTCTCGAAACACAGAGTACTCACCCCAAAATTAGTGAGTAGTGGTGTATGTGTGTAGGTCAGCATGGTGTAGCTGGGGCACAGAGTCTGCATATACACATCTGCAGTCAGTGTGGGGGTCGTTGGGTAGGCCAGAGTCTGAGCTGAGGAGTCTTGTTGGCTGTATTCAGGTGAGGACCATGGTGTCATGGCAGACTGTAGGCCAGCGGTGGTGGCAGGGGGCGGTGCTTTCCATCCCGTGTACTGCAGCCCTCCATCGGCCACTACAGCTGATGGCTCAGCTGTGCTGCCAGCAGTAATATCAGCACCAAAGATGGCTGAATTTTAAACATGCAGGTACACATGCTTTTAGTTACAGTAATCAGTCTGGTAAATGTGTCAGGTAACTTTCACGTGCAACTGTAATAAATAAACAAGTACCTTGTGTGTAAGTAGACTGGTGGTTGTGTGGAACCACATCCTAGGGGCGAAAAAGGTTACATAAATAAAAATGTTAGTTGAGTATGTCAATATTGCAGTAATTGCAGCAGAACTATAATCAATTGTTACTGTAGCACAAGTACAGCAGATCACATGTTACTGTTGATATATAAATACGCAGTATTTACATTAGTACTGATCAAGTCCAGGTGTGAGCAGCCACCGAGTTAAAACTGCAATTGAAGTGTGTGTGTGTGTGTGTGTGTGTGTGCACATGATTGCGTTTGCGTGCCTGTCTTAGAGTTAAAAGAAATTACAACAGCATTAGCATATTTGTAGTTGGGAATTTCTTGATATGCAAAATTAGAGATCAGGTCAGAGTCAGAACGCAGATGATTCCAATTCAAGCACTTTTTTCAGACCCAGTTAGACCTGGCTTCATCGTAGACAAATCCAGCACATTGAATTAAGGCATATTTTACAGTTTTAATCTCACTACATACATATTTCCAATCAGGGTGTTTTTTTAATCAATGTCCGCCCACTCCTTTTCCTACAGAAATCTTATTATTATTATTTTTTTATCTAAACCCTCTTCACTACTTACGTTTCCCACTTTCAGCTGTATTTACATGTCAAATTGTTTCTAAATTGTCCTTTTAATCATGTTGGAACATGATCGCTACCCATCACATTTCTATCCATTATATCTCACTAACCCACTTGTCCTAACTGTGCTCAATACAAGATTCTGAATGTGTATTTGTTCTAAACCACATTTGGCATTTTATGAGGTTTCACCAACAACTCATACCTATCTGTCAAATTCAATTCAATTCAATTCAATTACAGTAGTCCAACCTACAAGTAACAAATGCATGGACCAGTTTTTCGGCATCACTTTGAGACAGGATGCTCCTAATTTTGGCAATGTTCCGTAGGTGGAAGAAGGCTGTTCTAGAGATTTGTTTTATATGTGAGGTAAAGGACAAATCCTGGTCAAAAATAACTCCAAGGTTCTTTGCAGTAGCACTGGAATCCAGACTTATGCCATCTAGAGTAACAATATGGTTGGACATCATATTTCTGAGCTTTTTGGGCCCAAATACAATGACTTCAGTTTTGTCTGAGTTTAGAAGTAAAAAATTGTGGGACATCCAGGCCTTTACGTCTTTTAGGCTTGAAGCTTTATTAACTGATTATTTTCAACTGGTTCCATAGATAAATATAGCTGGGTATCATCAGCATAGCAGTGGAAATTTATGGAGTGTTTTCTAATAATGTTGCCTAAAGGAGACATATATAAAGTAAAAAGTATTGGTCCTAACACAGAGCCTTGTGGAACTTCATAGCTAACCTTTGTGTGCATGGAGGATTCATCATTAACATGAACAAATTGAAATCTATCAGACAGATAATATTTAAACCAACTTAGTGCAGTTCCTTTAATCCCAATTTCATGTTCCAGTCTCTGTAATAAAATGTTGTGATCAATGTCAAATACAGCACTAAGATCTAACAGAACAAGTATAGAGACGAGTCCATTATCTGAGGCCACCAGAAGATCGTTGGTGACTTTTACCAGTGCTGTTTCTGTACTATGATGAACTCTAAATCCTGACTGAAAGTCTTCATACAAATTATTCCTATAAAGGTGATCACATCATTGTTTTGCAACTACTTTTTTAATTATTTTGGATATAAAGGAGAAATTAGATATTGCTCTGTAATTGGCTAAAACACCTGGGTCAGACAGGGTTTTTATAAGTATAGGTTTAATTACAGCTACCTTATAGGCCTGTGGTACATAGCCTGCTTCTAAAGATAGATTGATGACATCTAATACGAACTTATCTATTAAGGGTAGAGCTTCCTTGAGCAGTTTAGTTGGAATAGGGTCTAGCAGACAGGTTGTTGGTTTAGATGAGGTAATAATTGAAGTTAGCTCAGAGAGATCTATGGGTAAAAAGCAGTCTAAGAGGGAAAGGGGCCTTATTGATGATTTTAGCACTGTTGTACATGAAGATCTATCTGTAATATTTGGAGGGAGGATCTGGTGAATTCTTTTTCTAATAGCTACAATTTTATTCATAAAGAAAGTCATGAAGTCATTCCTGCTCAGAGTTAAGGGAATAGTAGGCTCAACAGAAGTATGGCTTTTAGTCAGCCTGGCTACAGTGCTGAACAGAAACCGGGGGTTGTTTTTGTTTTCTTCTATTAATGATGAATAATATGCTGTTCTGGCATCACAGAGAGCTTTTTTGTACATTTTTAAAACAATTTTTCCAGGCCGCCACTTCCTTTTTCTGGAACGCCACTTCCTTTCTAACTTTCGTGTTGCTTGTTTTAAGTTGCGTGTTTGCGAACTATACCATGGAGATCACATCTTCTGTTTTACTGCCTTCTTTTTCAGAGGGGCAACACTATCAAGTATTGTACGTAGTGAGGCTGCAGAATTGTCAACAAGATAATCTACTTGTGCAGGAGTAACATTAAGGAGGCTACTTTTCATTGTATTGACAAATGGTGAAGCAAATGATGAAAGAATAATTTCTTTAAATTTGTTGACAGCTTTTTCACTTAAGCATCTGCTATAGCGGAATTTTTCCCTAACTGCTGTATAGTCCGTTATTGTAAATTTAAATGTTATTAAAAAATGGTCAGACAGAAGAGAGTTGTGCGGAAATATTGTTAAATTATCCATTTCAATTCAATACGTAACAACAAGGTCTAGGGTGTGACTAAAACAGAGAGTGGGTTTATTAACATTTTGGGAAAAAACAATTAAATCTAATAATGAATTAAACGCAATGCTCAGGCAGTTACTGTCAGCATCTACATGAATGTTAAAGTCACTCGCTATAATGACTTTATCTGTACTAAGCACTAAATTAGATAGAACATTTAGAAAATTCAATCAAAAATTCTGAATAAAGGACTGGGGGACGGTACATGATAACAAATAATAGTGGTTTTCTTGAAGCTCTTCCCACATTTTTTATATCTTTTATCTGCCCTTTTGTTGAAATTCCTTTTTTGCAGTGCAGCTTATTATTACTGTTCCTCAACCACATCTAAAATGAATTATGTGAATCAACTTCCCCAAGTGTTCCTTCTACTCAAAAATAACATTTCACTACTAACATGTTTTATGTAACCTGACTGACAGTTTTTACACAGTCTAAATAATACACAATAAATATAACAAATTTATATAATGTTCATATAATATAATGTTATAAATCATATAATGTTATAAAAGATGTAAATATTATGAACCTAATGAATGTGAACAGTATTCACATACAAGTTGTCCTTTGTTTTGTAAAAAACAACTTTTGGGTTTGAGTCACACAATACTGTGAATTTGTAAAATTTTTAGCATGCAACAATCATTGTTGGGCCGCAATGCATTATTGTTTATGCAGTAACACTCCAACACTGATTAACACAGTAACGCATATTTCAAATATTGTCTCTCCATCTTTCAAACGTAATATAACAAGGATTATAATGAGTTACTTTTGACAGGGTGTAATAAGTAAATTAATTATATTAAAATTCAGAGAAAGAACCAATGAGTAATATATTACATTTTTGAGTAGCAAGCTCAACACTGGCAATGGTAGACAGATCAGCCACAACATTAATTCCACCAAGTAGTAATAATGTTGTGGGTGATTGTGTTAAAATGAAATAAAAATTGAACTAACTAAAAAAAGCTTTTTTTATGTTGTAAAAAACCTGTTTGCTGTTTGTTCACAGGAAAACAGTTGCCTCAGTTGCACATCTGTGAGCAGAACAGACATTAGAGCTTAACAACACAGAATACATGCAATAATTGTTTTACACAAACCATTATTTACTGGGTAGTTTTATGCTGAAACTTGTATAGACGCACATTGCATTCCCAGAAAGCTCACTCTATAAACTGATTCATGGGTTTCTCACAGCAATAGCTAAATTATAAGATTTATACCACCCTGGTGGCCTAATTTATGAATGTGTATTTGTTCGGAACCATATTTGTTGTTGGTGCTCCTCAACAACATCTGGAATTACTTATCATCATGATCATCCCTAAGTGCTCCTTCTACTCATAAAAAACATTTTATCACTGTAACAGAATTTGTGAAACCTGACTGAAAGCTCATACACAGGTTACAGGTACTCCACCTAAAAATAACTTGTTAAATATTACTTTTGTTGTTTCCATGCCAAAGACTGATGGGAAAACCAACATTTACAGTAGTATTTGTACTGTAATTTTAACAAAAATAATACCACCAAGTGGTAATGAGTCTGTGCCTGATTATGTTACAATTAAATTAAAATACAATTAACTTTTTTAATGTTGTAAAAACCTATGCCAGTAAAACATCACATAAATTGTGGGTCTCAGTGGGACAGAGCTGGTCTAACATGTGTAGATGGTTACTTCATTGCTTTTATTTATGGTGCCAACAGGAAAAACTGTTTCCTCAGGTGCACATCTGTGAGTCACAAGAACAGATGTTAGAGCTTAACACAGAATAAACTAGATAATTTTTTTCCCACAAATCACTATTTACTGGGTAGTTTCAAGCTGCAACGTATTGGACTTTACGTTGCCAGAAAACAAATTGATTCATGGGGTTAGTAGGTAACACTTAAAATTAAGATGTTTTCCATCGTAAAAAATATGTTTGTTCCGTATACAGTACATGTTTTAGTCAGTTATCAATTTCTAGTAGAAATACTGCTACCATCTATTCTTTACTAGCCAAGATTTTTCTTGAAATTCTTCACGCTTCCCTTGTTTAGGTTGACACCCTATTTCCCAATTTAAATTTATTAGAGGTAACAGCAATAATTCTACTAAATGCTTGAATACTGGATAGCCCAAACCTTCTCTTCGTGGTAAAGTAACAAAACCCGACTTACCTGTTTTTTTAAACTTTTTTATAATGAGGCAAACATTAGTAGCATCTGAGATGTCGTAATTATGCCACAACTTGTTTTATTCTTTACTAATTACCTCTCTTTTTCATACATTACCTTCAAACTGGAGTAATACTTTTAACTAATGCATACATTTGATTTCTTTATGGCCCTTCTTTATTTTGCTCCCAATCTTTTGTATTCTGTTTTTGTTTTTTTTTTAGATGTTTCCTCAGTTTCCCATGACCTTATTTCAAAAAAGGACTAGATAAATTACAAGATTTATTCCACCTTGGTGTAATTTGTTTTTCATTTGGTGTCTTATTTAATGGAACATACATATACAAATCTTATAATCTTATAAACATATTTTGAGCCATTTTATTTATCTAAACTCTCTTCCCTATTTAAATTTCCCACTTTCAGCTTTATTTCCACCTCAAACCGTTTCTAATTTGCTGTTTTATAATTGAAATGTCTTGGTCAAACATTCTTGACCAATGTTCTTCCAAATGTGCTCAGAGTTGAGTTGAACATGATCACTCCTCATCACATTTCTATCGATTATATCCCACTCACCCACTTGACCTAAATGTGGTGAGATAAACATTATATCAATACAAGTTTCTGAATGAGTATTTGTTCTGAACTGTATTTGTTCTTCCATTATTCCATGGAAGCTTCAATTCGCAACAAAGTCATTTCAAGGCACTTTACTGAATAAAGTTAATACTATAAAGATGTACAGAAAAAAACAAACAATTACACCCTTGAGCAAGCCCCAGGCAACAGTGGAGAGGAAAAACTCCCTTTAACGGAAGAAACCTCCAGCAGAACCAGGCTCAGGATGGGCGGCCACCTGCTTTGACCGTTTGGGGTGAGCGGAAAGGGGAGATAGAGAAAAAGCAAGAAAGCAACAATTGTTCACATTGTCTTTACCACAACTCAGTTCTTGGGAGTTGAAAACTAATTTCCATGGAATTTTAACAGCTTTGATATTTCCTCTATCCCTCTGAAAAAATTTTCCTCACTGCAGATGTATAGGAAATTACATTTTAATGACTCATTTTTTGTACTTGTTTCTGCTTTTATATAATCTGGACACCTCCCAAATGATGCTAGGCAATCTTCCCCACAACTGCCACTTTTTAGAATTGTGGCACACAGCCATCCTTACCCCAATATCTACTATGATACTGGCTTCCAGACACACCTGCTAAATAACCATATCTTTGGCAGTTGTACTGTCACACGTAGTCTGTTTCATATGGTCCAAATGTATACCCCATGTAACCAGAAGAGACTCATTCTGTCAGTTTCTCCCCTTTGAATGTGATGAGCACGGGGGTCTTATTTCTATTATTTCCATGTGTTCCAGCTTTTATTAGCATATGACACATTACCTACTTCCTTCTTTAGGGCATTTGAAAGCTCTAATAGATCCAAAGCCTGATCCCCCTTGTAATCATTTCCTTCTTTCCCATCAATCTTTCTTTCCTTATCTTAGTGACCTAAGCCACTATGTTGTAAATTTTACCCTCTCTATTACGGCGCTCTTGTTATTAGCACTTCATTCACCTTCATGCCCACCCTCCCCCATCAGGTAGTATCCAAACCTGCAGGCATGGGCTGCCTCTTCTGTCTAAGAGGTTGTTCAATGTGCAATGACCACATTATCTATTCCAACCTGAAATTCAGTCCTGCATCAAACGTTGTTTGCTCGTACAGCTTTCCCCCAAATTTAAATCCTACCTCCCACTTAACTTATTATCAGAATTTTAAAACTTATTGGGTTTCAAAAGTTAATGTGCACGAAGCTAATCCTAGTTTACATGTTGTATTGTTTATTCTCTCCTAGACACTTTTTTCACTTGCATGTGGCCTGATAGCTGGTTGTTCAGTGTTCTGATTCAGTTTAACATCCCACTGGTCAAAATATATAGCATTTGTTATTTAAAACTCTGTGTGGCTCTTATTTTGCAGTAGAAACAGGAAATAAAATATAGAGAGTGCGATAGAAATTAGTCATAAATCCCAGAAATCGGTTATCATTTTTGAACTTGCATGTATATGGGTCTATGGGTTTTTTAAATTTGGTTTTGGGTTAAATGCCTAAAATAAGGTCTAAGTTAACACAAGGTCAAGAGATTTTTTTATGTTTTAATGTCCAACATTAAATTCATCAGTCAATACCCCACTTGTGCTATCTTAAGTAAGGAAGTAAAAGTAAATGTATTTATATAGCACCTTTCACAGATAAAATCACTTTTGGTTTACAAAACGTAAAAAACAACTTTCGGGTTTGAGTCACACAGTACTGTGAAATTAATTATATTAAAATTCAGAGAAAGAACCAATGAGTAATATATTACATTTTTGAGTAGAGGCAATGGTAGACAGATCAGCCACAAAAATAATTCCACCAAGTAGTAATAATGTTTTGGGTGATTGTGTTAAAATGAAATAAAAATGGAACTAACTAAAAAAAGCTTTTTTTATGTTGTAAAAAAGCTATCTCAGTAAAACATCACATGACATGTGGGTCTCAGTGGGACAGAGCTGGTCTAATACATGTAGATTGTTATTTATTGCTGTTTGTTCACAAGAAAACAATGTCCTTAGTTGCACATCTGTGAGCAGAACAGACATTAGAGCTTAACAACACAGAATACATGGAATAATTGTTTTACACAAACCATTATTTACTGGGTAGTTCCAAGCTGCAACTTGTATAGACGGACATTGCATTCCCAGAAAGCTCACTCTATAAACTGATTCATGGGTTTCTCACAGCAATAGCTAAATTATAAGATTTATACCACCCTGGTGGCCAAATTTATGAATGTGTATTTGTTCTGAACCATATTTGGCCTTTTATGAGGTTTCACAACTAACTCTTACCTGTCTGTCAAATCCTCAAGCATTTTGCTACATCTTTTGCCCTGCTTCTTCATAGAAGTCCCCAATCCAAAACACTGATGTGCTGATTTTTCCATTTATTTCCTCTAACCACTCTAGTTTTAAGTCTAGTTTAAACTTTAACTGATGCCATCTCATTAATACATCTTTTTCTTTTCATTACACAGACCATTTCTTGCAGCTTGTTACTGGATAAATCTAGGTCAAAATTAGTTGGAATATTTGCTTAGGAAAAATGTAGACATATATTCGCAAAATTATATTGTTTTTCTGATGTAAATGATGCTTGATAACACTATGTTTCTTAAAAACAAAGAGTTATTCCTTAAGGCTTTTGTAAAATTTCTTCAAATTCATTTTTTTACAGTGTGGCTGGTTGTTGGTTGCTCAACAACATCTGGAATTACTTATCATCATGATCATCCCCAAGTGCTCTTTCTACTCTTACAAAACATTTTATCACTGTAACAGAATTTGTGAAACCTGACTGAAAGCTCATACACAGAATGTTATTACAGGTACTCCACCTAAAAATAACTTATGAAAAATGTTACTTTTGTTGTTTCCATGCCAAAGGCTGATGGGAAAAACAACATTTACAGTAACATTTTTGCTGTAATTTTAATAAAAATAATACCACCAAGTGGTAATGAGTCTGTGCCTGATTATGTTACAATTAAATTAAAATACAATTAACTTTTTTAATGTTGTAAAAACCTATGCCAGTAAAACATCACATAAAATGTGGGTCTCAGTGGGACAGAGCTGGTCTAACATGTGTAAATGGTTATTTCATTGCTTTTATTTATGGTGCCAACAGAAAAAACTGTTTCCTCAGTTGCACATCTGTGAGTCACAAGAACAGATGTTAGAGCTTAACACAGAATAAATTGGATAATTCTTTTCCACAAACCACTATTTACTGGGTAGTTTCAAGCTGCAACCTTTATGTACGTTTTAATGTCCAACATTAAATTCATCAGTCAATACCCAACTTGTGCTATTTTAAGTAAGAAAGTAAAAGTAAAATGTATTTATATAGCACCTTTCACAGATAAAATAACTTGTGGTTTACAAAATGTAAAAAAGAGAAAATAATACCTGACAATAAATCTTCAAATATAAATTGAAACACAACTACAAAAAAGATGCAACCATAAGAGTCCAGTCAGCTAAAAGCTCATCTAAAGTAGAGTGTTTTCAGTTTTTAAAAGAATCCACAGAATCAGCTACTTGCAGACAAGGGCAGGGTGATCCACAGTCTGGGAGCCACTGACTGAAAAGAAAGATCCCCCTGAGTTTTAAAATGGGTTTTAGGGACCATAAGCAGATTTTCATCTGTTGACCTCAATGCTCTAGAGGGGCCATAAGGGGTCAGAGGTCAGAGATGTACTCAGCAGCCGGGCCATGAAGGGGGTGCTGTATTGGGGTAGATGATAAATTAGGTGCTTTCATATATATATATATATATATATATATATATATATATATATATATATATATATATATATATATATTTTGATCATGAAAAATCATTTTGGTATGTATTGCATCACAAAATCATAGTACATGTCTATTTTGGGGACCCCTCTAATTTGGGGACCCTAGGCAATTATCTGTTTTGCCTTTTTGTAAAGTCTGCCTTAAATAAACCAAATATACAAGCACCAAACTACTAATATCAAATATCAGTACAGAATATAAAGTAAGAAATTTAGCTGCGACCAAATGAAAAGGTTACCTCACAGAATTACCATACAGCTTGGTTGATGTGTGTATCTCATTGTATTATGCTTTGTGCATAATAAGGTGAAAGGTCAGCATGTTCTCTTCATTAACATAATGATTGTAGACTCTGGTATTTGAGAGTTTTTAAAATAAGATTAACAGACTTTACTGCCAGTTCATAAGTGCTCTTATTTTTCTTTTTAGAAATAAAAACGGATTATTGCTCCTCAACCACATCTGGAATGACTTATGTAAATTATCTTCCTCAAGTGTTCATAAACAACATTCCTTCACTTCAACACAATTAGTGTAACCTGACTGAAAGTTCATACACAGTATGAACATTTGTTCACACAAAACAAAATTTGTGTTTTGTATATTGCTTTCCCACATAACTGAATTTTGTAAAAATTTGGCGTGCAATAATATACCGATTAGCCACAACGTTAGTACCACCAGGTGGTATTAATTTTGTGGCTGATTGTGTTAAAATTTAATTTGAATTCGACTTACTGAAATAATATGTCTTTGTACTAATGCTTGGTATGAAGTGGAACTATGATTGTTTTTCTAAGTTTGAAAAGATACCCCTTCATATGGATTGATACCATTTTATTGGTTATTTATTCTGACTTCTGAAGAATAATTTATTTCTATTACTCAAATGAATTAAGGTAACAACTTGCATGGGCATTTTAAAGTAGTATGTAACTAAACATAAATGTTAAATTTACTAATTTGAAAGTTACTAAGCTTATGTAACTTTGAAAGGTAGGATGTAGATTTTACCTAACATGCATGCAAGTTGTTAGGTACAGTCAACAAATTCGTTTTTACAGTGCACAGCTTGTTCCACAGTAGAAGAGACTTTTCGAAGAAAGAGGGTGGAGTCTGACTGCACCCACAGGTGAAAGTAGATCGGAAAGATTACAAACAATTCTCAGATCATAAAGAGACCTGACGAGTGAAGTTTATATTTCACAACAAGATCTCAGATTGGGGTTAAACAAATCCTCAACTCTCAACAACATGGTAAAGCCAAATCAAAATGCATTCTCAAGATGGTTTAATATAATTAGGCCAATTTACTCAAAGAAATCTGTCTGAGTTAATGGAAATATAATTTATTTTGTTAGTAAAACTGCAGCACAAAGTTGATGAACAGGTATATTAGCCTTAGCTAAGGTCTATGGATTAGTCACCCTTCACTTACACTGAAATTGCTTCATTTGCAGCCACTATGGAACGCAAACAATATGTGAATGTGAGTACTTATTAGATAGATTGAAAAATTGTTAACTTTTTCTTCTAATCTAACATGTTGTGCTTTGTGTCCTTGTTAAGCAGTTCAGTTCAGCAGATCAGCTACAATATTAATAATAGTGTTGGTGTTGTTAATCAACACATACTCGTTCCTCTTTTTAAAATGAGTTCTGAAAAAACATCCATTGATGTTATGATTCACTATAACTTTGTACAGTGGTTTGAAATAAGCAAGTCAACTTTGTTTAAATAGATTTTGGAAAACAATAAAGGTTTACAACATGAAAAAAATAATAAATTAATAAACGGCAGACTAACAGACAAAGTGAATAGTGACAATTCATTGTTTGTTCTAATGTGTCAAAGATTTGTTGAAAATATATTCATTTAGAAAATGACCCAACTTACTTTTAGCACTTGTTTGTTAGCACTTGTTCTTTTCTCTATGAGTGATAGGGACTTTGTTTGATTTGTTGTAAAAAGTTGTCTGAGAATAGCTACTACAATTTTGTAACAACTCTGTCCACTAAAGATGATCCTGTGATCTGACTGTAACTTCCACAACGGCTACTAATGGACCTTAGATTCGGATTATTTTGCCAGTTGCTCTCTCCAAGGTCAAGAACAAACCTTATCTCTCAGTTGGTGTGGAGTGTTGATGTTTAAAGCCATGAGTGCCAGTCCGTGCAGTGTTGGCTACTGAGCTGTGAAGATGTTATCTGATCAAAACAGTCAATACCTACAGATACAGTAAGAAATTACTGAACTTCCCAGAAATAATCATTTTGAACTTGCATTATTTATTCATTTGTTGTATTGTATCTTATATATTGCTATAATTTTAAGAGGAATTTCACAGGAGCAAAGCTTTAAATGTGCTACAATTAGCGAAAAGACTATTTTTCATTAGTACATGTCAAATTTTTTACTTTTTTTTTTACATTTTGGTTTAAAAGCACTCAATAATTTAACTTTATGGCGATAAAACTTTTCACAGCTTAATTTCTCATTGTACAGTGAAAGATGCAACATCACTTAACTGTATCGGAGGAGGAAAGGACAATAACCCCTGTTTCAGATGACTAGAAGTATTATTTTTCCTTTCATTATACATTTATTCAGAGGAATTTCACTGGGAGGCTACAAAGACCAAATGCATCAGCTCACATTGCCTTTGCTGATTCAAAAAAGTGTGTAATTCTTTGTCACAAGATTTTTTCCTGTTAATGATGGTAAGTGGGTAATTATTTATTGTTGTGTAAATAGGACCAATAATAAGGGTACATTGGACAATACAAGTCCCCTCTGAGTACCTGGTGCACAGTGCCTTGCAGCACCTCTTACAGTAAACAGAATTATGCAATTACCACCTATGGAAGTGTAGTGGCTGTTGTCACAATATGCTACAGTGTGACACTACAGAATAATGGTTTCAGTTTACATTAAAGTCTTACCACAGGGCTCTCTCTTTACTTAAGTTTCTAAGTACTAATAGGCTGGCATCATAGCACTGTATGGGCCTTTATTTCTTAATGGACAGGGTGTTGTACTTGTGAGCACTAGCTGCAGATGTTATACTGCAATGGTATGCAATGCCAAATAAGGAGCAATTGCTGTAAAAGTGCCCAATTACTGACACAGTATCCATTTTACTTGCAGTATAATTCAAGTTGTTCTTCCATAAACTAAAACATGGCCAATTCAGTCCCAAAAAGTACTAGAATAGTAGAGTATACTAGAGTATACTACTAGTACATAAAAAGTTAAATACTTTTTACTTAAATATTGTCTCAGTTTACTTGATAAAATGAACTTTATGAACTTCCAGGGTTGTAGGGGGAGGTAGCCGCTCAGGGAAACACCCATGAATAAATAAAGGTTTAAAAAAATAAAGACTCTATTGAAAGACATGTGTTAGCACAGTTTTAAAAAATTGGGTGTATTTGCACATTATGGCCCATTTAAGGGGAACCTGGATATTCAGTGAATGAGCTGCACAGTACAGCCTTGAGTGAAAAACTCTCGCGGCAGCAGAAGTGACCGCATTGACAACTTTTGTCAGCATTAGGATGCTGCTTGAGCAGCTGATTAGTGTAAAGCTTTGACCGAGAATTATAGTTCCCCGTCATTCCACCAAAGACAGATCACTGAACTTTTATTAAAGTGACAAGAGTGATAAGAACAATTTATCTAGAAGAAAATGTTTTATTTTTTTTTAATGAAGCACATTTGCACAAAAACAACCTGCAATTTTGTTCATAAGTTCAGAAGTTTGAACCTGATTTCCTGCCAACAGATTTAGTGCTTATGGATAGGGTGATGAGTCAATTATAAACCAGTCATAATACCTGATGTAGTAAGGTCACTGTTTAACTGTGAACTTAGTGCATTTGAACAAGACAGATTTACAAACACCAGCATGTGTTTGTAAATCCGGGATCAAGCCAAATCCGGGTTAACTGTAATCTCCGGTATGTCAACCTGCCATGCCAGGCTCATCAAATTTTCAAAACAACAACAACAAAAAAAGAATGCAATCTGTAATATGTAATGTATGTACAAGTACTTACTGTACATGTGTACATTTTTCACATACCTGGACTTTATTTAAGTAGAATTATTTATGGCTACTTTGACTTTTCTTCCGCTGTTTCTAAGAACAAATCTCTATACTTTCTACTTCACTACGCCTCAAATCAAAGTTAATTTCAATGTTACAATCATGCATATATATTTAACAATACAGGATTTTATTTTTATATGAAAACAAACCAATAGCAAGACAGGAATCACATCACTAAACCAGTCAGTGCAGGCATAGTGTTAGTCCCTACATCCTTTCACACTCAAAAGATGGATGATGGAGAAGTTACCACATAAGCAAAACATATTTTCTAAAATGCTAATCTCACTTTCTTATATTAATAAAATGCTCCCAGTTTAGAACCAACCTCTAGCACAGGTGCACCAAAATATTTTTTCAGATTTGGCACAGTAATATTTACTGGTAAGTGAGAGTGAAATGTCGGCCTTGTGGACCCCTAGCTATGGTGAAGGTCTGGCAAAAACAATACAACATAATTACTAAAACTCTGTTTTAACATCAGTGCCTACTTAAGGTGGTGTGTTTTGTTTTCTGCCATCTAGAGTACAATGATTTGAAAGGATGACTCCTTTTACAATTTAATAAGAAATAAGTAATTGGTCCTTGTTTTGTTTAAAGGTCTTTCAGTTTGAAAGTAACATTTAAAAAAATCTGCAGTTCTGTAAAAAAAGAAATCTGTTACGTAACTATATACTTTTAGTTTGGTAAAAATGTAAATGTTTGTTTATTTGTACTTTTACCTAAGTGCAATTTTTGAGTTTCTTCCACCACTGTTGACTTCCAGCCCCTCTTAAGCTCTTTCTTTCTAGCAAGGTGTGTATGAAGGGAGTTTAGGCAATTTGTATGGTTGTGTGTTTGTGTGCATGTGCACGTTTGTATGTGAGTGCTGTGTCTTTCCTCTTCTGGTCTGGCAGATGTAATAAATAGGTGGGAGGGCTCTTTGGCAAAGCTGCAAGTTATTTTGCATAGGGCTGTGTGCCCAGCCCTGGAGCCAAGTAGGGAATGGCTGTAACTGCCACAGAGAAACACCTGGATTATATAAGGACAAAAGCCCCCCCTGCTCTGGGATAGCCCCTGGGTCCTGACTGACTAACAGCCTGATGTCCCTGCAAGGACCCTTTCTTTAAGCTATGTGGATTGCCATAATACACCCAGTACCAAAATTACACCCCCGTCTTTGCTCCACTCAACATTCTGACTCTGTAATGTTTTAGTTTCTGCTCATCAAAGTAAAGTTTTTATAACTAGCAACTATGTATAACAGCGGAACTCCCTGCTGCAGCAGACATGACAAACACTGATTGGTTTTACCTTCATGACATTTCAGAATAGTAAAGAACATCAGTATGGAGATAAATCATCACAACGCAATCACAGATGTATTATTAGAAAGGCAACATGGTAGTATTTACATTTTATTTGGTAATATATCAAATTAAACTTGGCAATATGTTCATGAGTATGTCATAAAAAACAAGGGAAAACACCCCTCCCCAAAGAGTAAAAAGTTCATGACCTTGAGTTTAAGTAACAACTTAGTTGTCACTCCCAAAGATGTTGTTTTCCAGATAAATACTTCTTAAATGTTATTCTGCTCCTATTTGTGTGTGTGTTTGTGTGTGTGTGTGCTCAGTATCTTGTGCTTTTTGAAAGAACACTTAAAATCTCACAAAGCAGAGGGTTGCAATGTTTGATTAGTCGAACTGCAGTTAATCCTTGATAATAACTCCACCATACTGTGACTGTTGCTACAGTAATTCATGTTCTGCATATTTGTTTAATGACTAATGATGATGTGATAAAGATACAGGGAAAAATGTGGAGGGCTAGTAAAATTCTTTGGAAAGGGCGGAGGCCCACCATATATTCCAGGAAAAGATGGGGAACTTATGTTTATTAATGTATTCATAGTACAGAACGTTATACACATTGTTAAGCTTAAATGTACAGCTCAATGAAATTTCCATTTCTATTTCAATTGAAATGGAAAAATAACCAATAATAGATGCTTCAAATTTTAATAAATGTGAATTTGAATAACCAATAATTGATTTTGTTTTGTTTAAAATTTTTATTTTTTTTCCCTTTCGGCTTATCCCGTGAGTTCAGGGTCACCACAGCGGATCATTGTTCGCATGTCGATTTGGCACAGTTTTTAAGCTGGATGCCCTTCCTGACGCAACCCTCCCCAATTTTGTACCTGGCTTGGACCGGCACTGCACAGCTGGGGATTGGAATTTTGTTTAAATAAAAGAAACTTAAATATGTTAGGAAACATTTTTTACTTTTAAATAAAATTTTGAATGTGGTCTAATGTGTAAAACATAATGAAAATATGTACCATTGATTACTGTAATTATGGTAAACCCTGTACAGTAACTAGTGGTAATTTTTATTATTTTAAGCACTTTATGTGTTGACAGGTGGTTTACCCATAATGATACATCTCCGTTTTGTATTAAAACCACCATAAAAATTGGTACTAATGTTTTGGCTGATTAGTGCATATTAATTATCCAAAGTGCACAATATGATATCATGTCCATAGGCCTCCATATTGACATCATGTGTCCTTACCACAGTAGGGGGTGCTGTTTTGGTGCTGTGTGGCTGCAGACTCCTCTTCCTCCTTAGCAACTCTTTGACCGGGTCTCTGACTCGAACTCCTTGGTAAGGTCTTGAGCGAGTCAGTGCTGCCGGTGGTGCTTGAAAGGTCAGAAACACAGAGACAAAGAGAGATAGATATGACTTTGTGTCTCCTCGGTTGTCTTTTAGATGGAATGACTTTAATGGGTTCACAGAGTTCATGAATGGCAGTTTAGCTCTTTGAGGTGAAAGTGTTCTGACCATGAACATGGATATGAGCAGAGTTTGAAATGAGAGAAGAGGTTACAGGATGTGTTGTTTGGGTTACTGGTTTCAAATGCAGCAGATATAGATATAAGACCATAGTCCGATTGCAAATGGATACATCTCATGCTGATTATATCGCTTTCAACTTACATTTACAACAATAATTTTAGTCAAAACTGTTCTTTCAAATTTCATATTTGTCCATTCCAAATAAATGTTAAAGTAATTATTTCAAATTGCATTACTTAAGTCTCAATATATCACCATAGCATAGCATCATAGCATAAAAATGGGAAATATGATTATAGCAATTGTTGTTATTTTTGCATTAAAATGCATGTTATATTATGACAGTTTAAAGTAGTAGTTCATTAATGTATATACAATTTCATATAAGCAGTTTTTTTCTTTTTTCTTTTAAGAAACAACAAAAACTATCTGCTTAGTTGTCTGTGGTGACAAGTGATTTACCACCACAATTCAGATTTATTTATTTATTTATATTTATTTGAATATCTTACTGATAAACCTGTTTCCTGTAGAGCTACACTGACATACATTCATGCTAAATCCCCTCCTAGTGCATCCATATGTTTACATCCAGTGACAAGTAAAGCTGATCTGACAGCAAAGAGTTTTTTTTTTTTTTAATAAACTCAAAGCAACAGCACAACACATGTAAAACTACTGCAGACAATGCATTTAGGCAGTACAGCCTGAGGCTACAAAGTCAGTAAAAATTATGGCGTTTCCCCCACACAGCACATAGGGGAATTTCTGCAGTTGGAGGATTATCTACATAAATGCACCTAAACAGCTGTAGTAGTATCCTTTGATATTAATATATTATATTAATATAATAATTTTGAACATATCCAAATATGTTCTGGGCCCAGTATCCCACTTAGGCACATGAATGAATCCTAGATACTGTCAGTGGAATGAGGAAATAGATTATGTATATTGAAATATATATTTTCAAAAGAGGGCATCATGTTTTGATCTGGTATCTGGTATCTCAAAATACATCCATGCTCCATGTTAGTAGGCTCAGTAGGTCATTATTATGTGACTTAATGCACCAATATGCCATTTTATTTAGGCACAAAACAATGCCACTCTGGCATTTGTTATAATTCTGTGGCTGCTAAATGTCACTAATTGCCCACAGATCAACTGTGACAAACCACAGGAAAATCCTCTAGAGCACAGCATATTTTCTATGGTAAATTGAACTTTCTTTCTTATAGGTCCTAATTAGCTATTGAAATGCTAATATGTTACTGTTTTCACAAAATTCTACTCTTAAATCCACTGTTTGTAAGTCTATAAAATATTTATTCAAAGACTCAATTTGGATTTGGATAATGTCAGACTGAATTCTGACCAACTAAGTACTGCTGTAGCCTGGTAAGGCTGCTGTAGCAATATGCAATTGTATGTTGCACTAAAAACGATTGCTGATTAATGATTACTACTGAAAATATTTAAATAAACAAATATGATCAATAAGTCAATTTTTCAAAAGTAAATTTTCATGTGTCAGATATGTAGGCTGCTGCATATTTAAAAACAAAACAACAAATGAGATAAAAAGATAAATGCTACAGTAATAATCACGGAAATGAAACTTAGTTGAACAAAACATGTTGTTGTCTTTCACCTTGTTCAGTTTTAAACAATGTTGCACAGAGACAGACAGACAAACAATCACCATACATGCACAAGGACATCACAAAAGAGGAAGCTCCACAGCTGTGCAGTATTTTACTGCCTGCCACCATTTTGCATATCAAGATTATAGCTCTAATACCAACACACAGCCGATTTTCAAACTACTACCTTCCTCTTTCTAAAAGAGTCTGACACAGTTCACAGCAGGAAAAGTTGTTACACTGTTGGTCCCCAAACAATTCAATTTGTGCCTAGATTAGCTTGAATGTCTGTGCCATAGATGTGTGTCGTTGTCCAAAAATGATTCAAGTCACTGATGGAAATATAGTGATTCAGATCGTTTGAGGCACCATTTTTTAAAAATGTCTAAACCGATTGGTTTGGAAAGAAGCACCTCGTCACCCATCATTGCGGCATGTAAACCTGACGTGTTTTTAATCACTCCTGGACAAAAAAAGAGGTCTGCGGCGAATAAGCTAATTCACTTTGCAGACTGAGTGGAAACTTCACGGGTGGTTAAATATAGGGGATCGTGACCAAAATGACCAAGTTATCCTTTAAAGTAATTAAAAACAACAGGCTAAAAACAACACCAAACATTTTTACTTTACCTAAATCTAACTTCTATTGTATATCCCCCGTATTAAAATGTTAAGCTTCTCGAAGTCTATCTTAAGGCTTTTGTAATGGATTCTATTGTATGCAGCTCATGATACTGTGTCAACTCAAAGTGAATAACCAACAAAGGTGTATAAAATATTAGATAAAACTCTTTTTTGAACTAGTTTTAATAAAAAAAAATCACTTGTCCCACTATATTATTCACTAAAGTCAAAGTAGATTTAATACCTCACAATTGTTATTGCACGTAAAAGACACTGTAAGAACAGGTAGTGGTAAGGATTTTACAGTCTGCATGTGTCATGTAAATAACACAACATGCTAAAGTATGTTGTACTTACATTTCTCCCAGTGCATACTGCCAATATCTTGCAAGTAAACTAATGAAAATCAAAGTGGCGGGTTGTCTGACATGCTTTATAACAGCCTGCAGCAAGCTAATAATCCCCCTGGGAGGCCAAAGCTTCTCCAACCACAAGTCTCCCTCATGCATTTAGTTTCACTGTTTATGCTGTTTGAGCTGAATCTTAACTACAACTTATAAAACACTTCAAATAGCAAAACAAAATAGGCCCCAGCGATGAATTGTAACACAGCTGAACAAATGAAGAAAAATAGTGTTAATGCATTTAAATGCATCGCACATAAAGGAGAAATAGTGTTGTTCATGTCCTCCTAGTCCTTCTTTATTCAAATCTCAATTAGTCTAAGAATCATATTTGTTGCTCCAGAGGAAGCTGCCTGAAATCTGATAAAAGTCCTGAAGTCAAGTTAGTCACAAAAAAAAAAAAAGGGGGTTATGGTATGAATGTAATTTAGTTTAAAACTGATGTAGCACTCAATCAGTAACAAGACTCCAACCAAGGTGGTGTGTCGGTCCATCGAGGTACTTCAGTAAATGATGATCTTGTGCAGCCTTTTCTCAAACACCACTCCTCAATCATCAAAGTAGGCTTTGAGATGTCTTTCCAAATGGAGGATGGAAACAATTCCTGGGGCAAACAAGGATCAAGAGTGAAAAACAATAACTTAAGGAAAGGGGGGTTCTACCTTATGTTGACTCTACTGTACCTCCAGGGAACCTGCCAAGGGGACCTTAAGACATAGAGGGTTAGGCATAGGAATGGGATTGAATAGTTATACTTTGGGAAAACCAAAACAAGAAAAGTCAAGGTAGAGATAGGCAAGCCTCAGAATCATTCTTAAAATACCTACTTGTTCTTTGTGTCTCATCACCCACAGAACCCCCAGCTGCCCTGCTGCGTCCAGTCATCCTCTTCAAATCCTCGTCTCCTCGGCACCAAATTCCACGGCTACCACCCATCCTCCTCCCCCGACTCCCCGCTCAATTGCTACCTCCTGCACCGGGTCTTAAGCTCCTCGGACCGGGCTCTCTTCTCGGACATCTCGCTCTCCGTCAGCACTCCCTGTTCCCGCATTTCTACCTGTGCTGCTTACCCAAATAAACCATTCTAACCCCTCCAATAAACTGGTTCCGTCTCTCCTTCTGGGTCCACTTGTACTGACTGCATTTACTAAGTGAGACAGTCTGGCCAGTTAAATGGATCCACCGGACGCGAATCACCTACTCTACTGGGTGATCAAGGAAGTGTTGGATCAGAATACCCAGGAGCTCTCCCAGGTGACTGAAACACTTAGTGCTCTGTGCTCTAACGTTACCATCTCTGCTTCCTCCCCCAAGCCTCCTCCACTGCCGAAGCCGCCCGCTGCCCCCGCGGTCTGTGAATCATATGTGCCTCCCCCTGAGCCCTTCTTTGGTGACTTGGTTAAGTGTCTGGGCTTCCTCCTCCAGTGCAACCCCACACATACGCCTCAGACGCAGCGAAGGTCGCCTATGTTATAGGGCTTACAGGATGAGCTCTCGAGTGGGCGGTGGCAAAATTAGGTAACTCTCCATTCAGAGAACGCAGCCCACAGGCTTCTCTCTCTCTGCCAGGGGTTTCGAAGCATGGCGGATTTCTCGGTGGAGTTTCGAGTGCTCACTACGGAGGCCCGATTGGACAATGCTGCTCTGCAGGGAGTTTTTTGCCACGGTCTGTCCGACCCGGTGAAGGATGAGCTGGCACGTAGGGATCCCCCCGATTCCCTGGACGAGCTAATTAATCTAGCCATCCGTCTGGATCCGTTGTTAGACGAATCGGTGGTCACAGAAATAACACATAAGATGGCCCTATTAGTTTCTAGTAACCATCAAGAAAATGCGTAATTTTTCCTTATGCATTCTCCTGACATCCCCATGGTTCTTGGTTACTCCTGGCTCAAGAAACTCAACCCCCACATTGACTGGTCCTCCCATAAAATAATCGGCTGGGGAAACTCCTGTCACAACTCTTGTCTACTCTCACCCCCGTTTCCCGGTCGCCACCGTCCTCCCGAGAACACCTCCGGAGAACACCTCCCTCACACTGGACTTATCTCTCAATCCTCCCACCTATCATGACCTTGCCCCAGCCTTCAACAAGGAGCAAGCCCTGTCACTCCCCCCCACCGCCCTTTCGACTGTGCCATTGACCTCCAGCCTGGAGCGCCACTACCCACGGGTTGCCTATATAACCTCTCTCGCCCTGGTTATGCCTTTTGGTTTGACTAATGCACCAGTAGTCTTCCAGTCTCTTATCAACAGTGTTCTGCGGGACTTCATCAACATGGGTGTTTTTGTTTATCTGGATGATATATTGAATTTCTCACGAAATCTCCATGAGAACCAACAGCATGTCCGGCAGGTGTTGCAGACGCTATTAGAGAACAAACTCTTTGTCAAGGCTGAGAAGTGCCAGTTCCATGTCACGGAGTGGCCAAGACCTGAAACCAGAAAACAACAGCAATGTTTCCTGGGCTTTGCCAACTTCTACCACCGCTTCATTAGGAACTACAGCACAGTTGCCACCCCCTTAACCAAACTAACATCCCCTGTCTCCCCTTGTCACTGGACCCAGAAGGCCGAGAGCCCCTTCACCCGCCTTAAAGATCTGTTCACCTCCCCACCCGTCATGACTCAGCCTGACACCTCTCGTCAGTTTGTTGTTAAGGTAGACGACTCAGAAGTCAGCGTGGGTGCGGTCCTCTCAATCTAAAGCTGCGGCCCTGCACCTTCTTCTCACGCCAATTATCTCCTGCAGAGAGGAACTATTCTGTAGGTGTAGCTGGCACTGGAGGAGTGGCACCATTGGTTAGAGGGGCGCCGCAACTGTTTATTATCTGGATCGATCATAAGAACCTTGCTCACCTAAGGACTGCCAAACGCCTCAACTCCTGCCAACAATTCCCCCTGGAGCAAGCCATAGGCAACAGTGGACAGGAAAAACTCCCTTTAACTGAATAAACCTCCAGCAGGACCAGGCTCAGGGTGGACGGCCATCTGCCTTGCCCGGGTGGGGTGAGTGGAAAGTGAAGAGAGGAAAGAAAAGAGCAACACAAAAACAACAACAAGACATCGGGCAGATTGGTAGGACCAGTAGCTGCACGCTGAAAGACACACAGCTTCAAAGCCGGGGACACCTGCAGAAAGGGACAGAGAGAGGGGGACAGATAAGGACAAAGACAACTACGGGAGAAAACACACAGAGTTAATGGCATACAGTGGGGACAATTGTGGGGTGAGAGGAGACAAGAGAGGGTCAAGAGGAGGAAAGGAGCTCAGTGCATCGGGGGGTGGGGGTGGGTCCCCCAGCAGTCTAAGCCTATAGCAGCATAACTATAACTAACTATAAGCTTTGTAAAGAGGAAGGTTTTAAGCCTAGACTTAAAAGTAGAGAGGGTGTCTGCTTCCCAAATCTGAACTGGGAGCTGGTTCCACAAGAGAGGAGGTTGATAGCTTAAGGCTCTGCCTTCCATTCTACCTTTGGAAATTCTGGGAACCACAAGTAGGCCTGCATTCTGACATCAAAGTGGTCTACTGTGATGATATGGTGCTAACCTACAAGTAACAAATGCATGGACCAGTTTTTCGGCTTCATTTTGAGACAGGATGCTCCTAATTTTGGCAATGTTCCATAGGTGGAAGAAGGCTGTTCTAGAGATTTGTTTTATATGTGAGTTAAAGGACAAATCCTGGTCAAAAATAACTCCAAGGTTCCTTGCAGTAATACTGGAGGCCAGACTAGACATCTAGACTAACAATATGGTTGGACATCATATTTCTGAGCTTTTTGGGCCTAAAATGCTATGACTTCAGTTTTGTCTGAGTTTAGAAGTAAATAATTATGGGACATCCAGGTCTTTATGTCTTGTAGGGTTGAAGCTGGATTAACTGATTTTTTCATCTGGTTCCATAGATAAATATAGCTGGGTATCATCAGCATAGCAGTGGAAATTTATGGAGTGTTTTCTAATAATGTTGCCTAAAGGAGACATATATAAAGTAAAAAGTATTGGTCCTAACACAGAGCCTTGTGGAACTTCATAGCTAACCTTTGTGTGCATGGAGGATTCATCATTAACATGAACAAATTGAAATCTATCAGATAAGATTTAAACCAACCTAGTGCAGTTCCTTTAATCCCAATTTCATGTTCCAGTCTCATTGTGATCAATGCTATCAAATGCAGCACTAAGATCTAACACAACAAGAAGATCGTTGGTGACTTTTACCAGTGCTGTTTCTGTACTATGATGAACTCTAAATCCTGACTGAAAGTCTTCATACAAATTATTCCTATAAACGTGGTCACATAATTGTTTTGCGACTACTTTTTCAAATATTTTAGAAATAAAGGGGAGGTTAGATATTGGTCTGTAATTGGCTAAAACACCTGGATCAAGACAGGGTTTTTTAAGTAGTGGTTTAATTACAGCTACCTTATAGGCCTGTGGTACATAGCCTGTTTCTAAAGATAGATTGATGATATCTAATACGAACATATCTATTAAGGGTAGAGCTTAGAACCCCGGCCCCCACCTAGGAACCAGGTCAGACTGTTTACCTTTCTTCCCAAAATATTCCTCTGCAGAAAATGAGCCCCCAAATATATCAGCCCCTTTCCTATTTAAAAGATAATTAACCCATCTGCAGTAAGACTTAACCTCCCCAGGAATATGAAGGTGCATCCTGTTTTCCACGTGTCCCAGTTAAAACCAGTCCTCTGTGCCCTCCAGCCAACCCCCCACATCCCGCTCGGCTCATTGACAACCATCCCGCTACACAATGCGTGAAAAAGATAAATGTATGTAAGTCATTACTCCACCAGCTTTTAACTCAAACCAACGAAATTGGCTGCACATATCCAGGTTTTTGTACCCCAGATCTGAGCTCTCCCCAGGTCGCACAAAAAGCCCAACTGGAGTGGAGGCTCAACATTCATGCACAGGTGAATGTTGGATGTTATGGATGTTATGTTAAATGTTCATACATTTTTATAAATCAATTCAATTCAAGAACATTCAACACAAAAACACACAGGACACAGCACCTTCTTATGATCAGAGTAAGTTAGGTTAAAGACCATAGAAGACGACTTGGGATTTAATACAAGACCAAGTACAGCTCAAGATAAGGTAAGGGGAAAGGGGAAGGTTTGGAGGCTGACCTCCTTTAGCAACATCTAGTGTCTGTAAAGAACTGTGTGACATTGTATTTAGACCTTCAAACGTTTGTAAGAGTTGTAGATAGTTCACAAAACAAAGAATTTTAACCCAGGAGATGCGTTTGAGTCCTGAGGAAAACAACCACTGTGGCACTCACACAAAGTGACACAACTGATTTATTAACCCTAACATCTTTCCTTTAGTGCATCACCTAACTTTGACCAAATTGCTATGTGTGCAGAGTTAAACTTTTGTGTTTTAGAATGTTTAGAGCAAAAAAGAAAGTGTAAAACTGTTTTGGCTCCTTGGTAAGCAATTGTATCCATTATTTTGTTAGCGTGATGCAAAGGGCATCAAATGGTTCACTGGGACATATAACAGGGTAGGTTCAAAAAACCTCTGTGGGTGTGTGTGGGTGTTAAATTTGATTACTTGTTGGATTTTGACAAGACACTGACTCCCACACTGATGAAGCTGGAGAATGAAAGGAATTATGAAACATCTATGTAGCTACTGCAAAAGTGATACAACTGGTGCAGAATTACTGTTATTACCAACCAGACTAAAGGCAAGGTTAGCATTTGCTGACATAATTTAAAAGCAGTCTAAGGGGATGTAGGGATGAGGTCCAGGTAGAAGGATGGGTGGCAAAATACAAGTTTTCTTGATAGTCTATGTTTTACTTTAGTCAGTGTTGCTTATGTATCTTGGATAATAACTTCCTAAACCTTCTAGCATGTGGAGCATGTACCTACTGGTCCATAGCTATCGTACAGATAATGGCTTATTGAATGGCCATATAATGTCCAAGCTGCAAAGTACAGGAGCAACTATGGCGCAGGTAGAAAAGTCTAAGTAGTCTTTTTTCTTTTAGACCACAATGTAAGAGATAAATACATGTAACAAACAAATGCTTCCACATATAAGATAATATTGTATGTAATAACACACCCATCTGACATTTTTAGCAAAGTGAAAAGACACCAACCTTTTGTTTGTTATGTGTTATTATTTTTATCACACAACCTGGTGGCACCACACAGTCAAATGCCTAATAAGCTGCCACACTTCATGCCATAGGTCTCATTTGTTTGTGGCAATTGTGTTAATATCTCCTAATGACTGTGGTTGCATGTAACACATAGATATATGGTACAGATACTGCCATACTTTGAATCTTAAAATTTTAAATGAAATATTAGTTTATTCCATTCTATCCTGTCTGGAAAAGACACAAGTGCTAACACAAAATGCCAAAAGGTGAGAAAATTACCTATAGAAGTACAGCAGATTGTACCATTGTAACTTACTATTTAATGTGTATCCGTTGTGTATCAAATAGACTATTATCATCTAGTGAAATCTTTTTCAGGCAGGTGCAAGTTAAAAAAAAATCTGTGTCTAGATCAGCTGTCTTTCTGATATGGTAGGCAGTTGTTTACAGTCATTTCATTGTGGGTAACTTCCTCTTTTTGAGATTTTAAAGTGGGATTGAAAGAAAGCAACAAGATGTTACTGCAAAACAATTATGATTTGTTTCTCATTTTTATAATTAATTTTAAAAAAATATTACTAAGATGCCAGCTTATTATTTTAGAGGGCCGATAAGTGTCCAGTTTTGTTCAAAACATAAATTCTATGTAAAAAAATCTTCCCCTTTTCTCTAAAACCACTTTAGGAACAAGAAGATCCATCAGAATATTATGATCTGTTGAAAATTCTTTAAACTACATAAACTCACAACCAAATGCAGTTAATGTGTGATATAGCAGATGGTTAAATCTTTCAGTTGAAGTAGACACAGGTAATGGCCCAAGGTCAAATGTCTCTGGCTGGGATCAAAGTTTGTCAATCAATTCCAGATAAGCAGGTTGTAATTATGCAGCTGGAACATCCTTCAGGATCGTTACCCATTTAAAGCCCACCTCCACTGACAAATTTGTTTGTAATGAGTTCTTAATTATTTTTTCCTTTCTCAAGTCTTGTTTGACGTGGTCCATGTAATAATGTGCATTCATCTGAAGAAGTTGTTAAAGAGGAAGAGTTTTTACCTGCTTAAATCAAATCTGACTTTAACATGTGTACATGCAAACATGTACCAAAACCAGAAATTGGGTTTTCCAGTGAAGCATGAGACATTTTAAATCCAGAGGAGGATTTTTTTTTTTAGCTATTTTAATTTTTTGGGAGAAAACCTACCAGTTCTTTGAATCATTATAAATTATACCTTAGGATTAAAATCGGTTGGATTTGTTTTTCTACGTCTATTAAGAAACCAAAGGCACAACAGAAAAGCTGCAACAAACTGAGGGTTAAATTCAGTCATTGGTTAATGTTGAGTCTGAAACTGGCTTGGGTCGGTCTACATAGCAGCACAGGAGGGAAACACCTGCATGTTCTTCAAGGTTCATTAATCAGCAACGCACAAAAACCACAAGTAGAAACTCTTAGAGTAGTCAGACTTGACATGTCTGTATGATTTGGTGCCTGATAAAACTATAGGCTCTAAGTAATTTGCTGGGTTTAAAAATTATTATTATTATAATTTTTTTTTTTTTGCATTTGCAAGATTTTTGAACTGTTTTCAACTTTTTCTAGTTGTGTATTTGGCCAAATCATGTAAATTTCCCTTTAAATTTCCAGTCAGTGAGGATAACAACACCAATTGCCAATGCATTTGATGATGTAAGGCTGTTAAATCTTACAGTTTTGTCTGGGCTCTTTTAGATTCCTGGAAATAAACACTGGCTAAACTGAGACTATATCTCAACTCTGCTCAATACCTGCTGCCCTGAGCATGAGGCTATGTTGCTACAGTGAAAGATGCAGAGAAAATTAGCTGCAACTTACATGTTCACATGTGTCAGTTTCATGGCAGTTCCAACAAGTTCATTAGTCCACGTGTGCGACTAACACTTTTGTTGCTGCTGGATTTTGAATGTGTGCAGTGAGTGATGCAAAGTGTGGTTCAGTGAAGATAGCTGACGCAAAAAGGTTTTCATAAGAGTAGAGAACTTTGGCACAATGGTGATAAAATAAGTGCAGCGTGAATGTACTTCATCAGTGTGTCAGACTAATTGACCTTGAAGAGTGTGTGTGTGCAAGAGGGGTGGTGAAGGTGGTACCAAGAGAAGAAGGGGTTGGAAAGAGACTGAAACTGAAGAAACTGAAACGTAAAGCGGAAAAAGTGAGCGAAACAGAGACAAATGAAGCCATCGCTGCATGAAACAAACAGTTATTTCTCATTGTGACTCTCGTTTGTCAGTTTAGCCTATAGGGTGCGTTTCAGCAATGATCGTATCTGTGCTACTTTTGGTACACTTAAAGGGCCCGGGCTGCTATCTCCTATCATAATCTAAGCCAGACAAAACAAAGACAGTGCCTGCAAGACACTAAGGACTGTCAGCACAGCTAATCCAAACTAACCTGAGGTGAGGTGTGTCACCTTTTGAAGCTTGAATTCACATTTGCCACATTGTTACTGTACAGTTTTCCACTACAGGCTGATGTTCTATTAGCAATTATGTAATGACCACAATAAAAAAAAAAACAAGAGGCAGCGCTGCAAGCAGTAAACACGTCACGTCAGATAGCAGTCAAAGACAAAGTGCCTCAAGCCTTTTGGAAAAGGACACTGCAGTACACATACATTCCTCTAGAGGTCACAAGAGCTAACCCACTGTCATGTCACGTGTTTTTCTAAGAAAAGGCTTTACAACATTAAAAGTAATGTTCATTCAGGTACAGATGATTATAGATAGGGTTGTTTAGGACCTGCCTAACTTATGGCAATGTCCCAAAACCTACATGCATTCACTGTTTTCTTTAAACTCTAATTCCTGTCAGGGTTGAAGAACTTATAAGCCATGGAAAACTAAAACTCTGCATTTAAAATGGGATAATAATACTGATAATGCAAATGGTAGTATAAATATAGCCACAGCCAACTATACACATGCCTAAAGTTGTGGTGGGTAAATATATGTAAAGGAAGGTACAGTGCATTGCAAAAGTATTTATAACCCTTGAAATTTTCCACATTTTGTCACTTTACAACCACAAATGTAAATGTATTGTATTGGGATTTTATGTGACAGATGAACATAAAGTGGTACATAATTATGAAGTGAAATGAAAAGGCATCCCAGTCTCAAGTCGAGACAGGAACTGGACCAACAGGAACTGGAACTGCAACGGCGGCAGCCCACCTCGGCGCAGGAACAGGACCAGGAGAGGCATGAGCAGGATTGCCATAGGCTGCGTCAACTTGGACAGGTAAAAATTCTATTTAGATCAGGTGTGTTCAAGTGAATTGGTGTCATCCAGCTTCAGATTTACGGAACACACCTGATCTGGAACACATTGGAAATTTCCCCACTGTGGGATGAATAAAGGTGTCGTGGCAAAATTAAAAAATTACTGGTAACAGACACCTCAAGTGTAATCACTAAAAGAAGCTTCCAAATCCAGGATGTCTTTAACGGTTTTAGTTTCTTGCAAGAGATAAACACACCAACAGAGTCTCAAGTCTACGTCCAATGCAGTTCTAAAGTCTTAACATGTCTAACATGAATTTATATCCTCCTGTTGCTGAGCAGAATACTCTTTACCCTCCCAGGCTGCTCCCTCCAGCTTACATTTAGAGTAACTTTTACAAGATATAACAACTTGGTGCAACCTGGAGATGACTCCATATAGCTGACCTTGTTTAACTCTACAGGCACTCCTCAGAACAAACACACACACACACACACACACATATATATATATATATATATATATATATATATATATATATATATATATATATATATATATATATATATATATAAACACACACATTCCATGAGTACAACTAAACTAATCATAAGCATTAAAAGTATACATGCTTGATTTTCCATCACAAAAGGTTTATCTTATCTTATATTGTATATAAAATAAGAAATTACACCTCTTCATTTAGTTATTGAGTTACACTATCATTATTAATACAGATTTTTGTCTGCTTTTAAGTTAACCTCAAAAACCTGTGTAAACAGAGCAGTAACCTGTCAAATTTCAAACATACATTGTAGCAGCATAAATCTAATTAAAACATGTAAATCCATGCAGACACTAACTTATCAATCGTCTACTAAGTATTTACTCATACTACATATTTTAATGGACCAGAATCTCCAACCTTACTGCTACTATTGTGGAGTTTATACTAAATGTTGGCACTGAGCCTCCGGTTGGGTTGGTGCAGTAAAAACCTTCTGTTTATTTCAAGTTTATTTAAACATAATGGCTGTATGATTAGTTTTAACAAAGAAACTTTGGCTTTATATATACAAAGCTCATTACTGTTTAGAACTTATGGCTCCTGCCAGAAAGCAATAGCCACGAGCGAAATCGGATTGTGGAACTGCTCACACTGCAGACAGCAGACCTTTTTGTCTGTCTCTAAAACCAGGACTACTCAGCTGCAGTTTGGCCAGTTTCTAAAATCATTTATGCATGACCTGACCTGGACTGGACTTTACATAGTGTTGAGCTGACATTATGTTATGTTGCTTACAATGTGTTTAACAACAGACCAAAATAGCTCCCAGACAGGGCAGAGAAAGTAATGTTAGCCTTAGCCAATATGCTACATCACACAATAATCTGTAAAAACAAAGCACATTGTCCTTTTGCAAGATTTTGTAACATTCTGCAGGTGTCTCTGTTGTTCTGTGTGTTTTAAAGTGTTCTGTTGTACGTGGTGTATGTGTTGGCCGGCAGCATGAGGGAGAGTGCTGGGTATAGGAGTGGACATCACGGTGTCCGGCCACTGTTGTTGAGGGTGTTCCAAAAATTTAAGCTTATTATTGCTGGTGATAGGGATAGCTTAAAAAGGCAAGAACTGTCTGATCGTTGCTTCTTGTCAACCAGCTCACGACACTTGGGGTGTTGTGGTGTATGGGGCATAAGTCGTATTCCCCCATGAGTCCTTAGTAGTCATGGCAACAACATAGTATAGGTGATTCTGACATCCACATAGTACCTGTCTCATGGTTCAGACACAGAGGCTGATCAAAGGGGTTGTGAGGCTGTAGAACATTTGCAGTTAAAGATACCCCAAACCAAGATTTTCAGAAATGCCAGGAGGCATTATTTTCTGATAGTTTCAAAGCAGTTACTTTCTAAATCATAAATAAATACAGTCATACCTCCAAACAACCCTGAAGGAAGGATTTTGTGTGGTCAGACACAGAGTTGAAACTGAATGTATGGAATGTTTGCAATTCAGAGCACTAAGATTATTGATTCAACTCCAGTTCAATTCAACTTTGTTTATATAGTGCCAACTCAAAACAAAGTCATCTCAAGGTACTTTACAGAATAAAGTCAAGACTTTTAAAGATGTATAGAGAAAACCAAACAAATCCCCCTTAAGCAAGCCCTAGGCAACAGTGGAGAGGAAAAACTCCCTTTATTGAAAGAAATCTCCAGCAGAACCAGTTTTAGGGTGAGAGGGGGAGAAAGAGAAGGTAAAAGACAACTACAGGAGAAAACACACAGATATATGATGGAGCTTTACTGTTTAGAGCTTTATATATAAGAAAAATTCTGTTCTAGATTTGATGGGAAGCCGATAGAGAGAAGCTAGTGAAGGTGAAATATGATCTCTCTTGCTAATTCCAGTCACTACTCTTGCTGTAGCATTTTGGATTAATTGCAGGCTCCACTGTGGCGCAGGAAGGTAGAGCGGTTGTCCACCAATCTCACAGTTGTTGGTTCAATCCCCGGCTCCTCCGGTCACATGTCGAAGTATCCTTGAGCAAGACACTGAACCCCAACTTAGTTGCTCCCGGTGAGTGTTGGCCAGCTGCATAGCAGCTCCCCCATCGGTGTGATTGAAGAAATCACACACACATAAATAAGAAGCGGTGTAAAGCGCTTTGAGTGCCAATAGGTAGAAAAGCGCTATATAAGTGCAGACCATTTACCATCTTTAGGGAGTTACTGGGGCATCCTGAAAGTAGGGAATTACAGTAGTCCAACCTAGAGCTTGAGAATGGAGCTGTGAGATTGGTGGACAACCGCTCTACCTTCCTGCGCCACAGTTGCTCCTGTACTTCGCAGCTTAGGAGCATCCAAAGTCTCAAAGTGATGCAGAAAAACTAGTCCATGCATTTGTTACTTCTAGGTTGGACTACTGTAATTCCCTACTTTCAGGATGCCCCAGTAACTCCCTAAAGAGCCTGCAATTAATCCAAAATGCTACAGCAAGAGTAGTGACTGGAATTAGCAAGACAGATGATATTTCACCTTCACTAGCTTCTCTCTATCGGCTTCCCATTAAGTTTAGAATAGAATTTAAAACCCCGCTTCTTACATATAAAGCTCTGAATGGTCAGGCTCCATCATATATAGAAGACCTCATAACACCATATCATCCCAGTAGACCATTTTGATGCAGGCCTACTTGTGGTTCCCAGAATTTCCAAAGGTAGAATGGGAGGCAGAGCCTTTAGCTATCAAGCTCCTCTCCTGTTGAACCAGCTCCCAGTTCAGATTCGGGAAGCAGACACCCTCTCTACTTTTAAGTCTAGGCTTAAAACCTTCCTGTTTGATAAAGCTTATACTTATACTTATAGTACTTACTTAGCAGCTTATACTTATAGTATACTGCTATTGGCTTAGACTGCTGGGGGACCCACCCCCTGATACACTGAGCTCCTTTCCTCCACTTGGCCCTCTCTCCTCTCCTCTCACCCCACAATTGTCACCACTGTATGACATTAACTCTGTGTGTTTTCTCCCGTAGTTGTCTGTTTCCTTCTCTGTCCCCCTCTCTCTGTCCCTTTCTGCAGGTGTCCCCGGACTGTGTGCTTTCCAGTGTGCAGCTACTGGTCCTACCAACCTGCCCGATGTTTTGTTGTTGCTTTTTGTTGCTCTTTTTCTTTTCTCTCTTCACTTTCCACTCACCCCAACCGGTCAAGGGAGATGGCCCACTCTGAGCCTGGTTCTGCTGGAGGGTCCTTCGGTTAAAGGGAGTTTTTCGTCTCCACTGTTGCTCAAGGGGGAATTGTTGGGTTCTCTCTATACATCTTTATAGTCTTGACTTTATTCTGTAAAGTGCCTTGAGATGACTTTGTTGTGTATTGACGCTATATAAATAAATTTGAATTGAAGTTGAATTGACTTGCTGCTCAGAGTTAAGGAAATACTAGGCTCAACAGAACTATGGCTCTTAGTCATCCTGGCTACAGTGTTGAAACATGTAAAAATCTAGTTGCCTTGCTTAGGTATTTCTTTTTGGTTCACAATTTGCATTTACAGTTTGAATTATTATGGGTGAAACTAAATTACAGCTATTTTTTATTTCTAAGTTTATTACTATATATTTTATTTGCCTTTATTTTTACTGTTGATAATTTGAACAGCATTTTTCATTTACTTCATTGCTTTTATTTTTGTACTTTAAATAATCTGTGAAGGATGTTCTTGTTATTTTTACTTCTCTATAGAATTTAGTAGAAGTGGTACTTCTAGTACAGTAGTACAGTATGTTTTTATATTTTAAGTATGTGAGCTTTTGAGTTGCCTGAGTTTGTGTATTCATTCCTCCTCTGCACATTTATAAGAATTAGAGCAAGTCGTAGTAAAATAGAATGGAAACTGAACAATATGGTTTCTTTGTGTGTTACTTATGTAACTTTCAATCCACAGACCTCTTAGAGTCCTGACAAGGGTGTGTGTCTGTGTGTACCAGGCTCAAGCTCTGCTTGGTTTTGACCTGTGTGTACATGCCAACCCTTTAAAGAATTGAAACACGCCTTAACCTGCAGAGCAAACAAAATCTGTTCTCTTTCACCTTTCACTTACTGAATCACTCTCACTCTCTCTTATTCTGTCCTGCACACACAATACTCATTCATGTGCATGTCATGAGTGTTAGGCCATAATGTGGAAGGACACTGCTGGTTTTCCCCTGGCTCAGACTTGAGTTCAGAAGGTCTGAAAGAAACACTTGGGGGAAGAATGCTGCAATGTGCTTGCACAGTTGCTCTTGTTAAATAAATCACCAACACAAAAATATCCAGTAGTTAGTGTATGTAAGAAAAGCATTCTCTTGTTCTGATAATGTTAGTCGCATACCACCTCCTATAAATTCAGGATTACTAAGTACACTGTAAATACGGTTAAGTACAGTTTTTAGGTACTTGTACTTCGCAGAAGTGTTTCCAGCATATGTTGTTTTTACTTTTAATCCAGAAAAATATGGAGAAAATGTCACTTTTATTTATACTTATTTATACTTTTTAGTAGTCATCTTTCAGTACAGTAGCATGGTTAAAAGCAGCTCCACAATTACCATCTGCTGATTTTGTCTCACATGTACAAAGGCTCTATTGTAACTTAAACTTTGACTTTTTTCCACCGATTAAAATTTGTTGAATAAATCTGGACAACTCTTGTTCATTTATGTTACACAGCTTATTCTTTTTTTCTTAGTGGAGTGCTTTTTGACTTGAAGTAATGTTTAGAGCATGTGCTTAGTACTTCAATGTGGGCAATGAATTAAAATTAGACCTTTTACTTTATTTTTGCACTCAACTACTTGCTTTAACCCACGTTTTTAGAAAGCAGCAAATGTTTCTGCCACTTGTTAAATAGGAAAACGTGTAGGAAAATATTTTTTCCCTACACACATTATTGGGTACACTTCTAAATTCCAATGTGATCCAGTACAACAGCTCTTCTAGAGCTTTATAATTCACAAGCTTAAATAAGATCTAATCCTCCTAAAACTGATGTGGTAATTCAATATTAGGGCTTTTCTTGGTAAGATTTTAGCAAGTGGTTCTGTTGTGCTGAAAGTCTTAATCAAAATGAAACATGATTATTTTTGAATAAGTAAAATTTATGGTAATATTTTTGTTTTGTATTTAATTCAATTATTAGGTGTAGGGGAGATCAGACAGTGTTGTAACACTTGGTTAGTTGACCAATTGTCCACTGTCAGTTTGAACAATCAGAAAAGGGCTGATAAAATAATTTTTTATTGCAGTTCCAATTCCATTTTGAGCTGAGAGTTATATATACAATATAAAGTATTACAGTGTACTGCAGTTCTATATGTGGTCAAGAGAGGATTGTGGAGAATTTCTATTTGTTCATTATATCTAACCCGTTATCCTGTTTAGGGTCACTGTGGGCTGGAGCCTATCCCTACTGTCTACAGAGAGATATACACAGACAGACAACCATTACGTTCACACCTACAGGCAATTCAGAGTCACCAATTACCCAACATGCATGTTTTTGGACTGTGGAAGGAAACTTGAGTACCTGGTGGAGCCCACACAAGCAAAGGTCATAGCTGGATCGAATCAATTCTGTTAGGCATTAACATCAACCACTCCACCACAGTCCTTCCCTTAGGAGAATTTAGTATTTTAAAATCACTTAAAGCACTGTATTGAAGCTTGTTGCATATTTAGAACAAATTTTTTCAAGTGTGTGAGTGTGTTTTAGAAGCAACACATATACTGTACTGCTGGACTGTGAAAGATCGCCTAATTTGACACTAAATCTATGCACAGTAATTATATACTGTAGGTTCAGAAGACAAACACATTAAAGTAGCCTATGGCTGACACCACATAAAGTCAGAATGGTAAATGGTCTGCACTTATATAGCACTTTTCTACCTATTGGCACTCAAAGTGCTTTACACTGCTTCTTATTCACCCATTCGCACTCACAATCACACACACACACCAACAGGGGAGCTGCTATGCAGCTGGCCAGCACTCACGAGGAGCAACTAAGATGGGGTTCAGTGTCTTGCTCAAGGACACTTCAACATGTGACCGGAGGATCCGGGGATTGAACCTTGGCTTGGAGATTGGTGGACAACCACCCTATCTTCCTGCACCACAGTCGCCCCCAGAAGCACTAACAGAGGTACAGGTGCACAGATAGTTAGTCTTTGATAATGGGATATTAGATTTTACATGTTAAGAATTTCATTTACATTTAATCTCCACACACAGAAAACTTTAGATTTTGTTCCCTCTGAGGGAGCTTGGGTCCCTTTTTACAGTGGGTCCCAGGTTCCACTGTATTTTAATTGCTGAAGCAGGCCTATTGTCAACTACAAATCAATCGACCATCACTAACCTTAGCTATCATATGTTTTATGAAAAGTTAATTATCTACATATTTAGCCATTGGCCAACAAAGGTCAACACAGTTGCAACTAACATTACTGTCTTTATTACTTCGTATTTGTCAGAAGGACCACATGTAGTCCTCTTTTAATACACATAAAAGTGAAAAAAAAAAAAAAAAGCATGTGTGGGATAGTTGAATGGTTATTTGCTGATTCCTTTTATATTGTAGAATAAAATGTGAAAATTTCTTGACCTTGAGAACTTATTTCAGGCATTCAAGCAAAATACTATTTAAAAAACCCATAGCCTCTCTGTGTTTTTTAAATGGAGTATTTAGTTTGCACTGCAGTATTGTTGCTTTTGTTTAAGTAAAGGCTTCAATTCAATTCAACTTTATTTTTTTATATAGCACCAGTTGTAACAGGATCAGAATACTTTCTCTAATTCTGATCTTTGGTTCGATGCTATAAGTATGTAGTTGGGGTCACAGGTTGAGGATCAGCATCAGACAACACCTGTACTCCTTGACCTATTTTGCAATCTTTCAGTACTATCAAAAAATATATAAACACTTTGCCCACTAAAAAACTCATAACGTACAAGCCTTTTGTAATTAAAAGAAAATATCTTTAATCCTGCAAGACATCCCTCAGGACAGCACCCATATTAAGGAAGTTATGGAACTTCCCTTTTTGTTTTCTAAGCAGGGGCATTGGCAACTGCGCCAGGTGCTTATACAGTTTATCTTGGTTAAACATCAGCTTCCCTTAGAACTGCCCTAGCTAAGTGATCACTCACATGCATGGGACAGAAAGACAAGTTGTCCTCACAATGCACAGACTTGTCTTGCAATCTTGTTAATAAAGAGAAAATTTTAACTGTGGGTTTGAAACTGAATTGTTTTATGATGCTTCAGCCTTTTATTATGTAGAAAGTAGATGATTCACAGGTCAGACAAGGTCAAGGGAGGTGGTCCATATCTTTGAAATTAAAAGTGAGTGAATCAAAAGTATCTGTTTTTGTGATTTTGTAAGAATGAGTCATATTTCAATAGTGGATGATTTATTATCAGATTATTGGGTGTGAGAGGTCTGGGCATGCACTTAATTTAGTGTAGTACTAAAGGCAATATTATTTATATATATATATATATATATATATATATATATATATATATACACACACACTAAAAATACACTAATACACTAAAAAACTTTTTATGCACAAGGAAGTCTTATAAAGGGTTTTCCCCAAAGATTCTGCACATTCTTGCCCTTTGAACATCACTGTCTTTGCCATGTTAATTTATAATAAAACTTTAATGGTTCAAATATTTAAAGATTGGGTAGTGTGTAACAGCTTTAGCAATTAATATCTGAAAATAATGAAAAATGAGAAACATCATGTGTTGTTTGTGATAAATCAATTCCTGTGTGTGTTAAGATTTAATCCAGTAAATACAAGGAAGTAGTCCTGTGGTATGTAGTATTCCTCAGGTGCAGTGAAACACCAGCTACACAGAAACTTGTTTAGTGAATACACCCTGACACAAGTGAGGGCTTGTACAGTTTCCAGAGCAGGATAGTAAACTGTGACTTAATACACACACAGAAACACATTATGTTCATATATCAAGACACAATTTTGTATACGCTGTTCATTTTTACCAGCAAGTTTGTTTGACTAATATCAAATAAATGTCATAATTTTCCTTTCATTGTGTGAGTATGCAGAGGCAAAACCACTGTATAATCCATTGTTTTTGACTATGTTAACTAATGGACACACATCTGAAACAGCTCTTTGTAGTATTTACAATGTGAAAACTGAGCAATTCAAGTGAAATTAACAAAGAAAAGAATTTCACCATAGTACACATGGGCCTCAGAAACTCTCAGAAACTCTCCAATACAAGGTGGAAAAAGGCATGAGGTGTTTCATTATTATACACTACTGCAACCCAGTGGTTATCCTTGATTACTGCAACTCAAGCCAACAAAGACATTGTAGGAGTATTTATTTAACACTACGTGGCGCCAGAGGACTACACTCACTGTTTGCCACACTTCTGAAAAACTGGAACATCATAGGAAGGAGATAAAAATAAAGATGTTTATGGTGTTCATCAAACGTTCATTCAAAAGTTATAAAAGCAAGGAATTAAAAAGAAATAAAAAGCAAAGGTCAAACCTCAAAAATAAAGAACCTCTTGTAGCTTCTGTGATATTTTGTTATTTAGGTGAAAAAAATATTCACCTCCTACTTATAAGTGTAGATCATGTTATGATCAATGCTCCTCAGAAGTGGTAACTAGACTGTGCATTTAGATGAATGCAGTTTTGAGGTACGTGAATATTTCCATTCTGTTATTTATCATTTTTAGTATAATTTTTTATCTTTAGTTGCTTTTTACAGATGTAGATTTAACTGATAAATGAATTAATGTATTAATATTATTAAACATTAGAGGACATAAAATCGTTAAAATCAGCTCTATCCTTACCATCCAAATCAAGTAACCAGCATCTTTATTTATGTAAATACTAGAAACTGTTGTGTTGCTTATTTCTTACCTTTAAAAGTTTGTTGAACAAATCTGAATTAGACTTGTACATTCATGTTATCATTACATTCATCACTGTTTACATGTCCTGTACTTTGTCCTTTTTAAAGCACATACCTTACGTTAAGTAAAGAATTTGAAGAAATATTTATGTGTTGCAATACTTTTCAAGGCTTCTACCACTAAAAGGAAAAGGACGGAATGGATAATAAAAATAACAAAAAACAAGCATAGATGATTCAAAAGATTCCATGTCAAGAGGACATGGTACTTTTTTGGTACTGGTACCTTTTGCCTTTAATAGAACAGTTGGCCAACTGTATGCCACAAGCAGAAGTCGAAGTAATGCAGTAGCAACAATACCTGCAGATAAGCGGTCTGCTGGACACCATGGAGATGCATGCATATACACATTGATGTGTCTCAGCTGTCCACTTATGACCAAATTATCTAAGCGGCATTTAAAAAACAAGTTTAAAAAAGCTCTCTAAGAATGACTAAAAGCAACATTAGGTATATCAATATATTAGTAACAACACTTTGAAAGAAATGTTTGTGTATGAAGGCTACTTACACTGTGCTGATCACTTTTTAAGCACATGCATTTTACTTGTAATGACATACTTTTAGGATGTGACATTTTTATTTTTACTTAAATTAACCATTGCCATGTGGTCTCATTAGGCATTGGGAATTGAAAGGGTAAACTCAGTGCCAGCTGTATCTACATTTATTAATCTCTATTGTGCAGAATTTGGAAATGATGTGTTGCTAAGATGGTGGTCTATTTCCACTTGTAAAAAGACCAGACCATACTTTCTGGAGCTGCTTGGTGATTCCAAAAGAGTTCTTGTATTGGTAATCTAGTTTTGTTTTTTTACCAGAATGAGGATGGGTAAAAGAAGACTATTTATATGTATTTTATAAGCTTCATTGTGCATGGTTTGCAAACATGTAATTGCCATCTGGAATGGCTCACAAAACATTGGTGGCGGGCCAGCTCTGGGCCAGCTTTATGTAGATATAAGTGGAACATTTATAGACAATAGGGGGGGGGATCTTTAAAGACTGATTTAAGATTAGTATCAGAGTGGAAAATATGCCTGTGGGACTGGACGTAATTTTCTAATTTCTTTTCTAAACAGAAAAATATTGTATATTGCAGATTGGACACTCACTTTGGCCAACATTTTAAAATCTTTCTACTGCATTTTGAATCCAGATTTATTTATACTGTATTAGCACATTGTTTTTGGTACAGCTCATCTTGATTACAACTACAAAATTGTGTATGGTGAAAATGTATTCCATGTAATAAAGTGTTCTTGTCTGTTGGTTTCCTTTAGTCATCTGTTACCAAATTGGCATTTTCCTTATCAGTATACCCGAAACTTGACTCAGATTCAAATGAGGAGTATAAGATTAATAAATTATAATACTCTACTGTTAGCTTGAAAGTGGAGCCCTTAGCCAAAAAGAATTAGATTTTATGTATGACATGTAGTTCAAAGACATGACTGTTAGGTTAACTGGTGACTCTAAATTGCCTGTAGGTGTGAATGTGAGTGTGAAAGCTTGAATGTATGTGTATGTCTTTTTGTGTTGGCCCTAAGATAAACTGGAGACCTGTCCAGGGTGGACGCTGCCTCTGAAGCAATAACCAAATAGCTACCTATCAGTTTTTTTCTTAAGACTTCAGAAATCAATCAGGAGAGTTTTGGAAGTACTTCTTTTGAGTTTGGTTTAGATGAGAAAATAACTGTGGACACAGTGCTTGTGAAATTTCTTCCTAATCAGTAATCCACTCTTTACCTTACCTGTTTTTACTTGGTTGGAAACTTGACCGAGGTGATAACAAAAAGAGTGTAGGTATCAGGTGTTATCCACAACTTTTGCCTTAAGAAAAAGCAAAAAAAAAAAGGTTAGTAGAGTTCAATTGAGCTGTTCTATGTGGAGGAAAAGCACAGTGAAAAGAAGGATCCAATTTTTTTGGGAGGGGGCTGTGGTGGGGCTGCTGCTGGCCAGATGCACCCAGACCATAATCTGAAAACAATTTTTGTGTATTAGAAGTAGCTGTTGTTGTTAGAGTAAATGGTAAATGGTCTGCTTTTATATAGCGCTTTTCTACCTATTGGCACTCAAAGCGATTTACACTGCTTCTTACTAGTAGTTGTACACTGCGCCCATTCGCACTCACAATCACACACTGATGCCAACACTCACCGGGAGCAACTAAGTTTGGGTTCAGTGTCTTGCTGAAGGACACTTTGACATGTGACTGGAGGAGCCGGGGATCGAACCAACAACTGCGAGATGGATGGACGACCGCTCTGCGCCACAATAAAATGTAGAAATTATGAATTTGCATTATTAATTATTAATTTTTCATATCATATATTAAATCTTAGAAGCATTGCTTTTAATTTGAGTGTAACACTTTTTAAATTATCTTGCAAATGGTACCCACCAACTTGACGCTTGGTTCCTGTTTGGCAATGATTGTACACGCACCTGAGCAGTGGGCGTGGTCTCTCAAGTGCGCAGCACTTCCACGTCTTCACTTTGTGTGGATTCTGGAACAGGTGGGTGAGTTACAGAGCAGCAGCTTAGCCGTTCCCCGGGTCAAGCTTCAGCCACATACACGAACTGCTGCGGCAACAGTATTTTACTTTAAACTTTTAATATTGGTGTTCAGTATGTTAATATTAAGTGTATAAGATACAACTTTATCGCCCATAGTTAATCTGAACATTTTTCCGCCTTCTGTCTTTTCAGACATTGTAAAAGATGAAAGGAAGATACAAAAGAAAGGAAACGAAAGAAAGAAGCGCTGCAACAGCAAACATCTTCGCTGGGTCTTCTCCCCCTCGACCGGGGGAAACCGCGGCGGGTTTGGCTGAGCAAGAGATAAAGCTGCCTGTTCCCGTTTTGGGCAGCGGAAAAAAAGGTAGAAGGTTTTGTTGTTGAAACGGCTTTACACATGTAGGGTAACGTTAGTGTTATAGTGTGTTTTGGCTTGAGTAAAATATATAACCTTTTACCTTGTTCTTTGTACAAACCTCGTTAAGCTTACTTAGTTACTGTGATTTTAGTAATTAAACGTTTGGCGCAACGTACTCTCACCCTTGGTTAGCTAATGTTAAGCTAATTCATCCTAAACATATGCAGTTTTAAATTGTACATAATTGCTATATTGACATTAACACTTTTATTCAATTTTTGTAAAGTACAACAAGACCTCATAAGACCTCTCAAAAACATTTACAGCTTAAGAAGTTAACCAACAACAGTCGGCTGTGAAACCTTAAGATATCATCATTAAGATACAATAAGCAGGGCTGATGTAACATTTACTTTTTGTTCACTGTACTTATACTATCAAACTGCTAACTGACAGTGTATGAAAAATGGCCAAGTAAAGCAGCAGTCTGTAAAAAAGGGATTGTAGGTAATATGAATGCAAAAACACCAGCAAAGTATAAGTACTTCAAATCTAATTACAAGCACTTTAGTATTTGTATGTACTTTTCACTTATGATCAAACTTTGTGATTATCAGGCCTTTTGCCTTTAATGTCATAACTTATTGATGTCCATTTACAGCCATCGAAAGAACTTTCTCTACAGATGATCAACATGGAACTGTTTTTGTGTAACCATGTTCCATTTTCTTTATATTAATGTACTTTATTTACACCTCAAGTAGTTTCCAAAACAACAGAGCAGTTTGTCAGATTAATTAAATCTTCCGAACAGCAAATAACCGTTCCTGTTTCCTTACTCAACAAGACCTGATCCAACAGGCATTGGCCACTGGGAGCAAAACTTTGCATCATGAAACATGAAAAACAGATTATTCAGTCTCATGTAATTTGACTGCGCGATAAGGGTTCGTCATGTTTTTTTCCCCCTTTTCCAGGTATGAGATGCTCTCTTTATGGTGGTGAGAAGGTCTACCTCGGTGTACGTGTCAAAATGCCTGTAAGGGATTTACTGAAAAATATCCGCCAAGCCAAAGGCTGTGAGCCTCACAGTTTTCAGGTAATACAATTTGTAGTTTTATTTAAAAAATAAAAGGTGATAATAGTAAAGATATTTACCATGCTGAAACCTTCAATCAAACCGCATATGTTGTGCAATCCCAAACAACATATAGTGAAATAAGATTAGTAAAAAAAAAAAATCCTGATATACACCACCTAGACGTCATGGTGAGTACTGAATATTTCTACTGAGTATTGAATGAGTTGAGTGAAATTAAACATAAATAATTGCAGTGATACTGAGTCATTTTAAGGCATATTTCTATATCCTTATTTATTTTTCTCTGTTTTTTGATAAATTATGGAACATTTCTGACAAAAATCCACCAAACTGTAGAATGACCCACAGTAATGAATAAGACAGTAGCATAATTTCAAGTACTTTTTTATGATTAAATGTATTCTGATACTTACAGTGTAAACCATGTTCTCCACTTGATCATTTTATTGCTGCTGTCTCTTGTGCCATACTAGCTGGAAAAAAGTAAGAATAAACACATAAATGGGACATAGATAACACTTTGTTATCTGGCTATCAGCAAACAAGTTTTTTTGTTACTTTTGGTTACTTGCTTACTACTTGCTTTAGACATGAGTCTGTCCTACTTAGTTATACTTTTATTGTTGTGTTTAAAAAGCATATCGAAAATAGTTTACACTGATGCAACTGATATTTTGTTTTCTTTACACACCATGCTGATATGTGAATTCAGGAGGCATGCAGCAAATCATCTAAAGGTCAGTAAAACTGAGATCATTGGCAGTTTGGTTTTGTGTAGATTTTGTTTCCCCAATAGGCAATGTCCTGTGAGATGATGAAATGATTAGTTTAGCAGGGTTCCAGAGTGATTGGCCACATTTATTTATTATTATTAGTAGTAGTAGTGTATATATATATTTTTTTTAAAGATACTGAAGAGTATCTTTGAAAAAAAAAGTAGAGTAGATAAAAAAAAATGTATTCTGTTGACACAGAGAATAGTAACAGCAATAACACCTATGTATGCTACTTGGGTCCCAAAACATGACTAGAAACATTGCAGCAACTACTGTCAAGGAAAAAAAATGAATCATAGCTCAGTGGAAAAACATGCTAATTGAAAATAGTAACCCATCAAATAAGTAAGCATAAAGTACTGTAGCCCTTAGGTGTGTCAGAAATTATTTTTAACATAACATAACATATGTATTGGTGTAACTATAAAGACATTTGTGTCAAATAAGCTTATACAGGATAAGATGTGTCTAAATATTGTTGCACAAATAGAAACAATGAACAATATCCAATATAAAACAGCTTAAAATTTCCATCAATGATTTGTGATATTACAACATTGCTTGTATAAGAGTGTGCCGTTATACTGGTGGTAAATGGCCACTTACTGGCTGCTACTGGTTAAATCAGAATATTGATTAGAGTAAGAGATTTAAGTCTAACTCATGTTTTGTCTGAGGTATTTTTTACTTTCTTAACATTCCTTACCATGTCTCTGTGCCTGTGGAGCCCTTCCAAGTTTAAAGTGCTCCTGTACACACATCAGGGTGACGATGGATAAACCTGTGTACCTGTTGCATACTATTCTAGATTTTTCTGGCATGAAATTTGACTCGTATACCTGGTGCAGAAGAGCACTACTGGGAAAACACTTAAAACGCTTTTGTTGATTGTGTTTCCAATGTTGTAATACTATCTTTTTAACCACATCAACTGACTTTATGCACAAAATATTTAAAGGCATGATAATTAAGGACTATTTCTTAGATGCCAATAATTTAGCTCCTGTTCTCATTTTTTAGCAACAAGAAAGCACGATTGATCCTACATAATGTTAATTCTCTCTGGTTAGTTCATTTAAAATAATTAGCAAATAATACAGATTCTTTCTTTTATGTTTCATTGTAAAACCCTAATGGTTCCATAGGAATCTGACCCTGTTGTTACTGTACTATCTGGATGACTTGAAGGCAACAGTGCTAGTGCAAATGTTAGCTTGAAGCCCTGCTTTAAGCAACAAAATCTATGGGACACCAGCCTGCACTATGCCAGCTAAAGTAGTTTGAGGGCAAACATATTCTCAGGCTTAAACTTGAGTTTTTCTTTCACAGGAGATAAGAAACGAGTCAAAACTCGCAGAGCATCCCATACTACCAAGGTGAGTGTTGAAAAACACAGACCTTAGTTCTTCCCAGAATCTTTCTTGGGCTTTACATAAGAGAATGCTATAAATCATATTTTAGTTTTGAAGACCACTTCACATAACGCTTCATTCCTCTGTTTGATTTGGCTTTCAGAGAAAATGCCCCGCAAAAAGCCTAGAGGAGCTAGCAATCATTGTTGAGGTGCTGGAGGAGGATCTTAGGACCTGCAATACCTACTGCTTCCCTTCCCAAACACTGTCCTCCTCCAGTCCTCTTGTGTCTCCTAAGTGGTCTCTATCAGGTAATTTTCAGGGACAAAATCAATTTATATAAAGCAACTTTGTGTAGTGACTCTTTAAAAAATTATCTTGATGAATTCTGTATGTGGACAGCAACTGCTTTCACTACTCCTCACATGTCGTACCTTTTTCACTAAGGTGCAGGGTACCACAGTGACAAGTTTGATGAAATGATCCCCAGCCCCCAGTCCTACATGACATACTCACCAGGCACTTTAGAGTCTCCTCCTAGCATCATGCACAACAGCCTTCAGCGCTCCACCTTTTCAGACATAGGAAGAAAGGGTGGAAGAGTGGAGGAGTGGTTTGATCCTCAGAACTACAACTGGAACGTGAACAGCTCTGCTTTTTTTTGGAATCAGCTCCAGAAAGAAGAGGACCGGCTAAGGGGCATCTCTGATGCAGAACTGCTGGACACAGATGAACTCAGTAGAACGTAAGTAAAGGACAGCCAGAAAAAACGAAGCTCCTTATAACAGCATGAAATGCCTGAATTTAATAAATTCAACTTTATTTAACTTTAAATACACAGTGGAAAGCAAATTATTCACGTGGTGTTTTTTGTTAGTTTCAGTATTCATCAAACCAGAAGTGTATGTCGGATTTAAAAGAATGAAACATTACTCTTTGTAAATACAGTATCTTTAAACCAGTCAATCCCTTCTATTACTTTCCTTTTTTTTTTTTTTTTTTTAGCATTTTGTCATCCAAAGCACTCTTATAAAAAGCAGATTAAAACACCGTTACACATATACATGGCAGAGAAATTGGCACTCCCTAGTAGAAATCTACTTTGCAAAATTAAGTTCCTCTTATTTCCCACCCTGATTTAAAAAAAAAAAAACAGGTTTCTTGTTTACATGACAGTTAAGAAATTGTCCTACTGGTGAAAGCCATCTTTAAATGGGTCACGCAAGTGCATGTAAATCACTTTAGTAACAACTACTAGTAAAGCTTGCATGTATCTACTACTGTACCAAAGTGTTTTACAGTTGAGTTACATTATGACAAACTGTGTATACTGTCTTGTGTCAGAGTGAGCATGTACATTTCCCTTCACCCTATGTGTAGTTTTGTTTATTTCTTATGTAATTCTTTATATGATTTGTGCTTTAACCTCATAAATATTTCTTCAAAATGAAGATGGTGACATTTGTGTTCATGTCTCAGGTCAGTTGTTATAGTAGTAGTAGTAGTAGTAGTATAGTAGTGTTATGAAAATGGTCTTATTTAGGTCCATCAGCATGTAGAGCTCCCTCAAGCCCTCAGGCTTCTCACAGTTCAGTCCTGCTCTCTGTTTACTTAAAGAAACATCCATATCTACACCTACAAACCAGTTCAAACTTAAAAGGCTTCATCGGGTCTAAGGAGAGGTGAAACCTTTTCCAAAACTAAAAGCAAGTCCAGTTGGTAGTGAACAGCATTTTTTAGGAACTCAAGTTTTCAGAACTATGCGCCCTACCACTACAAGGGACTTAAAGTTAGAAACACTCACTCCTCTGAGAGAATTTTAAAAATCTATTGCATCTAACGTTTCTAGTAGCACTTGTGCATGTAACTATATATCGGAATGTGTTCTCTCCAGACCTCTACATAACATGGCATGTGTTGGGAAGAGGGCACTGGGCTATGCCATAGCTAAAAGGATGGCTGCACTCAACAGTCTGGACCTGAAAGATGCTGATGGGATGGTACAGTACAAAAATATTAAAATTTTATATTTCTTGTATTTTGTTTTTGCATTTTTGTAAACAATGTCTGTCTTTATGTTCTCTGTCATTACTACCACTAAACTACAGTAGAGGTTAAATATTTATTACTGTTACTTACAGTTACAGTTATTATTGCCTGACCCACATAGACAATATATAAAAACATATTCTTTATGAAAGTGTGCATCAAATGTATTCTTCACATCATTGGAGTTTAATCTTAATGTTTTTCTTTTGCCAGACAGCCCTCCTCCATGCGGCAAAGCACAACCACCACCTTATGGTGGCAGATTTGATTAATTTGGGGGCGAACGTCAATGAGAAAAACAATTCAGGAAAGTCTTGTCTCCACCTCAGCGCTGAGAAAGGCTACTTCAGAGTACTGGAGGTCAGAGTTTTTTTCCCTCTACCTGACTTACTTGACTTATTACATTGCATCCAGAAAGTATTCCCAGTTTTTTTTTTTTCACATTTTATGTCTAAAATGGATCAAATTCATTATTTTTCTCAAAATTCTACAAACAATACCGCAAAATGAAAAATGAAAGAAGTTTGTTTGAAATCTTTTGCGAATTTATTAAAAAAGTAAAACAGAAAAAATCACATGTACATAAGTATTCGTGGCCTTTGCCATGACACTCAAAATTGAGTTCTGGTTCATCCTGTTTCCCCTGATCATCCTTGGGATGTTTTTACAACTTGATTGGAATCCACCTGTAGGAAATTCAGTTGATTAGACATGATTTGAAAAAGCATAAACCTGTCTATATATAAGGTCCCACAGTCAACAGTGCATGTTGCCATAAAAGTCCAAGGAATTGACTGTAGACCTCTGAGACAGGATTTCCAATGAGCACAGTGCACTCCATTATCCGTAAATGCCCAGACGAAAAGTACGCCTCAGTAAAAGGCACATGACAGCCAACCTGAAGGTCTCTCAGACAATGACAAACAAAATACTCTAGTCTGATGTGATAGAGATTGAACTATTTGGGCTGGATGGCATTGTCATGTCTGGGGGAAACCAGGCACCGCTCACCACCTGGCCAATACCATCCCTACAGTAAAGCGTGGTGGCGGCATGCTGTGGGGATGTTTTTCATGTTTTTTAGAAACTGGTAGACTAGTCAGGATCAAGGGAAAGATTAATACAGTAATGTACAGAGACATCTTTGGACGTCAGACTGAGGTGAAGGTTCATCTTTCAACAGGACAACAACCCTATGCACACAGCCACGATAACAAAGGAGTGGCTCCTGAACAACTCTGTGAATGTCCTTTAGTGGCTCAGCCACAGCCCAGACTTAAAACCGGTTGAACCTCTCTGGAGAGATCTGAAAATGGCTATGCACTGATGGATCTTGAGACATACTACTCAGAATAATAAGAGCCCAAAAATATGTGCCAAGTTTGTAGCATCATACTCAAAAAGACTTGTGATTGGTGCTAAAGGTGCTTCAACAAATTATTAAGTAATGGCAGTGAATACATGTGATTTGGGAGTTTTTTATTTTTATTAAATTTGCAAAGATTTCAAACAAGCTTCTTTCATGTTGTCATTATGGGGTATTGTTTGTAGAAGTTTGAGGAAAATAATGAATTCAATCCATTTTGAAATAAGGCTAAAACATAACAAAATGTGGAGGAAGTTATGCACTGGGAATACTTAATGCATTGTATGTCACAATTGTAAGATGAAATGTCAGAGTTGGATGAACCATAAACACATGATGAGCCTCATTAATGAGTCCTAGAATTTTTTAAATGACACTAACAGACTGCAGATTACTTGTAAAAGTTTAGAAAATTACACTTTAGATTTTAGAAAGAATAACTACCAGGAGATATATGTAAAAATACGTGACCTGTCATTTTCCCAGGAGAATCATTGCATGTGGACAAACTTGTTTACTTGCTTTTCTCTTTTCCTCATTACATACATGTTTTCTTTGAGCTTGTAGTTCACAAGCATTACTCATCTATCACATCATTTTTACATATTATAGGCTGTTTACATGCACTTAGTTAAAAAAAAGTTACTCATAGAAATCAGCTTTCTCTTGTAATCAGGAAACGGAGTTTACATGTACTTAAAAACTCATTTCTAGTGACCATATTTATTTGTCCGACACGTTAAACTTATTTTCGAATTATGCCTTAGGGGTTTTAACAAAGGTGAGAGAGGATAAGAGAAGAGAGGGGCACAGCTGATATTAAGTGCAAAATGTAAGAATACAAAAGAAATCTGTGATGGAAAACTACTTATTTACACCTGGGGAAATTGGGTTTCCTTAATTTCCTTTTATAAATTTGGAAACCAGCTTTCCTGTGATGGTTAAAAATCAGCTTTCTGGAGAAAGCCTAAAGCAACCTGGTTACTTAGGTGCATATAAAGTATGCTTCTGAGCACTGAGCTCATATTGTAGATGTGTACAAAAGCAGAGCAATTTAGGTAACCCTTTATTAGGCTTCAAAGCACATTTTTACTTGTATATTATAATTCAGATCTATACAGCAAATGTGGGATTTCCTACATAATACACAATCTGAACAGTTATTGTATTATGGGTTACGGGTTGTCCTTCTTCTATTGGCGCGGCAGTGGCTGACTTGGTAGAGTGAACCCCTACTGGCCATACTGGGTCAGAGGTTTGCGCTCAGCTCTCCCGACCACAAGTTAAAGTGTCCTTATGCAAGACACTGAACCCACAACTGCTCGCCCCACAGCCATGGAATGCCTGTCTCAAGCCCAGTATAATTAGGGAAGGTTGCGTCAGGAGGGCGTCCGGCTTTAAAATGTGCCAAATCAACATATAGACTAATGAGCCGCTGTGGCGACCCTTAACTTACGGGATAAGCCGAAAGACAAAGAAATCTCCTTCCATTAACAAAAACAAAATAATAACATAAACCCTTTCCACAAATTTTCTTTGCTGCATTTAAAAGCAGTATTTTATTAGGCTGTACATTAGAGCTTCCAGGGATAGTGGTGTTAACAAAAGAGAGGAAACAATTTATTATTTATAAAGAAAAGGCTATTCTCTCCATAGTGTAAATGTTTTCAGAGCTGCTGTACTGAAGTGCATTTTACAGGTCTACCTACAAGTGACAAGTGAGTCAGGACAGGGCTGACAAAACCGACATAATCGATTTTATATCAAACATATATGGTCTCTTTAAACTGATAGAGAATTGTCCTTAAGTTTGTGTTGCAAGTCTGTGCAGTGGGCAGCACGGTGGTTTTTCAGGCACACTGGCAAAAGGATTATAGAGGTTTTGTGCATGTACACATAAAATTTTGGGGTATTTATTTCTTATGCAACACCTTTGTTTGGTAAATTACATGTAGGAGTCAAGTAAAACAAAGTGAATAATGATAAGTTAGGAAATAAATTCTCCTGTATGTCTCACTGGGGCAATTAAAGCCCTACAGGATGTACATATACAACATAATATTTCTGTACTTCCTGCCAGTTATGAAAGACAATGTTTATCTGTCCTATTTTCATAAATGTACTCCAACAAACTGGAACTTACCATGGGTAGTCTGATATATCAGATTCAAACCTAAACATCCAATGAATATATTCTATTTTCACTTATGTGTGGACTTTAACAGCACACAATTATATTGGCAGATCTAATGTCACTGCTCTGCATTGTAAACATTACATTCATCTAGTTTCAGGTCGTGCACTGACACACCTGCAGAGCAAAGATCTGCTCCACGCAGGAGCAGATGATAAATCTGCTTTAGTTTTGTTCATACAAAGTCTTGTTTGATTTCTGTGATTTATATTTGTTTTTTATTTGTTTATATGATTTATATTTGTTTTTGCTAACGCCACTCCCTCTCTTCATTTGCTCACTATGTCACCCTACCGCTTCTCTCGCTCTCTCTGAGCTGGGGAGGAGGGGACAATTAAATAGTGCATTTAAGGACAGCAACAGACAAATCATTTAGCATTTAGGAAGTCAACAACATCTCTCTCTGCAATGGCGGTTTAAAAAAAGGAAGTGGAAAGGACAAGCAGCAAAATTTGAGCACAACATTAACAAGAACGGAAGATCCCTTCGAACCCACTAGACATTAAAAAGAAGCGGATTGGTAATGAGGGTAACATCACTGGATATAAAAATATTTGTTAGCGTGTCGTGTAAGCAAGGCGGGAGGTCTCGTTGTCATGGTGATCCAGCAAGCTTGTACCACCAAGTTTGTTTCCTCCCATTGGTGTCTGTAAATTGCCCGTAGGTGTCAATGTGAGTGTCTGTGGTTTTCTATCTTTTTATTTCTGTCTGTGTTGGCCTTGAGAGAGACTGGTGACCTGTCCAGGTTGTACCAACCTCTCACCCAAAGAAGGCTGTTATAGAAAAGTCTTTGGCCCTGTCCAGCCTCTCCCAGGAGGCTATCCTCAGCTTCTCAATGGGTGTTACACTGCTATCAGTCTTCATTTCTTTAGATCTTATAGTGCATTGGTTGCGCTGCTTTAAATGGTGGGACTGTATATGAAAAATAGTTTTGCCTGAGGTAGTGTTTGGAAGCACAGATCGTTCTGCTTAAATAATTTTCTGATAAGCTTGTTTCCTCTTCCCCTGAGTTTCCATGGGTTAACTTTGGTCAAAGCAAACCTTCTCATTGCCAGGTTTCATTTTTCTGTGCAGGAACTGATCTGTACTCCTTTATCACAACAAAAGCAATGTTGGATCATAGGAACTGATTGGCTAATAAATGACTGAACTTCTGTTTTTAACCAATATCTGTGTTTTCTTAAAGGTTTTAAAACATGCAATGATGGATGGTATTTACGTTGATGTTGAAGTCACTGATAACTCTGGTATGTACTAGAACCTTTCAGATTCTTCAGATATCAAAATAAAATGTTATCATTATTTTAAGCTATATAGCTCTTTCCAAAATGAAGAAAAATAAAATAGTAAAAACACATATTAAAAAATCACAAAAATTTAACTGTGTAAAAGCTAAGGACAGTAGTTACTTATAAGTGCAATAATTGCAATAGTTAAAATTGAGGAGAAGTGGAAAATTGGTCATCTGTTTAAAATGTAAATAATAACAGAATGCAAAATTTGAAAACTATATTTGAAGCTCTGACAACTAAGGAGCTTAATTGGCAACAGTACCATGATTAGGTATTTCAAAAAAGCATCCAGGGTTTTTTTTGGAGAGTTTGGCCCTTTCAGAGATTTTCTGTAAAATTTCAAAGCGTATGGAGATTTTATCCTCTACAGTTTATCATTAAAATTTTCCAAGAAGACACTGCAACAAAGTGGACAATGAACAGAAATTAAGATGTAAGGTTATCTTCAGTCTCTCAGGTAGCACTGCAAGAAAACAGATGTGATTGCGTAATGGCATTACTGCAATGGCTTAAGAACACCTCTTAAATCATTGGTACATAAACAGTCGCTTCATACACAAATTCAGGTTAAAACATTTTTAATATATGTTTTAATCAAAAGGATAGGGGTCATCCGGCTTGATAAAAGGTATATTGCACTCTGTGAAGGGTCTTGTAATGGTCAACGATATTGGACATATGCTGCCATCCAGATTATGTCTTTTTCAGAAAAGATCTTGATAAAACGCATTCAGTATATGTATTACAGCATTTAGGTTCATAATATACATTTGTTGCATTATGAAGTAAATGTTTCTACTTTCAGCCAAATGTCTTGTATGTTCTCAGGAATGAGTGTCCTCCAGTGTGCTTCACTGGCTCTGAAGGGCACAGTACGTGAACTGGAAAGCGGTAAATCCCGCAATCTTGGCACACTCAAACAAGAGCAGATGATGGAGACCCTAGAGTGTCTACTGCAGATGGGCAGCTACCTTCATACCATGGTATGTCCCTCATAATTGCTGAGAGTTTTGTCTTTTTGTCATGTTGCAATACACTTGTAATGAAAATTTGATGTGGATTTTGTTACAGCATTAGAATTACATTTTAAATTCCATTTTGTGAAAAGAATATTGAATATGTTGAGACTATGCGTTCATTTGTTGGAAAGCAGCACTTCTGTTGTTTTGCTGCTTGCTTGAGGTCCACTAACAGTTGTATCCAGGTTAGATTCAAACCGATTAAACAATGCTGAAGACAGCAGGGACAGTTGTCTCTTACTAGAAGTTTTTGACAGGCAGTGCTTGAAGCACATACTGTATATAATGGACAAGTAATGAGTCTATGTGAACGTGATAAAGAATATGTACTGATACCCATCAAAAAACCTGTAGGTCGGGTAACTCCCTGTTCCCTTGTTATGTTTCATTTGTAGAGTATATGTGAACATGTTAATTATGCTGGTATGCATTGGAAGTCTAATACATATAATTAGATTTGTGGTAGCAGCAGTTGCCAAGTTCTGCATTTTGAAGGTAAGTTCATTACCAGACCGGTAAAGCTGCACATCTGGTCTATTTTTATATGTACTTGCTGTGTTAGTAATTACCCTTAGAAAATGAAATGTGCCTCTTCCTGAAAAACTGGAACTCCAGAATGAAAAGTCTTGACAACGGTTGGACACAATGACAGTAGACCAGTAAACAGAAAATAAAAACATATGGCTTCAGGTCAACATTTGTCCAACACATTTCATGACTACTGCCTTTGAAACTTTCTCCAAAGATAAGTCTCATATGCCAGGGCTTTTTAACCAGTGGTCCACAGCCGCCGAGTGGTCTGTATTGTATGTGATTTGATTATATAGTTTTATTGTGTTAATCCAATTTTTTGTTATTTCTTTAAAACACATTTTTAAGTATTTTATTTGTGAATATTCACATTCATCTAAATGTGTAAAACCAGAAAAGCCATGGTGACTATTAAAATGAAAATGATTTAGTCGACCCTTGGTAGTCTGTCTCTTACCCCCCAACAGTGGTTCCCAAGCTGCTTCTTTCTCTCAATGGTGATCACAACCTGAAGAAAACCCCTGTTGTATGCTAAAATGGTCAGACAACCGATAATGATAACTGTACAGCCTTTGCATCTGGCACATTGTTCAAGCTAAACTTGGCTGTTTTTGGTAGGGTTATGCTTCTCTTGTTTTCATCCTCTTATCACTTGCTACTAGTGTGTTAAGAGCAATACAAACTTACTGAACTGTGGGCAATACCTTTTCATTTATCTCAGTTTATTTACTTATATATTTCTAATCAATTGATAACTTTTTAGTTGTACTTTCTGTTGCACTTAATTAGGGCAAATTCATAATTTCTGAGCTTGTTTGTCCACTGTGGTTTTGTGACTTAAAATGTGTCAAAACGTGTCTGTCAATGCATTCGATTGTAGAATGAATAGAAATGTCAGTTTGTAGTGTCAGTACTTGTCCAAAGGTCACATGAAAGGTATAAATTAGTCATTAGGAAAAAACTTGCTACTAGTATTACTACTATTTCAGTATCAACATTTACATAAGCAGCATGTGAATATCCATATACTTGACAAATAACTTTTTTAATTACATTTTTTGGTTTCTTCTTTTTTCCTTTATCTTTCAGGGGCGCCGGGGTATGCAACCTATATTCTGCTAAACTCCTGGCACACTGGCCCAACAGGGCATCTTGAAACCCCGACAGTAATGTTCTGAGTTTGTTCAGGTTTGACTTTGTCATAGAGAGACCATCATTTTGGTGTTCTTATCTCTCTCAGGATGATTCAGACCTGTTATGTAAAGCATCTTATGTTTTGTGTGGGGTAAAATGCCTGATTTGCTGTCAGGTATATATTGCAATCTGCACAACAGCATTAGGTGAACATTAGCTGGTTTCTGTGAAACTTCCATCGTTTGTTACATTGGAGTAACAAATAGTCCTCAGTTGTGTGTGTGTGGAGATCCAGATATACAATCCTATGAATATATGTTAGAAATATAATAAACTGTTGCTGTTTCCTGCCCGTTCAAAAGGACTAATATTATTTTAGAATCCCAGTCCCTTAATAAGTGTTTTTAGTTTGTTTTTGTACTATTTAGGAAGCAGTGTTACAGTTTAGGTACTAGTAGTACTTGCTTTGTATACAGTCCTACAAAAGACCTTATTGCCATTGGCTTGGTTGTATCAGCTTGGAGTTAGAAAGTCAAGTATGAGTCAGTAACCACAACTGTCCAAAATTCCACATGAAAAATCTGTTATTTTCACTCAAGAAAACCTAAAAAATAAAAGAGGTCTCACTCTGTTTTGAGAGTTTTTTTTGTAAATTGTGTGTATGGGAAATACTGCACAAGTTCTGAAGTAACTTACATAAAAAGTTACTTAAATTAACTTGGAGCCATTGTTAACCTGCTTTATGTATATACTCTATATGTCTCACCCTCAGACCTTAGTGAAAGTGTCAGAAGTCAGATTCTTATTCTAAGCAAAGAGGGCCGTTCTTGGTGTCGAACCATCCAAAGCATCATTAGGCACCAAATGTTACTACACACCATCAGTAAAAGATGTCAACTTTAGAAATACAAAATTTGTTAAATTTTTTATTTTATTTTTAAATAAAGAGCACATAGCAGTTGCCCCTGGTGTTTGCTACATTCTTGTATGCTGCTTTGAATAAAAGTGTCTACTTAATTATAATTGTAAAGATACTACAGTCAGCAGCAGCGCTGTCACATCTTTCCTTCAGTAGCAGTGATCTTAGAGGACTAGTTATCTCGTTAAAGCATTTGGCTTTGTTTCCCTCTTTTGAGAAGCAATTTAGACAATACTCAGAATAAAACGTATTGATGCATAGCTCCAATGACAAGTTGGCCACTATTATACTTGGTGTTATAGGCATATTACTTGTGCTCACCTGTTACTTATATACTATGAGTAACATGAAGTTGATTTAGTTGAACAAGCCTGTAATCAATAGATCAAATCCATCTGATTGTCAAAAGAAGGCATATTGCAATGTTTAATACAAAAAGGTTGTGCCAGAAATTTGCATACATTTTATTACTGACTGACAAAAGTCCCCAATGTTACTAATATGAGTTTTACATGAAAATAACAGATTTTTTTTAATGTGGACCCCACCTGATGTAACGGATATTCTATTTACCACCTGAGCACTATTCGATCCCTTTGAGTATCAGTAATTTGTAGCCAAATATATTTATAGCAATAATTTTAATATACTGAATATTTTAATGGACTTCTCAAGACATTTTAGTAAGTATTGTATGGTGATGAGGAGTAAAATCAGTTTGAGTTTTCATGACCTTTTTACCTTTAACACACAGTACAGATGGGTCAATGTAGATGTTGACAGATGGTCCTTGTACTGAACACAGATATAAACTGTTATTGAACTTATCTAACTTGCTAAAGCAGCAAAACATGTTTTAACTTTTTCTTCTTCCACATGTAGGAAGCTGTAACACTTGATCAGTTTTCGCCTCAGATCAGTTTTATATGATCTTTGCAAGGCTACTTTTTTTTTTTTTACCTCCCCACTCCTGTAGTTTATTTGCAAACACTGGAACCCATTTTTTTTACCCTGGTTGTGTTAAGTGATTATCAAGTATACAGTTAAAGGGACTTATTTTTGTCAGAGAACAAAGCAAAATCAGAAATTGCTCTAGCAAAACAACAGCACTGTGAATCTTTTAAAAGTATGTCTTATCAAGGGGAAATGTTTTTTAGGATATTTAGGATTTATTTACTTGTAAAATAAGCATGATGGTGTTGTGTAAAAACATTAAAGCTACAATCTGTAACTTCTAGTAATCAAGCTAGTGCTAGCAGAAGATAGGTTAGGTTTTATTTACAGATTAAAGAGAGACAGTAATTAACTAAAGTAATCCACCAAAATGTAATCAAGTACTGTCTTTCATTGATTATTTTGTTTATTTACCCCTTTATAGTATGTAATATTATATCTTATGTTATCATCTAAGGTCAAGAGGAATGTTTTTTTTTCTAAAAGTATGATTGAAATATGAGTGGGGAATAACTATAGAAATGTCATAAGGAGTCATTGTCTTGGTCAGTTTTTGCACTTTATTGATGTCATCAGTTTTACCTTCAGCTTGTTTTTGTATTATATTATCAACAGCATGATGTGTCAGACAGGATGTTAATCTTTCAACCAGCTGTTTTACAAAAAATTATTAAAACAACAAATTGACATGTTTAATCAAACAAAAAAAAAACTTTTTTATTCGTGATTGTTTATTTTCACACATGTATGGGCTAGCTAGCTAAACACAATATAAGGTAATGTGTATCACCTGAATTGCTTGACACCACTCAAAGATTTTAATTTGCTTTTAAGAAGATAAATTAAAATTGTGAGTGGAGTAGTTGTTCAGCAGTTTGTCGTATTTGGGGAATATGAAAGGATCCATATTGGTGGTGGTATTGGTTGTCATTATCAGAATTCATGCATCTGTAACAATGTGAGCATTTTACTCTTAAAAAAATGAATAAAGTTATTGGATCCAATAAGGTTCTCTTTCTACATACTATTATTCCAGAACATAAAGGTTGCCACAGCTGAGAGCTGTGAGAATGTGAGAATGTCTGACTATTTAGCTGAAATATCCAAAACTTTACCAACTCCCCTCAAGCTGTCAGCCTCTTAAGTATTAGACTTGTCAGGGCTTGCTGGGCGGGTCTGCCTGGATGATAGCTGTGGCAGCTTCGTGCCAGACTTCTATGGTAAACAACTTTTACCTGGGAAAAGAGTTTGCTTAAACCCATTTTCGCAACTTTACATGACTTACTGTCAAAATAGATCAAGTTTAGTCACCATTTTACACAGAAAAACTTCATGAGTAGCGTTTCTCTAACAAGTTTCTGGTAAGCTTGGAGATTCTTAAAACAACCCACGGCTTAACTCACAACATTGCATCCACAAATATTAGAGAACAAGTTCAAATTTAACAAGAGGCTTTTAGTTCTTTAATTCCCTCTTATTTATTCTGTGCTGTAAACACAATACTGGTAATTAAGAATTATAGTTTATTTTAAGTATATAATCTACACAGAGGAACTAGGCTGTGGTGATAGAAGTTGCCGCAAACTGGGAGAGTGACTTCAGCAGATTCCAGGAATAACATCTGAGACCTCTGTCCAGAAGAGTGCAGTCCTATAGGAACAGCTATGACACTATACAGGACCCTCAAGCTCCCAGGCCTCTGGCATAGAGGACCAAACTTGAAGTAAATTGTATAGTTAATTTGTTTTTGCTGTTTGGGTTTAAGAGCAAAGATGATAATACCATAATATACATCAACTATTCAGTTATGTGGCAGAAAAGACTTAAAACTATAAATCTACTTTAATGTTGCCTTACAAAGCCAGCACTTACTGAATAAAGTAAATACTCAGAGAGGATGAGGGCTGCTATTTCACTGATGAGACCACATTTAAACTCTTTGGGCAGAACTCCAACCTTTATTTTTGGTGAACACTGCTCATCACCTGCTATTACTGCCTCTTTAGTGAAGCATGGTGGAGGCAGCATCATGTTGTGGTGGTTCTTTTGATTTATTCATGCAGCTTAACATACAGGAAATGGCAATTATTGTGTAATAAATAATTGAAGTAATGTGAGATAGGAGCAGCACTACGCTGTTTTTAGGCATGTCTTTAGGCTAACAAATGTATTGTTAAGAACATTGGATGAATTTGGCAAAGAATGGTTGTCTTACTGTGTAATGAGAAACAGTGTGAATTCCTCCTACATATATATGTTTGTATTGGCTTTTTATTTGGATAGATTATGGGTTATTATGACAAATTACGTTAAGAATTATAAGAATTAAGAATTATAGTTTATTTTAAGAATATAATCTATTCAATTCAATTCAATTAAACTTTATTTATATAGCACGAATTCACAACAAAGTCATCTCAGGGCAAAGTCAAGATTATAAAGATGTATAAAGAGAACCCAACAATTCCCCCTGGAGCAAGCCATAGGCAACAGTGGAGAGGAAAAACTCCCTTTAACGGAAGAAACCTCCAGCAGAACCAGGCTCAGGGTGGACGGCCATCTGCCTCGACCGGTTGGGGTGAGTGGAAAGGGGAGAGAGAAAAGAACAGAGCAACCAAAAGCAACAACAAAACATCGGGCATATTGGTAGGACCAGTAGCTGCACGCTGGAAGACACACAGCTTTGAAGCCAGGGACACCTGCAGAAAGGGACAGAGAGAGGGGGACAGAGAAGGACAAAGACAACTACGGGAGAGAACACACAGAGTTAATGACATACAGTGGTGACAATTGCGGGGTGAGAGGAGAGATGGTCAAGAGGAGGAAAGGAGCTCAGTGCATCGGGGGGTGGGTCCCCCAGCAGTCTAAGCCTATGGCAGCATAACTATGACTAACTATATGCTTTATTAAATAGGAAGGTTTTAAGCCTAGACTTAAAAGTAGAGAGGGTGTCTGCTTACTGAATCTGAACTGGGAGCTCGTTCCACAAGAGAGGAGCTTGATAGCTAAAGGCTCTACCTCCCATTCTACCTTTGGAAATTCTGGGAACCACAAGTAGGCCTGCATTCTGAGAGCGAAGTGGTCTACTGGGATGATATGGTGCTATGAGGTCTTCTATATATGATGGAGCCTGAACATTCAGAGCTTTATATGTAAGAAGCAGGGTTTTAAATTCTATTCTAGATTTAATGGGAAGCCAATGGAGAGAAGCTAGTGAAGGTGAAATATGATCTGTCTTGCTAGTTCCAGTCAGCACTCTTGTTGCAGCATTTTGGATTAATTGCAGGCTCTTTAGGGAGTTACTGGGGCATCCTGAAAGTAGGGAATTACAGTAGTCCAACCTAGAGGTAACAAATGCATGGACGTTTTTCGGCATCACTTTGAGACAGGATGCTCCTAATTTTGGCAATGTTCCGTAGGTGGAAGAAGGCTGTTCTAGATATTTGTTTTATATGTGAGTTAAAGGACAAATCCTGGTCAAAAAAAACTCCAAGGTTCCTTGCAGTAGTACTGGAGGTCAGACTTATGCCATCTAGAGTAACAATATGGTTGGACATCATATCTCTGAGATTTTTGGGCCCAAATACTATGACTTCAGTTTTGTCTGAGTTTAGAAGTAAAACATTGTGGGACATCCAGGCCTTTATGTCTTGTAGGCTTGAAGCTTTATTAACTGATTATTTTCATCTGGTTCCATAGATAAATATAGCTGGGTATCATCAGCATAGCAGTGGAAATTTATGGAGTGTTTTCTAATAATGTTGCCTAAAGGAGACATATATAAAGTAAAAAGTATTGGTCCTAACACAGAGCCTTGTGGAACTCCATAGCTAACCTTTGCGTGCATGGAGGATTCATCATTAACATGAACAAATTGAAATCTAATTTTTCAATTCAATTCAACTTTATTTATATAGCGCCAATTCACAACAAAGTCATCTCAGGGCACTTTACAGAATAAAGTCAAGATTATAAAGATGTATAAAGAGAACCCAACAATTCCCCCTGGAGCAAGCCATAGGCAACAGTGGAGAGGAAAAACTCCTTTTAACGGAAGAAACCTGCAGCAGAACCAGGCTCAGGGTGGGCAGCCATCTGCCTCGACCGGTTGGGGTGAGTGGAAAGGGGAGAGAGAAAAGAACAGAGCAACCAAAAGCAACAACAAAACATCGGGCATATTGGTAGGACCAGTAGCTGCACGCTGGAAGACACACAGCTTTGAAGCCAGGGACACCTGCAGAAAGGGACAGAGAGAGGGGGACAGAGAAGGACAAAGACAACTACGTGAGAGAACACACAGAGTTAATGACATACAGTGGTGACAATTGCGGGGTGAGAGGAGAGGAGAGATGGTCAAGAGGAGAAAAGGAGCTCAGTGCATCGGGGGGTGGGTCCCCCAGCAGTCTAAGCCTATGGCAGCATAACTATGACTAACTATATGCTTTATTAAAGAGGAAGGTTTTAAGCCTAGACTTAAAAGTAGAGAGGGTGTCTGCTTACTGAATCTGAACTGGGAGCTGGTTCCACAAGAGAGGAGCTTGATAGCTAAAGGCTCTACCTCCCATTCTACCTTTGGAAATTCTGGGAACCACAAGTAGGCCTGCATTCTGAGAGCGAAGTGGTCTACTGGGATGATATGGTGCTATGAGGTCTTCTATATATGATGGAGCCTGAACATTCAGAGCTTTATATGTAAGAAGCAGGGTTTTAAATTCTATTCTAGATTTAATGGGAAGCCAACGAAGAGAAGCTAGTGAAGGTGAAATATGATCTGTCTTGCTAGTTCCAGTCAGCACTCTTGTTGCAGCATTTTGGATTAATTGCAGGCTCTTTAGGGAGTTACTGGGGCATCCTGAAAGTAGGGAATTACAGTAGTCCAACCTAGAGGTAACAAATGCATGGACGTTTTTCGGCATCACTTTGAGACAGGATGCTCCTAATTTTGGCAATGTTCCGTAGGTGGAAGAAGGCTGTTCTAGAGATTTGTTTTATATGTGAGTTAAAGGACAAACCCTGGTCAAAAAAAACTCCAAGGTTCCTTGCAGTAGTACTGGAGGCCAGACTTATGCCATCTAGAGTAACAATATGGTTGGACATCATATCTCTGAGATTTTTGGGCCCAAATACTATGACTTCAGTTTTGTCTGAGTTTAGAAGTAAAACATTGTGGGACATCCAGGCCTTTATGTCTTGTAGGCTTGAAGCTTTATTAACTGATTATTTTCATCTGGTTCCATAGATAAATATAGCTGGGTATCATCAGCATAGCAGTGGAAATTTATGGAGTGTTTTCTAATAATGTTGCCTAAAGGAGACATATATAAAGTAAAAAGTATTGGTCCTAACACAGAGCCTTGTGGAACTCCATAGCTAACCTTTGTGTGTATGGAGGATTCATCATTAACATGAACAAATTGAAATCTAATTTTTCAATTCAATTCAACTTTATTTATATAGCGCCAATTCACAACAAAGTCATCTCAGGGCACTTTACAGAATAAAGTCAAGATTATAAAGATGTATAAAGAGAACCCAACAATTCCCCCTGGAGCAAGCCATAGGCAACAGTGGAGAGGAAAAACTCCCTTTAACGGAAGAAACCTCCAGCAGAACCAGGCTCAGGGTGGACGGCCATCTGCCTCGACCGGTTGGGGTGAGTGGAAAGGGGAGAGAGAAAAGAACAGAGCAACAAAAAGCAACAACAAAACATTGGGCAGATTGGTAGGACCAGTAGCTGCATGCTGGAAGACACACAGCTTCAAAGCCGGGGGACACCTGCAGAAAGGGACAGAGAGAGGGGGACAAAGGAGGACAAAGACAACTACGGGAGAGAACACACAGAGTTAATGACATACAGTGGTGACAATTGCGGGGTGAGAGGAGAGATGGTCAAGAGGAGGAAAGGAGCTCAGTGCATCGGGGGGTGGGTCCCCCAGCAGTCTAAGCGTATGGCAGCATAACTATAACTAACTATATGCTTTATTAAAGAGGAAGGTTTTAAGCCTAATCTATCAGATAGATAAGATTTAAACCAACCTAGTGCTGTTCCTTTAATCCCAATTTCATGTTCCAGTCTCTATAATAAAATGTTATGATCAATGGTATCGAAAGCAGCACTAAGATCTAACAGAACAAGTATAGAGATGAGTCCATTATCTGAGGCCATGAGAAGATCGTTGGTGACTTTTACCAGTGCTGTTTCTGTACTATGATGAACTCTAAATCCTGACTGAAAGTCTTTATACAAATTATTCCTATGAAGGTGATCACATAATTGTTTTGCAACTACTTTTTCAATTATTTTAGAAATAAAGGGGAGATTAGATATTGGTCTGTAATTGGCTAAGACACCTCGGTCAAGACAGGGTTTTTTAAGTAATGGTTTAATTACAGCTACCTTATACGCCTGTGGTACATATCCTGCTTCTACAGATAGATTGATGATATCTAATATGAACGTATCTATTAAGGGTAAAGCTTCCTTGAGCAGTTTAGTTGGAATAGGGTCTAGCAGACAGGTTGTTGGTTTAGATGAGGTAATAATTAAAGTTAGCTCAGAGAGATCTATGGGTAAAAAGCAGTCTAACAGGGATTGGGGCCTTATCGATGACTCTAGCGCTGCTGTACATGAAGATCTATCTGTAATATTTGGGGGGAGGATCTGGTGAATTCTTTCTCTAATAGCTACAATTTTATTCATAAAGAAAGTCATGAAGTCATTGCTGCTCAAAGTTAAGGGAATAGTAGGCTCAACAGAACTATGGCTCTTAGTCAGCCTGGCTACAGTGCTGAACAGAAACTGGGAGTTGTTCTTGTTTTCTTCTATTAATGATGAATAATATGCTGTTCTGGCATCACAGAGAGCTTTTTTGTACATTTTTAAACTATTTTTCCAGGCTAAATGAGATTCTTCTAAATTTCTGGAACGCCACTTCCTTTCCAACTTTCGTGTTGCCCGTTTTAAGTTGTGTGTTTGTGAACTATACCATGGAGATCGCCTCTTCTGTTTTAATGCCTTCCTTTTCTGAGGGGCAACACTATCGAGTATTGCACATAGTGAGGCTGCAGAATTGTCAACAAGATAATCTACTTGTGCAAGAGTAACATTAAGGAGACTACTTTCCATTGTCTACATGAATGTTAAAGTCACCCACTATAATGACTTTATCTGTACTAAGCACTAAATCAGATAGAAAATCAGAAAATTCAATCAAAAACTCTGAATAAGGGACTGGAGGATGGTACTTGATAACAAATAATAGTGGTTTTTGAGTTTTCCAGTTTGGGTGTGAAAGGTTAAGAGTAAGGCTTTCAAATGAGTTATAACTATGTTTAGGTCTGGGGTTTATTGATAAGCTAGAATGGAAGATTGCTGCAACTCCTCCACCTCAGCCTGTGCTTCTAGGAACATGATAATTAATATGACTTGGGGCGTTGACTCATTTGAACTGACATATTCTTCCTGCTGCAACCAAGTTTCAGTGAGACAAAATAAATCGAATTAATGATCGCTTATTAAGTCATTTCCTAACAGAGATTTAGAAGAGAGAGATCTGATATTTAATAATCCACATGTAATAGTTTTGGGGTTTTGTTTTGTAAGAGGAGTAGTCTTAACTTTTATTAGGTTATCATGATTAACTCCTCTTGTTGTCGTTTTTAGTTTATGTAATTTAGTTGGTCGTGGAACAGACACAGTCTCTATAGATTTGCGTCATTAACTCCCACATGAATAATAATATTACTGTATTATATGATTCAACGTCGCCCACTCTGGCCCCAGGAAGACAATCTATAACATTTAGAATTTCATCTGCAGAAGAAGTAGTATAAAACATAAAAGTGATAAGTATTTGTTTTAATATATTTTGAATAAGTTTTGTTCCATTGGAGGGTTTGACGCTGCATATTCACTAATAGCAGTCAGTGAAAGTCAAAGTAAGTGTATGGCAGCAACCTGAAGTGATTTAAGTCAAATGTTTGTGGCTATGCAAGTGAAACACACTTGAATGTTATCAATCCACAAACAGCCTGTAGTAGTTCATTAAAGAACTGGTATTATGCCACTGGTATTTTAAACTACTTAATTTAAAATATCTTGATAAATACTCTTTGGTTTAATTCCTCTTGTGTGTATTTGCAGTTGTGCATTCTTCAGTGTCGAAAAAGTAAACCCTTGTAATAATTGTAAAACGAGACTGTAAGAGGTTTTCTGCTCAAGGTTTTTTGATGAGAGAAGTTAAAGCCAGGACATAAAGTGTACTCTCAATGCAAGAGTATATTAGGCAGAGCATACATGGAATGAAATACACCTCCAAAGGTGGTTAAAAATGACGAAGTTAAGATTGTGTATGACTTCCAGATACAGACTGACAAACTGGTAATGGCCAAACAACCAGACAAATAACCTTTTTAATTACATTTTTTGGGTTCTTCTTTTTTTCCTTTATCTTTCAGGGGCGCCGGGGTATGCAACCTATATTCTGCTAAACTCCTGGCACACTGGCCCAACAGGGTATCTTGAAACCCCGACAGTAATGTTCTGAGTTTGTTCAGGTTTGACTTTGTCATAGAGAGACCATCATTTTGGTGTTCTTATCTCTCTCAGGATGATTCAGACCTGTTATGTAAAGCATCTTATGTTTTGTGTGGGGTAAAATGCCTGATTTGCTGTCAGGTATATATTGTAATCTGCACAACAGCATTAGGTGAACATTAGCTGGTTTCTCTGAAACTTCCATCGTTTGTTACATTGGAGTAACAAATTGTCCTCAGTTGTGTGTGTGGAGATCCAGATATACAATCCTATGAATATAGGTTAGAAATATAATAAACTGTTGGCATTTTCTGCCCGTTCAAATTTACTAATATTATTATAGAATCCCAGTCCCTTAATAAGTGTTTTTAGTTTAGTGTTTTTACTATTTAGGAAGCAGTGTTACAGTTTAGGTACTAGTAGTACTTGCTTTGTATACAGTCTTACAAAAGACCTTATTGCCATTGGCTGGGTTGTATCAGCTTGGAGTTAGAAAGTCAAGTATGAGTCAGTAACCACAAGTGTCCAAAATTCCACATGAAAAATCTGTTATTTTCACTCAAGAAAACTTAAAAAATAAAAAAGAAGTCTCACTCTGTTTTGAGAGTTTTTTGGGCTACAGTCCACTTTGGTTTTTACAGATTGATCCCTCTCAATGTGTATAAATACAGTACAGTCTTTGGCACCAACAGTGATGTTCAAACCTGCTTCTCCACTAACATGCAGAGAATAAACCCGCTGACAAAACATTTAATTTGTCCTGACATGAATTAAAATCATGGATATGACCCCATTGGCTGATCTGAACTGCTGTTTCACCATTTAGGGAGCAAATAAGTAGTCTACAGGCATGGTAGAGTGAGGGGAAGTAGTCCTCTAAATATACTCCAAATATACTTTATACACTATATATATAAATTGCGTGTATGGGAAATACTGCACAAGTTCTGAAGTAACTTACATAAAAAGTTACTTAAATTAACTTGGAGCCATTGTTAACCTGCTTTATGTATATACTGTATGTGTCTCACCTTAGTGAAAGCGTCAGAATTCAGATTCTTACTCTAAGCAAAGAGGGACGTTCTTAGTGTCGAACCATCCAAAGCATCATTAGGCACCAAATGTTACTACACACCATCAGAAGAAAATGTCAACTTTAGAAATACAAAATCTGTTAAATTTTTTATTTTATTTTTAAATAAAGAGCACATAGCAGTTGCCCCTGGTGTTTGCTACATTCTTGTATGCGGCTTTGAATAAAAGTGTCTACTTAATTATAATTGTAAAGATACTACAGTCAGCAAAAGTCCCCAATGTTACTAATATGAGTTTTACATGAAAATAACAGATTTTTTTTATGTGGACCCCACCTGATGTAACGGATATTCTATTTACCACCTGAGCACTATTCGATCCCTTTGAGTATCAGTAATTTGTAGCCAAATATATTTATAGCAATAATTTTAATATACTGAATATTTTAATGGACTTCTCAAGACATTTTAGTAAGTATTGTATGGTGATGAGGAGTAAAATCAGTTTGAGTTTTCATGACCTTTTTACCTTTAACACACAGTACAGATGGGTCAATGTAGATGTTGACAGATGGTCCTTGTACTGAACACAGATATAAACTGTTATTGAACTTATCTAACTTGCTAAAGCAGCAAAACATGTTTTAACTTTTTCTTCTTCCACATGTAGGAAGTTGTAACACTTGATCAGTTTTCGCCTCAGATCAGTTTTATATGATCTTTGCAAGGCTACCTCCCCCCTCCTGTAGTTTATTTGCAAACACTGGAACCCATTTTTTCCCCTTGTTGTGTTAAGTGATTATCAAGTATCACAAAGTGCTCTATAGCAAAATGACAGCACTGTGAATCTTTTAAAAGTTTGTTTTAGCAAGGGGAAATGTTTTTTTTAGGATATTTAGCATTTACTTACTTGTAAAATAAACCATGATGGTGTTGTCTAAAAACATTAAAGCTACAATCTGTAACTTTTAGTAATCAAGCTAGTGCTAGCAGAAAATAGGTTAGGTTTTATTTACAGATTGAGAGAAGAGAGACAGTAATTAACTAAAGTAATCCACCAAAATGTAATCAAGTACTGTCTTTCATTGATTATTTTGTTTATTTACACCTGTATAGTATGTAATATTATATGTTATGTTATCATCTAAGGTCAAGAGGAATGTTTTTTTTTTCCTAAAAGTATGATTGAAATATGAGTGGGGAATAACTATAGAAATTTCATAAGGAGTCATTGTCTTGGTCAGTTTTTGCACTTTATTGATGTCATCAGTTTTACCTTCAGCTTGTTTTTGTATTATATTATCAACAGCATGATGTGTCAGACAGGATGTTAATCTTTCAACCAGCAGTTTTACAAAAAAGTATTAAAACAAGAAATTGACATGTTTAATCAAACAAACAAAAATTAACTTGCTTTTTATTCGTGATTGTTTATTTTATGTATGGGCTAGCTAGCTAAACACAATATAAGGTAATGTGTATCACCTGAATTGCTTGAGACCATGCAAAGATTTTAATTTGCTTTTAAGAAGATAAATTAAAATGGTGAGTGGAGTAGCTGTTCAGCAGTTTGTCGTATTTTTGGAATATGTAAGGATCCATATTGGTGGTGGTATTGGTTGTCATTATCAGAATTCATGCATCTGTGACAATGTGAGCATTTTATTCTTAAAGAAATTAATAAAATTATTGGATCCAATAAGGTTCTCTTTCTACATACTGTTATTCCAGAACATAAAGGTTGCCACAGCTGAGAGCTGTGAGACCCCCCACAACAAACACCCTCCTCCTCCTTTGTAGCCAGCTGTGTCACACACTGAACATTGTTATCATATGGTAAATGTTCTGCACTTATATAGCACTTTTCTACCTATTGGAACTCAAAGCGCTTTACACTGCTTCTTATTCACCCATTCGCACTCACAATCACACACTGATGGGGCAGCTGCATAGCAACACTCACCGGGAGCAACTAAGTTGGGGTTAAGTGTCTTGCTCAAGGACACATCAACATGTGACCGGAGGAGCCGGGGATCGAACCAAAAACTGTGAGATTGGTGGACAACCACTCTACCTTCCTGCGCCACAGTTGCCCCATCATAGAACTTTAAATGTCTGACTATTTAGCTGAAATATCCAAAACTTTACCAACTCCCCTCAAGCTGTCAGCCTCTTAAGTATTAGACTTGTCAGGGCTTGCTGGGCGGGTCTGCCTGGATGATAGCTGTGGCAGCTTCGTGCCAGACTTCTATGGTAAACAACTTTTACCTGGGAAAAGAGTTTGCTTAAACCCATTTTCGCAACTTTACATGACTTACTGTCAAAATAGATCAAGCTTAGTCACCATTTTACACAGAAGAACTTCATGAGTACCATTTCTCTAACAAGTTTCTGGTAAGCTTGGAGATTCTTAAAACAACCCACGGCTTAACTAACAACATTGCATCCACAAATATTAGAGAACAAGTTCAAATTTAACAACAGGCTTTTAGTTCTTTAATTCCCTCTTATTTATTCTGTGTAATTCTTAAGTAATTACACATTACTTAAGAATTATAGTTTATTTTAAGTATATAATCTACACAGAGGAACTAGGCTGTGGTGATAGAAGTTGCCGCAAACTGGGAGAGTGACTTCAGCAGATTACAGGAATAACATCTGAGACCTCTGTCCAGAAGAGTGCAGTCCTATAGGAACAGCTATGACACTATACAGGACCCTCAAGCTCCCAGGCCTCTGGCATAGAGGACCAAACTTGAAGTAAATTGTATTGTTTTTGCTGTTTGGGTTTAAGAGCAAAGATGATAATACCATAATATACATTAACTATTCAGTTATGTGGCAGAAAAGACTTAAAACTATAAATCTACTTTAATGTTGCCTTACAAAGCCTTCTAATTTCTAGTATTAGAAAATTTGAAAATCATGGTGCCCTGAGGATGAATTCTGCTCCCCCAACATTTAATCTGTTTATGTGTAAAATATCTAGACAACTGTGGCTATTGAACCCATCACCTCTTCCAGGCTGATGTTACATTTATTGCCACATCACTTCAAACACGATGAACCTCTCTGATAACCCGTGTGGTTTTTCAGGAAGCACAACATGAGGGCAACATTATACTGATTCACTTGTATGAGGTGATGCCAGCTGGAACATATGAAGAGTTCCCTGCAAGACGCTCATACATGCACAGACATTATTACAGATTATATTTGTGTTTTAATTCTTTTAGAGTTCTGTAGTGAACATCATAAGTGCCCTTTGGTGAAGATGTACTTTTTAGTAAGATTTGAATGCAGTGATTTCACTTGTAATGCAGTATTTGTACTTGGGTATTTACTATTTTTTACAAAGGATGTGAATACTCCTAGCACTGCTGTTCTATTTTTTATCTTCATCCATCTGTTCTCATCATCCTTTCAGCTGCTGGGACACTTTGACTTTCCTCTATGGGACCAGTTCGCGCTTAGAGTGCACTTGTTATGCACAACTTCCGCAAACAACATAAAATCCACATGGAACATTATCAATCAACTCTTAAGATGATCATGATCAGTAGTTTATTAGTTAAATGGCTAAAAGTATCTAATTATATGGTAGAACCTCTCACTCATATCCTTGGGAGATCCAGAATATTCCTAATGATCCTATAAAGGCCACAGTTATACCTTTATTATATGTCGGTTATCCTGGTAATCTTACAAATTATTGTCTTGTACCTACTTTATCTTGTTTCTCAAAAATACGGGAAAAATAAATAAGAATCCTTAAGCATTCAAATGAAAGAAAACATTTTAAGAGCACCAATATGGATATCAAAAAGGATATTCTATACTTCCATACCGGATCGGTCGGGGCCCGGGTTAACAACGACCGCCACCGGTGCTGTTGACCTACAGGGTGCCGGTGGAAATTGGACTACTGTTGGTCGAAGACGAAGAAGAAGAGGAGGAAGGTGTGTTCGTAGGCAGAGAGAGAAGAGAAAAGCTAAGAATGTAGGACTGACAGTAGGGACTTTGAATGTTGGTACTATGACAGGGAAGGCTAGGGAGTTGATCGACATGATGCAGAGAAGGAAGGTGGACATACTGTGTGTCCAGGAGACCAGGTGGAAAGGTAGCAAGGCTAGAAGCTTAGGAGCAGGGTTTAAGTTGTTTTACCATGGGTCAGATAGGAAGAGAAATGGAGTTGGAGTTATATTGAAAGAGGATTTTGTGAGGAATGTTCTAGAGGTGAAAAGAGTATCAGACAGGTTGATGAGTCTGAAGCTGGAAGTTGAAGGGGTGATGTTCAATGTTGTGAGTGGTTATGCCCCACAGGTAGGATGTGAGTTAGAAGAGAAGGAGAAATTCTGGAGTGAGTTAGATGAAGTGATGCAGAGCATCCCCAGAGGTGAGAGAGTTGTCATTGGTGCAGATTTCAATGGGCATGTAGGTGAAGGAACAGAGGTGATGAGACAGTTATGGGCAGGTTTGGTGTTCAGGACAGGAACGCAGAAGGTCAGATGGTGGTTGACTTTGCAAAGAGGATGGAAATGGCTGTAGTAAACACTTTCTTTCAGAAGAGGCAGGAACATAGGGTGACGTACAAGAGCGGAGGAGAAGCACTCAGGTAGACTACATCTTGTGTAGACGTTGTAATCTGAAAGAGATCAGTGACTGTAAAGCATTGGTAGGGAGAGTGTAGCCAGACAACACAGGATGGTTGTGTGTAAAATGATACTGGTGGTGAGGAAGATAAGGAGGACTAAGGCAGAGCAGAGGACAAAGTGGTGGAAGTTGAAAAGGAAGAATGTCGTTTAGTTTTCAGAGAGGAGCTGAGACAGACTCTGGGTGGTTTGGAGGTGCTTCCAGATGACTGGACTACTACAGCTAATTTGATCAGGAGACAGGTAGGAGGGTACTCGGTGTGTCATCTGGAAAGAGGAAAGCGGACAAGGAGACTTGGTGGTGGAACGAGGAAGTTCAGGAGTGTATACAGAGAAAGAGGTTAGCTAAGAAGAAGTGGGACACTGAGAGGACTGAAGAGAGTAGACAGGAGTACAGGGAGATACAGCGTAAGGTGAAGATAGAGGTGGCAAAGGCCAAACAAAGAGCATATGAGGACTTGTATGCTAGGTTGGACACTAAAGAGGGAGAGGTGGATTTGTACAGGTTGGCCAGACAAAGAGATAGAGATGGAAAGGATGTGCAGCAGGTTAGGGTGATTAAAGATAAGGATGGAAATGTATTGACAGGTGCCAGGAGTGTGATGGGAAGATGGAAGGAGTACTTTGAAGAGTTGATGAACGAGGAAAATGAAAGGGAACGAAGAGTAGAAGAGGTGACTGGTGTGGAGCAGGAAGTAGCAAAGATTAGTAAGAGTGAAGTGAGGAGGACATTGAAGAGGATGAAGAGCGGAAAGGCAGTTGGTCCTGATGACATACCTGTGGAGGTATGGAAGTGTCTAGGAGAGGTGGCAGTAGAGTTTTTGACTAGTTTGTTTAACAAGATCTTGGAGAGTGAGAGGATGCCAGAGGACTGGAGGAAAAGTGTACTGGTACCAATTTTTAAGAACAAGGGAGATGTGCAGAGCTGTGGCAACTACAGAGGAATAAAGCTGATGAGTCACACAATGAAGTTGTGGGAAAGAGTAGTGGAAGCTAGGCTAAGGGCAGAGGTGAACATTTGTGAGCAGCAATATGGTTTCATGCCTAGAAAGAGTACAACAGATGCAGTATTTGCTTTGAGGACGCTGATGGAGAAGTACAGAGAGGGTCATAGGGAGTTGCATTGTGTCTTCGTAGATTTAGAAAAAGCGTATGACAGGGTGCCGAGAGAGGAGCTGTGGTATTGTATGAGGACGTCTGGAGTGGCAGAGAAGTATGTTAGAGTGGTGCAGGACATGTATGAGAGCTGTAAGACAGTGGTGAGGTGTGCTGTAGGTGTGACAGACGAGTTCAAGGTGGAGGTGGGTCTGCATCAAGGATCAGCTCTGAGCCCCTTCTTGTTTGCTCTGGTGATGGACAGACTGACAGATGAGGTTAGACAAGAATCTCCCTGGACTATGATGTTTGCAGATGACATTGTTATTTGTAGTGAGAGCAGGGAGCAGGTGGAGGAAAATCTAGAGAGGTGGAGGTCTGCTCTGGAAAACAGAGGAATGAAGCTTAGCCGCAGCAAGACAGAATACATGTGTGTCAATGAGAGGGACCCAGGTGGAATGGTGAGGTTACAGGGAGCAGAGGTGAAGAAGGTGCAGGACTTTAAGTACTTAGGGTCAACGGTTCAGAGCAACGGTGAGTGTGGAAAAGAGGTGAAGAGGCGAGTGCAGGCAGGTTGGAACGGGTGGAGAAAAGTGTCAGGTGTGTTGTGTGATAAAAGAGTATCAGCGAGAATGAAAGGAAAGGTGTTCAAGACGGTGGTGAGACCAGCAATGTTGTTCGGCTTAGAGACAGTGGCACTGAAGAAAAGACAGGAGGCAGAGCTGGAGGTAGCAGAGCTTAAGATGTTGAGGTTCTCTTTGGGAGTGACGAGGATGGACAGGATCAGGAATGAGTACATCAGAGGGACAGCTCATGTTAGATGTTTTGGAAATAAAGTCAGAGAGGTCAGATTGAGGTGGTTTGGACACGTTCAGAGGAGAAACTGTGAATATATCGGTAGAAGGATGCTGAGGTTGGAGCTGCCAGGCAGGAGGTCTAGAGGAAGACCAAAGAGGAGATTTATGGATGTAGTGAGGGAGGACATGAAGTTAGTTGGTGTGAGTGAAGAGGATGCAGAGGATAGAGTTAGATGGAGGCACATGATTCGCTGTGGCGACCCCTGAAAGGGAGCAGCCGAAAGGAAAAGAAGAAGATGGCTGCTTTACAACTTGTTGATAAAATACAGTTGAACTTAATTATCCTTCAGCTCAGTTGGTCCCAGCTATATGTCGAAGTGTCTCTGGGAAAGACACTGTACCCCTAACAGCCCATTCCCATCCCCAGCTGTGCAGTGCCGTGAAAAAAAAAAACAGCTGCCAGGCTCCACTGTCTTATTCTAAGCTTAGGACGACACCTGGTGGCAATGAAGCTGAAGGGACAGTATTTTACTGGCATCTTCTACGTGAAACAAGGCATAAATTAACTTCCCTGAAGACATTATTTTTAAAGCTTGTTAGTAGTAGTAGTTAGTAGTTAATTTGTCATCATTTGTGTATCTTGTTTATACATTTGTTTTGCACATTAAAATATATCACATACCTTTAATAAACATATTATTTCCATATAAATAATAAAATTCATATAGTTTATGCAATGTTTATGTGATTATAATGTAACAGCAAATCCATCATTATACACTTTAAATCCACACATCTATAGTTAATATGCTGGCATATACCTTACATCTAGTATAAATCTATACTCTATAGTCGTTTATGCTTTTTTTTTAGCGTCTAGCTCATATAGCTTTATGTCATTTACAGACCTGTGTAAGTTGCAAAAAATAAATGAATTATAACATCTTATCTGAAATATTTCAGTGTTATAGTGAAAAATTTTAAAACCAGATAAATCACAGGGCACCCCCCGTCCCGGCTATATGTCGAAGTGTCTCTGGGCAAGACACTGACACATTCCCATCCCCAGCTGTGCAGTGCCAGTCCAAGCCCGGTAGAAATTGGGGAGGGTTGCGTCAGGAAGGGCATCCGGCATAAAAACTGTGCCAAATCAACATGCGGACAATGATCCGCTGAGGTAACCCTGAACTCACAGGATAAGCCGAAAGGACCAAAAATAAATAAATAAAAATAAAAATAAACCACAGAGCATTACAGTTGCTTTTTAAGTTGTATCAAATAAATAGAAAGGAGACTCTACAGATTTTGTGGCATTCTCTATCAACCCAGCGCTTTTTCATTCTGATAGTTCACTTGCATCTCTCCTCCTGCTGCAAGTATTGTGTGATATTGCCTCATGCACTTGAAAGGCCTACGACTGCTAGGAGAGATACAAGGAGATTTCACTCTCACACACACACACACACATTCACATGCCCTCTACAAGCTGGAAGATGAGATAGGCAACTTATTTTGTCTGTTGACTGCCGGAGCTTGATACAGCTCCACTCACCCCCAAGGATCCATCATCGTGCAGAACTGAGTGTTTAAATGTTGTTTGAAAAAACAATGAATGGTGGCCCCCATTGTTTTGCTATTTTGACAAGCTGACACTATATCTAGCTCATGAATCTAAAAGGACATCAGCTTGTATTGAAACAGAACAGTCAGCTATCAATCAAAGCAGGCCTTGATGTGCTGCCAACCAGTGGTGAATCTTGGGAAATAAGTGGTGGACTGCATTGCAGCCCTGGAACAAACAGTTAAAGGGTAAGGCAGAGAGAAGAGGGGAGGGGTGGTGGGTTTATTCTGCATCTTTATCTCTTAATCCTACTATTTTTTTATTCAGTGTGAGCGCTGTTCTTGGTGCAGGTCATGGAATTTGTGAGGTGCTTTAATGGCAGCAGAATGAATACATAAAAAACAGCATGCTGTGAAAAACAGTCCACAGGCAGAGATGAATGATACTACATAATTTCTTTTTATTTGGCTGTAATTTACCTGATGTAGAATTTCCTGACATAGACATTGATTATGAAAAGGAACCTGAATTTCAGATACATCAAATTGATTAATTGAAAACAAAATTCTCATTAAGTCGTACCATTACCCAACAATTTATTGTTGCGTCAACAGGTGATTGTTTGATCGCAAAATACAGCTGAGAGAAGAGAAAGCAAAGAAGCCAGTGAATGTTTCCGTTTCTCCAAGCGGAAAAGCAAAACCTGAGCATGAATCACGGATGGCGAGAATTCGAGAGCAAAGTCGCCAGCTGATGAGAAGAAGAAAGTAAACTCAGTTAAACTGACGCGGTGATCTTGAAGCCATGCAGTTAACAGAATATTGCCTTCAAATAACACTCGCACATGCTTTTCCAAAATCAAACATGCATTGGGTATTTCAGTGGGGTAAAGAAGTGTAAATACTCAACATTTTAGCAATACAAATTCCTAAATGTTTCTGATGATGAATATTTGTGGAGCATTTTACACAAGTTTTCCAGCAATCCCTTTATTCAGTAGATTGTTTAAGCAAATGATAAATGAACATTATTAAGTGAAAATAAAATAGAAAATATATATTTAATAGTTATGCGTCTGCCTCGATGCTGCCAATGTGTGTCACAAAAACCACAGGAAATTTTAATCACTACTAATTCGAAGAGCATTTTTGTAAACGATAAATCGTTGCAAGCGTAAAACTCAGTCATCATCACAAGGCTGTGAGTGCAGTTCAGATCACAGTGGTCACGGACAAGTTCAGCATCTCCTTTAGAAGCCACCTCACTAAGGCTTGTTATAGTGTAGTCACCCATTTGGAAACGTCCTTTTTTGTCGAAAGCTGTTTTTTTGGCCATCCTCTAGGAACAAATTTTTTTTTATATATATATATATATATATATATATATATATATATATATATATATATATATATATATTTGTTAGAAAAGAACTACCAAAATCATGCAACTATCATTTCATTTTTGTGAGACAAAAACCAGTGGATTTCCCTCTTGGTGCTGGTTGGGAGGTTTGAAGGTGAGGTCAGCGTGGGAGTTTTAGGCACTGCCATCCTGTTTGAGCCGCTGACTGCGAGCCTTGTAGACCTCGATCAGCAAATCTTTGACGTACTGGATTTCTCGCTCCACAGACTCTGCTTTGTCACGAAGCTCCCGGTTTTGCCCCTCGAGGCCATGTAGCTCCTCTTCCAGAGAGTCCAGCTCCGCCCTCTTACGCAGCCTATACCTGCAACAAGAACGATTGCGTTTCATTGGTTTCGCAGGTTTTCAAGTGAAAGTGACCTTTGAGCTTTTTCGAGTGGATTAACACCCCACAGTTCAGACATCCTTCCTTTAAGACATTGATTTGGTGTTTATTTTACCTACTTCAGTGTTTATGAAGGTTATATTTTTACCATAAAAACATTTTTTGTGCTTGTTATTTTACACAGAGGTGAGTTAACAAACCAGAAATGGTGGTTAGGTGGGGCTGGATTTGGCTAGGAGTGAGGGACTTTCCACTCCTCTTTCACACTCTGCATGACATTTAAAGCACTGGGGTGGCTGGTTTTTGTAACACTCCAGTCATGTTAAAGTGTCCAAAACAAATATTCAGTGAAATCGATTAATAGATAAGCTAAAAATAAATAAATAAATAAAAATCATCAATATTGATCCCACAGCATTAGAAAATAGCCTTGCCTATCAATGCTTGTGAATGTTCAAATGTGTTTTATTGAACATAACTGTCCTGACAGGCTAAAAATGACAGTACCAACAAAAAACATATATATTGTTTATTGAGTTTTAAGAGAAAAAGAAGAAAAAGCAAGATGATGAAAATCAAAAAGAATGAATCAATGTTTTACCTGTGAGCAGCTGTTTTGTTCTGGTCTCTCTTCTTCTGCTTTCTCTCTCCACTGCTGCTTTCCAGAGACACGGCACTCATCACCAGAGATGGTTTCATAGAGCAGGGCTCATCCTTTAGCCTGTGGGTGGGGCGGTGGATGGGGGTGCCCATCAGCGGCCCCTCGCCCTCACCTCTGGACAGACATTCGTAGCTTTGGTCTGCAAGGCATTCTGGATAGAGGTAGTGGCCATGTTGGGGCTCTACAGCCTGTGCTTGTGATGGCTGATCTAGGTCACCTATAAAGCTATGGTAAGGCTCTGTGCTGGCCATGGATTGATGGAAGTAGCCATCACCGGCCACCATTGTCTCTTGGGGAATACTTCCAGAAAGTCCTCCATCTTTGTTGCAGTGTAAGACATCAAGCCCTGTGCTGTCGTAACTTACATTGACCTTTACATTGTGCATCAACTGTCCCTCTCGCTTGTGGTGGCTATCATATGAGCCCCCAAGACAAAAACCTCGAGCAATCTCTTCGCTACAAAACATTCCTTCAGAAAAACAATAACTGTCCTCTTCCTTCAACGATAAAGCACATTCTCTCACCTTCTTAACACTACCAAGGCTGTTCTTACTCACTGTCTTCAGTGTGGAGTAGTGGTTCACAGACAACTCTGTGCTTCCTGAGTAACTTCCCCTGGAGCCCCATGTATCAAGTCCAACTTCCTCCCCAACTTTCACAGCTTCACTGATTATTCTTCGCCCGTTATTGTGGTGGTAGCGGTGATGGTAGCTGTAAGGAGCGGGTCGAGCAATTTTGGTTCTTCCGATAGGACCACCACAGAAGCTGGCCAGGTCCAGTTCCCCTGTTGCCAAGGTAACAACCACAGGGCTGGTTTCTGATTGGCTGGTCCCATATGAGCCATAGGGTAACTGATAATAAGACTGGGAGCCCATGGCTTGGGCACCCTTGTCACATTTTGAGGATTTGTCCAACTTGTTTGTTGTAGATGTGGAGGTGGACTCAGAGCGGAAGTAGTCCTCCAGCTGAGCCAGCTCCTCCTGCAATAGAGAGGTCATGACCTCCAGATCTGAGGGCACCTTGACATCTTGTTCTAGTGGCGAGGGTGGAAGTGATGAGCTTGGGGAAGACTCGGTCGTCGACACAAATGAAGACAAATCAACTTTTTCCGTCATCCAATCTGAGTGACCATCACCTATAAAAGTTAAAAATAATAACCATATAAAACACGGTAAGTAAAACAATCCATTGTTTCATTCAGGCGCTTGTTTAGAGTAACTGAAATAAAAAGTACAAGTTCAGAAAAAAATCTTTAATCACTCATGGTGTAGAGGATAAACGTTAAAAAAATCTTAAGTTAAAATCAAGCAATACATCCAAAAAAATCCAAGTGAACAACTAACCGATCATCTGAAAATGATTGAACAGCATCGTCTGCATTCGATAAATATCCACTTAGCTGTACTCACTGTACGACATTAGCCCCGTGCTGCACTGCGGCTCCAACCTCGGGATGTGGAAAAATAAAAAAGCGTCTTGGCAAAACTCACCAATTAAGTGCTGCTTCTCCGCTGGCTCCACCCCTGTCCCGGGCCGTGATTGGCTGTGGCTGCTAGCCTGTCGGAGAAGGGGAGCGCCAAGCTCGCCTGTGGAAATGGGAGGAATTTTGCTGCGAAGGATCGATGCCGCCATTGTGTCGTCTGCTTCGATCAAATTTTTCAAAAGCACAAATTGTGCACTGAGTGGATAAAAGAGCAGTGAAAGACCTGTGGAAGGATATTAAGAAAATATACACATGTCACAATTATTTATTCTTTATGCCCTTATTTATGCCCTAAAATGCTCAATTTTAATGACAAAATTTGATATTTACTCAAAATAAATTGATAAACTACTCAAAAGATTAGAAAACATAAAGAATTATAAATATTGGAAAATTAAAACAACAAAATGACTTTGTTTTTAAGATTTACTGAGTTCAAATTAACCCCATTCACCTGTCACCTCATGTAGTGAAGGAATTATTAAATGACGTCAGAACAGTTCATTTTCAAGCAATAATTTGAACAAACTTTAAAAAAAACAATAAGCTATGCAAAAATAATAATTTACAAATACATAATAAAAACTTTTAAATCACTTAAAAACTTTTACACACAAAGTTATTTTACACAATGTAAGTGATATAAACCTTTTAAAAACGTTTTAAAAACCTTATAAAAAAAGCAGAAAACAAAGTTCTAAATTTTTTCACATGAGAAATCAACTTTGATATGGCCCCTTTAAAGTAGCAATATTATCTCAGAAAGCCATGTAAATTACATAAATGAATACCTGAAGTCGCATACACAATATATTGGCTAAATTGGTTTGTTAAACAGTGTCTGAGCTGTTTTGTTAGCTAAAAAAAACAAATGATACTGCGATTTCCTCGGATCCCGAAGCTGGAAAACTGTTTACTTACCCCATAGTTTCTGAATATTCTTGTAAAGTGCGTTGCAGGAGCAAAGCACACGAAGCTTTACGACGAGCAGGAGGACGGTCACAGTTTACAAAGCCATGTTTTTCCCTTTTGGAAGTCACGGACTCTTCATGAAGGGCTTTTTCGACGAACAGAATAGCAGACAGAAAGTTTTTAAATCCGCTACTTCTGCAACTCCTAAAACGCCAGGACCGGATCACAGCAGACCAAATTAATCCGCAGTTTACAGAGTTCACCCGGCCGTTACGTCATCAGTGTGGGGACTTTCCCATTATTCAGAGAGCAGGGTGTGTGTGTCTGCTAAATACACTCCTCCTAACGGGTCCTGTCGCAGTGTGTTTTATCTGCTTTATTTAATTTTGCTTTATCTTTGTGTTGCTTTTTAATAAGAACCCTCTTAGAAAAAATCATTGAAAAAATATCTCTCCTACTTGAAAAAACAATCTTAAAAGTCTACAAAGTCCCTCTTTGTGTCATACACTAATATATCCGATAACAAAGCAGCATTTTAAACACGATATGAAAACCATAAACACATCTGTAAACAAAAACCGGGGTGTGCTCAGCTTTAACGGTACAGTCGGCACTACTTCTCGGTGAGCCCTAGCGTAAGGACACCGTGTTGCAGTTCGAAGGTGTAACTTTAGTTGCAGCCCTGTTGCATCAGATCCGCAGGGGATTCGCTGAGCGTTGTAACAATGTGGCCACACCATTGGCTTGTCTGCGGGAACTTTTCTATTTCTATTGGCCTACTATCACTCTCACACTGATTGCTAATCATTACACATTAGCACCGACCAGGGATTGGAGAAAAGTGTGTTATAACCAGTGATAGCGTGGCGAAAAGCAAACTCGGCTTCCAGGTGGGAATATAATCAATCAAATATACGCTTGAAATTAATTATACTTGCATATGTAATTATTTTCTGCATGGTGTACTACAACATAACTTCCATTGGCTTGTACCATCTACTTGTGAATCTTTGTGTGTAAGTTTACCAGAAATAAACTAATTTCATACTGGTTGAACCCACCCAAAGTAATAGGTGGGGGGGGTAATTATCTTAATACAAATGTAAATTAAGAACCTCTGGTGGCATTTTAAAGTGCATTTTAAACAAAGTATTAAGAAGAGATATTGTATATACACATTTCTTCATCAGATGCATATGTAAAAAATGAACCGTACATTACATTTTAAGACTGGCTTCATGATTGCCTGTGGGTAAATACCCAATAATCTCCACTCACCCACACCATAGGAGCATATTTTTACACAACATACAGTAACATTCATGTGGACCTTGGACATTTTGAATCCATGTGTGAGCACTGAGCAGATCACAGTGAGTATACAAACACACACACTAACTACCCATATATACGGAATATAGACATGTAAGAATTTATAACAACATAATGTAATTGTAACTGGTCATTATTATATTGGCTACACTGTAACTCCCACTGTGGGTGTCCAGAGCTAGAGTATAAACAGACAAGAAATGACAATATAGTGAAAACACAGTTACGGTGCTATTTCAAATAGAGCTACATGCTAAAAGTTTCCTAATTTCCATTCATGTCCACAATTACATCACATAGTGAACTCACTCAACAAAAATGAATGTAGGTTGTCCATCATTGCTCTTACGACTATTAAATAAAAATTGATTTGCAATAATAATCATTAACCCAGTTTATATATTCAGAAACAAAGTGAAAACTAATATCAATCGCTTAATTTGATCAGCACTTTCTCAAACACAAAAACACTTCCTCAAAAACACTGTTGTAAACCAAGTCAGATGTAAGCAAATTAATATATGACATTTACATGTAGAAGAGCATGACCTGACATTCTAAAAACAAAAGTACTATTACAATACATAAAAACTAAAAGAAAGACAAATGATACCAAATTTAAAGTGCAGCACAAAATGCTGATAATAAATCATGAGCTTCAAAAGGTCCTTGTAACAGGAAGAAAAAACTCTTAATGCTAAAACATAATAGTCCACATACAAGAAGACTCAATATGAGCAAACACACTGGAGGACACAGTAAAAAGACCTTTACACATGTTGTGTCAGGACAACAGCCATGTAACCCAATCTAATCCAGCTGGACCTTGATTTTAGCCTCATTCTTCTAGGTCTGAGGGTGAAGCTTAAGGCCCTCGTACCCTACATTTTATAGAATTTCCAGCAACACAAAGATCATGATTAATATAGACTGTCACACCCATTGATCATACAAATAAACTGAAGACATATTTGCTTCAGTTCACACAGCGCCCCTTTCCTTTAGTCCTGCTTGAATAAATGATCCTACTCTAATAATCAGCTACAGGCTGAAACACTATGTCTCAATCAGGATTATTTCAGTTAAAATAATTTTACAAACAATGACAAACTCTTAACATTTATAACATTTTCTAATTCAATTTGCAGACTTATTCATTTTTCACCTGAAGCTGCCTTGTTTATAATTTTCGTGCTGCACGGAGCAACTGCTCCTCCATCCTGCAAGTAGACAGGTAGCAACTCTGCACTTTCTAAAGTCTTGTTAATCTAAAGTGAACTACTTTGGGTGCAAAATTTGGAATTCATATACAGGAATTCACTGTGTGATCATTAGAGATGTTGCAGAATGGTGATTGCGCTATGAATTGATATATAACGAGACTTAAAATTATCACAGCCTTTGGGCTTTCCGTGTTTGGACCACCTAAAAACATGAATTATCCTTATTATCCTTTAAATTCAATTTGTAAAATAATGTTCACAACCTTGTCATGCTCACACTCTCACCTGAAAAAAAAAAAAACATTCTGTAACCAAAAGAATACGAAGCAGGCCTGAGTGCTGGGAGCCTGAAACAAATGACTGCTTGAGGCCAGCTCGGCCTTGGCCTTATTAAAACCACACAATGTCACATTTTGATGATGTAGTCAAGTCTGCAGACAGTGACAAAGATGCTGGTGGCAACAATTTCAAGCACTTGAAATGTGTGTGTGTGTGTGTGTGTGTGTGTGTGTGTGTGTGTGTGTGTAGAATTTGGGTTATAATGCATCTGTAAGCACTGCCTCATGCCTGAAATCCATCTGTTTTATAGCCCAGCAGATAAGAACAGTTTGTGTGTAATGTATTTATCATCTCACTCACCAGGCTTTCACTTTGTGGTTTTTATACCTGACCTCCAGGCCAATATGATGGGCTGCCTCATGACAGGTAGGATGTATGGAGGTCAACAGACTGGCTGACACACAGCGGGGGTCCCGTTGCCCTCATTAGCAAAACCAGAAAAGCTCTGCCTGGTTCTTTGGCTTGAGCTCCTCCGCCAACCCCTACCTCCCCCAGAAACCAAGAGCTGATTGAAGCTGCCAGGTCTTCCTGTTGCTATAGTAATAGGCAACACTGGCTCACCCCTCTGGAAAACATGTTTTTGGCACCCATGTTGCTGTGGGTTTTTACGGCCTCCCCCTCAGAGTTCTTACTCCCCCATTGTTTACACAGCTCGTCTTCCTGTTTTTGCAGACAGGGCAATTTTTACTATGCATGATGCACCTCTTTAGTCGCACATGAATTTGTAATCATCCTGGGTCGCGGAGATCAGGAAGAGTTGGGGTTGAAATGAGCAATGCCCCTGCAAGAATATTATATTTAATCTGCGCTATACTCTCTAGCTAATCACTCATGAAGATCAATTACTGGATGCATTGACATCATACCAGTGTTTTTATTATAATTGTGACATGAAAACTTGAGCTTCAAGATCAGACAAAATTAATAATTGCATACATTGAAACATACATTAACACAATCACTACAAAATACAATTACAATTTTTTTTGACAAATTGTTTTTAAATTGTTTTATTGTTGAAGATTTTATTGTTGTTGAAGATTTCAAGAAAAAAATTTATATTTGCATTTGAAAATAATAAAATTTTCAGTGACCTTGGCTCCCGAATACCATATTCTGTTTGATATGAACCTCCTACTGTATATATTTACACTAGAGCCTACAGATTTCAGCGCTGTGTGCAATAGTGAATCTACAATGAAGTCCTTAACTTGCAGCTGTTTTCTGTATTGCGGCGAAACGATTGCCTGCTTTTTGTGCAGTATTGCCCTCCATCTGTCCGTTTGTACTGTACAACCATACAGGAGCCCTCTCCAGCAGAGCATCGTGGGATGGGAAGAGCCTCCTTCAAAGACGCAAGCGGCCGTGCACTTCTCTACTATGGCGCATTGGTATCAGTTACACCATAATTTCATCACCAGCAGCTCCCTGTGAATCCTGCTTACATTAACTTTTTACAGGGATTGGCAACACAGAGGCAGAGATGCATGGCAGTGCTGGCACTTGAGCCCATTTAGACTCAGCCTCCCTATTCAATAGTTGGACCCAACATATTGTTATTTGTTGATGAAGTGTTGTATTTGTATGAACAAATGGTGTGAATTGTGGAGAATCCCCGTGGTTACAGTGGGATTACATTGAGAGAAAAGGCAAGGAGGGATTAAAAACGAGGATGTGGAGACTTCAAAGTGGCAAAGTGTGCAAGGCTGTGTTTGAATGATCGCTGGCATATTGTTTTGATAAGTGTTCCCTGAGGAGAACATGTGAAGCAGCATGTCACTTTCTCCTCTCATCTCTGCAACAGGGAGCCGGGCACCGAAGGAGTGTCAGAAAAACCAGCTGCAATTACTGCATTCAGACAATAATACTGCAGAGCTGAGGGCTCACACAGCAGCCCAAACACACACACACACACACACACACACACACACACACACACACACAGAAACAAATTATACAAATTATACAAATGCATATGAATTAATTAGTTTTAAACATAAAGATAAATTAAGATGTTACACCCAAAGATACTGATGCTCAGGGAGCAAGGGAGAATGTCAAATGTAGACAATTTATTTCAATGCCCAAAATACACACATCTGCTTTCATCACTGTTCACTGACATATTTTCAGTTTCTGTAGGAGGCTGTTAGGAGACAAAGCACAAAGTCAGTACACTGAATGTTTCCATATTTGTTTATTCGAAGACTTTAATTCATGTTACATGAAAACACATAAAGTAATGAACCCATTAGTTTGGCAAAAAACAATTATTATTGGAGCTCTTATTAAATCTGTTTGTTGTCTGTTTGGATTTACTCCATGTGTGGATACAAACACAGACAAAAAAGGCTGGTGCCTCTACACATACATGAAAATAGAGAGAATGGAGGAAATAACATCCACCCATTTACAAACATTAGTAAAATTAAACATAATCTTGCTGCATGTTTTTCTCCCTTATATGAAGCTGCACATAATTAAATATATTTTTTTACATTTTCCTTCTGATCTAATTAATGTAAAGGAAATTTCTTCACAAGAGATTTAAATATTCATTCAGAATAACTAGAGAAAGTGGTCCTGACCCATTAAAGCAAAACTTAACCTATCGTTAGTTTGCCCAATTTGCCACAGTGGTCAGGAGCCCACACAAAGGGTCAGGGCCCCACGGGGAGTCATGGCAAAAGACACCATATCACTTTACTCATCCCAAAGGGAATTTTGTGCCAACATGCTCAGTTTGTGGAGTACACATAAAATCGTAACAGTAATAATAAAAATACAGTAAAATAGTCATTATTATGATAACTACCCAGTGTTTACTGGTAGTAGAGCGGGAGAGAAGATAAATAAAGGAAATGCTGCATGTGTTGTGAGTGTTGTTTTTCAGAATCTGCAATTTTTTTTGAATTACTGCATAGTTTTATTTCTTCAGATATCAAAAAAGTGTTCAAATGACATGTTACTGAAGGGTTACAATGAAGTAAAGTCCAGTCATGTATCTGATGTCATTAGGGGAGTGAAAATAATCAGTCTTCCACAAGAAATGACAAAAGAGGAGGAAAAATCAATAAAATCCACAAAACAAATTACAGCACATTTAAACATTTGAACTGGGCTTCGTGTAAATATGATCACTGAGAATGGGGGCATAAATGGGTTTAGGATTTTTTTTCCTAAAAAAAAAAAAACTAAAATAAAAAACAAAGGGTGAAAGATTAGCAGCTCCACACTGGTCACAGGTCTTTGTTCCGTGTCAACTCCCTCCCCTTCTACCTGCATTTCTTGTCTATAGCTATGATGTCAAAACCAAGACAAAGTGCCTAGAAAATATAAAAGTGTATAAAAAAGGAAAAGTAGGTTCTGGCACGAGAGCAACACACAGTGTGCTTTATGCTATATATTAAATTACCATAAACTGATGTGAACAAATGAGGTTTATTGAGCGAGACAGGCTATCCACCAGTGTCTGTGAGCTTAGAAAAAGTAGGTGTGATGGACAAATAACATTACTTCAATACACAGCTCCTCCTTCATGGTAGGAATACTAATCATTATAAAGCCAGGTATTTATTAAATGTGGGATTTTTTTCACAAATCTCCACAGTTTTTGAGCAAGATCACATATATACCAAAGCTAAGCAGATGAGTTTACATCCAGAGAAAACCACATTACTAGATTACTGTTGTTTTTCTCAGGGTGTTCCACCGCAGCCTCTCATAACAATGTTGTGGTTGAGGGAGAGTGTACCAAGCCATCCCAGCTATTTCAAGTCATTGTGGTCTCATTACAGCAGACTGTTGGTAATCCTCTTCCTTTGATCTGGGAGCTGAGGGGAGCTGTGTTTTACTATAGTTCAAACAATGTTTCCCCTGTTTCCTCAGCACCTCCACTAGCAGCCCTGTGGTAGTCTGATGGTGAGAAACGGAGAATTGGGGGGGGGGGTTAGTTGACTATTGGAGGTGTGTGAGTCAATTTGAAGTTAACCACAAGATTTGCTCTACTGGGGTAAACCACAATGGGGTCAGGTTGGGAATGCTTTAGATACAAGTTTGTTTGAAATTTTTCAACCAAAGGATCTTTTTAGTTCCCCTACCCATGTTTCCATCACAAAAACCAGGACTTAAATTTAGTTCCTGACTATAATTCTGCCCCCCTAAAAAGACCTTGTCCAGGGATTAGTACTTTCTGAAGGTCCAGGAACTATCTGGGTAGGATCTGTGGTAGTGCACATCACTGATTGATCATATACTACATTGTGGTATCTAATCAATGTCCTGTATGGCCATAATGCCACACAAGGCATTTGTTCGTAAAAACATGACTGACTTTTGATATTTCAGTAATCATACCTGCTTGGTCCTGCTGTGGAAATACACATCACAGTTACTCTAGGGAAGGTTCCTAAACTTTGGTTCCTACGAAGGAATGATACCAGGAACCTTTTATTGGAAAGGGGAAATTGAATTTATCAATCAATATGAAATGTACTGTTTGTTTACTTTTCAAAGGAGTGTGTATGACTCTTATTTGTAGAACCACATCTACACCCTTATTTTAAAGCTGAGCATATTGCAGCTTTAAAATATAAGGATGATTTTTGTTTTTAAAGGAATTCCTTAGATTTGAATTTTCACCCTTAAGCTTGCCCACTGAAAACTAACTGGAGCCACAGTAATGTTGCCTTCCCTCTTCTTTATGAGACAAAACAGCTACGTGAAAAAGAACATGTGATCTGTTTCTGGATAAATTATCTGCATAATATTGAAATGGGGATTTTAATACCTGCTGTAAACTTGGGCTTTCGGGTGGAGCTGCCTCAAGCATGTAACAACAAGTTCCTACTGACATACACAACCTTAAAAATATACTAACCACATTTTACATCATTTTGTCAGAAAACAAACAAATGACAACAAAATACTGGAAAGCATTTGCACTAATAAAGGCCATAGCATTTAAATAAACTAAAGTAAAAGTAGAAAAGAAATAAAAAACACACATTGTTCATATTTTCCACTTAATGTTTTGCATGATATTTAAAGGTGCTGGTAAGTGGTGGACCAGGGGTTTTTTACGTTGTTCACAGACTTTCATTAACTGTCTCAAACCAACTTTCGCTGCTTATTTGACAGAGATGTGCAAACAAAGATCTCGGACACCAGAAAGCTGTTCTCCACTTTCAAATCACTCATCTACCCACCTTCACCTTCGCCATCTACCTCTCTCACTGCTGACGACATTGCCGACTTCTTTACCAACAAGGTGGCAGCCATCAGCTCACAGTTCTCTTCTATAGATGATGACATTCGTCTAACTTCTTCCAACACTGCATTGCTCTCATCATTTGCAATTCTGACTGAGGATGACGTATCCACCCTCCTCTTCTCTAACCATCCAACCACCTGCTCTCTGGATCCAATCCCTTCCACTTTTCTTCAAGCAGCTGCTCCCGCTCTAATGCCAGCTATTACAGAAGTCATCAACGATTCTCTCAAAACAGGGACTTTTCCAACCTCTTTCAAGCAGGCCCAAATTACCCCACTGCTCAAGAAGCCTTCTCTTGATCCCTCTGTACTGGAGAACTACCGACCTGTCTCCCTCCTAAATTTTCTGGCCAAGACAATGGAACGAGCAGTCTTCAACCAACTCTCAGACTTCCTTTCCAAGATGTCAACCAGTCTGGCTTCAAAAGGGGTCACTCCACAGAAACGGCACTCCTGACTGTTGTGGAATATCTTCGAGCTGAAAAAGCCACAGGTCAGTCGTCTGTCTTAATTCTACTTGATCTATCATCAACCTTTGACACTGTGAACCATCAGATCCTCTTGTCCACGCTCTCTGACTTAGGCATCTCTGGATCAGCCCTAAACTGGCTTCCTTCTTACCTATCGGGACGAACCTTCAAGGTATCCTGGCAGGGGCATCTTTCTCACTCTCATAGCCTCTCTACCGGTGTGCCGCAGGGCTCAGTTCTTGGTCCTCTTCTTTTTTCTATCTATACTTCATTCCTAGGTGCCATCATTCACTCACATGGTCTTTCCTATCACTGCTACGCTGATGACACACAGCTCTTCCTGTCCTTTCCACCGGACGACTCCACTGTCTCATCACGCATCTCTGCCTGTCTCTCAGACGACTCAGCCTGAATGAATGAGAGACATCTTCAACTTAACCTCTCTAAGACCAAAGTCCTTGTCTTCCCAGCCAGACCTTCGACACAACACAACATCAACATTGGATCTACAGTGATTGTCCCCACTAAATCGGCCAAAAATCTGGGGGTCATCATCGACGACCAACTGAGCTTTAAGGACCACATCTCCTCAGTCTCTAGGGCATGCAGATTTGCTCTCTACAACATCAGGAAGATTAGACCCCACATCACGGAATATACAACCCAACTCATTGTACAGGCGCTGGTCACATCTTGTCTTGATTACTGCAACGCCTTGTTGATGGGGTTACAGATATCCACAATCAAACCCTTCCAGATGATCCAAAACTCAGCAGCTCGCCTCATTTTTAATCAGCCAAAAAGACCCATGTCACACCACTCTTTAGATCTCTACACTGGCTTCCTGTAGCTGCTCGCATCAGGTTCAAAGCTCTGTGTCTTGCTCACGGGGTGGTTAACTCGACAGCTCTCGCTTACCTCAACTCACTCTTTCAAGTCTACAATCCTTCCCGCCTGCTGCGGTCTGCCAACGAACGACGTCTGGTGGTCCCAGCACCGCACAGAAGACACCAAGCAAAACTTTTTAGCGCAATGATCCCACAATGGTGGAACGAGCTACCAAACTCTGCACGCTCAGCAGACTCTCTCCCAATATTAAAAAAACTGCTGAAAACAGAACTCTTCCGCATCTTCCAATGCACTTAAATCTCTTTAAGAAAAAATTAAAAATTCCTTTTTGCTCTTTCACGCACTTGCATGTCATAAACTGTGAACACTTTTCTGATAGGACTGCTTTTATGTTTTCTCCTTGACTTAGATTTTTGCTGCCTTGTACCTCACTTGTAAGTCGCTTTGGATAAAAGCTAAATGACTAAATGTAAATGTAAATGTAAATCTCTCAGAAATCACCTCTCAGTTAGTTTAAGTGTGACCACCACCACACACATTAAGTATCACAATCAACTGCAGATGTGCATCAAAATCCACCTTCAATCTAACAAAGATCATCATCCATCACTGAACTTCCCAGACCCAGATTTCAGCAGTAGATTAAGTTTAGCTGATTAAACACCTATAGCTTAAAAACACAGCAGTTTCTCATTTAGTAAGATACATTTAATGTCTCTGGTTTAACAGCAGTAGAAACCTTATTAATTGTGTGTAAATATATGTCTTATAGAAAATACGTTATGCAGTACAATGATGAGTATAGTACAGATGATTCAATCGGAAAAAAGTGGAAGCTAAAGCAATTAAGTCATCAAAAACTAAATGGAATGACTGTATCTGACTGGGAGTTTTTCTTTAAATCCTAAGTCATACCGAAGCTCAAAGGCTCTGTCTGAGTCTCTAGTCCACCCATGGGTGAACAAACTCAGAAAAAAAAGCCAGCTCTCTGCCATGTCCACCACCCAGAGCTCAACATATCCCTGCTCACGCTCTGCAGGTATACACAGAGACAAACACACACAGCATGGGCTTAGTTATAGCAGTATGGGAATTAGGGAGTCTGATATGGCCTCACTGATAAAAATTCTCAGGGACTGTACTCATCTGTGGCTCTTGTAGCTACTGCTGCTGTGGGCTCCAGTTTGTCCCTGATCTTGGTATCTTTGGTCGAAATGTGGATTCCAATAAAGGCTTGTTAAACAACAGATTTTATTTTCTGACTCAAGAGGGCCTCGCATGGCCCAGAGGCGAAAGCTGCTCCTTTGAACATTTAAATCCCCATGCAGCATCTGACTTCCCTTTGTTATTCAGTGGTGGATGTTCCTCCACTGTTTTTTACCCAGTGTGCTGTCGCTGTGGAAAGGCTCCAGTGGAATGAGTAGAGGGAGCTTTTAGCACAGAAAGATTATCTTGTTGAGATCATTAAGCCCCAGTTAATTGAACTGTTATATGAAATCTTTGTAGGAGCACAGGGTGAACATATTTTTTTGATAAAGAATTCATCAGCCACAGCTAGGCAGCCTGATTTAATGAGCTCCTCCCTGGGTTGGAGATGAGAGACATGGAACAAATGGTCTGCTCTCAGCCCGAATGTCTGCTGCCCTCTCCTGCCTACTGCTGTGAACACACATCAAATACCTCACAGCAGTGTGAAGCCCATGCACGGTTTTAGTATCAAATAACATGGTGTTTCTTAGTCCTTGTGCATTTAATTAGAAATAAAATATAGAAACCAATATAATATGATACGATAGAAACAGGCATGGCAACATGTTTGTAAAATTCAATACTGGTATATGAAACAGGCAAAGTGGGCACGCTGTGCACCAAATTCACACTGCACGATGTTTGGGTAAATTTAAAACTGCAGACTTATTACGGAATTTGTATAATAACCAAATACAGAATCTCAATCCAGCACAGAGCTGCTCCGCAAATGATTCTTTTCAGCTACTGGGGGGGGGGTTCTCATGTCAGGGGGACATAGGTAACTAGGGAGTCATTTAGCATTCGAGTTTAAAAATGTGCATTCATGTTTCATCCAAAAATACCACATTTTCTACATGTTTTCCATTTATGGAGCTTCCTGCCAGCGTACTGCCAACTCCACATTTCATCATCAGCCCTTTGCAGTCACTGTAATATTCCCAGCCAGTTCTAGGCCAAACATGCCGGACACTGTCCGATGCAAACCGTGCCAAGTTCGATAGTCTCCAGCAGGTCTCCAGAACAAATGTGTACAGTATATACAGTACTGCCTGCAGAATATACCTTGACAATCAAATGATGCAGGCAGATATGTTTCCATTCCGTTGAGTTGAAATGCTAAATATTTCATACATGAGCGTTTAATCGCACCAATTAAATTCTTTCTCAATGCTTTGGCAGTTCGAGGAGACATACTGGAATAGGTGAGTATGCAATGAATAAATCTACTTGTGGCTGAAGTTTCTGAATTTTAACTATGGACAAGACATACTAATATGTTTTGCTGCAAATTAAGTAAAGGCAGATGATGCATGTTGTGAAAAGTTTTGTCATGTAAAATCCCCCCAAATTTAAAAAAATAAAAACAGAGAAGTAAAAATAAAGTCATATCAATAAGCTGAAGTTAAAGACTGATCGATGTTTTCATTTAAGGAGCTGTTTTGTTAAAACCTGCTACTAAAACCTTAACCTGAAATCTACTCTGATGATAGTGTTAATCGAACTCATTCAAACCCATTTCAGTACAAAAGCCACAACAGCAGCTATACAATTACCCCAGAACAATTTTTACTGACCAGCCTGAATTCTCTAAATTGTTATAGTTTAAACACTCCTTACTTTCCTCTGCTTCATTGTGAAGCACAGCAGCCCTGTAGTTAAATGTGATACCTGAACAAGAAACGTGTGGGACACAGTCAGACACTGGAAGTTTCTCTAATATCTGTTCCATTTAGTCCTTTTATTTGATTGCTTTTATGAGCAGCAGAGATCAAAGGCAGGAGGAGACAAAAGATAAAACGAGATAAAAGACAAGCTGGAGAGAAGACAAACTGTCACCATGTCACCTTCAGTAGTGGCAAATAGGTTCCACAATGCAGCTGAAATGAATGAAAATCTTGCCCTATATGTAATATTAAGTAAGTACAGTCACTTTAAAAGTGCTGTAACCTCTGCACACTTCACTGTGATGGAAATCAAACTTAAAATTGAATAAATCTGACTCTCTTTAAACTTTGCATAGCCGAACAATGCCATTGGTACTGCCACATATTTTTTTAGCTCAGTCAGATGAGCATGACGCTGCCCTTCCAATGGTTTTCACTATAGGGAAGATTTCAACCAGGTGATAATCAGAGCCTGGTGTTTACCAGATGCAGTTCTTCCCAATCAGGTAAATTTTGGCTCATGTGAAAACATAATCCTTGTCCTCATGTTGTCAGAGTCCTTTAAATGTGTCCCCCCCACTGATGAGTGTCACTGAGATTGTTGTAAATGGTCTGCACTTTTCTACCTATTGGTACTCAAAGCGCTTTACACTGCTTCTTATTTACCCATTCACACTCACAATCACACACACATTCATACACTGATGGGGGAGCTGCTATGCAGCTGGCCAACACTCACCGGGAGCAACTAAGTTGGGGTTCAGTGTCTTGCTCAAGGACACTTTGACATGTGACTGGAGGAGCCGGGGATTGATCCAACAACTGTGAGATTGGTGGACAACCGCTCTACCTTCCTGCGCCACAGTTGTCCTTCTGCCAGTTTCTCCTGTTTCTGCAGGAGCTTGTTGTCTAAAGCTTGTTGGGTTCTTGGTCACCTACCAGAAGACCCTTCTTGTCCAGTTTGGCGAGACTAAACCTGCCCTGATGTATTCCTCAGAAATGTTCATCACAGGGGTCTATACAACATGACTTGCTTTATGTCCTTACATGGTAAATGGTCTGCACTTATATAGCGTTTCTCTTCCTATTGCCACTCAAAGTGCTTTACACTGCATCTTATTCACCCATTCGCACACACTCATACACAGATGGAGGAGCTGCTATGCAGACGGCCAACACTTACCGGGAGAAACTAAGCTGGGGTTCAGTGTCTTGCTCAAGGATACTTTGACATGTTACCAGACAAGCCATGGATCTAACCGACAACTGTGAGATTGGTGAATGACCGCTCTACCTTCCTGCACCACTGTCCCCTATACATGCAGTGTAAGTATAGACAGATTTGTATGAGATCCATGATGATGAGAGCCATAATTCACTAACTTCCTAGATTTCTAAAAATCTGTGTGTTTGATATTATAGTTTATTGTGTAAAGATCTTTTTTCCATTACAACTTAAATTTATAAGCCAGTATCATGGGCAATTAAGTGAAAGGAAAACCTCCAGAAGTGACCGTAGCTCTTTCTTTGAATGATAAGTTTACTTGTAAAAGCCAGAACACACCTTGTTTGCCTTGTGGGAAATGCTCATCTGCTTATTTGTTCATACAGTAATGAGCAGAACCTTTAATATCCTGAGAGGAACTCACCTCATGTTTGCCCTCTCCTGGTGTCCCACAGGATGAGTCACACTCAGGTACACAACGACTTGTGCCAGATTCCTCTAGCTGTGTGTATAAAGCATTCACCTCCTTCTGGCTAGTGGTTAATTCTTCTTGTTGCCAACAGGATAGAAATACTTTCCTAATGCTGTGGATGAGGGTGTCACAAAAAATAGCACTCATCTTGTTGACAGTTGTATAATGTCCTCTGTGGCTCAAAGAGACATTTGACAAAAGTCTAATGTTAGTCTAATATTGAAACATATTAAGCAAGTCACACAACAATGACAACAAATTTGAACCATGGCTGTCGTTTCAGTTATAGTTATAATGTAGGTATTAATGTAACTGTTGCGTTTAAAGGAGAGTTTATTACTGTTGGCCTCAAAATTAAAATAGGTCAAGGGACACAAACTTTCAATCTAGCTTATAAAGTGTAAATTATAGTCAATGATCATGTTAAAGGATTTATTCAGCAGTTCAACATCCTCTATTCAAACTCCTTCAGTAATATTCTAACAGGGTCATTATGTTGAGAATAATAAATCATTAATATAATAATATCATGTAATCAGCAAATTATTTCCAGGTAATAGCTTAATAAAAGTAAGGGAACTATTTCGGTAATAGGAGACCAAAATCACATTGGTAGTAGCTCTTCTTTCATGTGTTGTTTTAGTGTTGCTCCTCGAGCACTGAGAACAAGAGATACAGGTGATTAAAATATATTTCTTTGGGGGCAAAATGCAGATAATAAAGGGGCTTACTTGTACCTGGAGACAGCAGGGGATTGAACATAAGGTGCAGCTGGAGGAACAGGTGATTGAGTAGGGAGAGCAGAAACAAGCAAAGCAGAGCAGGGCAAATTCCAAATCAGAAGTCCTCAGACAGTGTCTAGACAGGGAGTTTGAGGTCCAGAGAGCAGGTTGGGTCAGGTCCGAAGGAGTACTGCAGGAAACAGAAACTGAACAGACAACACAGGGTTAAAGCACTGACAAGGTCCAGGTCTAAGAATCCAGTATCCAGATGACAGAGCACAGGGTCAGGTTCAGAAAACTCAGGTTCAGATCCAGTAAGCCAACACAGAGCAGTTAAACAAAGCAATCCAAACAGCGGGAATAATGAAGTCAGTTCTGAGTCAGGCAAGAGAGAAACACAATGCAGATGCACAATCCAAATCAGTCAAGCAGAGTACAGATAACCAGAAAGACTTCAGAAAACAGAAAACAGGTGAAAACAATTAGGAGTGGTGATTAGTGTAAAGTGGCAGAACAGACAAGGCAGGATGTGGAAACGGGAATACAAAATAAAACTCAGGGAGACAGGAAATGGAACAGAAGACCATGACCGTACCCCCCTCACAACGGACGTCTCATGACGGCCCACCAGGTTGCTTGGGGTGGTTGTGATGAAATCAAGAAACCAAATCAGGATCCAGAATGAAAAGAGAGGGAACCCAGGAGCACTCCTCGAGTCCATACCCCTCCTGGTCCAGTGCCACGACATCAGGACTTGAGGAGACGTCGAACCGTATAAGCTGGAGCACCATCGATGATCACTAGGTCACTGTGGACAACTGGCTTAATACGAGAGACGTGGAAGGTCGGGTGTGCTCTAAGTGGGTTGGGAAGTTGCAACTTGACCGCTATGGGGTTGATGACTTTAGAGATGGCAAACGGACTGATGAAACGGAGGGCCAGTTTCCAGCTCTCCAGCCGAAGTGGAAGATCTGCTGAAGAGACCCAGACTTGCTGCCCTATCAGATACCTGGGTGTGGGTGACCGGTGTTTGTGAGCTGCAAACTTGTATCGCTGGACAGTCTGTAACAGGGCTTGACAAGCTTGTCTTCAGTGGGGGGTGACATCGGTGGGTAGGTGCTTGGGCCAGATCTTTAGGGCAGTCTCCACATCCCGATTCAATCTCTCAGAGTGACCATTAGACTGGGGATGGAATCCAGAGGACAGGCTGACTATGACCCCAAGCAACTTATAGAACTACAGGCTAAATCCACTACGGGGTGGTGAATCCAGAGGATGGGGGTAAACCAGTAACAAAATACAGAGAGATGTGAGATCAAGGGCGCTGGTGAACGCGAACTGGTTGAACAAGGGCCGCTGGGGGGCCTGGCCTGAGTGCAAGCAGAAACAAACTCTTTAACATCTTTGTTGAGAGATGGCCACCCGAAACTCTGTTGAACCACAAACTTGGTGCGAATTACTCCAGGCTGACAGAACAAGTTGGAGGAGTGACACCACTGTAAGACCCTGGACACTGGCAATAAACAGTTTTCTGATTGTTATTGTGATTCTGCAAACAAGAAGTCCCTGTGGAGAACATGGTGAGGATGTGATCTGGAGGAGATATGGTTCCACATGAAAGGCGTAAAAAAACCCGGAGACAGGTCTGACATTATCAATGTACACTAAATGAACATGACTTTAATAGTTTTTGCTAACCCCACTTATGTAGTGCTTTTCTGCCTATTGGCACTCAAAGCACTCTACACTGCTTCTAATCAGATGATTAATGGGCTACTGGAACAAATCACTCATGGACTAGACAAGAGAACCTGGAATCTGTGATGCCAAAGTGATCCAAAAAAGCTAGTCCATGCATCTATTAATTCTAGGTTGGACTACTCTGATTCCCTACTTTCAGGATGCCCCATTAACTCCCTAAAAAGCCTACAATTAATCCAAAATGCTGCAGCAAGAGTGCTGACTGGAACTAGCAAGAGAGATCATATTTCACCTTCACTAGCTTCTCTCCAATGGCTTCCCATAAAATCTAGAATATGATCAAAAACTCTGCTTCTTACATATAAAGCTCTAAAGGATCAAGATCCATCATATCTAAAAGACCTTAGTACCATATCATCCCATCAGACCACTTCAATCTCAGAATGCAGGCCTACTTGTGGTTCCCTGAATTTCCAAAGGTAGAATGGGAGGCAGAGCCTTTCGCTATCAAGCTCCTCTCCTGTGGAACCAGCTCCCAGTTCAGATTCAGGAAGCAGACACCCTCTCTGTTTTTAAGTCTAGGCTTAAAACCTTTCTCTTTGATAAAGCTTATAGTTAGTTAGAAGCATGGAAAAATCATTGCAACAGCTTTTTTTCCTCGTGCAATCCAGATTTGCGGTAAGCGTATTGCGTCACTTCCTGTTTCTGCACACTCTTGGGTTTCTACCGAAAGACTGTTTACTGATTAATTGTAGCTGTTATTTTTACTTAAATAAGTGATTTCTTCACACAAGAATTAATACTTAGTCGTAACATACGCTTGTATTGCACAAGCACCTGCTTTTGCAAAACATAACCAGCTAAAGTTTACAAATTCCACATTTCACTTATATTAGCTTCGCTAGCTTAGCAGTTAAACATTAGCAATGGCTTCTCTCTCTCCCTCTGTCTCTCCTTCTCTCACTTGCTCGGTGTGTCTCATGTTCAGTTTTTCCTCTGCCTCCTTTAGTGATAATGGTATATGTAATAAGTGTAAGGTTTTTGCAGCTTTGGAGGCGAGGCTCACGGAATTGGAAGCACGGCTCCGCACCATGGAAAACAACTCCGCTAGTCAGGCCCCGGTAGCTGGTGCGGGCCGACCTAGCGTAGCCCCTGCTAGCTGTCCCCCGGCAGTTCCCGAGCAGCCGGGAAGCCAGTCCGGCTGGGTGACGGTTCGTAAGAGATCTAATGCTAAACAGACGCCCGAGGTTCACCACCAGTCGGTTCATGTTTCTAATCGATTTTCCCCACTCAGCGACACACCCGCTGACTCCAGCGGCCGTAGTCAAATGTCTTCCTGGGGCCAGAGCGGGCGACGTTGAATCATATTTGAAACTCCTGGCTAAGGATAAACGTAAATACAGTAATATTATTATTCACGTGGGAGTTAATGACGCCCGATTACGCAAATCGGAGGTCACTAAAATGAATGTTGAATCGGTGTGTAACTTTGCTAAAACAATGTCGGACTCCGTAATTTTCTCTGGTCCCCTGCCAAATCTGATCAGTGATGACATGTACACCCGCATGTCGTCATTCAACCGCTGGTTGTCTAGGTGGTGTCCAGCAAACGATGTGGGCTACATAGACAATTGGAAACGTTTTTGGGGAAAACCTAGGCTGATTAGGAGAGATGGCATCCATCCTACTTTAGATGGTGCAGCTTTCTTATCCAGAAATATGGCTGGTTTTATTAAACAACCAAAAGTATGACAATCCAGAGTTGAGCCTAGGATGCAGAGATCCAGTCCTACACGCCTCTCTGCAGTGTCCTTACAACCGTCACCCCCCCACAACTCCCACATACCTATAGAGAATGTGTCTGTTCCCCGACCTAAATTACATAAAGTAAATATGACAACAAGAGGAGTTAATCATAATAACCTAATAAAAGTTAAGACTACTCCTCTTACAGAACAAAACCCCAAAACTATTAAATGTGGATTATTAAATATCAGATCTCTCTCTTCTAAATCTCTGTTAGTAAATGACTTAATAAGCGATCATCAATTCGATTTATTTTGTCTCACTGAAACTTGGTTGCAGCAGGAAGAATATGTCCGTTTAAATGAGTCAACCCCCCCAAGTCATATTAATTATCATGTTCCTAGAAGCACAGGCCGAGGTGGAGGAGTTGCAGCAATCTTCCATTGTAGCTTATCAATAAACCCTAGACCTAAACATAGCTATAACTCATTTGAGAGCCTTACTCTTAGCCTTTCACACCCAAACTGGAAAACTCAAAAACCACTATTATTTGTTATCATGTACCGTCCCCCAGTCCCTTATTCAGAGTTTTTGATTGAATTTTCTGATTTTCTATCTGATTTAGTGCTTAGTACAGATAAAGTCATTATAGCAAGTGACTTTAACATTCATGTAGATGCTGACAGTAACTGCTTGAGCACTGCGTTTAATTCATTATTAGGTTCAATTGGTTTTTCCCAAAATGTAAATAAACCCACTCACTGTTTTAGTCACACGTTAGACCTTGTCCTTACGTATGGAATTGAAGCGGATAATTTAACCATATTTCCTCACAACTCTCTTCTGTCTGACCATTTTTTAATAACATTTGAATTTACAATAACGGACTATATAGCAGTTAGGGAAAAATTCCACTATAGCAGATGCTTAAGTGAAAAAGCTGTCAACAAATTTAAAGAAATTATTTCTCCATCATTTGCTTCACCATATGTTAATACAATGGAAAGTAGTCTCCTTAATGTTACTCCTGCACAAGTAGATTATCTTGTTGACAATTCTGCAGCCTCACTACGTACAATACTCGATAGTGTTGCCCCTCTAAAAAAGAAGGCAGTAAATCAGCAGAGGCGATCTCCATGGTATAGTTCACAAACACGCAACTTAAAACAGGAAGTTAGAAAGGAAGTGGCGTTCCAGAAAGTTAGAAGAATCTCATTTAGCCTGGAAAAATAGTTTAAAAACGTACAAAAAAGCTCTCAGTGATGCCAGAACAGCATATTATTCATCATTAATAGAAGAAAACAAGAAAAACCCCCGGTTTCTGTTCAGCACTGTAGCCAGGCTGACTAAGAGCCATAGTTCTGTTGAGCCTACTATTCCCTTAACTTTGAGCAGCAATGACTTCATGACCTTCTTTATGAATAAAATTGTAGCTATTAGAGAAAGTATTCACCAGATCCTCCCCCCAAAAATTACAGATAGATCTTCATATACAGCAGTGCTAGAATCATGGATAAGGCCCCAATCCCTGTTAGACTGCTTTTTACCCATAGATCTCTCTGAGCTAACTTCAATTATTACCTCATCTAAACCAACAACCTGTCTGCTAGACCCTATTCCAACTAAGCTGCTCAAGGAAGCTTTACCCTTAATAGATACGTTCGTATTAGATATCATCAATCTATCTTTAGAAACAGGCTATGTACCACAGGCCTATAAGGTAGCTGTAATTAAACCACTACTTAAAAAACCCTGTCTTGACCCAGGTGTTTTAGCCAATTACAGACCAATATCTAATATCCCCTTTATTTCTAAAATAATTGAAAAAGTAGTCGCAAAACAATTATGTGATCACCTTCATAGGAATAATTTGTATGAAGACTTTCAGTCAGGATTTAGAGTTCATCATAGTACAGAAACAGCACTGGTAAAAGTCACCAACGATCTTCTCATGGCCTCAGATAATGAACTCATCTCTATACTTGTTCTGTTAGATCTTAGTGCTGCATTTGATACCATTGATCATAACATTTTATTACAGAGACTGGAACATGAAATTGGAATTACAGGAACTGCACTAGGTTGGTTTAAATCTTATCTGTCTGATAGATTTCAATTTGTTCATGTTAATGATGAATCCTCCATGCACACAAAGGTTAGCTATGGAGTTCCACAAGGCTCTGTGTTAGGACCAATACTTTTACTTTATATATGTCTCCTTTAGGCAACATTATTAGAAAACACTCCATAAATTTCCACTGTTATGCTGATGATACCCAGCTATATTTATCTATGGAACCAGATGAAAATAATCAGTTAATAAAGCTTCAAGCATGCCTACAAGACATAAAGGCCTGGATGTCCCACAATTTTTTACTTTTAAACTCAGACAAAACTGAAGTCATAGTATTTGGGCCCAAAAATCTCAGAGATATGATGTCCAACCATATTGTTACCCTAGATGGCATAAGTCTGGCCTCCAGTACTACTGCAAGGAACCTTGGAGTTATTTTTGATCAGGATCTGTCCTTTAAGTCACATATAAAACAAATCTCTAGAACAGCCTTCTTCCACCTACGGAACATTGCCAAAATTAGGAGCATACTGTCTCAAAGTGATGCCGAAAAACTGGTCCATGCATTTGTTACTTCTAGGTTGGACTACTGTAATTCCCTACTTTCAGGATGCCCCAGTAACTCCCTAAAGAGCCTGCAATTAATCCAAAATGCTGCAGCAAGAGTGCTGACTGGAACTAGCAAGAGAGATCATATTTCACCTTCACTAGCTTCTCTCCATTGGCTTCCTATTAAATTTAGAATAGAATTTAAAACCCTGCTTCTTACATATAAAGCTCTGAATGGTCAGGCTCCATCATATATAGAAGATCTCATAGCACCATATCATCCCAGTAGACCACTTCGCTCTCAGAATGCAGGCCTACTTGTGGTTCCCAGAATTTCCAAAAGTAGAATGGGAGGTAGAGCCTTTAGCTATCAAGCTCCTCTCTTGTGGAACCAGCTCCCAGTTCAGATTCGGGAAGCAGACACCCTCTCTACTTTTAAGTCTAGGCTTAAAACCTTCCTTTTTAATAAAGCATATACTTAGTTATAGTTATGCTGCCATAGGCTTAGACTGCTGGGGGACCCACCCCCCAATGCACTGAGCTCCTTCCTCCTCTTGACCATCTCTCCTCTCCTTTCACCCCGCAATTGTCACCACTGTATGTCATTAACTCTGTGTGTTCTCTCCCGTAGTTGTCTTTGTCCTCCTCTGTCCCCCTCTCTGTGTCCCTTTCTGCAGGTGTCCCCCGGCTTTGAAGCTGTGTGTCTTCCAGCGTGCAGCTACTGGTCCTACCAATCTTCCCGATGTTTTGTTGTTGCTTTTTGTTGCTCTGTTCTTTTCTCTCTCCCCTTTCCACTCACCCCAACCGGTCGAGGCAGATGGCCGTCCACCCTGAGCCTGGTTCTGCTGGAGGTTTCTTCCGTTAAAGGGAGTTTTTCCTCTCCACTGTTGCCTATGGCTTGCTCCAGGGGGAATTGTTGGGTTCTCTTTATATATCTTTATAATCTTGACTTTATTCTGTAAAGTGCCCTGAGATGACTTTGTTGTGAATTGGCGCTATATAAATAAAGTTGAATTGAATTGAATTGAATAGTTATAGTCATGCTACCATAGGCTTAGACTGCTGGGGGACCCACCCCCTGAGGATCTGAGCTCCTTTCCTCCTCTTGTCCCTCTGTCCTCTCCTCTCACCCCACATTTGTCACCACTGTATGACATTAACTTTGTATCTTCTTTCTCCTATAGTTGTCTTTTTTCTTGTCTTTCTCCCTCTCTTTATCCCTTTGTGTAGATGTTCCCAGCTTTGGAGCTGTGTGTTTTACATTGTGCAGCCACTGGTCCTATCAACCTGCCCAATGTTTTGTTGTTGCTTTTTGTTGCTCTTTTCTTTTCTCTTTCCACTTTCCACTCACCCCAACCGGTCAAGGTATATGGCCGCCCACCCTGAGCCTGGTTCTGAGGTTTCTTCAGTTAAAGGGAGTTTTTCCTCTCCACTGTTGCCTATGGCTTCCTCAAGGGGGGCAATTGTTGGGTTTTCTCTATACATCTTTATAGTCCTGACTTTTATTCTGTAAAGTGCCTTGAGATTAATTTGTTGTGAATTGGCGCTATATAAATAATGTTGAATTGAATCAAATTGAATTGAATACAATGGCCCAATGACAGGAAGGGTCCATTAAACATTTAAAGGAACAATAAACATCCAGGGAAAACAGCTAGGTACACAACACTTGTAGATGAAGACAGTGAAGATGAAGCTCCTCCTACAGCTTAACCAACTACACATCACAAATAAGACGAATGAATACCTGGAAGAACAACTGACTGTGCTACCAACAACAGAAGCTGGACCTCACCAACCACACCTATTCCACTAGTGGGGACAGCAGCTAACCTGAGAAAGAGAGTAATTGATAAACTGGCAGCAGTCAACACTTAAGACCAAATACCAACACTTGGTGGAAAAAAAACATCAAGCAGTATCTAAGCAGTATCTATCATAAATAAACTAAGGCTCACAGTGCTGGTAAGTAATCTGCGGAGATACAGTACCAAAGAGGAAGAGCCAAATATGGTAAATGCCCTGTTCTCCAAAGAACCATCCAAGGTGTACTGGCAGTACACAGCAAAAACACAGTAAGAACAGAGAAACTGACAACAGAAAGCAAACATTAAGGTCACTGTGGCGCAGGAGGTAGAGCGGTCATCCACCAATCTGCCAGTTGTTGGTTTGATCCCTGCTCCTCCAGTCACATGTTAAAGTGTCCTTGAGCAAGACACTGAACCCCAGCTTAGTTGCTCCCAGTGAGTGTTAGCTCCCAGCTGCATAGCATTTGGGGGGTGAACGGGTGAATGAGAAGCAGTGTTAAGTGCTTTGAGTACCAGTAGGAAGAAAAGCGTTATATAAGTGCAGAACATTTACCATTTACCATTACAGGAAGGGCATAATGGAGGAAAAAGAAACACATAACACCAGTGCCCAGTGGCTGAGAGCAGATCAGAGGCATCTCCCAGAATTACCGCAGTAACAGTAGCAATCTAAACAGCAAATCAAAATCATTAAGACATGATCCATACTTACTGGCTAAAAAACCAATAGTAGCATGAACAAAGCAGCACTACTAACTACAGACCAATAACCGGCCTTTCCACAACATGGAAGGTCTTAGTAGGCATTAGAGATGCCTAGCTACAGGTTTATATTAATCAGTACATATTCTCAGAAGGGTATTGGAAACAACACCAGAGGCTCAAAGCACCATTTGCTGAGAGGTCAGCAGATCAAGATCCAGAAAGAATCCCCTAAGTACATTCTTGACTACAGGAAAGCCTTCAATTCAATGCCACACACAAACATAAGTAAGTTTTGTAGACTACTAAACCGTTGACAGAACTTGAGCTAAAAATAACAGGAGCCATAACACAGAAAATATACTATACAGCTGATTTGAGTCTACAGAAAAGGGCTGTGTATAAATTCTCACACTCGCAGGGGTCATAGAGCCCAACGATGCAGCAACAAGTGAATAGGCCTTATATGCAATATGCAATGGAGCAGTTGTCCACCAATCCCACAGTTGTTGGTTCGATTCCCCCACTCCTCTGGTCATGTCAAAGTGTCCTGAACCCCAACTCAGTTGCTCCTGGTGAGTGTAATTGTGAAGCAGTTTAAAGAGCTTTGAGTAAAAACAGGTAGAAAAGGGCTATATACGTGCAGAACATTTACCATTTACTTATATACCTCACAGTAATTAAGTGACTAAGATACAGAACACATTCCTACAGAGAGACAGAGGGGGAGCAGGACTTGTGACTAGCCTCTAAGGTACCCCCATGAGCAAATGTGGTTAGGCTCCCTGCAAGGTAACCCAAATGCATAAGAAGCAAAAATAAATTAAAGTGAAAACTAATCATGCTGGTAAGAGGTGCCCTTTTAAATTTTTATTGCCCCTGCCCTCAGAGAGTCTGAGTCCACCACTGGACCCCTAACAGTGATTTTATACTGTTTCTCTGATCTACAGAAAACACAGAGAAGGATGTTAAACAGTAAACTCTCTGGTAAAAAGTGTTTCACCTAAGAGGATACCTAGCCACCGTGTTTGTTACGCTCCAAAGACACATGCACAATATTTTGGTGTGTGTCTTTGCACTCCACAGGGTATCTGAGTGTATCTGCCCAATTTTAGGGACTAAAAGTCAGAAATGTTCAGCCTCTGTTTCATTCAACCGTTCAGACCTGCAGCTGTGCTTAAAGTCAATATAAACAATCCACCTAAAGTTCCACATTACATTTTCCCAAATGTAATAATTGAGGCCTGAGCATGAAATGATTTCGATCTGCATATAAAAAGGGTTGTGATTGTGAAACGTGATGACACAAGCATCATTATGGCTTCTCTAATGATCACAGGGGGCCTCACTGGGACACAGGGATTTTTCTTTCTTAGGGGACATTTTTTCCTCTCAGCTGTCATCCTCCGCCCTGTTGATGCTCAGCAGTGCCCAAAAACTAAGTGGCTGAATGGCTCTTGTATTTTCACCTTTAGACCCCCTTATTTTTGTCACCCTGCACTCACTCAGATTCTTTGGAAACAGGAGTGTTGCTGCTGGCAGCAGGCAGGACTGCGTGATTCAACTTTTGGGAAGTGAAACGCTTTGGGGAATAGGGAGGAGGCTGCAAAGGTCCAACGAACTTAGAGGGGAGTGACTGAAGGGGGAGTGGGTGGCGTTGGCTTCGGAGGTATAAACAGCAAACCACCGCCACCGGTTCGGATCGCAAGGGGGGAAACGCGTCCTAATTTTGGGGTGCAGTTCGGCTGGTTAGTGTTTTCCCGCTACTTGCAGAACTTTCCTTCAGGACTATCTTCTGCAGACATGGCACCTGTCCTCCAAATATGCGCCGTCATGGTCGCATCTGCGCTACTTCACGCTGCGATATCGGCCCATCTCAATGAGACGTAAGTAAAAAGTTTTTGATGTAACTGCTGCGTTTGGGTTTGTGCGTCACGCCGTCAGACGCCAAATGCACGCTTTCGCTTGCACACGGTTAAATTATTTCTTTAAAAAAAAAGTTGTACAGTATGTGAATTTGTGGTGTGTTGTAGTACACAAACACCCACATCCAGCATTGTCCCACTGGGGAGAGCCAGAAAGTTTAGTGGTTGGCCTGAGGATAGTATTATGCAATCAGCAGACAACCAGTCTGTGTGTGTGTTTGTGTGTACATGCATGCACCTCCATCTGTTACCATTTAACACCATCTGATTACCAATCAGCTTATATCTGCTAAGATTATCTGGAAGACTGAAACGATTCCAGATGATGAATAAGCTTTGTTTAGTCAATCTGCTCAATCATCCAAAGTGGTTACCACATATTGGAAATGACAAAGTGCTCCTCCTGATGCAGTTTTAGACTAGTTTCTTATCAAAGTATTGATTGTGTATGCACACAGAAACTTCAGTCCCCGGGTATTGATTTCAAACTCTGTTTTTTTTGCAATCCTTTGTGTTATTTGAACTGCGCTCACCATGACTCAAATGCCTTTCATAGTTTAGTGTCTGTGTCAAATGTCTTTTCATCATCACGCAACCATCTCCAGCTAACAAGTCATCAATATTCTCAGCAACACCACCCAAAACTCAATTAAATGTGTCCTTTATTTCTCATTGGCAGCCACAGGCCTCTGTGTGCCAGCCAGCCTGAAACGAGTCATTGAATAACGTGGTTGTTTAGGATGTCCTTCAGTGCACGAAGCAACGTTGGTTTAAGTGACCCCACATTCCAATTACTGATTTGCATGTGTTTTACAGTGGTGGAAAAAGTACTCTGAATATTACTGCATTTTTTTTTAATAAAAAAAATACCTGTGTTTCAACTGATTTTTGACAAATCTATTTGAGTAATGTTTAATGTTGTATTAGATATGGGGTCAGCTTGAAAAAAATTGAACGCGGGGCCATGATCAACAAAGTGCCACCACACACAATGCATCATAGTTTGTCCTTATGCTGACCCCTGTCCACCACAACACTAAAACCAGCAGGTTGTTTGAATTTGCCTATTTATCACGGAGAGGGCATTCTTTAGTTTCAGTTACTGTTGAGCCATAGGAATGGCAAATTCGTAAAATGGACATGTGGACAATAGTTGGCATATCTTAGGAATTGTTGTTTTATGATATTGGCGCTTGTTTTTTCCTTTGTATTTCTGCACAAGGTGAAGAAAATGTAGTGAAAAGAGACCACAAAACAATGCAGGTTTGGAAAAGATTTCTGAAGCAGGATAAACAGCAGAGTGCAAACCGTTTTTACAGAGTATCACATGAAACAAACATTTCTTACCATATTAAAGATAATGTTTGCAAAGAAGCAAGTGCATAGCAGCTTCATGTTTAATAGACAAGATGCCGGTTTCTGCCAGACATGGTGTTTTAAAAGCTGTAGAAATGGATAACTCTGATTCAACAAAATCAAAGGATAGAAATGGCAGTGGCTTTCAGCTTGTCCCTTCAGGGGTTGCCACAGTGGTACATGTTCCACACATCGATTTGGCATGAGTTTTTACAATGGATGCCCTGGCTCAGGAGTGGCACCAAGTTTGCCCTTCGTGGCTGGGCAAGGCCACATCCTGATGCCACCATGACTTGCATGCACAGTCATTTATTGCATTTTGGTACAGAGAGGAACAATTGTAGTTTCAGAAATGGATCATTTAGAACCATAACAAAATGTTTGCCATACAGTATGTGTAATTCAAGCTGAATGTACATCTTGGAGTTCAAATTAAAATCTCTCCATTGATATTAAATGGATATATTGATAAACCTGAGCTGCGCAACTAACCTTCTATGGAGCAGTTCACCTTCAGAGAATCAGATCAAACCTGCCAAGTAAACAGCCAAACTTGACCGTTGAGCTCATTGGAAAAATTGATTCATCATTCCTTACACCATCACGACACAATGCGTTGTACTTATAGCCTCAGTCTTTTTAATAGCTCTTAGTTTTCTTGTTATATCTTTTTAAGTTCAGTAAAGTTGAACTCACTTTGTCTTGTCATGTGCTTCATCTACCTGCAGTATTTTCTTAGTGACTGTGAGCTCCCGCGTGACAGGAGGCAAACAGGAGACCCTGTGTGCCCAGATCCACGGCCCCACGGAGCCAGTCTCTCTGACTGTCTCCCTCGACGTGAACTCCGGCAAGACAGTTATCCTGGAGGAGGCCGTCAACCAGGACTTTTACCGCTGCTTAATCTTCCAGGTCTGAGTACATGCAGTATAAATTAATACTTTTTGTGTTACAGTATTTGCTTCTTCTTTCCCACTGTCAGCAACAGAGCTGAACTCAGTTTGTAATGTGATGTAGTATTTAAAAGTATCCTAGGTGCAGTGCATTCCTTTCCTTGTCCTATTAGCCTCCATTAAACTAATGGCACAATCCCTGCTGTCATTATGTACCTAATTATCCTACCGGGGGCCATGACTAAGGCTGTCAACACCCCTGGTGCTCTGTAAATGGCTGCTCTGGTTTCTGTCACACCTGTGCTCATTGTTACGCAACTTGCAGCCCTTGCTTAATATTAAAGTGAAATGGGCCCCCGACCCCAATCAGCCACTGTGACACCAGGGCTTAGTTTCACTTCATTCCCCAATCTTGGTCCCTGCTGCAGGACTGGTCTGGAATTTTTCTATCAGCAACTAAACAAAGGCTGCTTTATGCCCAAGGCGACTTATGTATCTGCTTTCCTTCTGAAAACACCTTCTGCCCCTTTCTCCTAACACACACTTACTAAACACCACCCTAACAAATTTTTAGAAAAGTTCCAGTTTCTGTTATGTAATGGCAGCAAGTGGAACATATGTTATACAATATGTTATACAAGCGTGACCCATAAGAGACCTATAATGACTCAGAATGAGGACATAATGTCAGTTTTAGTCTCTCTGGAATTGTTTTGTGTTTTAGTAATTTCTTATCAGACAAATGTTAACACATCACATGGACATAAAAAACAATTCCTTCTAGACCAGTACAGCTCACAATGTTTCCCAGTTAACAAACTCTAAACAAACAAGCTTTAGGATTTGGCTTTTTATTTAGGCAACTTCACCAATTTTTCAACTTGCTTTATATGGCTTAAGTTTAAGGTGTAAATGTTCATTAGTTCCTTTTAAACTTCCCTATATTAAAATATTTCTCTGCTTCTAGCTGAAAAACTCCAGATGACATCAGTTTCTCAAAATTAGGAGTTCAGATTATATCATCTGGGGGAGCTCTGGAAAAGCAGGTTGACTATGATTACCAACGCCATAGTATGAGCAACAAGATGACATAATCTAAATTGAGGGTTCCTCCAAGTGATGTCATCTGGAGGCATTTTTCAGCTAGAAGCAGAGAGAGATTTTAATATAGGGATGGACAATGGACGTTTAAGGGCATTTATGTACATGTACTCCCAAAACTAGAACCAAAAAAAAGCAAGTGCAAAATCAGTGAAGGTGTCCTTTAACTGTGTCCTTTTAATTATGGTTCTACATGAAACAAAATTGAAAGTGCTTCCTTCCTGAGCCCTGCCTGACTAATGGTTTCTGGTATTGCAGCCTCCTACAGTGCTCAGCAGAACTGTGGCAACCATTATTGTCACTGTTCGGGGTGAGAGAGACTCGATGAACAAGAAGACCAAAATTGTCATTGAGCCTCCTGCTTTCATCCATATCATCCACACCGATAAACCCATCTACAAACCTGGACAGACTGGTAGGTAGCTCCAAACATATTCCACCAGTAAGATGTTAGAGGATCCTGCTGTGAAGTAAATGGAATAGATACTCTGCTGCAGTTATACTGTGAATCTTCCCCACACACTGCACTACTTACAATTCAGCTGCACTTGCACAATTTTGGACTACTTATAATATCTGCATAATGCTGAACCACCACTTTAAAAAAAAAAAAAGGAATTATGTAAATATTCAGGTTCAGAAGAATAGTGATTCCTTAAGAGTTATTGGCAGAGGTGGTTCGGAATCCACATAATTTTCATTAAAAAGCATTTCAAAGTGTCTTATGTTTACTGAGCAATCAGTATAATCTTAAATTAAAGGACTTCAATTATTACGATTGGTATTTCCTAAAGAGTTACATATCGCTGGGCATCTATCAAACCAAGTTTAAAATTGGTCAAAATGGGCGCCAGGAAACAGTCTTTGTTTTAATTCTTTATAAGTTAAGTATCACAATACAGGGGTCATATTGCAACAGTCATTTAAAAATATAATATTTCATATTAAGTTAAAAGTTTACTGTTTTTTTGTGATCAGAGAAACAGAATATCAGAATCTGTCCATTTATAAGGGATTTAAACCTCCCAAAATGAACTGCTGTCTGCAACATTTTGCACTTTAAACTGGTAATTGAGTTAATTTTTTGGTGATACTGCATCGATTCCCCAAAACATAAAATCACAATACTCAAGTGTATTGCTATTTTTTTTCACACCATTTTTCACACCGTTCCTTTATTGGGTTTCAGTATAAATAGAAGGGGTTTGAGAGATACAAGTCAGAAGACCCCAACATCCATGTGTTCTTCTCAATGCCGGCAGGTATTAAACGGAGATGGTTCATCACGCTGAGTTCTGTCTACAATTCTTCCAAGATCTAAAAACACTTAACTAAGGAAGAGGGTAAATTTCTATCACAAGACTAAAACCAGAGTCCTGATAATCCTGATGACATCATCAAACTAATTCCTTGTGAGGAGCGAAGTCATTTCTATGTAAAATTAAAATGCAGATAACTTTTTCTACATGAAAATTGACATAGTTAGCTCTACGCTACCTTGTAAAACTAGTTAAATTTGTTTACATTTGCAGGATTGTAAGTCTGAGTAAAATAAATAATGTCACGGTGATGTCATTAGGGTGTCTATGCTTGGTCCTAGACATAACAGATTTTAAACGGGAAGCCTACAGTACAGATTGTGGACATAGTTTCAAGGATATAGACATGATGAACCTGGTTATTGAGTTGCATCATGGGAAATGTTGTTTTGGAACAAGCCCCAACTGGCCTTCGGTGCATCAGTTTTTAAATGACAAATTTTGTGGAAGTCACTAAAGTGTCTCAACACATTGTTTCTAATGAACAAAACTCAATTGTTGAAAACCTCTTGGAAAAAAGTTTTTCTGCATCGTTGTACTTACTATAATGGAATATTAGGGCCTTTAAAAAAAAAGCATAGCATTTTTGTCAAAATGGAAACGTTGAAATTTAACCTTGAACCTTCAAAAATGAAGTAGTAATAAGGAAATTACGTCTCTTTAAGCACATAAAGACAGTTTGCAGTCTTAAGTAAAATTTCAATAATTTCAAATGCGGCAAAACTTTTGTTAGAATTCTTTTCCGAAGTATGACTTCAGTCTTGAAATATTATTCAGAATTTCCACTTTACATTTGGTTGTGTTGTGTTTTTTTTTGTTATTTATGTGGCCCTTACATTACACTGTATACTATTACCAAAAACTATGTACCCTTTGTTTTTGTGTGTCAAATACAAATGCAGAAAGAGGCTTGTTTTTTTTTTTGTTTTTTTTTTAAACTTCCCCCTTGGCTTGGCCAGAAAATTATTAATTTTCTGACATGTAAAGAAATTAATCATAGGCTAATAGTTTTTCTCTTTTCTTTCAAGTCCAGTTCCGAATCGTCTCTATGGATGACAGTTTCATTCCTGTAAATCAGGAGGTACGTTTCCTTTATCATCTAAACCAAACCATGTTATAACGTGTGTGTGTGTGTGTGTGTGTGTGTGTGTGTGATGGTGAACTCTGTGGTGTGGTGCGCTTCTACTAAGCAGTTGGTAAATCTCAAGCACAAGTCTATTTCGGTTCAGGAGAGTGGGAGGTGAAAGGAGGGCTGTTTGTTGATTTTGAAGACAGCGTGGGTGTGAAGCGCTGTGTGGAGTAGTGTGATAAACAGGCTGTCAGAGTTCATTTGGCACACACTGCTTTTGACCCAAACATCTGAATCAATATGGGCTCAAGGCCTTTTCCATTTGTGAAAAGAACCTGAAAACATGACTGTGTGCAGTGAACGTGAAATCCACTCGAATACATCACACGATTGAAGGCAGCTTGCTAGAAAGCGGTAAATTTCATCAGTTATAAAGACAGCTTCGAATGTGATAACTCAAATCTAAACCTTCTTCCACACTTTGGCTGTGTTACTTATAATAGAGCTGCACCTTGTTCAGCCTGTCATCCAAGCTATGATTTTTAAGTTATTTAAACCAAAATGTATTATTTTTGTATTGTTTTTAAGAAAATCAAAATTTTTTGTAAACTAGTTCTAGCTAAAAATCACTAATAGTCTACACTTGTACAGTCTGTCCTCTAACATCAGCTTTACAGATGTATTTTACCTGCACTTTGTGTATCCTGTGCAAATTAGTAGTTAACTAAAGAGCTTTAACATGAATATTTTGTGTCTTTCCTTTTCAGTACAAAGTGATAGAGCTCCAGGTAAGAAATGGTTTGCATTGGAAATTGACTGAGATACAGTTGACACCAACTGGTGACTTTTTATAAAAAACAATTTTGACATATTTAGCCTTTGATTAGGGTTAGAATTCAGGGGCTGCAATCAAACCAGGAATGTTGTAGGAATGCTAGCGCTTCTGTAATGCAAAAACTGTCTGAGTGAAACATTAAATAGTGAGCATGCAGAGAAATATTTCTTGAAGCCATTCAGAGACTTATTGGTCACTTAACAAAGTGCCCTATGAATGAGTCCTTAGCAGTTAGCGTGCTTTCACCTGTGGTTCCCTTGTCCCGGGCTGGGGAAATAACGTTTTGGTTAAATACCTTGTAATCAGTAAATACCCAACTTGCACTTTTTGACAGAAACCAAGAGATGACAATTAATACAGAAGTTTCTAACTTTCATTTCTGCCAAAAGGATGTGAAACGATAACATCACAATGCACATCATCAGTGATATAAAGCACCTTTCTCTACTGTATGTAGGATCCCAGTTTCAACCGCATTGCCCAGTGGTTGGATAAGTCCACTGGTAGTGGCATCCTTGATTTTTTCCACACAATAATTCCTGAGGCAGCACAGGGATTGTATAGAATCACTGCAACAACAGAAAAAGGAGAGCAAATCTCCCATAGCTTTGACATCAAAGAGTACGGTCAGTTGTAAGACATCATTACATTTAGCAAAATCATAAGCTTGAAGTGTGAAAAGTTTCAATTGTAAGATTTTGGTTTATCTTTCCTTTTGCTTTAGTTTTGCCGAAATATGAGGTAAAGGTTCACCTGCCCAGAGTGATCACTATCCTGGACAAAGAGGCTACAGTAAAGATTTGTGGAAAGTGAGTGGTAACTTTGGCACAAGAGGATCATTAACATGTGGCAGTGTACAAACCAATTCTCAATTTTTATTTTTATTTATTTATTGCCAGTGCTGATTGTTGGCAGAAGGTTGTTTGAGCTGTTACTCCTTAACATTAATTCTAACACCTCTGTATCTTTATGCTCTTCTTTGCAGATACACATATGGAAAACCAGTTGCTGGTTCATTAAAGGCAGTGTTGTGTAGAAAACTCCTCAGATTTTACTGGTATGCAACACCTCAAGACACGGACATCTGCAAGACTTACAAACTGACTGTGAGTCTTTTTATATATATTTTTAAGATTATATTGTTTTTAATGTTATTTTTAATTAACCCTTATAATCATCTTGTAGACTGATAAAAGTGGATGTGCTACACAAATCGTGAACTTGGCAGAGTTTTTCCACATCAAGGGCATGTACCATGACAGTTTAGAAGTGAATGCTGAAATAGAGGAGTTTGGCACAGGTACGTTAACCAAATCTCCGACATTGTTTATTGAGTGGCTAAGCATACTTCCTAATGAGCTGTAATTTGTTTCCTACCATCCAGGGGTCATTCTTCAAGGTAGTGGGCAAGTCAGCTTCACTAGTACCATTAGAACGGTCACCTTTGAGGATACACCTGAAACATACAAGCCTGGCATCCCGTTTGAAGGAAAGGTAACTTCTGGGAGCTATAGCCTGCTGTGACTACATCACGATGATGTGGGTTTTTTTCTTTTAATTGGATGAAGCTTGGTGCAGACAATGACCCCTTACTATACATTTATTGACCTTGACCACATCTACAAAAAGGTAACCAGAAATTCAATAAGTTCCCATGAAAGACCCCAGAGGTTTAATTACTTAAATGGCCATCCTACGTTTAAATTGTAATTGTACATGTGAACTATCAATATGTGGTTGACTTCTAAGAGCCCTGATCACATTCATAGCCAAGACAGGACCCCTACAAAATGGAATCTAATACAACCTAGGTCTTTGGTAACAAGTATTCACCCCCTTAGTTACTACTGTGGGCGACTGTGGCGCAGGAAGGTAGAGTGGTTGTCCACCAATCTCACAGTTTTGGAGTGGGCTAGTCAAAGATTTTTAGCCCACTGCTAATAGTGGTGAGTGGCAGAATTTTTGGTATAGTGGGAAATGATGATTATTATTCATCTCTAATCTGTCTTGTTGCAGGTCAAAGTGACTGGTCCAAACAGCGAGGCTGTTGCCAACGAGGCAGTTTACCTGTTTGCCGATAACTCACAAGATGTGGTGGTCACTACAGACACAAAAGGCATGGCTTCATTTTCTCTGGACACCTCCCTATGGAAGGACCATCTGACTCTGAAGGCCAGTTTCTGCTCCTGTGGTTATTTTTGTTTTCTGTACCTTATTTGTTTTCTATACCTGTTAATTTCAGTGGAGTTAGTTAAGTTGCAGTAACAGCCAGTTCACTAATAATAACAGGTAATAATCCTTTTGGACATCTACCATCTTAAAGCCTGATTAAAGAAACATTTATTATATCTATCATGTTAAAAGTGCTCCACACAGGTCTACATTCTATTTAGGGGCCTGGTTTAAAGTTTGCTCATGGTTTGGCTTTGGGAGCTCTGTGTGAAATTGAGGTTTGACTTGTCACTGTTTTGTCAACAGGCGAGTTCTAAAAATACGACCGTTGATGAACTATATGGGCCTAATATCCGTAGACCAGAGTACAGGAGCGCCTATTTCCAAGTCTCAGCCTTTTACTCCAAGAGCAGTAGTTTCCTGAAGCTCATGCATGTCAGTGAAATGATCTCCTGTGACAAAGATGCAACTGTGCGTGCTTGGTACATCATCCAGGGGAAGGAGCTAAAAGAGGGACAGGAAGTCCTGGACTTCTCTTATCTGGTTTGTGTCATAAGTATTTTAACACATTTGGTATCATACAGGGGACCTCATGTAAAAATCACACATTAATATCTTTTGTGTGCCCGTCTTTTCTTTTTTGTAGGTGATGTCCAGAGGAAGAATTGTGCAGCACGGCCAACTCCCAGTGGCTGTTAAAGCAGATACTGGTACAAAGTAATGTTTTAGGAACCCCTACATTACGGAAGCCCATTAAAACGACAAACTATAAAATCTCAGCTGCTGTGCAGCTGAGTATTCTTTCTGTATCCAAAGCCTCTCTATCTCTTATCTCTTATAGCCCTAAAATAGATCCTAGTGTATTTATTGTAATATCATTAGGACAAAAACCTGAAGGGCTGGAAAGAGTGTGGCAGAGCAGGGAGGGGAAGGGAAGTGCAGAGTGGAGTGGACTAATTTTGAGTCTTAATCTGGTTTTGGCTTGGTTTTTTTTTTTTTTTTCTTTTTTTTTCTTCTTGATCAAGTTCATATATATCATGAATGGACTTAAGGCCATTGTTTGGGGGACTGGGGTTGGTTGGGAGGAATGTTTCCTGTGTTTCATTGTGGTATGAATCAGCATGGTAATCGAAAAGTTCAAGCAGGTTTACATCATTAGGTCCTCTCAACAGCAGCAGGCTGGGCACTACCAAGTTGAGGGAGGATTGGTAGTATCCACCCAAATGCATAAAATTATTATATTATTAGTGATGTAGGTCCACCCTACAGTGAGCCAGAGTGGTGTGAATATGGTTTGGTTCTTACGCTTTCTCCTGTGCCACTTTTTTGGCCCAGATAAAAACAACAAACTTTGTTGGCTTAAAGTTCACCTAACACGATAAGGAGTAAAGAATGTTATTTAAAGCTAAAATATTAGAAATAAAAGAATATGATTTTACACGGAATTGTGACAATCTTTTACGTGAAAGACTTCTTTGTCTGTTTCATTCCTCAGTCAACAAAGGAGAGTTGTCAATTCCTCTCCACCAGGTGACAGACCTTGCACCCTTTGCCCAGGTGGTCATTTACACTGTGATGCCCACTGGAGAGGCTGTGGCTGACAGCCAGGACTTCCCTATTCAACGCTGCCTCAACAACAAGGTATCTCCAGAGAGAGATATTGTCTCTCTCTCTCTCTTTTCTATATATATAGATAGATAGAGAGAGAGAGAGAGAGAGAGAGAGAGATAAAAATAAAGAAAAATGTCCAATGATTCTCCAGCTTGCTGTCTCCTGTGCAGGTGTTTCTGAAGTTCTCGTCTCTTCAGAAACTTCCAGCAGAGAAGACCAGTTTGAGTCTCCAGGCTCACCCAGGCTCCCTGTGCTCTGTCAGGGCCATTGACCAGAGCATCCTCCTGCTGAAGCCAGAGCAGGAAGTCACTGTTGATTTTGTACGGCACCAGTCCTCAGTTATTTTGAAGCATGTTAATCTGCATGTGTCATCATCTTAACACTATGTTCAGGCTTCAACCTCAGATAGAAAAAGTGGAAGTAGTTGTTCTTTATGTACAAAATATAGTTAGTGATAATTAATACATATTATTTTGACCATTTCATCATTTGGCTTGTGTACATGGGTGTTTTGTGCAGGTGTACAACCAGCTGCCATTACAGAAGCTGTCAGGATACACTTCTGATGTTGAAGACTTTGAGCCATATCCTTGCAGGCCTGTCAGAGAGACAGAGGCTGTGCTGGCAGAAGAAGCAACAGAAGAGCCAGAACAGATTGCCAATGTGACTTCAGCTGGTCGAGCTGCTCGCTCACTTTACTTTGTACCACCCGAACAGAAGAATGATGTCTACAGCATATTTAAAGTAGAAAACTGGTCATTTTGAGTAGCTGTTAGAAAAATTACTAGTTAAAATATATCTATATTGTATATCTGCATCTGCCTTTATTACTGCCTCTGTTTCTTTTCTCTTCCCATTCTATTTCTACCTGTCAATCCTCCGTCTTATCTTATTACATTCAGTAAATCTCTATTCCATATTTTTCTACATCTATTTTTCAACTTTTCTAAAAAGTTGTCACTTGAGTATTGATAAAGCATAAAGCATTGTGTCATGTTTCATTCTGTGTTCAACAGTACAGATCAAATCCTGAATAACACATGACTTTACAATATTTGGTTGGTTTCTTCTGTCTCCTTCCAGGATATTGGGATAAAAATTGTGACCAACTCAGATGTGAAAAAACCATACAACTGCGAACACTTCATGTTTCACCCATTGATAGGTTTTGGTATGTCTTAGACATTTGTTGACTTCACTGTCCATTGACACTCACCCCAGAATAAGAAACAGCCTTTATACTGTTAACCTCATTTAGTAGAATTTCCAGAGTATGCTGCAAGTCTCCCAGACCGTCCTGTTGGTGATCGAGATGGAAAGACCAAGAAGACTATTAGAACATACTTCCCTGAGACCTGGATCTGGGAGCTGGTTTCTGTTGGGTAAGTTTGTGTAATTAAATCTGTTTTATTCATGTGTTCATAGATGAACTAGACTCTCCTGTTCCCATGGCCTTCAACATGATGCCACAGAGTTCAGGTGTGCTGAAAGGTAAAGAGGACGAGAAGAAGGAGACCATCAGAACATTCTTCCCTGAGACCTGGATCTGGGACCTAGTTACAGTGGGGTAATAATAATATTGTATCCTAAAAAAGATCAGATCTTTATATGATGTTCTTATGCATAGAGTAACCAAAAAGTTTGCTCAATGTGGTTCTGCCACAGTGAGCAAACTGTTCACGTAGGGCTTTGTTCATGTAGGGCCCCTTAACCTCCAAATCTAGAACCCTGAACCTGGGATTCAGCTTGATCATGCTCTGACTTAATGAGCCATGTCTACTACACAGTCCCTCCAGGAATGTTGGAAAACCGTAATTTCAACCAATCCAACGTTGCAACCAAAGAAACGTTGCAAAATGTGGCAATTGCGCCAAAACAAAAACAAAAGTTCTACAAAATTCTGGAGGGTTTGACTAGTACAGTCCTCTTTTTGAAATTATTTTGAACACTGTAAAATGTAAGTAAATAAAGAAAGCAATGATGTGCAGATAATTTAAAAGCAACATTTAATTGGAAATAGTATCAGGAAAAATGTGTGTGGGTTTTTTTTTTTTTTTGTGGTCAACAACTCAGGGCTTCCTTTGTCATTTTTATCATCTCACAACTCACCTGATGTTTACAGTAGGTGAAAGGTCTGGGCTGCAGGCAGGCCAGTTTAGCACCAAGGCACTTTACTGCTGAGCTGTGCTGTTATAATGCCAGCAGAATATGGTTTGACATTGTGTTGTTGAAATAAGCAGCACGTCTGAAAAACACATCATTTAAAACCTGTACATATGGTGTAACAACAATGGAGCCTTTACAGATGTGCACTTTGCCATTGTTGTGTGCAGTAATGAACTCCCACAGCATCACAGATGCTGGATTTTGAACCATGGCCTGATCGTTCAGATGGGCCCTCTCCTCTTTAGCACAGAGGAAACAGCATCCATGCTTTCCAAAAGAATTTCAAATTTTAACTTTGCTTCAGTCCCTTAAAATTGGCTCTGTAAAAGTGTATCTGGATCTTGTTTATATATGGTTGTTTTCTTTGGTAGAGTTTTAACTTACATCTGTGGATGCAGCAACAAACTCTTTACTGACAGTGGTTTGCAGAGCTGTTCTGAGACCTATCCTTGTTGCCTGTCCCAACTTAATTGAAACATAAAAATTGAGGCATAAAAATCTATTAATTTTTTTCAGGTTTTAAAGGGTTTGGTAACCATTACATTCTCTTTAATTACACTTTACAGTGCCTCACCTGCTTTGGAAACAAAGTTTCACATATTGATCAGGAATAGACACATTACAATTATATTTAGTAATTGGCCTCTACAGGTTGGTGCTTCCCATTTGTTCACTGTCTGAAGCCAAAAACATGAGTAAGTTGATCAAACATTAAATCCACTGTCACAGGACATTTTTCCGCTGTCATTTATTTTACATACATTACACAACTTTAAGGGGAATACCATGTTATTTGAACGTTTTAATTTGACTCTTGCTTATGATTGTACAGAGACAGTGGGTCAGTGGTAATGGAGAAGACTGTCCCTGACACCATCACGAAGTGGGCAGCTGGAGCTTTCTGCGTTTCCTCTATGGGCTTTGGCGTGTCGCCTAACACTGGACTGACTGCCTTCCAGCCTTTCTTCGTCAGTCTCACCTTGCCCTACTCTGTGATCCGAGGGGAGGTCTTTACACTCAAAGCCACTGTCTTCAACTATCTCTCCAAATGCATTATGGTATGTTTTTGTATCTATCTATCTCGATCTCTATCTCTATCTATCTGCACTGTATTATGAAATAGTCTGTGGAATTAATTTGATTTGTCAGATCGTCTAGATGAGATACCATTTTATATATACCTGGTCACAAAAGCACCACATATTTGAAATGTTTTTATATTTGAGGCTGAGGAGGCTTTGTTTTCTGTCCCCCAGGTGAATGTAACACTGGCTGAATCAGAGCAGTACACATTCAGAAACTGTGATGGCTGCCAGTACAGCGTGTGTCTGTGTGGAGAGGAGAGCACGACTTTCTCCTGGATTGTTTCTCCAACTACTCTTGGTACTTTCTAGACAACTGACAAGTCATATTGACAATGTAATAATGAAATCAACCGATATGGATATAAAAAGAGAATCTTCTTTGGCAAAAATTAAAGCAGACACAAAAATCAATTAAGATGAGCCAATTAATTGATTAGTCAACTGCTGATCAGAAAAACCTCTTTCTTCCTAGATGTAAAAACCAGCATTTTAAAAATATGAATTTGTGACATTGTGATTGATGAGGACCCCAGTAATGGGCGGTTACCTGAAGGATATAAAAGCATACATTTGCAAATCTTAGAACACCATATTGTGCCTGGAAAATGTTGATTAATCAACACACACAACCCAGGATTAGTCACTAAATCACTGAGGACAAAAATATAAAGAAAGGTAGTGCTCCTCTAAAATTGTTTATTAGGGTTAGTAGGAATATATACCTACTATTATATTACTGCTGGCCCTATAAAATGAGCAGGAGTAAAGTAAAACACACATACACATAAATTGTTTGGGATTCCTAATTCCCTTTCAGAGGATTTTTACTCTACTATTTTTTTCTTTTCTTTTTTTTTTTTTTTGAGAATTTTGATGTTTGTCAAATCATGGCTCAATCTGCATCAGTTTTAACACTGAACACTGTGTTAAACAGTGTCATCTCATCCAGTCACAGCTCAGGTTCTCCCGCCTCCTCATTACCATAGACAAATGTTGCTGTTGACTGGTCAACAATAAAATGCAATGATCTTGTCAGTGAAATGTAATACTGATGTTTGTTGGGTCCAACTTTAAGCTACAAAGATAAGACAGAAGAAACTCATTCCTCCATATTAAGAGCCCTGACGGCTGTTGTTTGCACTGCTGGGAGAAAAGAATGGTGCCTGTTAGCTGATAGCTGAGGATTTCTATCAGCCTCCATCAGCAGAGAGGGAGATGAGGCTGTGATGAATGTCAAACTGAACTCCACTGACGCCCCCTTAGCGGAATGCTGACAATCACTTGTACTAACAAGTCAGGTAGTATCTCTGACGAAACACTCAGAAACCTCTCCCTTGGGGGATGATCTGTACTTGTCCTCTGTGTGAAGGATTGTGGGCTGTGAAGGAAAGAAAGGAGGAGGCGGGAGATTGAGCTGTATGGAGGAGAGGCAGTTTAATAAGGCAACAAATGGGGATTAATGAGGGCAGATAAGATGGCTAACGGGGGAGGAAGGAAAACACTGAGAGGAGGCAATGAAGGATTGGGGAGGATAATGAGTCGGGTTGTTTTGCCTCTGTATGCAGAAAGTGACAGACGAACAGAGTGTTAATCGATACAGCCCTGCTTTCACAATAAAAGTATGTATTTGTGTGCACACAGGTGAGGTAAACCTGAAGGTCAGCGCTGAGGCCCTGAAGACTGATATTCTGTGTGGCAATGAGGTGGCCACCGTCCCCGACACAGGCCGAATCGACACGGTTATCCGCACCCTGCTAGTGCAGGTCAGGGAGTGTCAAAGTGATACACAAAGCAGCAGATGGGGACAACATTGTTTGTGTGGTTTATTGCTACCTGGGGGGGTAACAATAAACCACACAAACAATGTTGTCTGAAATAAAGTTGTCTGAAATAACTTGAGAAAAGTAATACGAGAAAAATAATCTGATGGGGCTTTAGATTTCTGATTTAACAGAATATTTTTTAAAATGTAATAATTAAATTTAAATAATTTGATTTGTAAGAAAAAAATTATAAATGGCTTAAAATATTACTACAATTAAGTTGTTTCTTGTAATTAGCGTAACATTTGCTTTTTTAAAATTGGAATAAAGTAGTCTGTGAAATATTCTGTTGGTTTAAAAAAATATTTTCCTTTTAATAAATTAAATTTTATTAATAAATGTTTTTAGGTTTCAGAAGAATTGTATGATATTTTATTTTTAGGGAACAGTATGAAAATGACGACTTTTTTTTCTTTTTTCTTTTGGTCAAACAATCTCCTCCAATAATATGATCTTTTCAATAAAAACATAATGATAGGTCTGCAATTACCAGATTACTGATACTAATGATTACTAATTTAGAAAATATCTTGTGTTTTTGTTTTTTTTCTCTTTACAAATTTTTATTTACTTTTGTCACCAATTCATAAGACACAGATCATCTTTTTGGCGTGTGTTTACTTTGATGCCAGTGAAGAGCAAAATATATTAGAACCTGATCTAAAATGAAGTTAGCCAACAGCTGTTGAATCATGAACAGAAACTACTGCATTCTGTATCAGGGTTTGATACAGATACAGTACTACTAGCCCCCATTGGTATAGGGGCTATGCAGGTGTGTGCGTGCATGTGTGAATGGGTGAATAAGGAGCTGTGTAAAGCACTTTGAGTGCCAATAGGTAGCAAGCGCTATATAAGTGCAGATTTGTCAGCCGTGTGTTTATGAAATTATAGTATTCACTAACTTCTTTGTCTCTTTCCACAAGGCTGAGGGAACACCACAGATGGTCAGTCACAATGCTCTGCTCTGCCCTGCAGGTAGCGTTAACAAACAGCCCAATTATCATTCTGCGAGTCAGAGACAAACTGTCATTTTGTCACAGGTCTCAGTCAGGATGGGCTGCTTCTTATTGGCTATGTGACTGGGTGCAATTTGTTTGTGTTTATTTGTTTGTGTTTTTTTTAAATCTGTTCCCAGAGGGACCAGTTCAGAAGAACATCTCTCTACTGATGCCTGAGATGTTTGTAGCTGGATCAGCCAGGGCCTCGGTCTCTGTTCTGGGTCAGTGATTTTGACAGCTTATGTCCATTTTCTTTCTTTTTTTTTTTAACCCTTGCTATCAAGACTTGAGTATATTAAGTAGAAAATGTTTGCAGGGCAGTGTTGGAGTGTCTGATCTTTCTCTTTGCAGGTGACCTAATGGGCCGGGCCATGAAGAACTTGGGCAAGCTGCTGGCCATGCCCTACGGTTGTGGGGAACAGAACATGGTGCTGTTTGCTCCCAACATCTTCATCCTCAACTACCTGAAAAGCACTGGTCAGCTGACCCAGGAGATTCAAGACAGGGCAACTCGCTTCCTGGAGAGCGGTGAGCCCTTAGTCTTTTCTCTGAAGATGTTGTTGTTGTTGTTGTTGCATGTTACCACCTCATTAATTGTAGACAATAATGCAGTATTAAGAAAAATTGCTGTTAAGTTTTAAATGTTAAAAATAAGGTTTTAAATTTCTTAACTCAAACATGGTAATAAACTTGCATTAAAGTATTCAATGCATAACATCTTTTACCATTTTAATTCACATCAAATTCTAATATCTAAAGCTTTAGTTTAATTCTACTACACACTTTGTTTTGTGGGGAAAAAACCTATTAAACCTAAATAGTCAGCATGTCTAAGTTATACAAAGGAAATGCAATAAATTATATTTTATTAAATGGTTAATAAATATAAAACAGCTGAGGCTCAGTTGGTAAGGCAGTCGTCCACGGATAACAGGGTCAGTGGTTTGATTCCTGGTCCTGACTATATGTTGAAGACACTGAACCCCTAACAGCCCATTCCCATCCCCAGCTGTGCAGTGCTGGTTGGGGAGTTAAAAACTGTGCCAAATCAAAATGCGGACAATGATCCACTGTGGCAACCCTGAACTCACGGGATAAGCCAAAAGGACCCAAAAAAGTTCCAAATATCTGGAAGCTGCCACCCTGTCCAATGTCCAATGTGACAATAGTACATGTACAGTACATGCAGGTTTTTTCCATCCTACCAGACTCCACATGTTGCTTTGTTGACTAATATCACCATTGTGATTTAGATTAATGATGCAGCCCTAGCTGTGATGGATAAAAGCTGAAATTAGAATAAACTTGTAGGAAAGTTGCTCAACAACAAAAAGCTCAGTCACATTATTGAGGTATTTTTTCTGTCTGAGGTAGAGGGTGGTTGTTACTAAGTAAATGTGTGTGTTTGTGTTTTTATTTTGGTTTTTTTTGTATTTGTGTGTGTGTAGGATATCAGAGGGAACTCACCTACAAGCATGATGATGGTTCCTACAGTGCCTTTGGGAAGAGTGATGCATCTGGAAACACATGGTCAGTAAAAAGTCAGACACTCATAAGCCAATTTTTAATACAGATTCCTCACTGTATTGCTGCCCTTTATTAAAATACCTCGGTCAACTGAATACCACCCAAGTTGCTGTTCCTTGAGAGCAGCATGAACTTATCTAATCATGGTATCAGACTTGGTTTCCTGCAGCAACATGTGTGATGAGAAGCCGGAAGGGAAACATGAAGACTCTGGGATCACTGCAGCATGCAGGTCCTCAGATAATTGTTCAGAAGTAGTAAGACTGGGGTCAAGCATAATAACTAATCAAGCATAATAAAAAACTAGTAGTTGAGAGAAAGTGATCAGTTTTTTTTTTGGTGAAATAGTCCAAACACTAGTGGCTCAGTGGTGCAGTAGTTAGTACTGGTGCCTCATGGCAAAGATTAAGCCAAATGTTCTTCAATCCTTTTAAAATCCTACATCCAGGTTAGGTTCCCTGGCCAGTCTCAAATACTCTGTTACTTGTCTTCACTTTGCCTACACACCTATCAAGACATAAATATTAAAATAAGTCCATTATTACATAATGGACTGGTAGCAATACAGTTGCATCAGTAGTCATAGAACATTTAAACACCTTTATCTAGAGCTGTGCTGATAAATGAAATATTTTCAGCTCAAATCTCACAGAATTTGAGAAAATAAAGATGACAAGCAGACACAGTGGGAGGTAGATATACAAACACACATGCAGTGTCCTCTCTGCTGTTTGGCACCAGCAAGCATCCTAATAATTTACTTTTTTGGGAACCTGCCAGAAAATATTAATATTTTCATTTAATGGGCTCAAAGCACAGTGCCTGAAGGGATTTAACTGCCACTGCTGTGTTGAAAGGGTGTTGGGCACTTTGGCAGTATGTGAGTGTGGGTGTGTGTTTGTGGTTAGGGGAAACTAGGCCTCTCAAGTGTTTTGTTAGATTATGTTAGAATTCCATCAGGATAGTGGATGAAATTGTGGAAATGACTTTAAAATTGGGAGCAGAGAAAATAAATGAGTTGACATTAGGCGTCATATTTAGCATGTTTGGTGTGTAAGAGGCCAAAATAATGAAAAATAATGCAGCTTTAAGGATGTCCCAAGCCAAGCCAGGTTTTTAGTGAAAACACTATAACAAACATTGAGCATTGGAATTCACTGCATGTGCTGAAGAACACATCTGAAAACCATTTACCATCCTAAGAAACAGTTCAATTCAACTTTATTTATATAGCGCCAATTCACAAAAAGTCATCTCAGGGCACTTTACAGAATAAAGTCAAGATTATAAAGAAGTATAGAGAGAACCCAACAATTCCCCCTGGAGCAAGCCATAAGCAACAGTGGAGAGGAAAAACTCCCCTTTAACGGAAGAAACCTCCAGCAGAACCAGGCTCAGGGTGGACGGCCATCTGCCTTGACCAGTTGGGGTGAGTGGAAAGTGAAGAGAGAAAAGAAAAGGGCAACAAAAAGAAACAACAAAACATCGGCCAGGTTGGTAGGACCAGTAGCTGCACGCTGGAAGACTCACAGCTTCAAAGCCAGGGACACCTGCAGAAAGGGACAGAGAGAGGGGGACAGAGAAGGACAAAGATAACTACGGGAGAAAACACACAGAGTTAATGTCATACAGTGGTGACAATTGCGGGGTGAGAGGAGAGGAGAGAGGGTCAAGAGGAGGAAAGGAGCTCAGTGCATCGGGGGGTGGTTCCCCCAGCAGTCTAAGCCTATAGCAGCATAACTATAACTAACTATAAGCTTTATTAAAGAGGAAGGTTTTAAGCCTAGACTTAAAAGTAGAGAGGGTGTCTGCTTCCCGAATCTGAACTGGGAGCTGGTTCAACAGGAGAGGAGCTTGATAGCTAAAGGCTCTGCCTCCCATTCTACCTTTGGAAATTCTGGGAACCACAAGTAGGCCTGCATTAAAATGGTCTACTGGGAAGATATGGTACTAAGAGGTCTTCTATATATGATGGAGTCTGACCGTTCAGAGCTTTATATGTAAGAAGCGGGGTTTTAAATTCTATTCTAGATTTAATGGGAAGCCAATGGAGAGAAGCTAGTGAAGGTGAAATATGATCTCTCTTGCTAGTTCCAGTCAGCACTCTTGCTGCAGCATTTAGGATTAATTGCAGGCTCTTTAGGGAGTTACTGGGGCATCCTGAAAGTAGGGAATTACAGTAGTCCAACCTAGAAGTAACAAATGCATGGACCAGTTTTTCAGCATCACTTTGAGACAGGATGCTCCTAATTTTGGCAGTGTTCTGTAGGTGGAAGAAGGCTGTTCTAGAGATTTGTTTTATATGTGAGTTAAAGGACAAATCCTGGTCAAAAGTAACTCCAAGGTTCCTTGCAGTAATACTGGAGGCCAGACTTATGCCAACTAGAGTAACAATATGGTCTGACATCATAATTGTGAGATTTTTGGCCCAAATACTATGACTTCAGTTTTGTCTAAGTTTAGAAGTAAAAAACTGTGGGACATCCAGGCCTTTATGTCTTGTAGGCTTAAAGCTTTATTAACTGATTTTTTTCATCTGGTTCCATAGATAAATACAGCTGGGTATCATTAGCATAGCAGTGGAAATTTATGGAGTGCTTTCTAATACTGTTGCCTAAAGGAGACATATATAAAATAAAAAGTACTGGTCCTAACACAGAGCCTTGTGGAACTTCATAGCTAACCTTTGTGTGCATGGAGGATTCATCATTAACAACCATATATAAACAAGATTAAGCTTTTCTACTCAGTACAATCCAGTCCATGCGATAAACTGACCTCCGTACAGTCCGAACCTGTTACCCACTGAAAACATTTTTGGAGCATTGCGAAGCAGAAAAAACACAGGAGACCCTGAACTGTTGCAGCAGCTAAAATCCTATATCAAGCAAGAATGTGAAAACGTTTTGCCTTGAAAATTAAATTCAGTTGTGCTCTTCAGTTCCCAAACATTAACAGCTTGCTGTTAAAGAAGCCTCCATCCCAACATTTCTGAGATGTGTTGCTGCCATCAAATTGAGAATTACCAGGTATTTTTAAAAAAACAACAAACAAAAAAACCCCCAATTAATTTACTATTAGCAACTAAAATGTTTTTTAAATGATTTTTTTTGTGTAAGGTTTTACACAGCATCCAAACTCTATTAGGTTTCTATTAGGAGAAGTATTATTTTAGGGCCACTGGGTGGTATTAATGTTGTGGCTGGTTCACTAGTTTACAAAGGAAGATAAGTCAAGTTGAAGACAAATTACAATTTACTGTACATGGAATACAGCAAGCTGAAGCTAGAACATGGTAAAATGGGGGGGAAAAAAACAGTAATATTGTGGTAGATATTAACAATATCTTAGGATGTATTTGATTACCTACTCACTTCACTTTTTAAAAAAACAAACTATAAAAACACAATTAATTTACTATTTGCAACTAAAATGGTTTTTAAATAATTTTTTTGTGTAAGGTTTTACACAGCATCCAAACTCTTTAGTACATTTTATGTTCCAGAAGACTGCTTCTGTCTTTCATACGACTTTGGGGAGGGGGAGGGGATGATTGTGTTCAGCCCAGTACAAACACCTTTAAAAGTGAGACAGGAGGCTGTTATGTAAATGACCTAAGCTGTGTTCATTTTTGGGTTAACAACACATACACACATGATTAGATTTATATTTTGTGTGTGTGTGTGTGTGTGTGTGTGTGTAACTTTGCAGGCTGACTTCTTTTGTGATGAAGTCGTTTGGTGGGGCGAGACCCTACATCTTTGTGCATCCCAGTCACATTATGGATGCAAAGAGGTGGCTGTCCGGCCTCCAGCAACCTGACGGCTGCATCAAATCAGTTGGAAAACTCTTCCACAATGGCATGAAGGTAATGACATCAGTTTTAAATGGGAGTAACTTCTTGATTAAAATGTTGTTGTTGTAGTAGTAGTAGTAGTAGTAGTAGTAATAACAATAATAATAATATCACAAGTGGATTATTGTCAGCAATAAGTAGAGAAAAGGAGCGTTTCACTGAGCTGTGGATGTGTGCAGAGATTTTTAGATTGCCCTAGGCCTGCAGGAGACACACACACACACACACACACACACACACACACACACACAGCAAAGAAAGTATCCCAAACAAATTTTTGCTATCCAGTCTCTATCTGCCATGACAAGTGCTTGTCTGAGGAACAGAATAATTGGATCGACACAGCTTCGCCCAGGGCAAGTAGGTTTTAATGGTGTAGGTGCTTGAACATAGCTTCCATTTAACAGTAATTGCTTCGGTTTAGTTACTGAGTGAAACAAACACACATCTAGAACTCAAAATTGAGTTTTTCACGCTGTCTACATGCAGAATTTGCCACTTTAGTGACAGAGTGGAAACGAAAAGCTTTATGTGAAGCTCAAAGTTTGACACTGCTACACTTCTTCAACCATGTTTCTGGGCTTCTACCAGGGAGGAGTGAGTGACGATGTGTCCCTGACAGCCTACATAACCACCGCCCTGCTCGAGCTGGACACCAACATCATGGTGAGTTTCTCACTCTCCGCTTCATTTCATTTGGAACTCTGATGATATCTGGTTGACACTGACAGGTATTCACATATTGCATTTATTGGCCTGCCCTTATTTGAAATGTTCAGTATTTTAAAATCTAAATATATTTTCTCTTAAATGTGATCGGTGGCCAACACTGGATGATTTTTCCTGTCGTGTTTACCACAGATTTCCAGAACCAGTGTTTGTTAAAATAAGTGAAATTTTTATTAGAAAATAACATTGTAGACACAAGGACACACAAAGTAACAGTCTGTGTTTACTGTTTACACACACACACCTGTGAGAGCCGTGGGGATTAATCCTGAACTAACATCTCAGCACCTTTGCCGTATTTGTGACAGGATCCCATGGTACAGAAGTGTCTGAGTTGTCTGAAGGAGGCTGTGGCCGGTCAGCTGGACAACCTGTACACCACGGCCCTACTGTCCTACACCTTCACTCTGGCTGGAGATGAGGAGATGAGGAACAAACTCATCACATACCTGCATCTAAAGTCCAACACACAAGGTGACATTGACATTTTAATGTATTTGTAGTATTGATAATTTTTGCAGGTAAAATGTGACATCATCAACAGCCTCTTTTTGACCTTAACATTAGCCACTGAATAAAAAGGAAAAAATTACCTTCTTCTTTCTGATGAACAGTACAAGTTGTTCTGTGCCTAGTTTATCAAATAATTTGTGACCTTCCTGATTAATGACTGTCCTGACTGGCAGGAGGCAACCGCCACTGGAACAGAGCAGGTGCTCCTGAGAAAACCCTGGATTCTCTGGAGGTGGAGATGACATCCTATGTGCTACTGGCTCTGCTCTCCGGTCCACCCCTGCAAGACTTTGGTCTGGACTACTCCTCTGAAATAGTGCGCTGGCTCACGCAGCAACAGAACCCTTATGGCGGCTTCTCTTCCACACAGGTATAGACAGACCTTAAAAAAACCCTTAAAAATAAAAACCTTTTAATCCTGAAGATTCCCTAATAGCACATTTAATCCCCCTGCTCTTCAGGACACTGTGGTGGCCCTCCAGGCACTGGCTAAGTATGGAACTGCCACCTACAGCGAGGAGGGCAGCACTACAGTGACTGTGACATCATTAGGAGGGCTGAGCAAAGTGTTCACAGTGGATCAAAGCAACAGGCTGCTGTACCAGGAGGAGAGGCTGCCTGAGGTTCCCGGAGAGTACACCATCAAAGCCCAGGGACCAAGCTGCGTGCTGGCACAGGTACACCAGTGCAATTTAAACTGCTTCACAAAAGACATAGAGAACAGGGGTGGCAAAGCACCCCTTAAATCTGGTTGGTTTTCATGTCCGTGAACACAATGATCCTGTACCCAGACACGACTAAAAGCAAAAAAGAGCAAGCAATAACGTTACTGTATTATTTTACTTTTGTTGCATTATTGCATAGATATCTGCCCTTGGGCTACAACACAGGTGTGGCATTCAGCTACAAATGATATGTGCTGCTAACAGCATAAGCGGGATTATGTTTGTGCTCAACTAAAATGTTTCCTAAAACTCTACTGGTGCAGTGGAGTTTTCTGTTCTGTAATTTCAGCAACAAGTGGAACATGCTGAACACCTGTCTTTATCAGTTCAGTGACTTCACTCTGACATGTTGAGTGTATGAATGAGGTAAAAGGATGTGTGTGTTGCTCTGTCATTCCACAGATTTCTATGCACTACAACATCCCTCCTCCACCTGACTTCTCTGCCTTCATCATCTCTTCTATCACCATGGCCAAATGCAATGTCAGCAGGCCTCAACTCATCCTCTTTGTGCACATCAGGTAGTGTGTGTGTGTTTTACATATGATTTGGTATTGATGGTATTTTAGTTACCAATGGTTCTGGGTTTCAGTGGAGACCTTCAACCATGTGTAATCCAAGAAGTAATTTAGGCTAAACATTATTGATCTTAAATGCAGAGGTGTGTGTGGGGGGGTGTGTTCAGGTACCAGGGCAGGAGAGAGGAAACCAACATGGTGATCATCAATATCAAGCTCCTGTCTGGGTACATTCTGGATAAGAGCTCCCTGAACCTGGTCAGTTATTTAACAGGAGCTGAAAGAACCAGTGACCAACTTACCATTTTTTGTTCTGTTGTCATGTTTGACTTCTACTGATGGTAGTCTGTGCTGTTGTAGCTCAAGAGGGACGAGTCTGTGAAACGTGTGGACGTGGAGGAAGGATTCATCAATATCTACTTAGATGGGGTAGGAAGCAAATTAATAAAGTTCTGTTTATTGGTAGTGAAATAATATTAATACCATTTTCATGTGGTGTTGCAGCTTAAGAAGGAAGAGACAAAGATTTATAGCGTGACACTAGAGGAAGATGTGCCAGTCAGGAACCTGAAACCAGCTGTGGTCAAAGTCTATGATTACTACCAGACAAGTAAGACTCCTTTTGTTTTTTTTGGTAACCATAATTAATAAGTAAAAATGACTGAAATGAAATGACTCTCTGCCTTTCTGCTCTCGCTCACTGTCAGTGACTGCTGTATGTCAAATCAAGTTTTGCTTGTATTTCCAGGTGATGAGGCAGTCACTGACTACACTTCCACCTGTGCAGAGAGTACGTAGAATTTCTTATTTGTTTTGAATTAATTTATACATACACTAATTAAAAAGTAAGGGATATTTGACTTTCGGGTGAAATTTATGGGAAATTTAAAAGTTATGCTGCAGTGATCATGAAAGTAGGGCATTTAAGTAGAAGCATGCAATAGTAATTTCTTTATCTCAAACAATTTATTGAAACAAAAGCTAAGTGGTGGGTATACAAACAATGTGAATGTCTCAATAACTTGTCAATTGTTGTCTTGGTCTCATGATCTCAAAATGTGAACAGCATGATGAAAGGGACTGTTTGAAAACAAACTGTCATTGAACCAGATCACTTAGTGGTCGATTCATGGATCAGACGGGATTTATGAATCACGTTGTGATTTTTGCAGTTCATCACCTTGTTAGAGAACAACATGTTATGCAAGAAGTACTGAAACATTGAACAGTAGGACCATTCAAAAAAGTCAAATTAAGTTCATCTGTTATAATGCATTCTGAAATTTCACCTAAAAGTCGAATATCTCAAACTTTTTTGGAGTAGTGTTTACAGTATCTTGTGTACCATATTTGACAGTTTAAATATTTATTTTATTGAAGTATTTAAAAAAAATAATAATTTAAATTAGCAAACTTGCAATGTCGTAGTAGAAAGGAGCACAGGTAAAAGCAATGGCCAATTCCTTTTAGCTGCTTCAGTTTCAGGTCCCCTATATTGTGCAGGCTTATGCCAAGAAACTATTACAATTACTGCTTTTAAAAAAAAAAAAAAAATTATGTTTTGTATTTGAAAAGGCTTTATATAAAATATAAGCCATACTGTATAGATCAGCCATAAAATGAACAAATCTGTGCTAGACAGAGGTCAGCATAGGAAGAACCTATGGTGAGACAGAGCAATAATCAGTAAAAGAATAGTTTGGAATGTTTCAGGCTGGTTTTTATAGAAACTTATGTACTATTTTATACATCCAGACATGACTCTTAGCTGGATCTGGAAGGTGAATGCACTCTGAAATGAGGCTCAGTGTACAAACCTCGTTTTGTGGAAAATCGAAAAGCTTTTTTTTTTTTTTTCACAGAATATAGATAAACACAATCTGTGCTCACTGCAATCGCTAAAGTTTTATGTCTTAAGTGAACTTTGAATTGGCTCTAAACATTTGGGCCTCATTTTTTAGTTTTGTAGTTAGTTTTTAGTTTTAGTGAGTAAGAGTCCCAATCAGAGGGGGAAAAAAACACTTGTTTCTATTAGGAGTATTATTATTTTAGGGCCACTGGGTGTTAATGGGTGTTAATGTTGTGGCTGGTTCATTGGTTTGCACAGGAAGACAAGTCAAGTGAAAATTATAATTTACTGTACATAGAATACAGCAAGCTGAAGCTAGAACATGGTAAAATGGGGGGGAAAAAAACAGTAATATTGTGGTAGATATTGATATCTTAGGATGTATTTGATTACCTACTCACTTCACTTTTTAAAAAAACAAACAATAAAAACACAATTCATTTACTATTTGCAACTAAAATGGTTTTAAAATAATTTTTTTGTGTAAGGTTTTACTGGTGTTTTTGAATTTTAAATTAATGTGTGTAGTTTAAAGGTTATTAACGGTTTGTTTCCTTTCCAGGCGACAGCATTAACAAACTGTGAAAATTGACTTGGAAAAACTGTAAAAGTCCTGCTTGGACTGTTGGAAGAGAAACTGTGTGAAAAACAAACTGCTAGATTTTTACCTTTTTTTTTTTTTGATTGTTATTAAACTCTTTTTAAACATTTTAGCATTTTTATTATGAGAAAATTCCACTTGTGTAATTTTAGAAACAAATGTTTATTTTCCCATTTTTTTTATTTTTAGATTTTTTATTTTCGATCTACTTTGATAAAGGAGTGTACCATGTAACAAAGTCTGTTGGTTAGTAAGGAACCAATCAGTAGTCTGCATGGGAATCTGTACAGTAGCTGCTGTCTGTCCCTCAGCACTGGACCTTTTCACTTTTATAACCCACTGGATTGAAGACAAGCAAACAATACTCTGTAACATTTCTTTTAATAAATTTGATTCATACATGAAAGTGACAAGAGACATACAGGGTACCAATAACACAGTACAGTTTGAGTGTGTGTTTGTGTGCTACTGGAACTATGTTGTAGGGAGGAAAATGTCTTGAGTGCCAGGTGAGCTATTCTGTGTGTGTCTGTGTGTGTGTGTTTGTTTGTTGTAATAATAAAAAGAAGGTAGATTGATATATCACTACCATATAATTTGAAGTGTAACTGACAATAAAATTTCTAAAATGACTAAGTAAAAATTGTATTTCTTTTCTTACAATAGATTCACTTCAATAGTAAGATTTTCATTCAGGCATCCTTGCAGAATATTAAGTTTCCTTTCTTATCAAAGCAGAAAACATGTGTACACTGTACCATCTTATCAACAAACATGATTTGCTGGCCTCGCCAGTCTTGAATAGTTTGGTTTGCACACATTAAAAGGCAAGGGAGACAGAATATATTAAGGTTTTTTTCACTAGTCTGCTATTTAATCTTTAGACAATATGTCACTATCAGGCACCACAACCATAAATTATCCTTATTGTACTGACACATGAAACTAAACAGTTCCACATGCTCCATAAATCACAGCGTTATGTCTGTCCCCTGCTTTAACAAAACAGAAAACAAGTTCTGGGATCTGTTAACTCCAAGTGGATTCACAATGCTATTATCACAAGCACAAGGAGATACCAGTTGAGCCCTTGTCAGTTACAGCCTGTTAAAGCTGATTAAAATGTTTCTTTATTTGTCCTGGTGCATATAGGCCTTAGCTCACATTGGAGATTCAACACAGGAAGTGAAGGTTTTGATGATGTTAGACTTGATGGAATGTAGTGACATGGCAGCAAACTTAAATACATTTTCAATGTGACAGTGACACTAACAAAATGTTTCTCTATTTTGAAATTGTGTTCATTTGTTACTGAACGTACAAAATATCAGGTCCATCTTATCTATATCTGCTGGTTTTGACTTCCTCTGTAATTCTCCCATTTTTCAAAATGTTTTTACTGGTAAAGAAGCATTCCAGAAATCCAGTGCTTCAAGTTGGGAGACTTGAGGGAGACATTTCTTTTTTAAATCAAACTTTAAGCAGAGATACTGGACTTTAGTTTTTAAGATGGATCAAGAATATCAAATAGATTTTCTTAATGCAACATAGCCAGCCTTAGTGTCTTAATTAGATGCTCCCCGATTGGTAAATTCCAAAATTGTTCGAACGGCAAGCCATCCGTTTGTAGTGCAGGCTTTGTTTTACTTTCGTACCATCCATGTCCAAGCCAAGATGATGTTTATATCACTATGACATCATCAGGGTTAATTTTTTAGCCTTAATGTTCCTCTACACAAACATTAAAAAAGACCCTCTGTTTTAATGGGATCCTCATATGATTGTAAAATTAAATTGGGAACATGCTCATTTAATCAGAAAATTATGTTAACATTTTGTACATTCATAGTTTAATAAACGATGGCTTATTAGCCGATTCCCCAATGTGGCCTCTGGTATCGGATGTCTCCATAATAAAGTAGAAAAACATGCAAATCTGTCCACATGCTGCATTACAGCTCAGAAACACAAATTAAAATGCATTGATATAATTGTAGCCTTCCAGCAAGGCTGTACTTGAGTCAAAACACAGCATCAATAACACCACAAATTCAAGGCACAGTTCTGAATTGCATTAGTCTGTATTGTTGATTATGTGTTGATGTGGTAGTTGTAGTAGTTGTTGCTTTAGGCTGGCAGTGATGATGGCTGCTTCCTAGCTGTGTACTCGCATCATCAACTTAGCTAAAGGCTACTTGGCAGACAGACAAGCTTCTTATTTTTGCATGTGTGTACACAAAGATACTATGCAGTTTGCACCCTCAGTTGTCAATATGCCAGCATCTAACAGACAGAGGGAGATATTTCCATTAAACATATGCAGAATTATACTTACAATGTAATGTTGCAGCTATGGTCAGACCAGTACACAGGGTTTTCTGTAGTTAACCTTTGAGAATAATCTGTCAGCTGATACTAAATCATAAAGTGTTCCTTCTATTGTAAGTTGTTAACAATTTAGGAATTTAAAAGAATGTTCAGCGAAGCTCAGCAAAAATGGACAAAGATGGACACCCCTCAATCAAGGACAAATAATTAACTCCAATGCTGACAAAATAGTACCCTAAAAAGTCTGTTTCTCAATATGTCAAACAATTCCGTTTAACAAAAAATGTATTTACTTTTGAAGAATTAGGCTTTTAAAGAATTAGTTGGCAGGCCATTAGCTTAGCCTATGATAATATGAAAAATGAGAAAAATATTTTAACGTCATAATATGCACCCACAAATTTTTCAAGCAATATATGTCATATGAATAAATTATTATTACATATAATATTATACCAGAGCCAGGCTAGCCGTTTCTTTTAGAACTCAGTCTTTATGCTAAGCCAAGCTAAATAGTTGTTAGCATTAGCTTCATAATTAGCATAAAGATATGAGTGGTAACATTTAGCTAGTAGGCATCTATAGCAAAGAGACGGTGAGTTTGGCTCACAGCATACAAGAGTACACCATCAACCAAGCCAATAAATCACTACTTTTTCTGCTTGCTTTTCACAGAGCTAGGCTTATGATAGGCTCCAGACTTTATGCTAAATTTAGCTAATTGTCCTAGCTTAGCTCAGAATGACAACACTGCCTTTCAAAATATAACAATATAATATAACTGCTGCAGAAAAAATGATTAAGCTAAAAAATCAGCTAAAATACCAATATTAGTACCTTAACAACTGTATATTGGTCAGACCATAGAGGGAACTGCAGAGCGAACTCCTGAGCTGTAGTGGGTTAAAGTCTAACAAAATACCTCTGATTACTTTGGTAAACCTATGTGTAGTAATATATAAGTAGAATGTAGCACTTGATACCCATAATGTGATGTATAATGTTGTACTTGATTTAGTTTTATTGTTCCTATCTAAGAGCAGCACTGAGGTGAAGTAGAGGCTGTAAGTGCTTTACAGTGATTCATTGACACAAATGTGCTGGACTGTCAATCATCTCCAGTACCTGATGACTGATTGATTTCTTATAGATTGTAAAACATTTTGTATGGACTTTCAAACAGATTTCCGAAATGATTACACCTTCTGATTAAAGATTTTGTTTATACTTGTTCTGTCTGAATTGAACATAGTCATAATGGAACACACAAAACATTGGCATTATGTCATTTGGCAATTTTCTCTGTAAAAAAAAAAAAAAAAAGAAAAAGAAAAAGAAATACAAAATCTACAATAAACTGTAACTAGAAAGTCTCCATTTGGCAATATAGAAAGGTCTTTTTTAAAGTCTGACATTTTGGTTTATGTACAGAAACGTGTGTAAGTGTGTGTGTCTTCCAAGGGCTCCCTTTTTCTATCCAAACAGAATCACATTGAAAATGTGATGAAGACATCTACATAGTAAAATCAAATGGTGAGATTCAAATTTAAAAACTAACAAACAAGGCATTGAATCCTCTGTGGATTGGAAACAGGAAGGGCCTGTAGAATCTGTGATGGGAAGAGTCCCTGCCGTATCTACTCATCACCTGCACTCTCAACACTGTGTCTTAGTTCATGAACTGTGTGTATCCCTCTGCTCCTGTGACTATAACATCCATCCAGATCCTCATGGCCTCTGCTGAGGGGGCCACCATGTAGTAGAGCCGGTCATGGGTCTTCACGCAGAAGGTTAGGGAGGGGTTGGGGCTCTGATGGGGGGACCAAAAAGAAAACCAGAATGATAGGTTTCATATACATCTTTAGATCCATTTCTACCACAGGAACATTTCCCAGGGACCAGGAACCTTTTGAAGAGCTTTGTAGTAGGAACATGCTTTTCTAATTCCTGCTCCATATTCACAGATTCTACTCTTTGTCACTGTTGCCTGTTCTTACATTTGTCAGGGAAGCCCATAGGTAGTTATACTAATACTAAATACTAATAACTATACACTTATAGTTGTTAAATTTAGCGAAACAACTAAACCACTGTACAATTAATTTCATCCTTACAAACTTTGCCTTTTCTAAACTATCATATTTCTGTCTGTGCTGAGTGAGTTATTAAGAGACAGAATTTTTTTCTGTGACACTGAAAAAGACAAAGAAAATCAAAGTTCCAGAGTTGATCAGGACCACACAGTTTTGCATTGTAGCAGGCCATAGGACAAACACTCACACACACACACACACACACTTAAAATAAAACTGCTGGTTTGGCTCTTTCACAACAACAAAAAAAACTTGTAATAGTTTCTCTATTTCTTTTCCTTTATATTCGGAATTTGTAAATATTTGCATTTATAAGTGCACACACACAGAAAATAAGGAGGCAGGAGCTGAGCTTCATTGTTAGACATTAAAAAAGGACAAAACTTGAGTCTTGAGAAATATGTCCCCCAGTACAAAAAGGGATTTTTCATATCGTTTTCACCTGGATTTTCTTAAATCAACTGTTTTTATAATTGCAGTAAGGGTATTGTTTCTGTTTGCAGTAAAACTATATGAATAATGCATAAGGGAGGCTTCTAATTTAACAACTCCACTGGTTTACACTGGGATCACTGGGATAGACAGAGGGCTCAAGAAGAATTAGCATTTCAAGTTACAAACGGACATGAAACAAATCTGAGTTCTTTCTGGACACTAAATACATTCCACAACCATGCATAGTCAGGATTTGACCGTCGTTTCACTAATGGCCACAAACAAGGTTTAAGTGGGTTAGAAGGGTAAAGAAAAAGTGCTGATACATACACTGGTCATATTCAAGTTGAAAAATCCTTTCTGTGAGAGCAGACAGGCAAAGTAAAAGCACAAACAGGGAGAAAAGAAGCAAAAACCAAAGGATGTGCAAGACAAACTTTTTAAATAAGAGAACGGATAAAAGAGAGAGAGAAAATGACTTCATTTGAAGCGTACCTTTGTAGCACTGCGGAGGTGGTCATAATACACCTCTTCTATTGCCTGGAAGTATATCACACCCTTCAGCTTGGTCTCATGTTTATCTGTGGGAAGGAAAACAACGTGGGTTTTGCTCAAAGGCTCAAATATACCAACAATGACAGACTTTGCTTAGTTAAAAGAGCCAAAGCACATCACTTCCATGTCACCTTAAATAGTGAGAAGGATAAAAAAAAAAAAAAAGGGAAAGAAAGAAAGAGGAAATTAAACTTTGATCATGACCAATTTATGCTTCGTGGTGATAGATGGAAAAAGACAAGCACAGCACATTTTCTTGTTTTTAAACCAATGGTGCTCTCATTGTATTTTCAAACTTAACTGCATTCTTACGCTTCTCTGGTACATCATTGCAGTTTGTTTCATCAGCCACTGCAGAACTGCAGTAAGGAACTGGTGGGGAACTCAACACCCCTCTCTACCTTCAGGCACAAACACTCTTACAAGCCAACTTAAGAGTAGTAGGTAGAAAATGCAGCGCTTCATTTCGAGGAATAACACTTTGCTTTTAATACGCTGCCATTATCTGCTAATGACCTCTTTAGCATTCAAATAGCCCTGCATTTGCATCTCGTTTGACTTCATCTGCAAACTACCAACACTCTGGATATTGCTCTGATGTGGCTGAGGTTGATTACATTGAATTAACAGCTGCTCATGACTTATGCTCGTCCCTGCTCCTTTCTCACCTTTCAAGGTCAAACGACAAGGGCGAGCGATGCAGCTCAATCAGCCTCCTCAGAGAGCATGGTGCTGTGTGCATTTCAACTACTCCCAAAGTAATCTCAGCACACCTCCTCACCCTGGCTCACTTTCAACAAGGTATGATTTAAGCAGCTTTGAGCGGAACCTTCTGAGGACTTCAAAGGCCTGACAGCAAACAAGTGTCTCAGAGCTCACAGCAACAGGATCAATTTCCACTGCTGTGCATGGTACATGCATGTACTGCTGCTCAAGTTCTGAATGATACATGCTTTCTCTGTCTCTCCTTCACAGCAGAACATTCAGCCCCTGAACATTTTAAATATAAAAACTTATTTTACCAGTTCCCCATTTTTACGTACTGAAATACCCATACAGCTGCTTTAACACAAACACAAGGCTGCACAGCCTCTCAACACAAAGTGGATAAAACTATACTAATACTATCTGCGGTAGACTTTATAATTACATCCATTTACACTTGGACAGTAGAATGATTTATCATTTTGGCTCTATACACCACCACAATAATTTTGAAATAAAAACACAAACTGTTTGGACTAATTTGCAGGTTGGTCTAAAATTTTTGACGAACAATGTACAATATTTATATAATGTCCCAATTTTAAAAGGTTCACAAATATTTGGGCAAACTAATATAATCATAAATGAATCTGTATCCTTTAATACTAAATAGCAAATTCATTTAAGTCAGTGACAATGTGATGGTTTGTTTTGTTTTTTTTGGGGGGGGGGAACATTTGCCTTCTGGAAAGGCAAATTTCATCAAAACAAAGACTCTTGGAAAAGGCTTTGCAACCGAGCCAGTAGCTTTACATGCAGTACAATTCCTTCCCAGTCATCTGGACAAATATTTTTAATATTCTAAAATATATTCTCATACACACAATATTTGGGAAGAGCTATACTATATTAAATTGGTGAATATAAGACAATCTCTCCAAGGAAGGTCCAATTAATTAATGAAATTCTTTTCTCAACTACTTTAGGACAATTTATCAGATTTTCCAACCTTAAAACTAAATTTTAGAAAGATATTGTGTGGTGACTGTGGCGCAGGAAGGTTGTTGGTTCAATCCCCGGCTCCTCCGGTCACATGTCGAAGTGTCCTTGACTAACTAAGTGTCCAACTTAGTTGCTCCCGGTGAGTGTTGGCCAGCTGCATAGCATCTCCCCCATCGGTGTATGAATGTGTGTGTGATTGTGAGTGTGAATGGGTAAATAAGAAGCAGTGTAAAGTGCTTTGAGTGCCAATAGGTAGAAAAACGCTATATAAGTGCAGACCATTTATGTGGCTTTTTGTTTGAGTCAATGTACAACAGTATTATGGATTTTAACTTCATTATCATGTGCTTATTTAATCACTTATTTAATTTGTTTTTCTTTGTGCCAGTGTTCACATCTACAAATTTATATTCCACCTTAGAACATAAAATTATAAATGACACTGGTATCTGTCTTGGACATGAAAGTTGTATTCTTAATTTAAAAAACAATAATAATAATAAAATAAAAGCCTTTTGAGCCTTTAAAATTTGACCTATCTGTATAAAAATTTTAACCCAAACCCTTAAATTAAAGCCGAGTCTACAGTTTAATCTTGATTGTTTAAATTCGCTGTGGTGATGTACAAAGACAAAATTATGAAAACTGTCACTATCCAAATATATATTGACTTGACTAATTAGATTTATTCAAGTAAAACGCTATAACAGTAATATGCTATATCCATTACAGCCTCACTATTAACAACTACAATAAAACACGGTAAACTTACTTTTAACTTTTACAGCTGAGTATTTTTTATGGCAGTACTGCTACTTAAATGTTTAAATGCTTCCTTCAACACTAAATGCAAGAGAATAAAAAATACTGCTGGAGTCACCATGCTACATTCATATTTAGACTATAGTCAGTAGCTGTAGTCTGCCTTTTATTATAAGGTGTTTTTTTCACACCATTAAACCTACACAGAGCTGCAATATGAGTTACAGAAACACCACAGTAATGAGCCTTTTGTATCAACTTCCTTACCAACATAGTAGGAGAAGGTCCTTTTGAGGCGGTCAAAGATGAACCAGCGTTTCTTCCAGGATTTGATTTTGCCTCCCATCTTGACCAGGTATCCCTTACACATCTTTTCAGTGAGGATGACTTGGTAACAGGTCTCCACACTGTGGCCTGATGACTCGATATGAGAGCGCAGATCGAACTCCTCCTTTCTAATGGGCAGGTAGCGAGTCATAGGACGAGCCTGCACCAGGACAAAGACAAGAGGGTAAATAACCTGTACAGAGGATGGGGCATTATTTCTTCAAATATATTATTGAATGAAATGGATGTGACCCATTGTGATTAGCTGGATTTTTCACATGGAAACACAAAACTTAACTAAAATGTTGATTTGAGACACTAATGAATACTGACAAAGTCAGTATGTATTAGCAGCACCAGTTGGGAAAAAAAAGAAGAAAAAAATAGCTACTGTAACAACCCTGTGGCACCCACATCTTTGAAAACTGTGTCATGCTGTCAGCAGGCAGGTGAAGCCATTTTACACCTTTCTACCATGCAGACTCAATTAAGTCTCATTTTATTCACCTGAGAGAAGTTCTTGGCCCTCATCTTGACCTCCTTCTCTACTAGCTGCTGCCGATGGTAAGTTTCATCCTGCAGCCGTTTCTCTGCCTCCTCCCTTCTCCTCCTCTCCTCCTCAAGCATTTGGCGGCGTGTCAGGCTCTCTCTTTCCTGAAGGAAAACACGTTCATTAATTTCTTTTCATCTGTGGATGGGGTTGACTGGGTAATGCATGCTCTTGGTTTTCCAGCCAGAGCTAAAGTTCCCATTCACACATTTTCCACTGCTGGGAGCTGCTCTCAAGCTTGCACTGCCGGGCACCCCACTGCTTCACTAAAGTGGTTAATTATTTAGACAGAAAGCTTTCAGTTATTTGGAAAAGTAATGATCGATTCTGTAGACACATGCATTGTGTATGCACAGCACGTCCAAAAGCAGAAGGCAACATCAAGTTTTGGCACTCCCTTCTAAAAATAAGAAATCTGTTGGGAAAAAGCATAAATATAGAGAAAATATGAAAAGAAGAATTGAATGGGTGGATGCTCAGCTACAAAAGAAAGGCCACAAAGGGCACCAGTGCACAAAGACTTGAAGATGATACAGATGCCAAAAAAATGAATTAAGCAATTGACTTGCTGCCATGATCCTCTATATTTCAAATGTTCACTCAGTTTTAAGCTACTGAGGCTTCAAGAACTATCATCAATCATTACATATGGATTTGGGATAATAAGGTTCTGATGATGTAACACTCATTCAAAGTTGGGTCTTACCCGTGATTCAATAAGTCTGGCTTTCTCCAGTTGGGCCTCCTTCAGCATTTTCTCCATCGCCTCTATCCTCAGCGCGTCCACTCCACCAGCACTGTGTCGAACGCAACAACACAGAGTTTTCACATCCTGTAAAACTCAACTTTATTAAAGAAAACTTTCCCAAAAACTTTAGAAAGCACATTAGAGCTTATAAATTGAAGCTTTCATCAGTATATTATTACATTCTATAACACTTAACCTTCATCATTAGCTGTTCATCAGCAGTGGGTAGATCAGGGCCCAAATTTATTAGTATTGCAGAGTAGCAAATCACTCCTAAAAAGGCCCAAATTTCTGAGTGGCAGACATTTAGTCCTATTTCAGGAGTAAGAGCAACTGATCATCATGGTCACTACTTTGTAAACTCTGACCTCCCCACACAGCGACTTTAATCTTACCCCAGAATCATGATGCAATAGCTGAATCAGCTCATTACAACATTTACATGAATTAATAGATTATTTTCAATAATTTTGAATTAATTAATGAAAGATTATGATCAAAGCTCCTAAAACTTAGAAAAAAGGCAAGGAACAGAGCCTTCTTGCCCATGTATGCAAATTGATTTAACAATGTCAACAATGCTACACACATTACATTAACTGCCCAGAACACGATGGGAATGCAAAGCTAATGAGAATCATAAATGTTTTCACAGCAACGCTTAAGTGGTTGTACATGCGAACTATGTGATCCTTTAATGGACAAATGTCCCGGATCCACTGAAGCTTCAGGGGTCCTAAATGAGAGCATAATAAAAGTTCCCATTTCCCAATGTGTAATGTAGGAAAAATGTGATTGGATTGGACTGATGTGGGTAAATTCACATAGTGATTACAGATTAGATAACACAGTGGCTTTCCACTAAATATCCCTACTACAGCTAGAGAATTAGCATAAGGCAGTTCACTAAAACCTTTAATGCTTGTGTTCTTGTGTTGTTACTTTTGTTTTTGCCTATAAGAACAAAGCCTTTCTTTAAAAAGTGGCACTTCAGCATTTCAAATCTTCTAAAACTACAAACAACAATACATCACTAAAATTTTTCTTTGCAGCCGTCAGTGTCATAAGTTACCTAAGAGTACTCCTGTTCTTTTAAGAATGTAGGGAGCTTAAAAAGTCACTTTTACATTGAACTTTGCAATAGGAGTGTTTTTATTTCGTTTAATACAATTTTATATAGGAGTGATCCTAAGATGCTTGGCAAATACAGGCCTGATTTAAAAAAGAAAGTAAGTCAACATTGGTCTGATGCTTTAATTTGATTCAATGAGTCTGATTCTACTTTCAAACTTATAAGAGTTTGTGCAGCTGCAGTGGATAAACGTTCTAGCGGGTAAATGGTTATGAAATATGATGAAATACATCTGTCTGAGGGCTTAAGTCACCAATTCTAACCAAATAGCTTTTTGATAACTTGTAAATATGTAGTATTTACAAGTTAAAAGCTAATACCATATTTACGACCTAGAATTACTAATATAGTGTGCTATGAAGCACACTTGGTCTAAACTTGGCTCATAAAATGTGCTTTTTTTTTTCTCTCCTGTCTCGACTATGCATTGATCATTGCAGAAGTAATCTTATTATAGTTGTCAAAACAAAACTGAACTAATAGTTTTGGAAAGTGACTCTAGAGAGCTGTAAAGGAGATGTGCACAATGGCTGCCACTAAGAACCTGCTGTGCTGAACACTGATGTTTTTAGTCACTTAGTCACCTAACAGATGGTTGCCAAATGAGTCAACCTGTGGATAAAGAGATAACTGGAGTAGCCTGGAGTGTGATGATTAGCAGTCTGCGTGTCTCTTTTGATTGCATCTGTCTGTGTGTGTCTGTTGTGTGTGTGAACAAATTGTTGCTCAAAGCTGTCACATTGAGGACATTTTGTCTAGTCCTCAGAACTTCATAGAATGCTTTAAGGCCTGGTTGTAGGGTTTAGGTTAAAACTATGTTTAGATTAGGGTAAGGAGCAACACAGTGTCTTAATGTGATGGACATTATTTACATGATTTACTTTGATGTAAATTCCTTTAAATACAACTCAGTAAAGATCTGAAATGCTAAATGTAGCAACAGTACCGGATTCTTGACCCAGTTCCTACCTCCTTTAAAAAATTATTCAATGTTTGAGTAAGTCCTAACAATTATTAAATCAGTCTCTGCAGCTGGATCTTTTCCCTACAGCATTGTGCTGGTTAAGCACAGTCTAAAAAGGGAGTCCAGACCAATCGATGCAGACCCATCTCCTCTTATCTCTTCAATTCTTAAATAAAACGCAGAGTGCATTATTATAGAAAAATATTTCAGCCCTGGATGATTAAACATCGACTTATTAGATCTTTATCTTTAGACAAAATGGCTGCAACAATTTTAATTACTTGCAAAGAGCTCAAATGTGTTTGAGCAAGAGTGCTTTTTTCTTTCGATCTGCTGGGGATATGAGAGCATCAAAATGTTTTATTCCCTCTTACCTGTTTGATCTAGTTTTGTTTAACCTTAATGTATTACTTATTTTTATTTTATTGTATTACATTACCTTGAATATATTCCTTTCTCTCTTTTTGAAATGTTGTCTTGTACATTAACCTCAGTGTTTTTGTTTATATCTCTTTTCTCTCATTGCCAGTTGTTTGTAAACCTTGAAATGCATGAACCCACATACAAGATGTTATAACTGAGCCATCAAAAAAGCTCTTTTCAGACAAAACATTGCTGCTTTCATGCCCTTATGAATCTGTTAAAGTGACAGCTATTGTGTCATTCACACAATAGACACTTTTAAGTTAATGTTCCTCAGGAATTCATTCAAACATGCCAATGACTGAAAACGAGATGTTTACCATCTGAGCTGCCTTATTTTAGTTTTATAAATCTGAGTTGAGAATAAAATTTGACCAATGACCAGTGTGGTGTGAAAAATTAGCTAGTGGAACTAACCATATATTTCACTATAGTTTATATTTATAGTTTATATGTTAAAAAATCATCGTTAAATCCAAAGATCCATAGCTAAAATTTTTAAATGTAAACTCCATCTACCATCTACTAAATCCTAAAGTTATTCATTTCAGTGACATTGAGAGCTTTCCCCTAATTTATGGTTTCAACACAAATTCTGACATTTGCTACACGAAACAGAACAATAGTACAATGAGTAGAAAATTGATTCAAATACGGAAACAGATCCTCATTTAGGATGACTTTGTCATCCTCATATCCCTGAGTAACAATACCAAATGAGACAGAATTCCTTAGTAAAGGAATGTAAAGTTTAAGAGACAGCATGTTGATTTTCTTCAGAGGCAGATCACCAAGATAATGTTGACATGAGCAGATTTGATGCAGATGCTGTCAGGTTTATATGAGCCTAGCCATGAAGTATACCTAAAAATAGCAAACTCTGGCTATGACGCTACGAGTGTCTTTCCCTAATCGTACCTGAACGTGTTATCTGGCGAGCAGGCTGAGTTGTTCCCGGTGGACACGCTGGTGTCCATGCTGTCAGAGCTCTCCAGGCTCAGGGTGTCATAGGGCTGCTCTCCAGCTGGCGGGGGCTGGTGGTGCAGGATGGAGTGGTGAACCATAGGAGGGGGCCCCAGAGCACTATGGCTCAGTGTGGAGCTGTAGGTCATGACGGGGGAGTAGGAGGGCGAACTTATGAGGTGGGGCTGAGAGCCGTGGAGTGCCTCCCACTGGCACTGAGCCTCTGCTGCCGCTCGCTGTTTGAGCTCAGCCAGACGACGACGCTGCTCTTCGATTACCTGATGACCTGGAGGGAGGAAGGTGGGAACTGATTAGTGGGTTTGTTCTGATTTTAGTCCATGGTGGGAAAAGAACCTACAGGTAACAGTATTAACAAATCAGCGGAGGTCTTTTTGTTTCCTACACAAATCAGCAAAATAGCTGCAGAGCAGGTCATCCCAAGCATCTAAAAGTGAACTAACTTTACCATCAGGACCAGCTGAAAAACAACCAATGTTTAAACCATGCCTCACACATACAGAACAAGTATGTGCTCTCACAGAATCAAAACTCTAAGATAATTATGAAAACAAAAAAAAAACTAAGCATCTAAATTCTCACATTTCAAATTCATGCTGCTGGGCACCTGATAACGGGCAGATAAATGTGGAAAGAGCTGTCCGGGTCGGTAAATCCAAAAGGGTAGCGCATTGAACTGAGCATGCAAGATTTATTCTTCACTAGCAGGAACATTCATAGAAGATTGATGCTACAGACAAAAGGAAAGATGAAAAGAAATCTTTTGGGGAGAGGAATTAATGACACAGCAGAGATAGAAAAAACATCAGGATGAAGAGAGGAGGGTTAGGTGAAGACAGCATCTAAAATTAACAGCTGCCAAGTGTCAACCTCTGGTGAATGTTAACTTTGATGGATAAATCAATAGAAGTAACCTGTCAAACTGGCTTTACTTTTGGATAAGACTTTACATTTTTTTTAAGTCCATACCGTCTTTGGTCTATACCAAAGTCTAAAGGCAGCCTCTTGATTGGCTGGTCTTTGTCCTTTATCTGCAAAATGATGACATCTAAACCTCAATTTCTGTGCTGTTTGGTTAATTAATCTGGTGCATGACATCTTGAGCTTATTTTTGTTTTATTTTTAATAATTAATTAATTCACTCTTCAAGTGAATTGACATGTCTTTTCTCTGTAGGAAACATCTGAACATGTGATTATTGTTGGCCATTTAGTCTGGGGACCCTTGGCAGAAGATTTAAAAAAGTTAATTTCAGACACTGCATGTGATGTACAAGCAGAGAAGAGATGAAAATCTGGATGAATCCCACTGAAAAATTATGAAGAAAAAGAAAAACGCTTCTGGAAACTGATCCATTCACCTGCTGAACTTTCCTCTATGGGGTTCTGTCTGGAGTTCTGGGGCTCTGTGGTGCAAATGTGCAGAAAGAGACAAAGCCACAGACAAAGACAAAACAGACATGAGGAAAACCTGCGCAGCAGATGCCAAAAAATATGACCAGCTCCAGATTCCATCCCAGCACCCCTGGGCGGCAGCCAGCTGAGCTAAAACCCATGCTCTGATCCTTTAAATCAAATTCCAATGTCAAATAGCACATTTTTTTCCACTGATGTCAGCTACATATAAACAGCTCAGTGAAGCACAGCAGTTACAATAACCAACAAGGTAACAATTTATCATGTAATAAGTTATTCATCATTATAAAATTATTCATGCTTTATTTACTTGTCAAAAATAACATACCATTAATGAATATATTAATGAATACACAGCGTGGGTTGCTTTGTTTAGGTGCTCAGCAGTGTTGTTTTGGTTTGTTTTATTTTTCAGGTCAGTTACCTTTCTGTTGCAGAGCAAGCTGTCTCTTTGTCTCGATGTCCTGCAGAGTCGTAGCCAAGTTCCTGGGCAGGCTGCCTGTACGGCTGGTCACCAGCAGGGGGCTCTGCTGGGTCAGAGGCAAGCAGAGAGTAGGAGAATAACATGTCAACAAGTTGTATTTAGGGTTTGAGTAACAACACTGGATGTTTTTATAGAATTGTGTCTACATAAAGATTGAAGGCTAGCTGCTGAAGATAAATGACAAGTCCCACCTTGCTGGTGTTGTTGCGTCCCAGGGTTGCTGCTCCATGCTGTAGAGGGAATGCAGAGCCCGATTTAGGTTGATAGAGAGGCAGGCCTGGATCACTGTCTAGCTTGGAGCGAAATACCTAAGAGAATACAGCAAGTATTGAAAATACATGTTAAAACAAACCCATGTGATTGTGGGTGTAAATTATATCAAAAATCCAACTGTGATTCTCCATGGATGAGTTGTAATTACTTGCTGAAAGAGGTGAACAATGGTTAAAAGGATGATTAGCATTCTTTTTTTTTTTGTATCAAAGACTTTGTGAAAAATAGCTAGCAGACAACACACAAGTTAGAAACAACAGCCAAGAACATTTTACTGAACAGGTCTTTGATCAGGCCACTTAAGTTAATGTTGCATTCAGTGCTGTGAGATCTGTGTGGAATGACTTGCTCTTCAAAGTCAGGACTTGAAGATGTTTCACACATTCTAACTTATTTAAAGCAAGGATTGAAGTTGTTCTCTGAACATCTGCTACTGGCAATTACTCTGAGCTTTATTCCAACCCTTAGCACTTACAGCGACTTTATGTTTTACACAAGAGCAAAAACTGAATTTAACAATAAAAAGTTCTATCATCCAGCTCTCAGCTGCAGCATCATCTGGGATAACAAAATTACGTTTGGTCTTTCATTTGTTAACACTTATTTTGGCACCTTTTTATTATAAAATACCTTTCAAAAGTACTGAAATGGCAAGACCAATTCATTTGTTTTTGCTGTACACTGAAGTAATTTGGGTACATTATAGCACTTTTGGAGAGTACTTCACATGAGCATTTGATATCAGAACTGTTCACAGTTTAAAAGCAGAGATTTAGTATTTAGTAGTTTTCAAAAGTGTCATTGCCATCTTGTGGATACAAAGTGAATACAGCACTATTAAAGCCATGACATGATATACGGTACCTTTTTCCTCTTTATTTGGTTCAAATATATACACACACATGTGAGTCAGTAACAGCAGGTTGAAGGTTGGCAGAGAATTTACAGACTCCCGAAATAGCAGAAGTGTAAGTAGCGGAAAAATTAGACAAAGGACGAAGAAGGTGCTCTACCTGCAGCACAGGCTTGCGGCCTGAGACACACTTGGCCCGTGAAGGAGGAGGACAGAGCTGGCTGGAGCCAACCATCAGCTCCTGGTACCAATGTTCTAAATCTAGCTTGGGAACTTGAGGCCTACTACCCTCAGCCTGGTACTGGAGAACATAGAGGAGCAACAGAGTAAAACAAAACAGCAGAAACAGTGGCGAAAGAACAAAAAAGAAGACAAGAAATTATTAGAAAGCATCAAAAGACAGGTAGAAAAATTTGCTTGAATGGTGACAGAAAAAACCCCCGTAGCACAAAAAAACTACTGACAACTCTCTAACAAGTGCACCAACAGGCATTTAGAAGGAGAAAAAGAGGAAAGGACAGGACACACCTCCACAGGGAGAGACAAGGAGGAACCATAAGGAGTGGGGAGACAGGAGAAGGCAGGATCCACTGCTCCAGACTGCAGCGGCTGGCAAAGCGGGGAGGTAGGGGACGATTCCACCTTGGGCATTCCATAAATCTGATTTAACTGGCCCACCGTCACATATTCCTATGCAGAGGCAACATATGCAGGAAGGGAACAGCAAAATATAAAGCAGTGAAGACTGTCAGCAAGACAGGCAGCAGGAGGGAAAACAAATTAAGTACACTTGGTCTTCTGCATCATAAAGGTGGGAAGGAAGGAGGGTTTGAAAGGAAACACTGACTGGGTTATACACACAAACAGAGACAGAGACAGAGACACACACACACACACACACACACGTGGTTGATGTATACCCACTCAATATTCAAGTAAAAGTGAAAGTGTTTGGGATAAAAAAAATAAAATAAAATTACTCCACTACAAGCAGTAGAAATTATCTACTAAAAATGTAAAATGCAAAATTGAATGTACTAATGTACTATAGTACTAAACTACAGTATAGTACAGTTTACTATACTATAGTACTACTATAGTACTAGACTACAGTATAGTACAGTGTACTATACTATGTCCTTCCCGCCACAACCCTCCCATTTTATCAACCGTGAGACCGTCACATCAAGGTGGCCCTTGATGGCCGGAAGGGGCCACGGACCTGGTGGGGTGGGATTCGATCTGTACATATATCGTATAGTAATATTGTATAGTAGACTGTACTACACTGTACAGTGCTATACTTTACTACAATACTGTACTACACTACAGTACACTATAGTATAGTAGAACAGTATACTGTACTACAGTACACTGTGTGTATATATATATATATATATATATATATATATATATATATAAACTGTATATATAGGACGCAGAGATCCAGTCCTACACATCTCTCTGCAGTATTCTTACAACCGTCAACCCCCCACAACTCCCACGTACCTATAGAGACTGTGTCTGTTCCCTGACCAACTAAATTACATAAACCAAAAATGACCACAAGAGGAGTTAATCATGATAACCTAATAAAAGTTAAGACTACTCCTCTTAGAGAACAAAACCCCAAAACTATTAAATGTGGATTATTAAATACCAGATCTCTCTCCTCTAAATCTCTGTTAGTAAATGACTTAATAAGCATCTTAATAATCATGATTTCAATTATTTTGTCTTACTGATACTTGGTTACAGCAGAAAGAATATGTCAGTCTCAATGAGTCAACCCCCCCCCAAGTTATATTAATTATCATGTTCCTAGAAGCACAGGCTGAGGTGGAGGACTAGCAGCAATCTTCCATTCTAGCTTATCAATAAACCCTAGACCTAAACATAGTTGTAACTCATTTGAGAGCCTTACTCTTAGCCTTTCACACCCAAACTCAAAAACCACTATTTGTTATCGTGTACCATCCTCTAGTCCCTTAGTTTTTGATTGAATTTTCAGATTTTCTATCTAATTTAGTGCTTAGTACAGATAAAGTAATTATAGTGGGTGACTAACATTCATGTAGATGCTGACAGTAACTGCCTCAGCACTTCATTTAATTCATTATTAGATTCAATTGTTTTTTCACAAAATGTTAATAAACCCACTCACTGTTTTAGTCACATGTTGGACCTTGTCCTTACATATGGAATTGAAGCAGATAATTTAACAATATTTCCTCACAACTCTCTTCTGTTTGACCATTTTCTAATAACATTTAAATTTACAATAACGGACTATACAGCAGTTAGGGAAAAATTCCACTATAGCAGATGCTTAAGTGAAAAAGCTGTAAACAAATTTAAAGAAATTATTCTTTCATCATTTGCTTCAGTATATGTTAATACAATGTAGCCACCCTAATGTTACTCCTGCACAAGTTGATTATCTTGTTGACAATTCTGCAGCCTCACTAGGTTCAATAGTTGATAGTGTTGCCCCTCTGAAAAGGAAGGCAGTAAAACCGAAGAGGCGATCTCCATGGTATAGTTCACAAACACGCAACTTAAAACAGAAAACATGAAAGTTAGAAATGAAGTGGCGTTCCAGAAATGTAGAAGAATCTCATTTAGCCTGGAAAAACAATTTAAAAATGTACAAAAAAGCTCTCCGTGATGCCAGAACAGCATATTATTCATCTTTAATAGAAAAAAACAAGAACAACCCCCGGTTTCTGTTCAGCACTGTAGCCAGGCTGACTAAGAGCCATAGTTATGTTGAGCCTACTATTCCCTTAACTCTGAGCAGCAATGACTTCATGACTTTTATGAATAAAATTGTAGCTATTAGAGAAAGAATTCGCGAGATCCTCCCCCCAAATATTACAGATAGATCTTCATGTACAACAGTGCTAAAATCATCAATAAGGCCCCAATCCCTCTTAGACTGCTTTTTACCCATAGATCTCTCTGAGCTAACTTCAATTATTACCTCATCTAAACCAACAACCTGTCTTCTAGACCCTATTCCAACTAAACTGCCCAAGGAAGCTTTACCCTTAATAGATACGTTCATATTAGATATCATCAATCTATCTGTAGAAGCAGGATATGTACCACAGGCCTATAAGGTAGCTGTAATTAAACCACTACTTAAAAAACCCTGTCTGCACCCAGGTGTTTTAGCCAATTACAGACCAATATCTAATCTTTCCTTTGTTTCTAAGATCATTGAAAAAGTAGTTGCAAAACAATTATGTGACCACCTTTACAGGAATAATTTGTATGAGGACTTTCAGTCAGGATTTCATCATAGTACAGAAACAGCACTGGTAAAAGTCACCAATGATCTTCTCATGGTTTCAGATAATGGACTCGTCTCTATACTTGTTTTGTTAGATCTTAGTGCTGCATTCAATACCACTGATCACAACATTTTATTACAGAGACTGGAACATGAAATTGGGATTAAAGGAACTGCACTAGGTTAGTTTAAGTCTTATCTATCTGATAGATTTCAATTTGTTCATGTTAATGATGAATCCTCCATGCACACAAAGGTTAGCTATGGACTTCCACAAGGCTCTGTGTTAGGACCAATACTTTTTACTTTATATATGTCTCCTTTAGGCAACATTATTAGAAAACACTCCATAAATTTCCATTGCTATGCTGATGATACCCAGCTATATCTATCTATGGAACCAGACGAAAAAATTCATCCCACCAGGTGTGGCCACTTCCAGCCATCAAGAGCCACCTTTTTGATGGCCCCAAGGTTGATATAATGGAAGGGTTGTGGTGGGTAGGGCATTTGGCATAAAACACACATCATATCAACGTGCAAAACACGTTCGGCTGTGGTTACCCCTGAAGGGATAAGCAGAAAGCTGTTGATTTGACTATACTATAGTACAGTAAGTTCAATACACTGCTAAGCAACAGATTACTCTGGGAATCAAATTAAACTGATTGAGAAATTAAAAAAAAAAACATTTATATTTGTATGTTTTAGTAATGAATAACTGTAAATATAGAGACTTGGTGTAAAACAAGACTAGCATCAGGTAAAGGTGGAGCAGATTTTAACTTATTTATGTACTGACAGCTGCTTCACCTAAATTATTAATACATCATTAGTTATTTTTTTTATATCAAGTACAAGGTAGTTTGATTCCCGATCCCGGCTATATGTTGAAGTGTCTCTGGGCAAGACAGTGAACCCAACAGGATAAGCCGAAAGGACAAAAAAAAAAAAAGTATACGGTAGTTATGTGTAATAATGAAAGTTTTCAGGAACGTATTATGTAGTGTGATGGTCTATGGTGTTTAAAGCACTAACAATTACCCTTACCTGTCTCTGTTTACATTCATATCCTGTCAGCTCGGTAATTTCAGCAATCAAATAAAGACATTAAATGTTATAAGCATGTTTGTAAAATACCTTATTTTGGTAGCAGTGCCAAAACTCAGCTACTGTACAAAACTAAAAAGAAAATGTTATATCATAACTGGTGCTATATGTTACACATGACATGGATTTTTAAGAATTTATTGTGAACGTGAACTATTTTTGGCATGAAATCTTACAGTTTACCACCTGTAGTTATGAATTAAAGTACCATTGTTTTGTTAAACCTAAACGTATCAGTCCAATCTTAATTAAAGTCTTTGCGTTGCTTATTGGATTCAGTGACACCAACCTCTGTGTCTACTAAAAATGAACACTGCCTCACAACTACCAAAAGGGTGAGTGCAAGCTGCTTCCACCAGAAGCTTGAGTAGCATAGAGCAAAGCTAATAGTACAGTCAGTCTGATTATATAAAAGCCAGCAGAGGGAGCAGCATGACACGAAAATGGAAAGCTGGAGAGGCAGAGATCAGAGAACACAGACAGAACAAATAAGGAGAAAGACAAGACATGAAGTGATGGTACCTTGCAAGTGCCAGCTAGTCCAGCATCTACAGCAAACAAGCGGCCGAGTAAGGGGGCTAACTGATATTGAAGTGGCCACAGCTACCGTACATCTTATAGATGTCTGACAGTGTAAGTACTCCTAAGTACCAGGCAACAGCTGATAACAGGATGAAAAACAATGAGGACGGCACTGTACTCCACTGCACTACCAATGCATGGCACATTTAACACAGACACACACACACACAAAAGCGCATCACTGAGCCACGGTACTTTGAACTTTTTAGTTTGGAAATTACAACTTGATACATCTTCACAAGATGTCCATAATTTAGCTAGTGCTTAAAAGGTGGTTAATAAATGTGAGAACAGACAAACAAAAAATGCACTCAGCAGCGCAACGTATCTTTAGCATTGCAAGTGGCTGACACATAATCAAGTCACAGACATTGGTTTTCTGTCACCTGTGGTTGATCCCAACACACCAAATGCATGTGAAAGGATTGTGGCAACTCCACTGAACACAATGGGTGAGCAAAGGGACATTTTAGGTGGATTAACTGGACAAAGCCCACCTTTATTAGAAAGCTACTGAGCTGGCTCCCCTTGCTTAAAGGAAAACAGCACCTGGGCCACCACAATAGAGCACTATTAGAGCCATTAGAGCCACAGTGCAACAAGGACACTGACAGTGCAATGTGTGACCTTTAGGAGTGTCACAGGACAACAGAGAAGAAGCAGTGGGCTTCATGCAGTGGTCGTTAGTCGGGGTTACCTCCGTAGGTCTGCTGGAGTAGAACTGATAGGGAGGGGAGGGAGATAAGTAGGAGTCAGAGGCTCGACGGAGAGAATGCTGGGAGGAGTAGACATCCTCCAACAGCAGATCAGCCACGCTGATATGGAGCATTTCCTGTTTTAACAGTCCCCAGGTTAGTGTTTAATGCCTACAGAAACTTATAGTACACTATTCACACCATTTGTAAATTGGTCTTCATACAACATTAGCAGAGTTGCAACCCTCTGTGGTCCTACAATATGTTGTTAGCTCTACACATTACCTATCAAGGCCTTAACATTAAAAAAACATCACTTAAATTATCGTAAATATTTGTAACTATTAACACCACACACATTGAACAGTATGCACACCAATAAATTACAGCCAGTTACAGGAGGTAAATATTTTGAGGATTCAGCTGTGAGTCACCAACACTCAGGAGCACAGAGTGTGAACACACACACTCACTCACTCTCTCACACACACACACACACACACACACACAAGGTTTAGTAGTTGTCTCACCTCTCTCATTGCAGTGCAGGATTTGGGGAAACTCTTTCCTCCAGTCAGATTGTGATACCTCTTCTCTAGAGCTAATAGTCGCTCCTTCTCCTGGAACATAAAGTCGTTTAACAAAATTTGCTTTCAATAAAAACCTGATTTATTATACATTTAACAAAGAATAGGTAAATGTCTAAACCTTTTGGAGCATTTGCAGTGTGAGAGTTCTGTCTTTAGCAAGCCGCTCGACCTCCTGAGATGCCTGCAGGCCCAGTTGGTTGTCCTGGTTCTCCAGAGCAGACACCTTCTCCTAACGAAGACAACATGGAAATGACGAAATCTTCAATGCAAACTGTAACAACTGCACAATAAATGTTAAAATACCAGTGTTGATGTAGGCTTAAAACCCCCGTTTAAGAACACTAAATGTCTATGCTGGCATTTTGTTAGAATTTGTAGTGAGGTTACATCTACAGTGTATAAAGGCGAAGCCTCTTTGGTTGCCATCTCACACGCCTTTGTCTGGAGTGTCCAAGCGATATCTTAAAGCAGGGGTCTCAAACTCATGGCCCAGGGACAAATTGCATCCCGTGAGACGATATTTTGTGGCCCGCAGGACAATATAAAAGGTTTTTTTTTTAGTGCAGCCCACAAGTTTTATATGAATGGGACTCAACCACGTTGTGTGTGGAAGGTTCCTGTTTTGTGAAAGCTGGAGCTGAACAAACCCACCAATCACAGCGGAGTATATGGCTCCCGGGGATGGGCCATCGGCCGGGCTTGATGCAAACAGAGAAGCTTTGCAGAACTATGGAGGCGCCCGTGTAACATCACATAACCGTCATAGAATTACTAGTTCCTACTGTGTTTGAAATGAGCATGTTTGACTTCGAGCTGGATGAGGTCAATGTTACCGGCGTTAACGGCCAACACCGATGTTCCATTGACGATGTCACCAAAGGGAGTAGACCTCCGAGGGGCCACTCATCCAGCTCCCGCCCGCCGTCCTGCTTTGGAGTCAGGGGCTCACCCGCCTCGGTTATATATTCAACGGAACATCGGTGTTGGCTAGGACGCAACGCTGAATCCATGGGGTTATTATAGAAAATAAAAGCCAGTAAATAACTCCTCCATGGCTGCATCCATTTGTTTTTATATAATAAATAAATAATGGTGTCCCACTGTCCCAGCTGATAATGAACAGCATGGTAGCAGTTGCCTTTTTTTGCGCTTGTGATCCTGGTACTTTCTACCATCTACAAAGGTTATGATGTTCATGTCATCATGAAAGACATGACCCCTTCTTCTTTAATGTGCAAGATGCCCTTCCTGTGCTTCAAATTGAGCTCATTGACCTGCAGTGCAACTCTGACCTCAAAGCCAAGTTCAGGGAGGATTGAAGAGAACTGACCCCCGGCTACCCTGAGCTTGTTCAAGCGGACCATGTGACTTTTTGGGAGCACATATTTGTGCGAAAAATTATTCTCCAACTTGAACTTCAATAAGTCCAAGTACAGGTCCAGACTTACTGATGATCATCTTCAAGCCATACTGAGGGTCGCAGCTGCTTCCTCCCTCAAGCCAAATGTGGCTCAGCTATGTGAGAGGAAGTGCTGCCAGGTCTCTGGCAGCAAGAAGTAGGCAAGAGAAACCATGTTCAGAAGAACCGTTCATGTTCATATTCAGAAGAACCCACTAAAGTTAAAGAACCCTTAGTAGTGATGTTTGAGAAGATTCGATTTTTTTAACAAAGCTTTTTTTGTGCCCAGACTCACCCAAACTCTGCCTCCTGCGGCACCCAGGTAATCTGAGTTTGAGACCCGTCTTAAAGGATAAAAACTGCTTTTTATTGATCAAACTAATCAGATACTGAATACAGTAACTACACAGAAGATGTTCCATTGGCAGATTTATGTTCTACAAAAAAAAAACCAAACCATTGCTCAAATTTTGATGAGGATCTTCTTGTGTTCTTTACCTTCCTCTTGGCCACACTGCTCTGGTACTGTGCTCTCTCCTGCAGCAGCTCTTGACTGATGGTTTCCCTATCCTCCTCTAAGCTACTTTCTCTCTCCAGTTGCTGGAACTCTAGGTCCTCAAATCTTTTGGTTCCTGCTTCCAATGCCTCTCCGTCCTATCAGAAAAAACACACATTATCAGTTACAGAAAAACAGCCTATATGCATGGTTTATTTGAAGGCCATGTACTATTCTGAGGTTAGCGTAACTGCTAAAAGCAAAGCAAACCTTGATGTTTCCATTTTAAACTGCTTTACATATTTTTCCAGCAACTGAAGCAAAGTTTTGTAGTGAAAACAGGCCGTGCTCAGTCAAGCAGCCAGAAACCAGTCAGGAAAAGTATGTCTCTTCTGTAAAACAGTTACGGTGTTGTTGTGAAATGTACTTTATTATATATAATAGGAAAGGTACAATCATTTACTGTAAAAACATACAGTATGTCACAGTAGTAGTTTATGGTCAAAATATGGTTACTTTTACTAAAAGAAATCCATGAACCTGTATTAACTTAAAATACTTAAAAATATATTTTGGCTGTGTATTAAAGGCATTTATCACATTTTTGCTATGAATCATTATTTATTTGCTGACAGTTGTAGGTTTTACGGCAATTCTTTTAGCAGCATGGATAAGATGCTCTCGAGAGCCTGTTCAGTGCTTTTAAAGGGCCTCAACAGATAACCACTCTTTTTGACAAAATCAGAAATCTCAGGAGCCACTTTTGCTCTTTGCTTAGCCTTTGTGTTGCTTCGCAACACAGACTAAAATTCCCAACATATAAAAACTGTATAACCAGATGTCAAACTTTGTTACCTGCTGTTTACTGTGCCTTCAGAATGTGAGCAAAAAAAGGGCTATGGTTCAAGATGTAGATTTACCTTAAAGCTTGACATAGTTTTACAGGCAACTGATGAGATATTTCAACCAGTAAACATATCATTCAATTATTATTCAAGAACATTTGTTTAAAAAAGGGATGAAAACGATAGGAGCAAGAAAGACTAGCGAAGGCAATGATCTAGTCAGGGCCTGTGTTAATTGATTAGTGAGCAGTTATACAGTACAAATCAGTGCAAGCCATGACAAGTCACAAAAAAGATGCAGATCGTATTCACACATGCAGTGCAGCAAATTTTATCGAGTTGTATCACTAGCAGCTAGAGCCATTTGTGTGCTCTTGAAGGCTACTCTAGCATGTAGGTGTAGTGTGGACAAGATTTTTGCTGCTTGTGGCAAACGCATGTGTGTGAGGAAAGCTTACAGGACACATAAATACACAAAGTATGTGTGTGTGTTTGTCAATACACCAAATGTAGTAGGCCCCTGTTAAAGGGTTAAAGGTCCCAGTATTACTATGCGCCGTGGTATTTGCTGAGTGCAGGCACATACAGAGCAATATATCTTGGTTTTATAAAATCCTCAATTAATTTTTACAATTAATTTAAGACCCGTAATGTAATAAAGAGGTTTCAACACTGTTAAACATCAGATACAAATTAAATATAAAAAAATAATGAAAAGTAAAGAATCCTTCTATTAGTCAGACCTATGCACCTCAGTTGTTTATTAAAGTAACTCATGTTACTATTTAATAGCTCTTCAGTAGGATCTACGGTAACTGTGTGTTCAGAGAAGGGGAGTGTGGGGCGATAGGTTTTTGTCAGGTTTTGTAGTTTTTGAAAATGAAGGGTGGTCTAAGTGCTTCTGCTTGACTGATGACCCACCCTTTTGAGCTGTTCTTGCAGCTGTTCCCGCAGGGACTCGGGACAGTTATGAAGTTGGTTCTTCAGATCAGCATAGTCCTCCTGCAGGTTCTGCAGGGCCTTGCGTTCAGCTTCAACATTAGCCCTCTCCTAGAAAGACACCATGCGCCCACATACCCACACACCAACACACAGAGTAGATGAGACACTGCTCAAAATCCATACCATGCAAATAAAAACTACATGGTGTCAGTAGCAGGCTGACTGATTTTCAGAGTATGGCAGTACAGGCAGAGTACAGGAAGTAGACTCTAATCTTATGAGATTCTACAACTTGGATTCTGTGCTGAGAACTACTGTGTGAGCCGCTTAACAGACACAGACCAAAAAAGGAAGCTCAGTAAAGCGTACAGCAATTAAGAAACATCAATTATATTCTTTTTTTTTTTTTATAAAATACCAGAAATCTGTGTGTTTGTAAGAACGGGTCTTCAAATTTTCTATGCCAAGAATGCCAATGAGCTGATCTAATTTAATGAGAAGGATTTACACATAAAATTTGTGTTCTTGGTCATAATCAGGCTCAAAATTCCAAGACCGGTTTATATTGTAAGAGGGCAGAAACCACTGAGACATGTGATCAAGACTAGGACATCTCATAAAGGCACCATAAAAACAATTTTATTTTCATTAAGAGCTCTCTGAACACTCAACAAGACACTTGGACAATGCACAAACAAACTATTGACTTTTACAAAAGCTGATTTTAACAAAAAACTGGGAAATGTGCTTTTTCTCCATGCATCCTTTCTTTCCATTGCTAATTTACAACTGCAGAGACAAGATCAAAGCTAGCAGTTTTACCTATCAGCTATAAGAATTAAAAAAGTGCACTACAGAACTAATGGCTACAGAGCCCAAACAGCCATCAATAGATAAGTGTCCTGGCATGCAGGTTATGTTATGCAGACAGTGAATTAAAGGCGAGAAAAGTAAATTAGAGATACTGTAACTGTGAGTGCTGAAGAGCCTAAAGTAGTATTAGAAGTTAAGGGATGTTGTTTAGATAGCAGAAGTTGAGACGAAAACAGACGAGAAGCGACAAACTACTCCATTTAAAATATGCAAGAGAGAATTCTGTAAACATCTTTGTAAACAATTTGAATCACGAAGTCAGGGAATTTTGGTACAGCAAATGCTGGCTTATGTAGGGACACCAACAGGGCTGAACCAAGAGAAGGCTAACAGACCAAAACATTGTAAAAGTGTCATTGGTGGATTCATCTAGAGCATTTCCCACATCCTTTATCCTCTGTACCTTATCTTTTTCCCTCTGGATGGCAGTCTCAAGGTCATCTAGCTTTTGCTGCAGTTGAGTGATGACGTCCATTTCAGCAGCTATCTGCTCAAGTTCTGCCTGCCTCTCACCCTGCAGCAAAGCACGCTCCATCTCTACCTGGAAGATAGGACCAAGCCAAGTCAAACCTCCCTGAAAAAAGTTGGGACACTCAAATCATTTGAAACCTATTTTTGATTGTAAAAAGACAACAAATCAAATGCTAAAACTAAGAAATGTAATTGTTTTTAGAATTTGATGCCAGCAACAAATTCAAGGACAAGCAAAATGACGGGAAATAATAGATAATATTGAAAGTCTTTGTAAAGTTGAAATAAACAAGTTTTGTGTTTGTCACATAACGGAACAAAGTTTTTAATCACCTAATGAAATTTGAATGATTAAAAAAGTCTATATTCCAAATATATAAAATTCAGTTGGTGTTGAATCTAATCCAGGGACTAAATTAAAGTGAAATAATATTCCATTAACACTTTCAATACCTCTTGTTTGGACTCCCGAATCTGTTGGTCCAGCTCAGTCAGCCGGGCTTTGAGTTCATCGATGTGTGCAAGAACACCAACCCGCTCGTCCTCCAGGTAACCCATCTCCAGACAACCTGCACTGCCTGAACTTGAGTCCTCATGCTGCATGGAGAGAGAACAGAGGAGGCTTTTAAAAAGGGAAATAAAGCCAGTGGAAAGGAAAAGGTAAGAATACAACGACACAGACTACATGGCAGATACAGTATTTGCTCAATCTGTCATACAGTACTGTACATAAAAATCTGTCACATTTGTATTTATTTAATCATAAACATTTATTTTTTGATTTCTGTTTAGAACTTTGTCATTTACATGGTAATCATTAAGGTCTTTGGTCTAAATGCAGTTTTGGTGGATTTTTCAGTCAACTAAAAACCAAACTCCCTTTTGGTACAAAAATGATCCGTTTAAAATATTTTCAATGGTTTGATAGTGACACAATTCAAATCAATTGACAGCTTAAATGTACAAATACTGCCATTAAGAAGCATCTCATTTTTCACAGATAACAGAGTGAAAAGATGGGAACGAACACAGAAAGAAAGTGAATAATAAATAAAGTCAATACACTGTAAAAATTAAATGGAGACTTTTCCTCACAAATAAAAAAAAAAAAACAAACAGTCTTTCTTGCTCTTTATTGATAAGACATCTAAATAAAACATAGACTTGGTCTTCCTAAATTTGGTTATTTAGCCTTTTTAGGATAATACTCTGCATAAGTCTGGGCCTAAACACCCAACTACTGGCCTACACTGTCTAGTTAAACCAAATATGAGCAGACACTCATGCACTGACTAATATGGACAGTGAGTAGTGGTAAGTTTTTCTTTTCCTCAGGATCGTTACTGAATTGTCTCATAGAAATTCTGTGGTCGCTGAACCTCATTTTAAAACCCACTGATTAAGCAAAGCCAGGCACATTACTTGCACATACTGTTTCAACAGCGGCATGCAGAGAGAGCAGCTTTGACAGGAAAAAAGCATTTCCTCTGACCTGTCTGTCTCCATTGTGCAGTGCTGATGCTGTGCTGGGACGGGGAGATGTCCTCACCTCCTGATGAGTGCTCTCTGTACTACTACATTCCTCCTGTAGATTCTCCTCATCGTTGTCCCTCTGCCTCTGTGCCAGGCGCAGTGCAGCTGGGGAAGCTGTTACTCCCAGGACATTCTCTATGGACGGTCTTTGCCCAGCGTCATCTGCCAGACCCATCCTCCCCAAGCCCAGAGGGTCCAGACTGGAGCTTTCTCCTTTATTGTATTCAGCACAGAGGTTTAGGATTGTCTCTAGTCGCTGTCTCTCCTGTGGAAAAACAGAAAAAGATAAACGCATTTGAGGAAAGAAATTAGATTTGGGTTGGACAGGTAAGGGCATCAAAAAACAGAAGCACTGCACTGTTTTCTCACTTCTCTTGTAATAGTTTTTTTTAATGTGGCAATGCAACTTGCATCTTAAAACACATCAGATTTTTACACATACTGTAAGCTGTAGCAGAATAAATCCTGAACCTCCAATTTAACATATGTAAAGAAACTGCTGCAGTTAAAGATACTATGATAAAAATAGTATAAATTTGATAGATTATAGGTATCAATGCAGAAAACAGATTAATATTTTATCACAGTCATTGAACTGACTATAAAATAACTAGGTATCAAAACCAGCTGTGGTAAAAAAAAAAAAAATGTACTGCTGCATTTTAAATAGGGTGGCCAAAACATTAGAACATTTACCTTTATCTAAATTTAGATAGGTGGCAGATCCATTTCCACAATGGTTCTGCCACAAAGTCTTGGTTTGACTAAGAGCAGATATAATGTGTTTCAAGACTCTACACACCCCTGAAACACCACAGCAGTCCGCACAATGTATGCTCCCAGCGACATTCTGGCAGTCAGACTCTATGACTGGTTGTCCAGCTGTCACTATAAGGGGGCAGTATACCCAGCAGACTGGGCCAAAAGAGTAACCTTTGAACCTTAAATGTCAGCTGCTGTCTGTTGCTGAACCCCTCTGCTACAGACAGTGTCTCTAAAGCCTGGTGAGCTACACAGGCTGCAGCTACACAGCACTGTAGCCTGTAAAGATGCACACCAAATATTTAAAAAGTGGTCTCACTGGTCAGCCTATACTGTAGGTCGACTGTTAAAAAAGGAAGGCATGAAATTCGCAAATTAACTGGCTGCTGTGAAAGTGAATACACTTTCCATGCTCAGACTAAATGTTGATGTCACAGGCTTACACCAATTTTTCTCATAGAAAAAATTGAAAACCAAAAGTGCTCACACAACAGGCAACCCAAAGCAATAGTATCAGAATGTCAGAATGAGCTTTCATAATGTCAAGTAAAACTCATTAGAAACACGCCTGCACAAAAAGTAATATCACTTATTCTAACAATGAATAGCGTTTTGAAATCAAAGAAGCACTTTGTTAATTTATACTATGGGATTTATCTCAGACCCAATCTGCTTCTTTTCATGCAGGAACACTTGACAAACCAAACTGTTCTCAAACATAAATAATGTGCATTTTTCCCACAGACTGCAGTAAGCAAAGCTTTTTCACTGAGGGAGCATCTGCATAATTAGACACCACAGCCACATCATTAGCTTTAACCTGTAATCTGGGACCGGTTAGCTTTAAAGTGAGTGGGTGGGAGTAAAAGACCCCTTCGGGCTGCAGCACAGTGCTGTGTATTCACTAGAAAAGCCAAACTTCAAATATTTACTGGCAAGTCCACAACTACTGAAGAGTCTTCCCCCTCAACACCTGCTCGAACATACACACAGATTTAGACCACTCAGCATTCAGATGCATGTCTTTGTTTTTTTTTTTTACAAAAACCAAACTAGCCAGCATTATTATTGTCTCATTTGATTCCCAGACAGCCTTCAGCATACCAAAACTGGGTGACTAATGAGCAGCAGGATCTCAGACATATTTTTCACCATCAAATGTGTTTGGTCTCAGCCTTAATCAGCTTGACCCAACATCAAATGTGATGCCTGATATGCAAACTGTACTCAAATTATTCTTCTAATCAATTGCTTGCTGTCAGATTTACACCAGTCCCATATTTTATGCCTTTCATGGCTCAAATTGGTCTTTTAAATTGCATTAGAGTTTTTGTTCAGAGGTGGCTGCTACCACAAGCCCTGAAACACTTTAGTTAATACCTCTTTAGGTGTCTCTGTAGACATCATTAGCAGGTCCATTAGCTGGCTGGGATGGAACAAGGTGGTGCAACAGGTCTCAATGTTAATCCATCTTTTTACTAGATGCCAAGCTCCCATGAACCATTTAGAAAGACTGGTTTGGTTTTGGCTTGAACAACAAGATATTTCAACAATTGTTCAATGAGTCTATGTTAGTGCAGGGTCTTTTAATTTTGTAGTGGTAAATGACAAATGAGAAATGTCCCAATATGAAAAATCTAATTTACTTTTAAATTACTTGATGAGCCTAGCTTTCAAATTATTAACCAAAAAGATAAATTCACAAAAAAATGTCTGGATTTCTGGATTTCATGATGGGCAGCATCTGAAGTAACGACTCAAACCTTGAAATGAACAACACATTCAAGCCAAGCCAGCTTGGCCAAAAGACAGATGAACAAATACTGGGCTGAAAGCTAGTAACACCCACAATCCCTGACACCACCATAACAACAAATCCCTCACCTCCACCCATCCTCTGGGCAGTTTGACAGAGCTCCCAGGCAACAGTCTACAATGTTGGCATATGGCAGGTCTGCAAAAGAAGGAACTGCTCGACCTGTGCTGAACCAACTGAATTCATATGCAATGCACTTTTGGCAAAAATCCGCTGCATAAACATTTGTTACAAAACTATATATATATATATATATATATATATATATATATATATATATATATATATATATATATATACACACACACACACACACACACACACACACACAAATTGAGCATATTGCTTATAAACAGTAAATGCAGCTAATGGACACTGGAAAGTTAGGAGACAGTAAAGAGACACAAACTTAGTATAATCCGTTGACTGAGCAAACATTAAGAAAATTACACTGTAAAAATATAAACATTATTTAAAAAAATGACTAGACTTGCCATACAATGTAAAGCTATATAAGTATAATGCAAATAGTTACATTTTTGTTTGTATTTAGCCAAAAGTGTCCTGGTGTCATGTTAGCCCCCAGAAAAACCTTAAAAAAAAAAACTCTCTCTCTCATATCCTGTGAGTTCAGGATCATGATTATAATTGTAATAGTAATCAGACTTTTAGATTCAACAGAATATTTTAATTAATACAACAAAGGCCTAACCAAACTACAGAGTAACTACTTTTCTACAATGGAAATAGGCTAAATATCTGAAAACACATGTGATACTGATTAAAGGAAAATGTTTGAAATATTACTGTAATACAATTGTTGATGACCTTATCTAATAAATTTGTTGGGGTGATATTTATTTCTTGGATTCATCTATTTAAATATTCTATTCAATCAAAAATGAAAAGCAAAGCCAGATTTTATTTATTTTATTTAATATTTTATTCTTTAATCATTTTATTATATGATTAGTTAGTTATTTCAAAGAAAATGTTGTCTGTAGTGATAATACATATTACTGAATGATTTAGCGACTTGAATAAGGTAACTAAATAATGTGTAATGTGTCTGTGAAAGCCATATTACTGCATACACTAAATTGTAATAGAGAAATACAGTATTTCCATCAACACTACTGTCTTAGCATAAATACTATCTAGATCAGCTCTTTGTAAAATAGCAGGGTAATGTTTCACCAAACATTAAAATTAATCATTAGTCGAGATAATAGCTAGGTCTTCTCATATGGAGAAAATATAGTGTATTCCTGTATGAACACAGGCACAAACTTCCCTTTAATGTATCATCACTAAGTCTGATTTCATTGTAATAGCATTATCTTACTCTTACAATTTACAATTAACAAATGCTACACAATAGAAGCTAGACTTGTCTTTTCGGATTCCTAAAATAACAGTTAACATTTAGGTATTTTAATTATTGCAATTAATGCAGTCTTGTTTTGTTCAAGACGAACATAATTTCAGTTTTAAATGTACAGCAATTAGAAATGATTTATTTTCCTATGTGTTGTAGACACCCAACAGGTGTCAGTATGTTCCCTTCAGTCTAATTGTCTTCCTCCCAGCAGTCAGCATTTTCTTCTCATATTCCCCTCCTTTAAAGTTTTTCTTTTTTCTTGCCCCCCACCTACTCCCCAGGTGCCTGAGGTGGTTTTCCATGGGTGCACCTTTGATCAGAGCAGTTACTGCAATAACTGTATAGTGGTATTCTTGTTTGCCATCTTCATCTACATCAGAGGCGTAAACACAAATCTCACGGTAGTTCAAGAGTAAGCCGAAAGAGATTAACAAAGCCTTATTCTCAACATATATCTGAGCGGAGGGGAAGATTCACACTCAGTGTCTCTTTCATAGTCTTCAAAACAAAGCCCATTCATGATCAGATTCTGATCCTTAGAGGGTTTATTGTGGTCTCAGAGGACAAACAAATGATCTTAGCAAGAAATACAATATTTCTGTTTTATGTTTTGTTGCTGCTCTTTGTCTCCCCTGTGTACCCCAGATAAACACCAAAGCCAGGCATTGTGAACTGGAAAATCAGCATCTCCAGCAGCAATCTCTCTTGTAAAAAGCTGGTCCCCACACTGTTTTGCTGGCATTGATTTTAAGATATGACTGCAGAGTTGGTACTCCCAGTGTGGTTATCTGGCAGTTAAAATGGTGAGGCCTCCTCTTTAAAAGCGAAGAATAGATACTAGATGGGAGATAATAACAACCCCGGTTTCTGTTCAGCACTGTAGCCAGGCTGACTAAGAGCCATAGTTCTGTTGAGCCTACTATTCCCTTAACTTTGAGCAGCAATGACTTCATGACCTTCTTTATGAATAAAATTGTAGCTATTAGAGAAAGTATTCACCAGATCCTCCCCCCAAAAATTACAGATAGATCTTCATGTACAGCAGTGCTAGAATCATGGATAAGGCCCCAATCCCTGTTAGACTGCTTTTTACCCATAGATCTCTCTGAGCTAACTTCAATTATTACCTCATCTAAACCAACAACCTGTCTGCTAGACCCTATTCCAACTAAGCTGCTCAAGGAAGCTTTACCCTTAATAGATACGTTCATATTAGATATCATCAATCTATCTTTAGAAACAGGCTATGTACCACAGGCCTATAAGGTAGCTGTAATTAAACCACTACTTAAAAAACCCTGTCTTGACCCAGGTGTTTTAGCCAATTACAGACCAATATCTAATCTCCCCTTTATTTCTAAAATAATTGAAAAGTAGTCGCAAAACAATTATGTGATCACCTTCATAGGAATAATTTGTATGAAGAGTTTCAGTCAGGATTTAGAGTTCATCATAGTACAGAAACAGCACTGGTAAAAGTCACCAACGATCTTCTCATGGCCTCAGATAATGGACTCATCTCTATACTTGTTCTGTTAGATCTTAGTGCGCATTTGATACCATTGATCATAACATTTTATTACAGAGACTGGAACATGAAATTGGAATTACAGGAACTGCACTAGGTTGGTTTAAATCTTATCTGTCTGATAGATTTCAATTTGTTCATGTTAATGATGAATCCTCCATGCACACAAAGGTTAGCTATGGAGTTCCACAAGGCTCTGTGTTAGGACCAATACTTTTTACTTTATATATGTCTCCTTTAGGCAACATTATTAGAAAACACTCCATAAATTTCCACTGCTATGCTGATGATACCCAGCTATATTTATCTATGGAACCAGATGAAAATAATCAGTTAATAAAGCTTCAAGCATGCCTACAAGACATAAAGGCCTGGATGTCCCACAATTTTTACTTTTAAACTCAGACAAAACTGAAGTCATAGTATTTGGGCCCAAAATCTCAGAGATATGATGTCCAACCATATTGTTACCCTAGATGGCATAAGTCTGGCCTCCAGTACTACTGCAAGGAACCTTGGAGTTATTTTTGATCAGGATCTGTCCTTTAAGTCACATATAAAACAAATCTCTAGAACAGCCTTCTTCCACCTACGGAACATTGCCAAAATTAGGAGCATACTGTCTCAAAGTGATGCCGAAAAACTGGTCCATGCATTTGTTACTTCTAGGTTGGACTACTGTAATTCCCTACTTTCAGGATGCCCCAGTAACTCCCTAAAGAGCCTGCAATTAATCCAAAATGCTGCAGCAAGAGTGCTGACTGGAACTAGCAAGAGAGATCATATTTCACCTTCACTAGCTTCTCTCCATTGGCTTCCTATTAAATTTAGAATAGAATTTAAAACCCTGCTTCTTACATATAAAGCTCTGAATGGTCAGGCTCCATCATATATAGAAGATCTCATAGCACCATATCATCCCAGTAGACCACTTCGCCTCAGAATGCAGGCCTACTTGTGGTTCCCAGAATTTCCAAAAGTAGAATGGGAGGTAAAGCCTTTAGCTATCAAGCTCCTCTCTTGTGGAACCAGCTCCCAGTTCAGATTCGGAAGCAGACACCCTCTCTACTTTTAAGTCTAGGCTTAAAACCTTCCTTTTAATAAAGCATATAGTTAGTCATAGTTATGCTGCCATAGGCTTAGACTGCTGGGGACCCACCCTCCAATGCACTGAGCTCCTTTCCTCCTCTTGACCATCTCTCCTCTCCTCTCACCCCGCAATTGTCACCACTGTATGTCATTAACTCTGTGTGTTCTCTCCCGTAGTTGTCTTTGTCCTCCTCTGTCCCCTCTCTCTGTCCCTTTCTGCAGGTGTCCCCGGCTTTGAAGAGCAGGCTTATGGCTTGATAATTGTTATAGGATAAAGATACAGCTAAGCCTGCAACATGTGCAGCCAGTTGCATCAGCTTTGTTGGGTTAAATTATTTGCACAAGAAAATATGAGAATAAATAGCAATATCTTCTAAAACTATAATTCAGTATTAGGTATCAGGTGGTTAGTACAGCAGTGCACTTCTGTACTAAAAATGTAAGGGTGTTTAGCCAGAGGAGATTTATTGAACAATTATCAGCCAAGGTAAACAGCAAACAATTGCCCAGCTGAAAGATGCGTAATAAAGCAGCCTGGAGCTCAACAGCCACGTTTCCATTCAAAACATTCACATGGCACATGATAGCACATTTGAATATCTATGTGACCATGACACAAGCAAAACAGAAACAAAAAAACAAAAACAAAAAACAAATCAAGGTTACATTTAAATTAAATCAAATTGTAGCCAACTATGGCCTATCATACCATTATTTTTAATAACCACATTAATAAACATGTAAAATCTAGTTTCAATCTAGACTGATAACTGATCAAGTGAATCCAAACATTTTAAATAACCCATGGTAAACTAAATATACTACTGTGTTTTGAGAAAATAAATATAAACCTAAATGGTCAAGTTAATTTTAACAAGAACAAAAGACATATGTTGGTGAAGGTTCTCAGTCTTTAGTCAGTTTTCTAGTCAGACTGAAGAAGCTACGTAGAGAAGTAGCAAAACGTTTGTAACCAAAAACAATAAAGTCCAGTTAACAAGGCTAAACCTCCAGCAAAAGAAGCCCCTTTTCCCACCCCTTTCAAACATGCAGTGGAACTCTGACATTATCCTGACTCTTTTAGGAGGGAGTATATGTATATGTGTGAACAAAAATGTCTTGAGTGAAACACTGCCGACATTATCTGGATTATATGTTTCAAGCCCCCCAGTGCAATGCCGGTATTACTGTACATACACACACAGTCATAGCTGACAAATTTTAGTGACTTTCCACAAATCGATTCCAAAAGTCGCTACATTTGTCACTAGCTGCTGTTCTCTCTTTTATGTGTACAGATAATAAGCAATTTTAGCAATTATATTTATATTATATTAACAACACATGCGTATTTACCCCTCTGGTGTCCAACACCTTTAGTAACACATACTACTTCTACTTTATGGCCATCTACTTCATCGGTGAAGATAGCTTCACAGCATGACTTGGTGACTTCTTGACCCCTCTCTGCCAGAACCACAGCCTTTTAGAGTCATTTAAATAAAATCCCACCAATGCAGGCCTGTACATTCTTTTATCTTTGGCACATGTCTGTCTTAACATGGTCTCAACCTTTAGATTGTGTAGTTATCCAGTCACTTATCGGTTATACTAGTATTCACTTTATTGCTGAGGCTTACTTTAGAGTAGTAAATCAATACCATTCATATACTACATTTACAGAATGTGAAATAGGAAATAGAAAGAGGCTAGCTGCCTCTCAGTTACTTTTTGCCGACAGTGGTGTTCATTCCTTCCCTCTGATCGTTATCATTACAGTAAACAAGAGCATCCTAAAAGAATTTCTAAAAGCTTTTCCAAAGAAAGCTTATGACTGGAAGGTCAGCTAGTTCAATACTCCAGCAGAATTAAAACTAGACAGAACAAGTACCTCCCTCAGAAGTACAGTGGTGCCCCTGAGCAAGACATTAACCTCAAAGGCTCAAGTGGAGCTGCCCAGTGGCCGCAGGTCAGAGGCTATGGTTGTAATTCTGTGTAACTGTTTGAATTGAATTCTGGCTTTAAGATTAAAAAGAAAAAAAGGAAAAAAACATACAAAAACTAAAAAAGGTACATTAACTTTAGACTTCTGCTTATGGCATATTTCAGAACTCCCTCTGTACTGTACTTCTACAGTAGTTACACTACAGAACTTAAATGTTCACACACTACAGTCTATGTCATGTCACTTGTCAAAATGTGAGCACATGTTCAGCATTTCTCTCGTTAAAGACTGAAAGCCTTGTGTTAATGACTCAAACAGCTAAAAGCTGGAATCACATGGCATCACATGGATTCAGCAGGCGCTGGATAGCACATGTCTTAGCTAAATAAAAAGCAGACCACCACCACTTCAACATCCAGAATCTATAAAGAATCCAGTCAGAGAGCAACAGCTGGCAGAGCCTACCTTCATGAGGGCAGCAACGCTACCGAGAAAGACCGGCTTCTCTTTAGCCAGAGTGAGCAGATACACCAGGGCCTGCTCCCTGCTCTGACACCATCTCAGCACAGGAACAGTCCTGCTTCCCCCCAGCACATGATACTGCTCCATGTCTCTCTTTCTGTCTCTCTCTCTCACACACACACACACACACACACACACACACACACACACACACACACACACACAAACACCTCTAGAGTTCTAACAGGACTGGAGAGGACGACAACATCCTCTGTGTGTCCACAGAGCTGCCCCTCTGCTGTAAAGTCATTTTAAAAACTGGCTGTACTACTTTAGGAACTACTTTAAGCTGTGCTACAGATGGAGATCAGACCCAGCACCCAACCCCACCCCCATCTTATCCCCCATGTACCCAGGTCTTGTAAGAAGTGGAACTCCACCCCTGAGAAGTGTCAGGGGTGGAGTTAGAGATCAGCATGTATAGGGGCAGCTGTAGCTCAGTTGGTAAAGGCAGTCGTCCATGGACCACAGGGTCAGTGGTTGGATCCCAGGTATATATGTCGATATATATGTCTCAGGGCAAGACACTGAACACCCAACAGCCCTTTCTCATCCCGGTCCAAACCCAGTAGAAAACTGGGGAGGGTTGTGTCAGGAAGGATATCAAATCAACATGCGGACAATGATCCCGTGGCTACTCTGAACTCACGGGATAAGCCAAAAAGCAAATGGGCTAACTTTATATACCAAGCAGAACTTTATACTATTTGAACCATAGGGATTTCATGATATCAGAAAAATTATATCAGTTCTCAATAACAATTTTGATACGTCACAAATAAATAATCCAGTCATTGCATTTCAATTTTAAATGTTTTGTTTTTTTTGCAGGCAAACCTCCAGGTAGATAACAGGCTCACTACATGTTATTAACGTAGAATACAAGTGGTTTGTGATGCATTAAGCATCAAGCAGAAGCATAAAAAAATAAAAACATTAGTGTGTTCGCAGGAGTCAGTGAGACTATGGTGTTGCATGAAGGAGGAAGGCAACAGACCAAGATGTTACTTTGTTGTGTTGCTTCCTGTTTTCTGTTTAAATACAATGAATTGGTGAGAGCTTAAGATATTGATGGGTAAGCTAATATGGTTTAGTTAGCAGGAGGCTAGAGGAGTTTTAATTGCTTTAATGATTGTGAAGAAATTCATTTGCAGTGCACTCTTCAACAGTTAGATGACCCCCTCTAGTGGAGAAGTCACAAAACATCAAACAAATGATTAAAGAATGATTATATAAATATGCCACATTTGCAAAAAGAGAAAAATAAACTCTCCAGTCAAAGCCCACAACAACTGAGAGACTCACCATCCACAATTAACTATTAGTAACAATAGAGAAAGAATAACAACACTACTGCATCAAGTGAAATGAGGAATTCTAATCTGGCTGTTTTCAGTAGAGAAAATCCACACCAGACATATTTGTTTCTGGTATCTCAAGACTGGATTACTGCAGCTTTCCTTTGGACGGCCAAGCAGAAGAACAGATTTATTGCTGTCCCAGATAAAGAGCCACAAAATTGACTCAACCAGACAAGGCACAAAAAGAACAAAGAGAGGCTGGTTCAGGTAGTCAGTGGCCTTATGAACATACTTTTCAAGTGCCACTAAATCAAATCTTTGCCTAAGGAAAAATATTCAGAACTGGAGGCCTGACATTTCCCAATGTATGAATCTAGAGAAAGAGTTGTGCTTCTAAGGAAATTACTTTATTAAAAGATGCATTAAGCAATTTATGACCTTTATCAACTATAAGCAGGAACTCTAAACAAGAGGCTTTCTCCAAAAGGAATCTGTTTAAAGCAACATCCTCTCACCCATCACATAACAGAGTAAGGTTGGTTAATTAGAGTGTAAATGAAACAGCAGTTCTGCACAAAAAGAGATATTATTCTGGGTAAAAAATAAAAAAAAAAGCATTATATTTTTTAGTACTAAAAGCTCTCAGAGTGAGAACTACTTAATGCGCCTTTCTAAGCAACAAGCCAACATACGCCAATCGATGCTACCAAAAGTGACCACTCATTTAAAATGAAGGTATAATCTTAATGTCACAGGAAAAATTAGGTCATCTTTATTGGACAGAAGAATGATGTCTGTGTGTGCTACAGACGAAGCATGCTGTGGCTTACTTTATTTGCCAAGTGTGTTTGGCAAGTCAGATGGCCATGTGGAGAGATCAGAGCCAGGCCGGACAGCTTGGATCAAATGGACAATGGAAACCCCGTCTTTCCTGGCAGACTGTCCATGAGAGAGGGCTTACCTCCAATCCCGAAGGTAAACATACATATATTAAGCCAGAATATATCCATTTTTCCCTATAGTATGTATCAAACTCAATTATGGTTGTTTAACAATTATGCCCACATTTCCTAACTCAGACTAGGACACATTTTTAAATAGACCATTTTCTGTTCTTACGAGTAGAAAACTCGTTTAGGAAAATGTTCAGGTTAAAGAAGACCTCTAGCAGTGAAGTACTGCACTTCCATAAAAAAGGACTAAAAAGATGTTGCTTTTTGAGCCCTCATATAAGAAATTATAAATAAAAATCACAAGTATATTTTTATATTCTTTGGCAGTGATAACTGGCGTACTTTGTTTAAAAAAATCTGTTGTAAAGTTGCATTGGTAGTTAAGGGAAGAAAGAAGCTAAAACCTAAGATGGGGTGGTTGGCAACAGCATTGTGGAAACACAGACAACATAATTTCAGTTCTGAAGCCTTCGGTCACTCTGATGTAGTTTCTGTCACAGAACATTAATGCTTTGTTTTGTGCCAATCTGCTTGTGATTATCAATATGAAGACACGTCACCACAAGTGTGAGAGGATGACAGCACGGCTCACGGCAGAATCTGACAGGATGTGAGACCTCAAAGCAGCAATAGCTTGCAAGCCACAGTTCTTGTGCCACGACTGCATGAATGTTGAAAATAAAAATAAAAAACTGGGCTACATACAAATATATACATATGTGCAGGATACATATGTCGCCCGACAAGGAAAAATAGTTTGCTATTCAAATATTGCATCATATGCAGCTGTCTTTTATGGATTTATTAAATGCTCAAAAATATGTTCACACTACTTGTATTTTATTATGTTAATGTGTTTAAAATTCTAAAATTATTAAAATTATCATTGATGAAGTCATGTCAGTGAAATTTTTGAGTCTATATGAAAACAAAAGAAATGAACAGTCAAATCTTTGTAAATTAAAGCCAAATCTATGACCAGGTACAGCCATAGATAAGGTTTTAGAAATTTTTTCAAAAATCTTGTTTACAAAAATATTGGGATTCTTTGCTGCAGCATTTAGGTTTAGGTCTTAATTTGTAGCCATTTAAACCACAATAAAGCGCACACAAAAAAGAATGCCAAGTGCATATATTGTCACCATTAACCCCATCTTCAGTAGAGACAAACGTTTTACAGCAATATTAGCACCATTAAAAAGGGTCCTGGATTAAAACTTCATTTAACTAGTCAAAAAAAAACTAGTCAACCATATAAAGAGTCTTCATATAAAAGTGCCCTTGCAACCTGAAAAACACCATTATCATATTATAAAAAAAAGCAAATGTCAAGGATCCCTTATTATAAGGTAGGAAAAAACAACCAATTAAACTTGGCTCAAGGACCTTAAAGCGAGCTTCTGTAATCACAGTCCCTTGAAATACATTTTTTCTCGGCAGCTGAGAACCTATTGAGATGTTGGAGCTTTGCCTTTTGCCATTAAAAATCCAGTATCAAGCCAATACATCAGCTACTGTATGTAGCTAAAGCTCTATTGTCCCTGCAGCCTCCTGTTAATTTCACAACATGAATCTTTTTCCTGACTAAACATCTTTGGGACTTGCTGCTCATATAACTTTGTTTTTTGGTAATCAGTTGTGTGAATGAATAGCAGGCTGTGTGTGAAATGCTTTAAATGCAAATGCTCTGGGGCAAGAAAAATCTGTGATGACAGTGAGTAAACTGTGACTAATTACAGGCCCTGCAGCTCCACGCCCTGCCTCTTTAGAGAGCTGAGAGTTTCTGGGCTGGAAAAATATAAAAACTCAACAGGCAGCTGAGGAGTAATGCCTCTGAGTCTCAGGCAGCTTGTTGGCCCCTGTTGGGTTTACCTACTTCGCACAAATGTGTGCTTGACCTTGTAGGACATGAGCAATTTGCAGGTATCTAGTGTAAATTTCCTTTTGTGTGCCTGTCGTACTAGTCCAAAGGTTGTTGTGTCTAATGACCTTTCACTGAAAAAAAAAAAGATTTAGATTTGACTGACTGGAGTTATGTGAGGTCCAACATGACTTTCCCTGCAAATCTTATCCATTAAGCAGTTGGGGTAATATAACAAGTTAATACCTTGAACTACCAAAATGGCAAGGAACAACTGAGTTTAGAGCTTACATTATATCCCAGGCTAGCTTCTGTTTTAGCAGTTTCTGCAACCCAGCTCAGGTTTATTAAAGGCCCACTCATAGTATCTTCTTGCTTATTGATGGATCCAGACCAACATTTAGGTCATGCACCTGTTTCTGTTCATATTACAATTGAGGATATAGGGTGTTCCACACAAGCTCGTTACAAAACATGCCACTCTCCAGAGATGCTATCAACAGCCAGAAGAAGTGCTCCTTTGTGTCAAGGATGTTGAAGTAACATGAAGTAATGTTACATATCATTTATGTTTATACAGTGTCTGAAAAATTAGTGGCTTATTTAAGTCAATGAAGTGGGGCTGCAGACAGTCAACGCAGGCATAAATTTTTGCCCTGCATGCAGTTGTCTATAGAAAGTCCATCAGGACTCTACTGGGCATGCAAACACACAGAGTATGGCTGGACCTGAAGTGCTTTATATTTTGAAAAAAGTGAAATGTGTTTTAAGTGTTTACTACAAACATTTTGAAGATGACTGAGTAGCTATTACAGTGCTTGTGCTGAGCAGGCTTCTCAACTCATCTCAGTCATTCCATATTGTGCTGTTCGATAGTCATGGGTTTGTTGCAAATGATTTATTACTTCTCTAAAATCCAAGTTAAGTTTCAAATGTAGGGCATTACCTTGTTAGAGTATATCTATACTGTTATGATGATACTTTTAAGTACTTCTATCCAACTGTCTGTTACCTTTGCAATCCCAACATTAATCCACAACTGGGTCATTGCCAACATAAACCTTAGATGAAAAGTCCAAACTTTTTTTTTTTTAATTAGTTATGCATCATCAGGTTGTATCTTCCCGGTTCTTCAAAAAAATAACATGTTATAGTGAGGTGAAAACCAGAGTTTTTACTCTTATTTCAATGTGTGAATAAAACTGGGGTGTGTCCTCAGCCCTAATACTGCTACAATACAATGAGAAACGGTACCGAAATAATAAGGAAAAGCCATTTGAAGGGGGAAAAAGACTTTGATCAAATCAGCCATACTTGCTACAATTACCAAAATTTTAATAAAGCCAACAGCTACTAATGCTACTAAAACATTGACACAGAAAGATAATAGTTAGTAGAAGTAACTTTAGTTCTTGCCATGTAGCTTTTAGAAAGGATCCCTTCGCTGCTGGTTATACATGCATGAGTGTATGAATGTGGAGTTGCTGACACAATGTTTTAATGCCATGTCTCTATAGGAATATGACCTGGCACACACAGAATGGAGACAGGCACGCTTTCTCATGCTATCTAACAGAGTTGGCTTCACTCAGTCCCATAATGTAAAAATACACACAGAGTGGAAAAAATAATAAATGAATAAATAATACAAATAATAAATAAAAATAAACACGGCGGAAAAACATCTTCCTACACAGGCACAAAGATGTATAATAAGCTTTTTATAAAGGACTTTGTTTCAGCAGTTTCATTCTGACAGGCAGACAAGTTCAAAATGTCTACCACCGCTCCCCCTGCCCCCTCCGTTAAGTTTAGGAAAAAACAAACAATGAGGCTGCTATGGGCTCATCTGGGAGCACTGAGACGGCATGGCAGCAGCAGCTTAGACACCCAGACAGTCAAGTTGCAGACAGTTCAATGACATGGTTTACAGGCCCGGTGACTCCTCCTTTTTCCAACAACATGAAGATACTGAAATCATTACATTCCCTTTCTTTAGGAGGTCAGACAGATTAGAGTCAGACAAAGCCACTGCAAAAAAATGTGTAAACAAGAACTTTTCAAGTGATAATCCTGGTGATGAAGTTCCTTTAGATTGAGATAGCTTTTTCATCTCCAACACTCTGCTATGCCTGCTTTTGATAAAAACTTTGCATTAAACTTATTTGAGATATTGAGCCTCATTTTAACAAGATCAAAAAAGTTAGCACAAATGTACATGTGCGGCAAAACCCAAGGCATATCAGTAAAACATGATAGTCACTGTAACTGTACATACCAGCAACCCTTCATTTGCTAAATGCAGGTAGGAATACCTGTCAGGATAGAACCACAAACTCTGAAATGACTGTTCAGCCTTAATTCGGACTCAACCAGGCTTAACATGTTTGTTCAGCACTTCAGGCTATAGAAGAAAACTTTTTCACTAGTCATTTAAATTATTCACCAAGAAAAATATCTATAATCATTCTGCAGTTACAGCTGGTGGTGGTTTTATCTGTGTTTTTACTATCATTTGGACAGAGCCAGGCCCGGAATATTTCACATTAAGCTCTTTAAAAGTTTTTAGATTAAACAAGTATTTTAATCCAAAACTCTGGATAAAAAAAACCAAATGTGGTAGGGTACAAAATAAAAAAACAGACTACATCAATCTAGCCCTAAATATACCTGATAGTTTTTGGGTTACGATAAATTAAATTTTTATATGAATAACACTAGTGTTCTTTTGAAGTGTTTTACTGACTTACCAGTCTCTCCATTTCCTGCTCTCGGAGCCTCTCCTCCCTCTGTCTCCGGTGGTACTCCAGCAGCTCGTCTTCATTGTCACTGATCTCTGTGATACTGTTCTTCCTTTCCCTCATCCCAGGATGGGGTCTTCCTGCAGACATCTTTCTTTGAGTCCGGGGGCTGGCTGCAGGAGATGAGCCGGGCAGGGAACTCAGACTGTAAGCAGGAGACAGGGAATTCCCGAAGCTTGCCTTACGTACCCCTGCACTACCACCACTACTACTGCCCTCCAAGATCACAGAAGTAGGTGAAGGACTGCGGGCTCTGATCCCCTTGCTGCACATTGTCTCCTCAGATGTGGATCCACTTTTGCGTCGAAGCCTGGGACTCTCTGGAACAAGCTTGTGGAGACCTGAGGGGCTATCTGGAGTCCTCAAGCTGGGGACTGTCCCTGGTAGTGCCCCAGGGAGTACCGGGACCCCCCTCCGAGTTAAGGAGGGGCTAAGAGGGGGAAGCTCTCTCATACTGCTGCTTGTTCCACTGCTCCCGTTCAGCTCCAGGTTCCTCCTGGCCAAGCGAGGGCTTTCAGGGGGCTGCAGCGATCGTGGGTCCTGCTGAAGCGGTGATCCCTGAATTATGTGTACAATAGGGTCTAAGGGAGGCTGAAAGGCTCTGATGGGTTGGGAGAGATGCCTGGAGGGGCTTGAGGTAAGTGAGCGATCGGATAGACTGTTCTGCTCTCTGAAAGGGCTGGCAGGCCTTTCCTGGAGCACTGCGGCTGTCTTGATCCTGGGGCTGGAAGGTGAAGGGGATGGACAGGTAGAAAATTTGGGCCTCAGTTTAGGGCTACTTGGTACAATGTTTCTACTACTGAGAGATTCATTAGAGGACAGAAGAGGAGTCTGTCGAGGGCTCTCAGACCCATCTTGGCCTAGTCCTCTGCGACTTGGCTTGGGGCTTGGAGGAGGATCTGACGACAGCTTCCTTGGTAGCCGGGGGCTTTCCTGAACCTTGTGGCCTGCCCCACTGCTGCTGAAGTTAGGCAGTATGGTCCGAGGCTGGGGTACAGGTGGCTGGGAGGTAAAGTTGTAGCTAGAGGATCGTACAGGCACTGGCGGCAGAGTAGAACTCTGGTCCTGGGGTCCTCCACTAGGAGATGGGCTGGTAAAGCTCCCACTGCTGGCTGCTGAGGGTGACGAGAGGGGGGAAAAGGGAGGGGACATGTTCTCATAGCTGGACCCTACGGACATGGCCCCTGGGCTTGTAGGAGGAGACAGCAGATACCTGCCCCCTCCATTAACCATGGGTGTTAGAGGAGAGTGGGAAGGAAGCTGTCCTCCAGGAGGCTTTTTGGTCTCTGAGGAAGAAGACTGAAGGTCATCCATAACTAAGGAGTCCATGATGTCCTGCAGGTCCTTCTCAATAGAGCTGACAATTGCACTGTGCTCAGACTGGACTCTCTCTCCAGGAGCTGGGGAAGACTGTGCTGTGTTGGCCTGATGATTCCCATTGAACAAGTTCTCCGGGTCTAATGGAAGAGAAAACAGAATATCAGACTTTCGCTTTAAGCAAAAAGGTACAATGGGCATGAAATGGAATTTGTTTACAATGTGTTTAGTTTTTTTACCAACAAGCTGGTCTCCTGGCACAAGTAACTTTATCTTTTTATCATTATGTGGGTCATTCTGTAGCAACCTGGCACAAGGTTTCTACTACTAAGAGATTTGTAAGAGGACAGACAAGGAATCTGTTAAGGTGGGTTGGATTGGGTTGTTTTCTGTGCAGGAGATACATAAGGAAAGTCTTGATTCATCTCTGAATTAAACATTGCATTGTCTTTTTGCAAAATGTAATCTCTAATAATATTTCAGAACCTCTGTGGCAACTTGTAACAATGCCCCTACTATTCAAGCTGTGGAAAATCATCATCAAATGCATGTTTTTCAGCTCTTTGTAGAAACCTGGCAAAACAAGCATGCATGAGGGCAAAGGACAGTGGTAAGGAAAGAAGTGGATAAATGGAAAGGGTTGTGCACTGGAGAGAGATCAGGAGAAAATGTGCCTATATAACCCAATTACTGAGTGGCTGAAAGCAACGTAGGACAAAGGCTGAGTAATCTAATCTCTACAGTCTCAATTTAATGTCAGAATAGTGGATTATTACAACATACATGTACGGCCATGTGGCAGATTCACCCGAGTAGCCTTGAGGCAGAAATTCTAACTGAGATCTGTTTAAAGTGACTTTAAAGTCTGAGTAAAGCTGCAAAGGTAAAACAAGACAACAGAAGTGATACAGTAGAGTTGCAATGTTCAGCAGTGTTGTAATAAAATCTGAAATCATAAAACATTAATACAAACATTTTAACCAAATAGAGTTAAACAGAAAATGTCAGTGAAAGATGTCACAATAGCTCTAAAATAATAGAAGCTTCACAAATAATGCATTTGCTTGTTCCCTGCCTGCTCCACTATAATGATTCTACCACACAACGAAGCTCACCCTGACCACAATATATTTTCATAGAAATTATGCAGCAGTTGGGTGTCACAGTAATACACTGTATGTTAGGCTCCGCATCGATGTCCGTGTTACATAGTTTCTCCTAGACAACAAACAGGATTTATTCCTTTATACAAACGAGGGGGGGGGATGGGTTGAAAAAATATAAATCCAACCGTTTGCTGAGGGGAAGCCCAGAGATGATGTCATGGGGTACAAACTCGAACTATCGCATCCAGTACAAAATCCCATCATTTGAAAATGTGACAATGACTAATAAAGTATGAATTGAAATATGTTGAGACAATCTGGCATCAATGTCATCATCAATAAGTGCTCCATAAGAGCAGCATATATTAGGATCGTCTGTCATTCAATACATTTCACCTCATGAGAGCACACTATGCTATTATGACCCAGCAAAGCTAACTCTCGATAGGAGACCATATTTATTGACCATTTATATACCGAATAAATCCCGAGGTGTCAATGAATCGCATTACGTGCCTATGTGGTGTCATCCGTTGTCGTTTTCTTATCATATAAGCGAATGAACACTAAAGCTGGCAGATTCTAAATGGAGTCTGGCGAATGACCGCCTCGTATCTCTCCTCTCGCCCTAAGCTCAGGCATTAGGCAATAGGGTTACTCACATGAAGCAATATAACTGCGACCCGGTTAGTATAAATGCTGATCACCTGCTACATGACACACACTTAGGCCCCCATCATCTGGACGCCGCTACAGACCGGGTGTGACGGAGCCCTGCCGTGCCTGGTTTCACCGGGCTCCACACACACACACCAAGGAAGGTTCATCACCGAGGTGATGTCTCTGCCGAGGGTTGGGGGTGCTAGGCTGTGCCACTGCATACGGGCTTTCTGCCGTCAAGTGTAGTAGTAAGTTACATTGCACTTCCGGTCAGACCCACCAAACTAAGACTTAAACCGGATTACGCCGAGTCTACCATTGTGATATCCGTCTCCGTGTGAAAGTTTATCAGACTTTACTGAGTATGGCAAATAAAACAATATTCCCAGGGTTCTAGTTGTTGTTTTTTGCATTGTACATTTAAGCAACACGAATATTTAAATATGACAGCGCAGAAGCCCATCCCGATGAAACGATTACATGAGATGATTTATTTTGAAGGTTAATCGCTTTACATCCGGTGTCATGGCTACCTTGACGTAGCTGTTCCTATACAGGGTGCAGTGAACTACTGCGAGATTATAGCACAATTTCAAAGAGTCAAAGCAGTGGACTTCGTGACCTGTCACAATTATCTCTCTCACTCTAAAGCTGAACGCGCCAGTTTTACTTGAGACACTGGAGAAAGCATCTACAAAATGTCCTACTGTGCTAGAATTTCAATTTAAATTTAATAATAATTTTCAGGCATCTGGATCAATTGGGCAGTTTTGGACCATCAATAAAATTGACACATTACTGGGATCGTTTGTCAATAGAAAGTCACAGTTGAGCTTTTTATTTTGGTCTAATCACCAGATTAACAAATTTGCTTAAAAACGTAAAACTTCCAAACTAGAGTCTTTGCGTGCTTTGCAAAGACTCTAGTCTTTAGTACTTGTCGGTGCCAGTCATTATGACAAAGATCTTCCTAACATGTTTAGTATTCACGACTGACATTGGCAACAGTTGAAGGCACAACTGAGAGAGAGGGAAATATTAACGAGAGTTTTAGAGGAATTTAGCTTTGCTTTACAAAGTAATGTGGCTTCAACTTTCTCTGTAGCTCTACGGACTGTGTTGGCCACACCTACCCATCAAGGAGCTGACCCACCAAGTTATAAAGCTACTCAGCTATCAAACTCCCCAGAGACTAGAGATCTGTGCCAGATGGTGAAATCAGTGTTTAAACTGAAGTGTGTCTGATTTTTCGGTTTTGGCTAGTCTTCAGGTGTGTCCCCAGCTTAAGTCAAAAAGTACTTTTACTAAAAATGTATCCCTATAAAAGATAAATTCATTAATTTCAAGTCTCATTCTACTGCTATCTTAAATCCCAATCTGAACCTCCCCATGTAACATTCAGAATGAAATCGAAGTTAAAAAAAATTTATGCAATACAAATAAAGAACTTATTGATCCTGCATTGTGAAATATTATAGCAAAGACAGTTTAAAAATGGAAAATCGGAATTTGAAAAGTGTTTTTATTACCCAAAGGAAAATTGTTTTCATCTTGCTTTGTTAACAGATAAATAACCATAACCCTATGGTTTTCAATCTCAGTATATGATCTCAGAAGGAGCCTTGACAGAAGATAGCGGTGGCTCTGGCCCTTTTTTTAGGGGGGTCCAGTGTTCTTAGCCCAGTCCAATTTATTGTCAATAAACACTCCCAGCTATTTATTATCCTTGACAACTTCCACACTGTAACCCTGAAAAGAAACTGCAGCCTTGGCCATCCTTATATCCACAACCAGTTCCTTTGTCTTTGCCACATTCTCCTACAGATGGTTTTGCTCATACCATGTGACAAAGTTATCCATCACAGCCCCGTATTAAGACTCGTCACCCTTACTGATACATCCAACTATGGCAATGTCATCAGAAAACTTCTGAAGGTGGCAAAATTCTGTCTGGTAGCTGGAGACCATGGTATAAAGTGTGAAGAGGAAGGGAGAGAGGAGTGTTCCTTGTGGGGCCCCACTGTTACTCACCCCTCTGACACACAGTGCTGCAAACGTACATACTGTTGCCTGCCAGTCAGTTAGGCAACAATCCAGGAAACAATGGGAGGGTCTACCTTCATGGGTATCAACTTAATCAAAAAGTAGGAAAAATAGGAAATATCGGCAAGAGCAACTGAAACAGGCTGCATACATTTCAGCACATGCTCACAATATAAAGGGGAATAAGAGCTGTATATGTCTTTAAATTGAAAAAGACTTGTTCAAAGTTTCAGAGTCTTGTTTTACTGATACACATTTTAATAGCATAATTAAAAAAGGTGAACATCTGCAATTCAACAGGTACTGGTGCCATACTGCATAATCTGTTACTTCAAAAACCTTCAATTCTTTTTAGCTTTGTTTTTTAAAAAGACTGTCAAAGAGCCAGGGCCTGATAAGCTAAAACACAAGAAGATAAAGGCTGTTTATTGAAAAGCAAAGCTAACAAACCGACGGCCAGTGAATGGGTGCAATAACAGCCCGAAGGGGAAACCTAGGAAGGGAGGGTGGGTAATTAGCACACAGTAGAAAGAAGCTAGAGGTTTATAGTCTTGGTAACCAAAGTCATCTGCCTCTTTAAGTAAGCAGCTCAGGAACACAAAGCTGTCTAGTAGCCTGGCAGAGACACACAGGAAACGTCCAATCAGTGAAGAGGTGATAGTTGAAAAAAGCTGGCTAAAAAAACAGGTGGTCAGTTGACTATCAGCGACCTGGCGAAGCTTGCCAGAACAAAACGACAGACAGGTGAATGTACTGTATCTCTGAAACATCACAGAGATACACGAGCACTGTAGAGCTGTGTTTGACATGCTGAAAAACAAACAGTTACAGCTCAAGTGTACTCTAAAGATACATAATGTCATGATGTCTGTTCAAAAGTCATTAATCATACAGGTCCAGCTTGTCTATAGAAACTTTAACATGGCTTGATACAGACTATCTTGGCTACAATATAATTGCCCAAATAATTATAACCTGATAACTGATTATACTTAAACATGCAGTTTTTCTATATTGCGCATCTGATCTCACTAATTAATTACAGTCCATGGCATTTTCTGTGTGATGCATGCTTGTTTAAACTGATAAATTATAAGCTTAAAATAAAAAAAAATATTAGATGTTAATGCTTTAATTCACCAAAGCCATTTAGCCAACAAGTCATTGAGGTTCAGCTAGGTTTTTCCTCTTTTCTAGACTTGATACAGATAACAGCGTAATTTTAAAGTATTCCAAGAAGATATGACAGATATGCAGACTTAATCACAGGAGTGGTCTAAGCAGCCTTCATCTGAATTTTACTCAGCAATGCATAATTGAAGAAAATGGTATGTTTCTAAACAACGGAAGGCTTTCATTACTGGATCAGGAAGTCCACAGCAGCCAGGATGCCTGTATTCTAAACGTAACCCCTGGTGACAGGGAACATCAACATTAAAAGATGGGAAATAACAAGATGCTATGACAGATTCCTGGTAGTAGAGCCGGCCAAGAAGACGCAAGCTTACATTTGAGAGTCTGCCAGAAGGTGCATTTAGAACACATACAAACAAGCTAAAAAAAACTGCTTAGAGACACGATGAAGGAGATGCCCAGCTGGGCACTATTCAGGCTACAGGGTTCAACGGGTGCTGCTAAAATTGACAGTGTTGTAACACAGCTGCAAACACAATTAAGGGGACCTTTGTGCCTTTATTGAAGGCAGTTATGTTTATGTACTTTTCTTTTGTCAAAGAGGGAAAAATCACTCCACCTAACTCAGATCTTTAGGCTGGTTTACAGTGTTTATAGCAGTGACTGGTTTAAAGTCACTGCTAAAAAGCTACGAATGAGCTAGTTAAAAAGAAACATTTTAGCCCATGCAGACTACTGCATGATAATACACTTCCTCCTTCCAACCCAGGCAAAAGAAAATGAAATATGCCTGAGGTTAACTGTACTAACAGCAGCACCTGTAAAATACACTGCTCCATCTATTCACCTGCCCACCAGCCTCCTGTCCATTTATCTGTACAGGCTTAGTTGTAATTGGAAACTTTCAGGTGGGAAAGGCTCTTTTAGGCCTTATTATTCATCTGACAAAAGGTCACCTTGTTTTATTCACACTGGCCTGGTGTTTCTTTAAAATACATTAAAGTGAGACCATACTGTACCTGCACAAAGTCTGTAGTCTGTGCTAGAGAGATTTCCTCCCTGGGGCATCATGCTCTTCATCTTGAAAGCTTCTTCAGGGTGGTTGAAGCGGAAGAAGGCTGACTGGCCAAAACACAGCATACAGCCTGGAAAATAATAGACAACAATTTTATTCATTGTTCCACAAAAGAAAGGAGTTCTTAAAAGAACCCACCTAGTTAATGATGCTGAAAAACTAGTCCATGCATTTGTTACTTCTAGGTTGGACTACTGTAATTCCCTACTTTCAGGATGCCCCAGTAACTCCCTAAAGAGCCTGCAATTAATCCAAAATGCTGCAGCAAGAGTACTGACTGGAACTAGCAAGAGAGATCATATTTCACCTTCACTAGCTTTTCTCCATTGACTTCCTATAAAATCTAGAATAGAATTTAAAATCATGCTTCTTACATAGAAAGCTCTAAATGGTCAAGCTCCATCATATATAGCACCATATCATCCCAGTAGACCACTTTGATCTCACAATGCAGACCTACATTTGTTTCCCAGAATTTCCAAAGTTAGAATGGGAGGCAGAGCCTTTCGCTATCAAGCTCCTCTCCTGTCGAACCAGCTCCCAGTTCAGATTCGGGGAACAGACACCCTCTCTACTTTTAAGTCTAGGCTTAAAACCTTCCTCTTTAAAAAGGTTAGAGTTAGTTTTAGTCATGCTGCTATAGGCTTAGACTGCTGGGGGACCCACCCCCCGATGCATTGAACTACTTTCCTCCTCTTGTTCCTCTCTCCTCTCCTCTCACCCCACAATTGTCACCACTGTATGACATTAACTCTGTGTTTTTTCTCCCATAGTTCTCTTTCTCCCTCTGTCCGCTCCCCTGGTTTTGTGCATCTTCCAGCATGCAGCTACTGCTCCTACCAACCTGCCCAGTATTTTGTTGTTGCTTTTGATGCTCTTTTCTTTTCTCTCTCCACTTTCCACTCACCCCAACCAGTCAAGGCAGATGGCCGCCCACCCTGAGCCTGGTTCTGCTGGAGGTTTCCTCCGTTAAAGGGAGTTTTTCCTGTCCACTTTTGCCTAGGGGTTGCTCAAGGGGGAATTGTTGGGTTCTCTTTATACATCTTTATAGTCTTGACTTTATACATCTGTATAGTCTTGACTTTTTTTTTTACTTTAAATATGTTTTCTTACATTAGATTAGAAGACTCATAGGTCTACAACTCTCATTCCAGTATGCTAAATATAAAACTAAAGCCAGTTAGTTTTATATTTAGTATGAAAACAGGAAAGAGGGAGAGGCAGCCAGCCTGGCTCAGAACATATTTACTTACCAGAACCTCTTAATATCACAATAATAACACTATGTTAGGCTCTATTGAACCGCAACTTGGGGGTTTAACAGTTTTATTTCTGTACCAACAAAAGGTTATACAATGTGTTAATTGGGGCTTTAGAGAGTGGCCATGTCCCTGTGCTTCTGTTTTATGCTATGCTGAGCAAATATGTAAATTTCCCAAAATGTAAAATTATTCATTTATCTTTCCAGTGGAACCCAAAAGAAAACTTTGTATGTGACTCTTAACAGCATTAGAGATGGACAGAGACACAAAGAAAGCTAAGTAAGGTGAATGTCAAGCATCAGAGCTGTTTTGACACCACGAGAGGTTAAGGAAGTGCAAACAGCAGCATATAAAGGCTATACTGATTAAGATGGCAGTGTGTTCTCTGTCAACATAGACACACGAATAAGCAAAGCATTAGGAGAATAAGAAGAAAAGAGTAAATTATCCAGCAAAGCCAAACAGAGGTTCCCAGTACTGGTCCTCAAGGATCCATCCTATGCTTGTTTTTCAAATATCCCTCCAGTACAGAAAGCTGATCACAGTTCACTCATTTGGCAGCTGGAAGATACAGCCTTGCTTTGTCTTGCCCCACACCACTCTGATCTAAAACAGTACCTTCCAGCTTCTGATAGCCTGAACACACCTAATCCTGGTAATCAGCAGAGGGCAATGCAGAAACAGTTGGAAACAAGCAGGCAACGGTCCTTAAGGTCCAGGATTGAGAACCACTGATATAGAAGATTGAGTGTATTTCTATTTTCATCACAAAGATGTTTAGTTTATTATAAAATTGTGTTTTCCATTGTCTTTGTGTTTCTTTAAAAGGAAGAGGAGAAGGGTTTTTCTAGAAGGTAGACACAGAAAAGCCAGAACTAGCAGGTGGCTTCAAAACAGGGCCTTTAACTGTAAGACAGACAAATCCATGTCATTCCTAACTGTAGACTGTCTGCAGGTTTCGGCACAATGAAGTAGGAAATAATAATGAAGTAGGCAAAAATTTGATTCATAGCCTTCTATGACAATGTAGAAACTCAGAAAAAAAACCCAAAGAAATATTTAAAAAAAGTAAACACCACAACTCCGTCCGCTTCAGAAAAACACTCATAGGGAGATAAAGCCATGCAGAGGATGGAAGAAACTTTTTTTTACAGCCACAACAGGCATCTGTTTTTAAGTGAAAAGGCTCTGATAATCCCGCTGCATGACAAAGTCAGCTGATGAACATAGTGGAGCATTTAGCAGCTTATAAACCAGATATTCCTCACAGGAGTTGGAGTGCACCAAAATGTGAGTGTAAATAATGGCCTCCATTTGTCTGTTTGAATGCTTGTATTGCTCCATAGCTGCTGGATGTGCAAATGTTTGCTAACAAGTGTGTCACTTGTAAATCAGGCAGTACATTTCAAACATGTTTTATAACAAAATATATTGCCGTTACTGGCAACAAACACATAAAACACACAACAGAAACTTATGACGACCTAATAAAACCTATAATCCTGAATGAAGTAACAAAAATAATATGTACACGCATGATAAATACGCTCTGATCATGACACAGACCATTTATTTTGCATTATTCTATATGAAATATCTAATCATTTCCACATGGTGTGCACACTGTAGTTTGTCTTGCTCATAAATTAAGATATCACTTCTAAAGAATTGCTGACTAGTACAGTGGTGATGATAAATACCACTTCATTTGATACTTGATATTGGTAAAATAAATGCCACATGCTGCATGGCCCATCCAAATGCAGACTTGTTTTCCAGACTTTCTTTTTTGCATTAGCATTTATTTTTCACCAAAAGTATCTGGATGGAACGGTACAGAGGAAGTTTCCATCAGCGATCTGTTCAGTGGTATCCACAGCATAATTTTGGTTGGTATTTTCCAAAGCTTAAATAGTTTCTCCTGATATCTGGGAGTCTCATCAGTAGGAAAATGAACACACCATCAGTTTAGTCACAAAGTGGAAAAAAATACATATGAGAGAAGTCATCAGCTCAGCCTTGTTCTTCATGCACTCTGCCAACCCTAAGACCAAACTCCTGTTTCCTCTGAATTCTGCCAGCAGCGCTCTCCTCCCTCCACCTCCCTGACTCACAGAACCCACTCCTACGTATGACTTGCACTAAAATGATTTCCTTAGTGAAGATCAATTAAAGCAGTTCCAGATAACTGGTAGTTAAAAAGTAGATAATTTGGAGCAGTGAGTATATGAAAGTTGTGACAAACTCATTGCTCACTTTGAGAGCTCATCTGTCAGCCTGTCCATCACCACAGCAAACAAGAAGGGGCTCAGAGCCGATCCTTGATGCAGACCCACCTCCACCTTGAACTCCTCTGTCACACCTACAGCACACTTCACCACGGTCTCTCATACATGTCCTGCGACACTAACATACTTCTCTGGCACTCCAGACTTCCTCATACAATACCACAGCTCCTCTCTCGGCACCCTGTCATACGCTTTCTCTAAATCTACGAAGACACAATGCAACTCCTTATGACCTTCTCTGTACTTCTCTTTAGCATCCTCAAAGCAAATACTGCATCTGTAACCACACACAAAAACATGCTGCAGTGACGTGCCAGTTTTTAAGCTCTATTAATAAAATAATAAGGAAACAAATATTTCCTGTAGTAGCTTTACATTTATTAAGGCTTAGTTAAAATCAAGACTTTTATTAAATCTTATTATTTTTCACACTAAGCCACTGCCCAGCTTTCACTGTGGGTGTTTTGTCTTGCTTACTACCAACAAGTTTATGCCACTGACAGAATTATCATAGTTACTGTTGAATCTACTATAGAAAGTTATATTTTGGCTATAGATTACCTTATTATTTAGTTTAGCAAAGTAAGTGCTTTCTGCTGCTTTACATTAAAAGCATTCAACAGATCTACAAGGAATGGATTTTTTTAAAAAGGAAATTTTAAGTTCATCTGAGATTTATTTATAGCTCAACATTGACCGTGACTGAAAAAAGTCAGACAAAGTCAGTGTCATTACCACCAATATATAGGCCGTAGAATCCGCTTTATCCAGTGCCAGAAAAGGCCATTACTGTGAAGTCCATTGATACCAATTAGCGCACACATCAAATCAGCCATTACAACATTCCACAACTACTTATCGTGATGGATCCCCCCCACAGTTTGGATACATACTTCAAAGAGCATCACACAATAGATCTCAATCAAATCACTGGAGATTTATGGTCCTGTGGGACTTGTGGTATTTATCTTGGTCCCTGGGATGGTTCAAGATATGTAGATGCTGTAAATGGGCCATGTATCATACTCAGTGGGGAGAAGGTGGAGAGGACTGGCTCATAAATCATGCAGTTATTCATTACAGAGCACCCACGCTGTGTTGACAATGAGAAACTGCAGCTCTTCGTGTTTACAATTCCAGCAATGAAAGGTAATTTAATGGAAGCACATGGTGCAAAGTCAATAAAACAGATATGATAAATTTATGAAGTGAGGTCTGCCGGGACATTTTCAAATTAAATAACATTTGAACAAGTAGTTCACCAAGAAAATCTTCTAGAAGGAGCAAACAACAGGAGTTTGTGGATAACGTCTATAACCTAGAAATTATCTTTCATGGTTCATGGAAAGAGCATCTGTTTCTGGTATCAAACACGTCTCCACCCAAACTATGGGGTTTTCCCACCTTATCTTCAACACTAAACAGATCTGCTGTAAACATCCCATTCTCATATTAAACAGATGCTGTTAATGAGTTTTAGACTGGGAGGGCTTTAAATGAAATACACTTGGGATGAGTCTATTTTCTGGCACATCTGCATGTTGCTTAAGATATTTGTGACTCCATGTGATCTACATGTGAACTATACCTCACATTCAGTTGCTCTACCCTAGCATGCCTCTGCTAAGGTGGCATGGGTTTGAACGTTTGAGGCCTCATCACAGGTCACACTCTGTGGTCTAGAGTCATCATAGGAGCTTCTTTGACTTTTAGTAATTACACTTTAAAGCTTACAAAAGTACGGTAGCCATATCTCTTTATTCCTATGAGGAATAGTAACATTAAATTTTGGGGCAAATAAAGGACAAATGTTAAAAGAAAGCTGTGGGGTTCATTGACATAGAACATGGCTGAATGGGCCTTTTAAGATTTTGGCTTTGGGAACAGTGTATTAACACATCTAGCAGGAAGTTAACGCATTGGAATAGTAACAACTCATATTTTACCTCCTAACACTCAAAAACCTATTTCTATTGACCACAGGTAAAGTGGTTATTACACATAGTAATTTCAAAAGTCAGAAATACAAGAATTTTATTTAGTTTGCTACTTTTCCACGATGCATCAAAAGGTGCACACATCAACATTGCATTTTACAAATAAACATTAAAAGAAAAAAAAAACCACATATTAAAGGGCTTATGTTTTTCACTTTATAACAGATCAGGGAACATCTATGAAAAAAACTGACCTAATACCATCACTAGCAAACATTACATCTAGTTTTGTTCCCCCTGTTCAAAGAGTCATAAAAATACCAGCTCACAAAAGAACACACACCTCGACTGCATTATTCTAGGCTTGCATTATACTGTTTTCTAAACACTTCTTTATGTCACTTATTTTGCTACTTTTCCATGGTATTTGTTCACCACATACAGAAGCAGAAAATATAAATACAAATTCAAATCAATAAAAACATTTACGGTTGCTGTGCCGACTATACTTTATTTCTTTCCCCACAAGATCCATTTCAAACATTTTAGGGATCTTTTCAGCACAATAACTTAATTCCGTAAAGGCTGTAGACAGAGATGCCTATTATCCGTGTTTGTTCAAAATGTCAACTGCACCCACAACAGCAGCCATCACATCATATTCAGAAATCTGTGTTTTAAGAAAAAAAAATAAGACAAAACGTTGTTATATATATCGTATGGTCAATATCCTAATAATTTCTTAAGATTGACATATTCTTACCTTACCATGTCTTTTTCAAATACCAGTTCCACATCTTTTAGTAGACTGTAATTAGTTGAGAAGTACCATTATAACATTTATCTGGGACAAAAAAAAAAAGCTGTAATCTTAGATATAGCTACCTGATGTTTCTAACACAATTTAGAACTGAATTCAAATACAACCTAAAACCTTATTCCATCTATTACCCCATCACCAACTCTTTCAAAGTAGTGATTTTGGATCATCTCTGTTACAATGAAATATAAGTTTCATATCCGTCATGACCGTAGTTATATAGGCACCCAGTATCTCTTACTTCTCCTTGACACCTTACCCTTTATAAGAAGCAGGAACTGGCGGTTTACAAACATCCCAGAATTAGTTTTATGAAAGACTGAGCTCAGCAAAATGAGCTGCAGTACACATTGTCATTTGTTTTATCAACAGCCATGCATCACACTGTCTAGCAGGGAAATATGACACATTGCTATTTTCATAATGACAATTAAAATTAAGTCATATAGGGCAAAAAAGGCAAGGTTGGTAAGAGTGATTGAATTCAGAGAGAGGAGGATTATGTGTGTGTGTGTGTGTGTGTGTGTGTGTGTGTGTGTGTGTGTGTGTGTGTGTGTCTCTCTCAAGTTAAATTAGTTAGATTGATTCCCTGACGTGTGTGTGAGAACAATTTCTTCCTCAACGCTCCAGGGACAAAATGTCTAATCAGTGCCTTCATCATAGACCGTGAGTATTACCGCTAGCACAGCACTTTCAGCTGTGCACTGTGCTAAAGGCTCCACTCTCACCAAGAAAGAACTGCACACTAACCATGCATTTGAGGTAAAAGTACACCATGGAAATTATGGGTTATCCTCAAATGCTGTCAAAACCGAATATTTCCACAGGGATGAAAAATGAAGTCATTTCTTATCACTACCTTTCCACATGGACACTATAACCCCAATCTCTAATTAAAGTGTATTATAAAATAAGTGGATTTTAAAGTAAGTGTATATACACTGTAAAAGGACATCTAGACTGAGTCAAAGTGACAATTTAAGTATTGTACTCAATTAGCAAAATAAAAAAAAACACAATGTTTCACATCTACAAAGAATTTTAAGGTTTAAATCACAAAGCCGGCTCAACGTCAGGATTTCTGACATTAACCAGCAATGGTGCAAAAAGCCTTTTATAATACTCTTATTAAACCTTTAATAAGAAATCAGGGAACATCTATGAAAAGACTTACTGAATATCAGCACTGACAAAAATAATAATTTTAAACCTTTGTAAGTATTACTTTGGGACCATTCAGGCCAGTCATTGTTAATGTCACATTCTGCCTCAAGGGTACTGTGGCATTAAAGGGAGAACTGTTTAGGAGACCTGGACTGTATCTGAAGTGTGTCTATGGGCCAAACCTTCCATCATTTCTCTAATAACATAATAATGTTGGCTTAGCCTTGGGGTATTTCCCAGAACATTCGATCAGAGGAACCAGAGGTGGTTAGAAAGAGAATACTTCACATTCTAGAGGAATGACCTTGTGCAGAGTTAAAGTGACAGTCACATGGATCATGACAAATAAAAACTAATACATGCTAGTAAAAGTGGCCCTGTTAGGTGGCACATAATATGTGGCCTCCAATGCAGCTCATGAATGCTGTCCCTCTTTACCATCGTGGCTTTAAGAAGCTGGAAAACCATATTCTTGCAGGCACCAATGCATCAACCAGATAGCAAATATATATAAATATCACTTACAAATATAAAGGGTACTGCCAGTTGTCAAATTCAGAACTGTGTACTAGAAGATATTTCTTCCCAGGAAAAACAAACAGGATTCTGATGGTTCTTACCTGCAAATGGCTATCAATTTGTATCAGCTTTGTTGATCTTCAACTATGTGGAAGCTTTAAACTAAGGCCAGTGCAGCCACCAGTGGCATTTAAACATTGCTGTCAGATTGCAGTACCACTATTCATCTAATTCTGTCAAAAGTTACCTAGGCTGGTTTAAAAAAGTCTTTAACTTTGACATTATGTGGCACTTTAGAAGAGCATATCTAAAAAGTATTAAACGATTTAATGTCCAGAGTAACCTACAGCAGATAGCCTTACTCTTCTACATCAGCTTGTGGAAAATCTAAAAGGTTTGCAGAGGAGCTGCAGACAAAAGGATGCCCACAACTCTAGCTAATGGTTGCTATGGAAAGCTGATGGTTTACAACCTCAGAAAAAGGCCAGGGAGTCAAACCTACCAGTTAATCAATGACTGGCTTTCACCCGAGCAGAGGGCCATCAAACACAGAAGCACATACCAGAGGAAGATATGAAACTTGTTTTAAAGGAGTGCACGGAAAAAAGAAGGAGGAGGAGCAAGGGAAGGTCTAACCCTGCATTCCCAACTTGAGGGGGAAAAAAGTCTGAGTAAATAAAAGGTTGGAAGAAGTGATCATATGTTTGAACTACTGACACCAGAGGGATATCATGATAGAACATATCTGGAGACAGTAGTTGCTCTTGGGCTGCTTCCCACGTAAGCTTTTAAGTTTTGTTGTACAAAAAAAATTCAATTACGAAGAACGTCAGTTACATACAAAATTTACAAGTAAGTTTTGAGGAATGGCATTTTACTGTCATCACCTTTTTGGGGTGGTTTGACAAGAATTCCTGACCATTTTGTCAGTGAATTTGTAAAAATTAAATAACGTCTATTTCTAAACCCCTAGGTACCAAAAACATTTACCACATAAATGTTAAGAAAGTTCAATGGAATTTTTTAACCAAGAGGCTCACATTTACATTTCCAGAGAGCATATGAAATATGATGTAACTGTTTCAAAGAACTGTTCGTAGGACTATAAAGAGAAACGCATGTAATTACCATGGTAAGACTTAAAATATGTGATGACAGTACTGCAACTCCACTCAATCTTAACATTAAAGGATTTTGTTCATCAAAATCTACTTAAAATCTACATTAAAAGCAGCAAGTCAGTAGTTTTAGTATTGTACCCATTTTAAGTTGGGGTACTGAAAGGAGAAAGATTACACAGACAAATGTCTAAATCTAATCAGCAGTAAAAACACTAAAACCATCTCTACATTTGACCACAATGGAACTAGTTACCATCTTTTACTAAGCTCCTTCAGAACCATGAAACACATTACACAATTGTTTTCACCTCTTGAAGAGTCAACTTAATTTCACATGTAATATTAGTGAGTGCCACTTTAAAATATTTAATAATAATAATAATAATAATAATAATAATAATAATTGAAAAACCTCCTACTATTCAGAGGATCTACATTGCAGCCCAGATGCAGCAAACAGCAGGTTGTCAGCTGCTGTCTGCAACAATAACCATTGCAATAACATGTCGGACGCCAGTTATCGCTTGTCCAAACAGATGCTGCCCCTCCGCTCGCCTTCCCTCCCTCTCCCCCTTTTGTCAGTATAACTACAACCAATCCCCCTGCTATTAAACATGCTCCCTGAGGCAGATGTCTGCAGGATCAAGCAGTACCAAGCCATACGATGTCATCAACAAGTGGCTAGAGATGTGACAACATTATATTTGAAGTGTTTTCTTATTGCTGGATGGATATGCACAGGGTGTTTCTCCCTTTTTGTACCAATTGTGTCAGATTCTGGTGACAATTCACATAAAAAGAGTAAGAGCACACACCAAAACTTGTCAATTAGTGGCTTTGAGCATGTTCAGGTTGACTACAACAACAAATTGCCAACATAGTTGCACCATATTAATATCATTGCTTCCTTAATTAATCAAACTCAATCAGCCCTGATCTTGATGCTTTGCATTTGAATTACCTGCTCTATTACTTCAAATCGAAGTGCTCTTATATTCTCTACACACTCTTCAATAAAATGTGTATTTGCTTAAGACAGTCTGATTCAGTTGTATTGGGATTGATAAAATGCAAACGTGTTCAATCTTTACTCCCTATATATCAATAAGGTCATCAGTAAAGTGAGATTTTAGACACTTCTGAATCATTTTGTGTCATCACTGACAACTGTAAAATTGCCTATCAGTGATCTTTCCATCTATTAAATGCAAGACATTAGACAGTAGGATTGTAGCCTACATACCTTGGACACTACTGGTTTCCGATAGGGGGATTATTTTTTTGGATATTACCTAGTGCACCTATTTTAAATTTGGTCTACTCAAGCTACTGGTGTATTTGTAGTATTTACCAGCGTGTCATTTAGACACACTGCCCTGACCTTGGTGTAGTAAGAGGATGTACATTTAAAGACTGTGTCAGCAACACCAAGCAGGAACACCCACACACTGACCCAGCGTGTGGTCACCAGCTGCTACCAACCTCTTTCCTCTCTCCGCTGTGATTCCCCCATCATCCCTTACACATTTCTGACCTCTGCTTAGGCCCACAGGGACTCCAATCACATTCACCAAAGCCCGATGAGTGTTTGCAGAGGGTCTTTTCTCTGACTCCTCACATCCGTTCCTTGCACTGGGGTCGCAATGAAAGACAGAAGTGATAGATGTTGAGGAGGTGCAGCAGTGAAGAGAAAATGATGACCTTGCCGTAATGTGTGCAGCACAATGGCTCACAAAAGAGTTGGGAGGGAATTGTCTTATATAGTTAGAACTAGTGGACCAGGTGTCCTCTGAATAAGCAGAAAGCATTGAAAGCTCTTTTCTTTTCCAGTTGCCAGCCCTTGGTTAGGTCACATTGGCAACCAGGAATAGCAGTGTAACAGTAGACAGACACAGTGAGGTCTGGTCATGCCAAGCTAGATGGGGGGGGGTATCTGCAGACCTGGCAGACTTGTATATGTTTGTAGTCTATAAACAGAACTCGCATGGAGGTGTGTGTGTGTGTGTGTGTGTGTGTGTGTGTGTGTGTGTGTGTGTGTGTGTGTGTGTGTGGGGTAGTTAGTTAGGACTACTTGGGAGTACTGGGGACTGAGTGGCTGGAGACAGGAACTATATAGCAGGTTTTCATATTGAATTTCTGAAGTGACGGGACCAAACTATGTTAAACAAAATCCGTCAGTTTTAACTTTTCTAGCATTTAGGCCAAACCTGCTTATGTTGAATTGATGTATACAGTTCCCTAATGTTAAAAGAATAATTAGAAAAATAATAGTAATAGTTGTATTCAAATAAGCTAAATATACTAGCTAACACAGCTAGATAGCTAGCGGTTTAATTACCGGCCACCTCGGTAAAGTCAGCTGGAAAATAGATTTGTTAACAAGGGCATAATTTAAAAAAAGTTTTTAAATGCTAAGTTAATATATGAAGAAAAAATGTAATGGGTTCATCTAATTTTATAATAAGCCTGTTCTGTTACTTGTCCTTTAGGAATTAAAGACGTAACTTCACGTTATTTCCAATTGACGCGTCCTCGTCGTGCCAAACACATATATTAGCTTAACGTTAAAGAAGCGTTTTGGTTCTGCTGCTTATCTCCACACAGTCCGTAGCTTTCAGTGACATACACCGGCTAAAACCCAACCACAACGACAAAAACAAACATTAAACCAGTGAAAACCTACACGCTGCACGGTAAAACAGACCAACTTACTTTATCTTCAATGAATGAAAATCCTCTCCCTCTCCGTTGTTCTCATTGCCTCTGCTCCTTTAAATTAAGCCACGTGTTTGTCTTCCGTGTCTTCCTGTTGTTCCAAAACAGCAGCGTTTATGTGGTTTTGTCCGGACGCGCTTTTGTTATGCTAATCCTAACCTCTAATATATTCTGCACGTACTAAAAGTTCACAAAAGCAGCTGTCTGCTTGGCCACTTGTTCCAACACGGGTTCATTCACTGACGCTGTTGGTGTATCCCAGTTCATTCAAACCAGTGCGGGACTTTACAGGCATTGTAATCCATGTCCATTATCTCCGTCCCTGCTATTCACGTAGTGAAGACGCTATCTCATCCTCACTCTCTCTCTCTCTCATCTCTCTCAGCCCGCAGAGAGAGAGAGAGAGCCGAGGCTGTCACAGAGTAAAAACACGGAGAAATCAGAGAGGAGGAGCAGAAGGAAGGAAAGAAGGTGGAGATCCTGAGTCAGAGCTGTGTAATGATAGAGAGAGACGCAGAGAGAGAGAGAGAGAGATAAAGTGGAGGGAGAAGCGGTGCACAGTTTCCACTGAATTCAGTCTGTTGTTGTGAACACATTCACTTGGGTTTAATCTGACATAACAGTAAGGCGATTTTATCTGACCTAGAGACAGAGAGAATGAACATAGCAAGGTGTGGCTCTATTAGTCTATTAGGCTCTAAAGGTTCACACTGTACTGGAAGAATGAAGTTGAGGCCCTTAATCTTACCAAGTCATAAGAAATGGCCTACACATCATATGGAGCATTCAGGATAAGAGGTTCATTGAAGCACATCAGCCTCTGCAATAAAAAGGGTGCTATCAGGTTCTTTGCTTAATGCTCATTGGTCTGCCCCACTGACTTCATATGAAGTCAATGCTCTTTATGATTTCATTATTCCTACAAATGATCTGGACATTGTGCCTTAGGTGAGACATTTTAAAGGTGTTCCTGGGACAAAGATCTTTCATTTATATTGTGGGTGTCCTCTCCATTTTTTACAACCCCAAATTAATTACTAATCTATATTTTTCCTTTTATCCCCAAGCCCAGTAGAAATCAGGGAAGGTTGCACCAGGAAGGGCATCCAGCATTAAAAAAACTGTGTCAAATCAACATGCAAAATTATCTGCTGTGGCGACCATGAACTCACAGGATAAGCCAAAGGACAAAAAATTATAATAATTGTTTCTTATATTAATAAAAAGAAGATGTGGACATTTATTGGCCTCTGATTTAACAGCAGCAGGGGTTTGACTGAAAAGATTGATGCAAAACAATGCTCTGCTCAATGACACTAACTGCAGTTTCAGTGTCATTCCATCACAGGGCCTTCAGTGTTTAACTGAACACAGTGGGGTGATTGTGACAGCAGTCATTTCAGAAGCAAACATCTGTATCTATTCTGGTTTTACAGCTAAACGTCAGCTCCCAGCAGCATTTCCTTTTACTGTTACTTGACACTGCACACTCAGCAGCTTTACACCCGACATTAGAAAAAAAAACTACTGAAGACTGAAAAGCTTCCTTAAAAAAAAAGGAAGCTTTCCTATAAGTCACTTATTTTTTGCCAAATGAAAACATTTTCATCTCATAGCTCTCTGACTTTCCTTTGTAAGTCACTTACTGTGTCTAAAGGACTTAATATCTGAAGGTTTTTAAAGTTTATTTATTTAAATTTACAGGACAATACAAAGAAACACTGTTACAACTAGGCAACCAATGCAATAGGACATACAGCAAATCTAATCTGCAGTTCCTGTCTGATCAAATTAATTGTCATCTCTGAGCAATACCACAAAACTAACATACAGTGTTAAGTCTGGCCAAAGACTTAAAGCCCTGAGGACCAACCTACCTGTACCAACCTGTAGTTTTGTTCCTGCTGCTATTGCTCTTTTAAACAAGTCTTCAGATAAGTTTCAGTACAATTTTACCTGTTTATGTACCTCTCAAGCCATTTCTTTGTATCTGTTTTGTGTTCCAAATGTCGGTGTGTAATGTGGATGCTCCTGTTATTGCAAAAAAAATCTACCTACAGGTATAAATAAAGTTACCTTACATTACTAACATATATGCATATACTGCAGTTAATAAAAGCAGCAATTGAACTTTAAATATTTTAGAATTAGAATGTTAGTTCAGTAAAATTTGAAATAAAAAAAAATTACTTAAAAATGGAGGAACAACAGTGTTATGTTAGGCTATATGTATTAATAGGCAATAGGTTGCTGTGGTGGAGCTGTGTACTTTTTAAACCTTTTTAAACTTTTTAATAAGAATCACTACATTGTGAAATACAGTAAACGGTAGTTTAGTAGACATTAGCATTAAATGGGAATAAACAAAGTAAAAAGTACTTAGGTGAAGTACTTAATTAAAGATTAGGAACCCAGTCGAAAGCAGTATTGCTGAAAAATACCAGCCAGTGAATGTATGATTATGTTACTCTAATATCTTCATATTAAACATATTGTATATTCATGAGACAGAGTAAAAACATATTTGTAACAACAGATGCATAATTAATTGTGTCAAAAATGATCAAGTCTTTTTTCCTCATATCCTTTTTGCATCTTTCACACTCCAAAAATACAGTTTGTATTGCTGCCTGTGAAAAGATGTGCTGTCTCCAGGCTCAAAATAATATACTGTAACCCTGATGTTATTAATATGGCACCATTATGGTTGTTTGAAAAAGTTCCTCTAAAGCCACAGAAGACATGGAAAAATGTTTTGATGTGACATGATAGAAGTCTTTGAATGGGCTAAAAATCCTCCTTGTGACACATAAGCTGAACTTGACAACTTTAGTTGTCATTTACATTTTGGCAAAGACAGTTACATTTCCCTCCATGTTGACTAAACTGTATTTACAGTATTCATAATATCTTATCAAATGGTTTTAGATGTTGAGCCTGAAAGCGGCCAGACTTAGTGTCTTCCACTGCTGATATGGAGATTTTGATCTGAGCCTTTTATTGTATCTTCAGCCTTTATCCATTTAAAACATCAACTCATCCCACGTTGAACAAACTGGCTTAGTTTTTACATGCCATATTATCGCTGGCATTTCCCTCCACCGGCTCTTCTTGATTTATGTCGTAAATCCAGTAGGATTACCACCAAACATTAGTTGGGCACATTTTCATTGTGGAACAAAACTGACTTGTTGCTGCTTGATTTTCTACCAACTGTACTGCTGACAAATCAAAGTCATTTGAGATTAGACTGTTATCTGTAGAAATGCAGACATTGTTAAGTCACCTGTGACTCATATCATTAAAGGAGGCGGTCATACCTTACTATGTATGCACACTACAATACTTCACTTGTCTCAGAGGGAGCCTTTACAACCTGTAAAGTATTACTCACTACATTTACAAATCATGGGAGTGGTAAGTAACCAATAAAGTCTCATCTACTTCCGCTGTAACAACACTTGAGACAACACTAAAGGAAGCCACTTGTAAACACTCAAAAACTCTTCCTTTTAGAACCACTTCAGTTTTCCCCATGTGCAGGAAGCTGACAGTGAATTCAGGTTTACCTTCACCAACATTCTTAAACCTGAAACCCCCTGTGAGACTAAAGTTGGATCTGTTCCTGGCATAGGGAGCAGTATAAATAGCCCAGTGTACCCACTCAGGTTACGCAGCCAGAGTCCAGGTTGAAATACCAAAAGACAGAGGCACACATACAATCATCACAGAGTCATGCAGGACACAGTGTGCAGGGAGCTTTAGGAAAGGCATGAGAACAGTGCATGTAGTATGAGCTGTTTGGGCTATTAGCGTTTTTGAGAAGCTGTTTGAGGATGAGAAATAACACAACAGTTTGTGATTACACAGCAGTGTAGTGGGAAGTTCATATCCTGCTAACACTTTGAGTCATGAGTGAGTACTATCCCTTTAACTCATTCTTATAACACACTGCACTTCCTCCTTGGCTCTCGTGTAAACATCTATGAATCTCTGTGACTAAATTGTAACAGTTACAAAGTTTAAAATTTTACTTCCACTCTGATTTATTAAAGCAGCAATAGAAGAATGTAGAAATGACTTCATCAGACAGCTTTCCTACTCACGCAGCTCATACATGAAGTATTGCTGGTATTAGGTCACTGGATTTCTGTAGTGTTTGTTTTACAGGACAGACAGTGAACTTCAGGTAACCCCAAGTGCAACAATGGAAAGCATCTCAATCAGCAGAGTGCATTATGGGAAAGATGTTGGAGTTGAGTCCTACCTTGTGACAGGCGGATGGGCTTTGTGACTTGGAGCCCATCAACAGCGCAAAGGTTCCCACAGGGGTGCAGCGTAATGACTCCAGACCTGTTCTCAATGTAGCAGTGCTGAGCAGCCACCCCAGGGCCCTGGATACTGATGTCCATGGGACCATAACCCACTGTGGTCCGACCTGCCGGAAGGAAGACAAGTTAGACGACAATCTAATGTGTATGATCCCCCATAGATATAACATTTACATTGATTTTTTACACACAATATATACAATTTAATTTTAATTCTTTTACTATACTGGACAGTTATGGAGATCTCCTTAAATTCCATTCATTTATTTGTTTTTGTTAGTTCAGTCATGTTCATGTTTGAAAAAGAGAATTGCCGGTTTTGACATTATTTTGGAGGAAAAAAGTATGACAAAAAAAACACTGTAAAAACTGTAAGCAGCTTCAAGACGAGATGCCAAGATCCATTAGAATGTCACAGGCAAGTGTAACAAGCACACAAACACTCACATACACTCTCTCCTTGACTGAACATAGCCCTTGGTAGGAGAATCTTTCCACATGCCAGCCTGCAGAGAAGGAGGCAGAGACAGGAAGGGCAGCAGACACACAGATAGTGACACTCAGACAGAGGGGAAATTATACAAACAGGCAGACTAAAAGCTGAAAGATCGGCAGATAGATTTATAAGGTGAAACCTTCATTATTGTTGCTCTGCAATACAGATGGACAAAGGTAAAGACAGCTACGGAAGTTATAACATGGTTACATTACAACAAATGCAGTATTATAACATTACAGTAAATATAGTGTCTCTGTTTTGTGGTCCCTTGTAAACCCTGTAACAGTGATTCAATAATATAAAATCAACTTAAATATAAAACATAAAATCAATGTAGTAACACCAATATCAAAACAAGAGGCCAATAAGAGGGTAATTTTTTCAAAAAGTATGTCGGCGAGCTGAGAAGATGCGCCTGCATTTTAGAGCTTTACTTCGAAAATTCAACCCACTAAATGGCTTACATTAATACTTAATAACATTAACAAGCTGATTTATATCCAGTTAATCCGCTCTGCACAACAGGTCGCTGAGATTTGTGTGAGGTCCACGACACCCTCTGCGTAGGTCAGTTTAGTCATTTCAAAGTATCCGCAAAGTAGGTATGATTTCACCTTCAGCTCGTTTAACCAGATGTGGGCGGTTATTATTTTTTAACTCCACCATAATTCAATGTCTCAGTGTAAATTTCTGTTACTAACTAGTGCTTTTATTTTGAAAAGCTGGCATATTTTAGAGCGTCCTGGTGACTGTCAGTTCCTGCCAGTGATGCCATAACTTACTGAATGCTCAGTAAGTTTCTGGATGAATTATGCAACAGTGATCAATAATATAAAATCCATATCCTCCTAGTTAATACACCAACATTGTTTATTGCATCTAGTTGCATTTTTTTCCACACAGCTAACAGGTGTGATGGTGTTTAAGCAGCTCTCACCCTCAGGCAGGGGCAGCAGGGTGATTGCGGTGCTCAGACGTCCACTTCCTAGGCTGACCAGGTGTGGGCGCTCTGCCTGGAACTTAAGGCCTTTTCCCGTTTCAATTAGGTCCAGTGGGGTACCCTGCAGAGGAGGTCAAAGGTCACAACACATAATTGTACATTATATTTATCAGTATATTATATCTATCAGTTTTTTGTCACGTTAGTGAAAAATAAAACCTGTCCAAGGTGTGGTTGGATCTGTCATTCTTTACTAAATAAAGGTAATTTAAGTCAGATATCATGTATAGAGTGGGGACAATCACATCTGTCACACTCATTTTTCTGCACAACAGTAATGGAGAATTACTGTTCAATAATGCATTAGATCAGAACTGCAGAAAGAGACTCATAGCAAAGGAGTCTCATGTTTTCATTATATGTGAGGTCATTTCCATAGCTGGCTGTTTAGATAATTCTCTATACTGAAGGAAATGTGTGTTTGTGTGTCTGTCTGTGTGGGCCTGGCTGTGTGTGTGTGTGTGTGTGTGTGTGTGTGTGTGTGTGTGTGTGTGTGTGTGTGTGTGTGTGTGTGTCTTATCTCCCTCCTTTCTCCTTCATAGCTCCACCATGTGCTCATGGCTCAGCAAGGGGGAAGGGGTGTCACCATAGCAACTGCACTCTGCAATTATGAAACACAAAGCTCCGGGAGGGTGTTCAGTGACTTAACTTGTGATGAGCTCTTTTCAGCACAGGGACACCTGAACATAAAGACTATTCTGCTTTTTGGTCGTCCTTTTATGTTAAATGCCTCTCAGCACAGAGGCAACAAAATGTGCTCTTGTGATTCTGTATTTTACCCTGGGGTTCAATATAATAAAGTGGAGGAGGACATTCATTATTCTAAACACAGAATACCAAGACAGAAATGACCTAATGGATTTGAGCTTTATTTTGATATTTCACCTGAGCTTCTTTCTGTGACATATCTAAATGTCTCTTTGGAAAATGGCCAGGGATATAGATGTTATAGCACTCGTTGCCAATGTTTGAGCCTGCGACCGCTTTAATGTGTATTATTTAGACTGTTGATACGTGGGGATGTCAATCTGCAATAAAAAGCAAGGTTTAATGTCTATTTTCACAATATTACCTCTTGACTGCTTCACTGATTAAAAGTTAAAATTAAAACCTAAATATAGATATATATCTGTCTCACAGAGACATGACCCCATATAGTGTAATCTCTCCAACATTAGAAATCTTTATATAGATTAATAATTAAACACTCTGAGCAATATTATTGGTTATTAAAACCAAAACTGGAAATTCAGTATACATGCCTGTAGGCCTCCATAGGCTTGATGATTCACTAAACAGCCATTTACTTAAACACAAACATGTTTACTTAAACATAAACATAAACTCTCTGGCATGTATTTGCATCTATTTGTAATATTTTTGAGTCTTTACATTACTTTTACAGCACCAATCACTAACTCAGTCTCTCAGCTGGTTAGTTAGCCCTGTGTGTGTCCTAATACGATTATCTGATTGTAGTGTGGTGGGGTCAAGACTAAGAAGATTGAAGCTCCCTGGGAGACACTAGGAAGCTTACTTGGAATGATGGGAGGAAAGAGGTGCCAGTGTGGGGCCATGGTGCAGGATTCAGAGCCTCATCTGTTGTATGCTGCTGCTCCCATGTGGCTCAAATAGCTACAGCTTGTTTGTCTCTGTACAGTATCTCTGCACACATACTATCACTGTAAACTGTTTAAATCTGTAAATTAATACTTTTTGTGTAGTTAACTTTTTAACTTTCTGTGAATATGTGAATTTAATCAAAGCTATGTCATGTGTATTTGGCATGTTTTACTTTTCTGGCTAGAGCATGTTTGTGTGAATCCTTCCTTGCTTAATTGTCTTGCTGTAATCTAACATGCTTTTATTGTTTAAGGAAGATTTGACACAAAAATACAATCAGGACTTGCCACAGGGCAAGTCTTTTCTACATCACTTTAAAAAGTGATGTAGAAAAGAATGGAATAATAATAATAATAATAATAATAAAAACACACAAAGCCTCCTGAATTCACTGCTAGACAAAAAGCCACAGCAGATTAACTTCCTGTATTAAATTTTCAAAGGAGAATTAGTGTATTCTCCTCTACTACTTCACAGATTATTGACATTTGATAATGAAACATAATTTAATATATATTAAAAAAAAAAAATCATAAATTTTGATCTTACACAACATTGCTGAAACTACTATAAACAAGTATATACTTGTGATATACAGTATATGCGAATGGTTGCATGTACACACATCGTGCGAAACATGAGTCCAGCTCTTCAAAAACTCTTCCATTTTCATTCTTAATTCTCTTCACATCACATTTACATTTGCGTAAGTGTGTCCTGATTTTAGCTGGTAGATTTTTAGCCAAGAATGACAAATATATCCTTCAAATGAATAATTTATTATTTTATTTCACAAAGGTTTAGCATACTTCTGTTGGTCACGCTATGTTCCACTTGTGCAATGTGTTTGCTGTAATTTTATTTCAGTTCCTGTTTTCCTTTTAGTATTTGCAGCACTGTCCCAGTTTCTCCACAGAAGGCATTAAAGTTTAATGCAGTTTTATCTTCCATTTCTTGCTCGTCCAAATGTACGCACGAGAACAGATGAACACAGACATACACACATACAGGCCTCCTCTTAATGCCCAATAGGATTGTCTGACCCAGCGGGTGTGATTGTGTGTGGGAGGGATTGCATCCATCCAGTCTCCAGGTTGTCTAATTACTGAGGATACTTTACACTCTGTGACATCACAACACATCACCACCATGTTGCCTGACCTGACCTGACCTTCTGCCTAAGTTGGCTCTACAACTCTGTATTTATCATTCACTGAGCTTTTTTTTAAGCCAGAAATCTGTCAGAGCAACCAAATGCAATTACACTCAACATTGGTGGAAACAATAATCAGAAGAAGGGAGTGCATACTGTGTGTGAGGGGAAAAACACTGGAAACAAGCAGCAGAACTGGCACACTGTGGTGTCTGGGTTTTTCTGTGAACACACCCATGGACACACTCACCTGTAGCACCTGGTGGGTTTGGCCACACACAGGCATGTTTCTGTTAAGGCGGTCCATTTCCACAGCGCTGTCCTCGGCTTCCTGTGACACATGAAGATCCTAAGGGAGGAAATGAGATGTAAGCCAAAAAAACAAGCAACAAAAGCCATCATGGCTAACTCGAAAGAATGGTTGGATGTCAAAATGCAGTGTGTTATGTCTTATAAAAACAGTATAATACTTCAAAAAGTCACAAAGTCAAAGTTGTTCCACAGTAAATCAAGAAAGTTAAGCCCTATTCCTTTTACTTTACTTATACACTAATATGTCAAGGTGTGATTCATAGTGTCAGCAGACACACACACACACACACACACACACACACACACACAACACACAGACTCACACACACTTGCACGCACATGCACACATTTAAATTTCTTACTTGTTGACTCTGAACATATGCTGTTATGGCTGTTTACTTGTCGCTCAGTATGAAAATACACACTGCACCTAAATTCCTCTATTGTTACTCAGTCATTTCAAGATTCTTCCATCAAGTCAGCACAGAGCAAATTGCTATAAATACTATGCATGCTTAGCTGATGCTTAAGGGTGAATATGTATGAGAAAACACTTCTCTGTGTGAGATGTGAGAGAGCCGTGTGTTTACAGGGAAGTACTGAAAACCACACACAAAGGTTAAAAAACACATAATTATAACAGTCACACAGAATTACAGTGTACCCGCAGTCGTTTGCATGCCTAAAATGTTGTGCAGCTGGGATAGAAAATATGGTTCTGATGTACTGTGCCCTCAGGATATAACAAACAACTGCTGCAGAATCATCATATTTGCTCTTCTGACAGTCCTGTGAAATGATATTTATCAGCCTCAGGCAAGCCTCAAACAGTAAATCACAACTCAGCCAGAAAATAAAAATAAATGTTTAAACATTTCATCTGCAAAACTCTTTCATACATTAGGAAGGGGAAAGAAATAGTTTGCCCCCTCAGGTTTTGTGTATTCTATTACAATTTCATCCAACTCTTTATGCTATAAGCAGCCTTTTATCTTGTTGTTAATGTGAAAATTACCTTTCCACAGGTATCCAGTAAACGCATCGCCTCCATGACAAAGACCTGCTTCTGGTTGCTGAATCAATCCTATAAGTTTGAACCTAATTGATCAGGACTCCAACACAGTGCAATACATTTTACACAGGTTCTGCTACTTCTTTTCTTTTGTCCTGAGCCGTATACTCCACAAACTCTCTTTCAGGAGGTGGACCTGTTGCTGCTTGCTTCACTAAACTAAGACCTACATTCCTGACTGGCAGCACCAGAGTCCTACATATCAGAGAGACATATGGGCATGTGTGTGTGTGTGTGTGTGTGAGAGAGAGAGAGAGAGAGAGAGAGAGAGAGAGAAAGGGCTGTGATCAAAGAAGAACAGAAAAAGAGTAATGAGAGAATCACATGATAAAAAATATGGGTCAGAAATAAAGTAGTGAACATGTTAAAACAGGAAGAAAGTACTTCAATTGTGCACAATATAAAAATAGCACCTCTAACTCGCCATAAATAGACTCGCATAATACTGATACACAGTAGTGGATCTTCTTTGCAGACAGACAGGCAAGACAGGTGACGAGATAAAAAGCTGACTGTTTTATCAATCATATATAGGAAAAAACTTTAGAAGCTTAACGTGACAGCTTTTAAAAGTAAACACAGGGTTTATACAGTAAATTACATCTGTCATGTAAGACTTAGATGGGATCATTACACTCTCCATGTTGACTGGCCACAGTACAAAAAAATGTCAATTGGGAGCACGTGGGGCAACATTTGTATGACCACACGTTAGGAATGAAGAAACATTTCATCCAGTGGAGCAGTGTGTCTGGCTGATGTGTTTTAAAAGAGTTTTTGGAGAACAATAGAGGTCTATGGCACAGACAAACAATCCAATCCAGGCTGCAGGCCAAAAATTAACCAAAATTCAAGTAAGCAAATTATGTAAGGCAGTCGTCCAAAGAACACAGGGTCAGTGGATCCCCAACAGCCCATTCCCATCCCTAGCTGTGCAGTGACGGTCCATGCCCGGTAGAAATTGGGAAGGGGTGGAATCAAGAAGGGCATCGGTGTAAAAACCACCGAACCAAATCAATGTGGTCCACTGTGGCGAGCCTGAACTCAAGGGATAAGCCGAAATGCCAAAAACAACCCAACATTTCTATAAAACTATATAGGTTTCATTTAGAAAATGACTGAATTTATCCCTTGAATGTATTTTGATCTCTCAGATTCAGTTTGTAATCAGATGGGTTCTGAAATACTATTAATATTTCCAGCCATGCATGTTGCATTGGCTCAATATGAACTACAGTGCTCATGTTCTTGATAATTCAATGACATCACCCACTACAATAGTGGCATGAGTAACCCATGAACATTTCAGTAAGATAACACAGAGACCCTAACTCTGATAAAGGGTTCTTATTATTAGCCAGTAGAAATAAATTCTTTGGAAACATAAATCCTATTATGATCTGATATCTTACAAAAAAAAATCATGGGATGTTATGTAGAATGTAAATATAATAAGAATCCAATTATCTGCAAATAACTTAAAACCTAGTTTTTCGGCATATTTCAAAAATATGCATTCATTTTGATTTTATTACCAGCAACATGTCTCAAAAACTACAAACAGAGGCAACAAAACACGAGAAAATGTATGTAAGGCTAAATAAAACCACCTGGTAGAACATGTAATAGCTAAGGTTGAATGGCAGGTCAGCACCATGACTGAGTATTGAAAGAGCTGAGTTTTTCAGAAGTAAGGATGGATGGATGTGTAGCACTCTGTGACAAAAAAATTTGTTCACCACCTTGTTATTAAATTTCTCAACATAATATTGCATTTGGGTTTACATCATGTGCTGGTTATATCATTAAAGTATTCAGAGAATCAGGAGAATTCTCTGTACATAAGGGACCAAAAACCAGTGACTGTGATCTTCAGACCTCAGCAGCTTTTCTGTCTCTCACATGCACAGACTTTCACTGGACACACAAAGAAAGACCTTTCAATCTCTTCATTTTTTTCTCTCTCACCCACCCTATCTATTCTCTCAGGCCTGGGCAGAAAGCCTGGCATTGTTTTCTGTTGAGCAGGCATGGATCTCTGCTCACACACAAGGGAATCTGTTTTTTTATTTTTGTTTGGTTTTTTGGGGGGGATGAGGATGTGAATGCAAATGAGGGAGGCTCACTATTTAGTTTGGAATGCAAAAGATACAGTGAGTGAAGCTGGACAGCCTGCCAACAAGCTGGATAGTAAAAATGTATAAAAAATGATACACTGTTCTGTTGCTTTGATTATTTCTCTGAAAATGTACAATATTCTGATTTACTGTGTATTAATATGTGCATCACATAGAGATGTTTGATGATGAGAGCCTTGCTAAACAACAAATTCACAACATGTTGAGATTTGAAGCAAGGTTTGCCCCATCAGTGAACCTGAAATGATTAGAATTTAACTGTAGTATTTTCTTCTGAGGAATAACATGCACAGCAAATAATACTGATGAAAAATATGAGATATAGGCAGAGGTGCAGGATAGACAAAATGGTCAAAAGGTTCACCCTCTGAGGAAAAGTATGAGTATAAAGAGGCACCTGGGAATGAGTCGTGTCTATGGGCCTGTATAAAGGACATGCAGTCATACCTCTGGGACAAATAAACTGGCCATTTAAACTGGCTGGGGCCCATCTCCAAGAATGTGGAAAAAATCAGGAATGTCAAGACAAAGGGAGCATCATTTCATACTATTTGGAACGTTCACACCACTTCTCTTCTACCTTTGTCATATGTTAAAAACTATTTGCAATTGTTCTATTCCTAATTTATGTCACACATTCATTGATGGAACACAGTTTGCCAAAATTACTGTTTTCTAAAATCCTACATAGAGTTATAGCCAATCGTTTATTTGATAGAATGACACACTTTTATCTGATGTTTATCTTCTACTAAGAAGCAAATACTAGAATTAATGTGAGCTTTCAACGGGTAATTTACAAGACGTGTTGGAATCAGTCATACACACACGCGCACACACACACAACACACACACACTCCTTCTATCAACATCCACACACACACTCCTTCTATCAACATCCTCAAGCCAATACCTTGCTTAATTCACCATGGAGCAGATTCTTCTTCTGCTTTTTCTCGTCTCCCTTCTGTCACTTTCTTCATGTTCTGACCAGCCTGTTACATACACAGGTTTGGTAGTGAAATTATTTGGCCAGAGAATAGAAGCTGATTGTACCCACAGGCAAGACACTGTGCCAGACACTTTATGATAATGGCATTAAAATGCTGGAAGTGCTGGAAACAACACTGAGGATGTAATTCAAAGGTAAGGAAGGAGGCAATAAGGCTGTGCAGGTGTGTTTTCTTTATGAACACACCTGGCTGCTCTATGGCAATGTGCCAGACAAGGGGGCTGTATGCAAAAAATGTAAACCCACTTGTAAAGACAGAGATGCTTAGAAAATTTGAAATATTCTTTATTCCTTTAAAAGCTTTGTTCAAAAGCACGAAGGTCTGACTGCACATGGAGTCTGATGGGGCCTCTCTATAGGTGGACATCATGAATCCACCATTTTTAATCTAAAATCTGTCAAATATTTAGTTTGTGGCAGTGGAAGTTAACAATCTGCAGCTCACAGAGTATCAGTAATATACAATCAACATATACATTCAGCAAATAGTAGCATTAGCACCCAGCAGTGTCTTTTTTCAATATAGCCATGACAAATTATGCAGTTTTACCTTGCTAGTTATAACACGTTCCTTCCTGTTGGTGTTGTTCTTCAGATCCTTTGCTTTGTTGGTGGTTACATGGCTCTTGTTATATGCATACAGGTTTAAAACTAGACTTAAAACCTTCCTCTTTAATAAAGCATATAGTTAGTTATAGTTATGCTGCTATAGGCTTTGACTGATGGGGGACCCACCCACCTATGCACTCAGCTCCTTTCCTCCTCTTGGCCATCTCTCCTCTCCTCTCACCCCGCAATTGTCACCACTGTATGTCATTAACTCTGTGTTTTCTCCCATAGTTGTCTTTGTCCTTCTCTCTCCCCCTCTCTCTGTCCCTTTCTGCAGGTGTCCCCCGGCTTTGAAGCTGTGTGTCTTCCAGCGTGCAGCTACTGGTCCTACCAATATGCCCGATGTTTTGTTGTTGCTTTTTGTTGCTCTGTTCTTTTCTCTCTTCACTTTCCGTTCACCCCAACCGGTCAAGGCAGATGGCTGTCCACCCTGAGCCTGGTTCTGCTGGAGGTTTCTTCCATTAAAGGGAGTTTTTCCTCTCCACTGTTGCCTATGTCTTGCTCCAGGGGGAATTGTTGGGTTCTCTCTATACATCTTTATAATCTTGACTTTATTCTGTGCCCTAAGTGCCCTGAGATGACTTTGTTGTGAATTGGCACTATATAAATAAAGTTGAATTGAATTGAAAGATGAACATACCCTGATCAGGCATAACATTACAATCACCCTATTAAAAATGAATAAAGTGGCCAAAACTTTAGAACCACCTCTTCTTATAATGCACTCTCGTACGACTCCACTACCCACTTTGACCTCAATAGTAAACACATAGTTAAATTATTACCTTTCTGACAGTTTCAAACTAAAAACTGAGAAATTATAACTTTGTAAAAGTAGAATTCATGGCAGAGCCATAGTATTGGTTTACACTGAATTGCACGGGGGGCCGTAATGTTATACCTGATCACTGTCAATGCTGCACGAATGGGTTTCGCACTATGGCAACATCCCTGCCATATTGGAGAGGGCAAGACTGGCCTGTAACAAATACATTTAGAGCTTTATCAGGGGAAACCCTTTTCTGAACATTTCATTTGTTGAATGAATTTGGAAAGTGTAGTACAAAAACGTCAAGTTATTGAGGATCTTAGATGCAAAATACTAAAGAAGTGTATGTATAACATAGGATAGAATAACTGTCATAAGCAATAATAAACACAATTCTTTTAAATTGATTGAATGTTGACGTGCTTTTAATCCAGAAAATTAGAGCTTTCTTTACAGGCCAGGCTTAATTATGGTGTTAATGTAATGTACATTCCTGGAGGCTATGCATCGTCTACATATATTAAGTCTATAGTTATATGACTATATGGTCCATGGGAAAGTAAACAGTAATGCACTGATAACTTTATGTAAGCCATGGCCAGTTTGCAGGAGTATGCAAATCTCATTGGTGCATGGAAAACAAAACCGGAGTGATTGAAAACCTATGACGAGATCATTATTTTGTTCCTTATCTGCACGAGTCACAAGTAATGCATTGTAAATTTTATTGATCAGCTCCAAGGCCATTCAAATGATAACTTAACAAATCCAAACTCCCATGTGAACTCTTTTCACATTTGGAAATAAAAAATAAGCCACACTTTGAAGTAATTTACTGACCATCCAGCCCCTGGCTTTAGCCTTGGTCACTGCAAACAGCTCTCCAAAGTTCTCTATCTCCAAAAACATTTAAAATGTATAGTAAGGTAGTAAACCATTTAATCTCTGAATGTTATCACATTATAGAAAGATATAGAAAGAAATGTAAAAAAATTTAAGTTGAGTCTTACTATGATCAATTCTTAAGCTACAGTGTTTAGCCAGGAGATAAAGGCCTCCAACATGGCTGGCAGACTTGAAATGAGACAGATGACAGCCAGTTACGGAGGAAGGCAAAGGGGAGATAACAGGATGATGGAGGAGGAATATTAGGGTAGACATAGAAGAAGAGCTGATACGTCCTCTCTTGGTTCTATCTTGTGCAGCAGCTGCCACCATGCAGCTCTGCTGTGGTCTCCTGAGCTTTGATAGTGAAGCCTGCTGGAAAATCCTCCTTCTGCAGAAATAGTTTTTCCATCCCTCCTACATTTTTCTCTGTCTGTTTATCTTTTTCATTTGTCTCTCACTTCATAATGTTCATTCTTATCATTTTAATGCCTGCTATTTGTCTGTCTCTGGCCTTGGGATATACACACATAAAATGGCAGTGTAAGAGTTATTTGGTCCAGATTGTGGCACAATTGCACAAGTTCAATATCTTAGATAACAGTATGTGTGAGTTTGACAGCACTAAATTTTTTAGCAATTTAGATAAAAAAGAAAGTTGCAGAAAGGCTCTTAGAAACAAGTGTCTGTTTGTCTTGTAGCCATGGTTGACATCACAATTTCAATGAATTCTTAGAGTCTTCTGCGTGTATTCTGCAGTGTTACTTAATTTTTCCATTGGGCAGTCAAAGCCAAATGGAATTTGTGCTTTTAGAAAGAAACCACAGAAATGTAGTAAACATTATCTGTGTAAGAATGGTCAGATACTCTGAAGTATCGTCTTCAGACAAGACTGTACATTTGACATAAATACTGTATACAACTCTACAACAACAACTAGGAATTAGATAGTAAATGTTGCAGTTAATGGTGAAACATTCAAAACTGCAAAATTCTCAGGCACAAGTGTATTTACATGAGAAACTAATGGGATGTGATGAGGTAAGTGATTTGGATACAACATCATAACAAAAATGATAATATTTTAAAACAGCTAAAAGCCACATAACATAAATTATACAGAAATACACCAGCTGATATTCAGCTCTGAGTGCATTTATGTCAGTGAGGAGGTGTCAGAACAGCTCACACACAGCATATAGGTAACCACAGTCTGTCACCGCCCAGAAGACAGCCTTCATCTAGAAAACCACAGACCCTTATGGTTTGGTCATACTTAGGCATTCAAAACCCTTTTCCACCCAATGAGTTTTTTTTTTTTCAATTGCAAATATAGCTGAGTAGAAATAGCAACATATAGCAGTTACAAAACTTTTTAACAAAGAGGTTTCTGCAAGAAAAGAACAAATTGAAACTTAGGTTTTACTGCATTTACACGGGCAATTAGACTCTTTAAAACACAAAACCTAATGATAAAATACAATTAAAGCAGCCTTTTGTCTCTTGCCACATTTTTATCAAGTCAGTCAAAACTGCAAAATTGTAATTGAAACTTGAGCAGTGCTTCAAAAAAATGTACCATAATTGAGAAAGTGAACAGCTAGGGGGCGCGCCCGCCTAGCTGTTCGGCTATGGCAGGGGCTTCCCTGATGGACAGCCATGCCCTCCTGACCTCCCCGCCTCCCTTTCGCGGAGGGCCCCCCATGGGCTGCCGGGCTCAAATTCCCCGAACAACGGCGGAGAGGGCCGAACGTTGGCTAGCTGCTACAATAGCAGACGAACACTAAATACATGTTCCCGTTGTCGGAACGTTACCATCAGTGGGGGCAGCTGTGTGTTTTGGACAAATGGATGGACAGAATATGGAAGGGTTATTCTCTCCAGTTTGCCACACCCCCGCCGAGCTTCGTGGGGATCCTGGAAACCCGGCTTTCATCCCCAGCCCTCTCAGACATCTCAGCCTGGATGAGAGAGAGACATCTTCAACTCAATCTCTCCAAGACCGAAGTCCTTGTCTTCCCAACCAGACCTTCGACGCAACACAACATCAGCATCAACATTGGATCTAGTGATTGTCCCCAATAAGACGGCCAAAAATCTGGGGGTGGTCATCGACGACCAACTGAGCTTTAAGGACCACATCTCCTCAGTCTCTAGGGCTTGCAGATTTGCTCTCTACAACATCAGGAAAATCATACCCAACATCATGGAATATACAACCCAACTCATTGTCATTGTGCTGGTCATATCTCATCTTGATTACTGCAACGCTTTGTTAATGGGGTTACTGATATCCACAATCAAACCCTTGCAGATGATCCAAAACGCAGCAGCTCGCCTCATTTTTCATCAGCCAAAAAGGACCTTCCTGTAGCTGCTCGCATCAGGTTCAAAGCTTTGGCTCTTGCTCACAGGGTGGTTAATTCAACAGCTCTTGTTTACCTCAACTTACTCATTCAAGTCTACAATCCTTCCCGTCCACTGCAGTCTGCCAACGAATGGCGTCTGGTGGTCCCAGCACCACACAGAAGACACCAAGCAAACCTTTTTAGCACAATGATCCCACAATGGTGGAAGGAGTGTCAAACTCTGCACGCTCAGCAGACTCTCTCCCAATATTCAAAAAATTGCTGAAAACAGAACTGTTCCGTGTCTTCCTATGCACTTAAATCTATATTAATAAAAAAACAAACAAAAAAAAACATCCTTTCTGCTCTTTCTCACACTTGCATCTCGTGAAATATGAACACTTTTCTGATAGGACTTTGCTTTGATGTTTTCTCCTTGACTTAGATTTTTTCTTGCCTTGTATCTCACTCAAGTCGCTTTGGATAAAACGTCTGCTGAATGACAAAATGTAAATGTAAATGTAAATTTATTAAAAAGTAAAATCTAAAACATCCTGTTTTCACTTTGCCATTATCGGGTACTGAGTGTAGATTAAAATGAAAAAGGAATTTGAATGGCTGTAGTATCAGGCAACAACATAACAAAATTTCAAAAAGCAAAAGGGGTCTGAAAACTTTCTGAATTAATTGTAAATTAAATAATCGATTTTTGCTGTCATGTTATTCAGAATAACTTTAATGATTAAAATTAAATTAAAATGTTAATAAAAATTTTATTTTCTTAGGTCTGAATTAGGTTACCAGTTGCTGTTTGATATGCTTTTATGAACAATTTCAGTTGACTCAACCTTAATCTGACTAGAAAAGCTCCTTTAGTTTTCAATTGCTAGAAATCTGGTTCGGAAGCAAATGGACAAACTAGCATTTTCTTGTTCCAATCAATGAATTATATTACTAACATCAAACTGTATCGAACATGAAAATGCTCCTGGATTTAGAAAAAAAAGTGTTGAATTTTTTTTAAAGCCACGTTGTGACCTTTTCCCCCCAGAAACGTCATTCATATTAACTGGTTTAAATGATGTATCACATTTCGTTCTGAATGCTAACATCAATGCAGATCAGACTAAGCCTGACCACCACACATTTAAATGCTAATGTGTGCACGCTGAGATACCAGCCTATCCCTCATAGCCTGATAGAGTAAAAACTGATTAATTACTCTGCCATGAAATGCTACATGTTGGAGAGAGGCCATTAACAGCAGGCAGCTAAACACACCAGCTGCCCTGTCTCTGAGGTATGAAAGTGGTATAAACACAAACATGCATAATTGACACAAATAGTGTACTGTATAGACTAGAGTGGCACGACATAATTCCTGTTAAATCCCATGACTCATTATGAAAACAGGTGAGTAAAGTAAATGAATATAATATACTGTATCTCAAAACTTCTTTATTTACTACTACTGAGGTGACTAAGACAACTGTTCCATTGTCTAATGTGTGTAATTGTGTGATTGTGCAGGATTGAAAATTTACATCAGGCTCAACTTTCCAAAGATGAATACAGGTTACAGTCTAAAAACATGCACACGGCTGACTTTCTGTGTGTTGTCATTAAAATTATGAAATCACTGCAAGCAGACACGTGCGAGTTTGCAGTTCAGCAGGTCTGAGGATCAGAGGTCCTGTCATTACCTGATTATTGTGTCTAGTGACAGCAGAAATTACACCTCAAAACCTTCCAGGAAGAAATACTTGTTATCATTATCCAAACCACTGTTATCCAACACTGACTCTGAGCCACTGGCAGAAGAGAGCATGTTTTTCTGAGTGCTTTGTTATGCAAGAGTGGGTTTTTTAACTAGTACACACCTCTGGTTGTTGCAACAAATGAATGATTTAATTTATTGCAACTCAGGCTGCAGCTTTAACTTTAACAATGTTTACTTGCTGCTTTGCTACTAAATCCATCTCTTACTCATCCCAATACTGAAAACAAGCTCTGTGAGGGGGAAAGCTATAACTTAACTGAACTAGTTACATATCGTTACAAATGATGTCAGTTTGATTCCTCTTTGCACTAATGACATACAGCTCCAGTCTAAGACTAATAGTGATGGTGAGTCTAGTCCTGTTCCAACATATGCAAAGAGCAGACGATTAAGAGAAACAGGACTGGCTTCAAAAGAGGGTTAACCACAGCATGTATATATATCATCTGCAAAGATCAGCTGGTATATGAACATTTACATGAATACTTTCTCATTCCAAAAAACCTGTATTGTGAAGCCAGGCTTTGCCAGGAACTTTTGAGTCTCCTCCTGTTAATGACACCACTACTGGCCAATTCAGTCACAGCAGATTGAATTTTAAGGCCAACACTAACATGTTTTAGGCAGCTATTGCTCTAATTAAATAAAAGCAAATGCTAAAGAAAAGTCTCCTCTCTCACCTCTGAACTTATCAAGCTTTCCAACAAGTGTTATTTTTAATGTTATGACCCACACCTTTACTGATTTGGTTTACTCTGGTTTACTCTCTTTACTCTTTCACCTCATTGTCAGCCACAGCAGTTAAAAAAAATCTCTGATACCTGTCTCACACCAAACTGCTGACGGAGTTAATAGGAAACTGGAAACTGTTGGAGACTATGTAGCTATGAGGCACTTATTTGCTGACATCTTAACGTTCCAGCATGCACAGTGATGCACATGCAATCACCTGGGATAAGATAGCAAGACTACAGTAAATGGCAGTTGTCGCTTCTACAGCACCTCTTAGAATGGGGGACATTAAAGGGACTAGAACTGTGGTATTTCCTTGCTCAGTGGTTCCGCTGACTTTTGGCTCACTCTTTCCCAAATATGTGGAGCTGGACAGGCAGTCCGGCCTTTCTAGGACAAAGAGACTCTTTCAATAAGAGTAATTCTCTGAAGGAGTAGTGGGAATGCTACTCGTCTGCTGCTGCAAACAGGACTTCAGGATCCATACAAAGGATTACACACACTGAATGACCACAACACACTAGATGGGACTTGTGTTTCTGGTATGAAGATTAAAGCAGTGTTACTCGAATTTACTAAATAGTACATAGAACTTTATTAGCAGAGATAGGCTCTTACAATGTTTAAATGCCAAGTGTTAGATAAAGTAGTTTTGTAATTATAACCCAGCTTCAATTAAATTCTGGAAGAAACTATATTTAATCTAAACAAATGAAAAAATAAAATAAAATATATTTTTAAACATGCTATGTGTCACAGCATTTTTGCTGTTTAGTCACATAAAAGATCTACAAATGATTTCTGTTACACTATTACACAATGCTCCTGTCATTTGTGGAAATTTCTCAGCACACCAGTGTTTTTTTTTATTTGGGGGGACTTTCGTTGTATTGGCTATGTCCAATGCTTGAGCGATCCCTCTAAATGATTGCTTCTTACACTTCAAAAGCTCACTGGTGTTCATGTTGATCTATTCTCCTTAACAACAAATACAGTCTTTACAGGTAAAATCCAGGGTTAAAACCAAGATATTATTTTGGAACTATTTATAAAATCAGTCTCCCAGGTCAAAGCTGGTCAAGAATATATGCCTGTTACTTATACAGTACAAATAAAATATTGTTCAATAGACCATCAAATAAGAATGTATGCAGAAAAAGGTAATGACTTGGTCTTTTGCAGGAAATTGGATAATTGGTAGTAAACATTCCTCAGCATTTCTTCTATTTATTAATCCTCTTTCTTGACCTGAAACGCTATCATCTGGAGGGTTCTGTTGATCACTAAAAACTTCATCTGGAAGAAGGTTTAACAAGAAGAGGGAGATATTTATTATAGAGAAGGTTTATTTAATATTATTTGTACAGATGTACTCCCCAATTTAGAACCACAGAAAGTATGTTTCAAATCAGTTAAGTTTCCCTTTAAGAAGATATAGTTAATGACAAACCACGTATTTTTAATTTTGGTAATTTGGCCAGATCTGCCCACACCTTTATATTTTTTTGAAAAATATTAAATATTTCAAAATTGGACTGATACTGTCTAGTGTAGGTGATACACTAAATTCGTTCACTCCATCCCTGCATATAAACAACAAATAATGCAAAATCAACTAAATTTAACAATTAATAACAAAAATGAATTATCTCCACCACATGGGTCTTAAATGGAACTGACTCGACCAACAAAAATAAAAGGCTAATAAACTTAATGCATTAATTAACTAATGAAAGTGTTTAGTGCATATTTTGGTTTAACAGAGACACTGTTTTATGAAAACTGGCAGGGCAAGTTTACTGATGAGCAGCCATCACACTGTTCGTCCCCACACACACACAGCAGACTGGTGCAGCACCTCAAACTTTAAATGTCATACAGTCAATCATTCATACACATGCACTCACACTGACATTCACAGTCTCACTCACCCTCCAGTTGCTGATGCCCTCCTACACAACTTTCAGCTCAAGTAAGTCGTTAGCTTTAAAACCCATCTCGTATCCATATTTTAACATTTCCCAAATTCACCCCCCTGATTCCCCGAACATTGTTGGTTGTAAATGAAAGAAGGGAGTGACGGAGACAGGGGTGGAGGGAAGGGAAAGGAAGGGGAAGGCAGGAGGCAGCGTGGGGATATCCCTTTGAGTCATGGAAAGCGATCCAAAGAACAGGCCTATTAGGTTGACAGACAGCCAAACAGCTTTCTGTGTCTCTTTGTATTGTCCCGGCATTTGACCTCGTTACACTGTGAGGACATTCAACTGCCACTGGAAACACTTACTGCACTTCCTTATGGGTCCCTGTTTGGAAAACATGCATAATATTCCTACTGAATGCACACATTCTGTCAACCTAACGTGATGCTCAAGGGTCTATTTATTATTTCCTACAAATTACTTATAGTAAATTCTGTGTTTATATATTTAATGTAATATTATATTATTTTTATATCTCCTGCAATTTTACTTTATATGCACTAATACGTTTTTTGTTTTATTATTTATAAGACATTTTTCATAGTTACCATATCATGGGGTTGTACAGCTACACCCTTTGTTAGCTCACTAAGGAGGCAGCTCAGTTCTTCAAATAAAAGTGCTGGCAACTGTAACTGCAAACCATTGTGCACTGTCTTCCTCCTTTATTGTCTGACAAATGATATTGCTGCACAAATAAAATGACACTTTTCTTGATGCTTTAGACTAGGGGCGCAGGAAGGTAGAGCGGTTGGTTGTCCACCAATCTCACAGTTGTTGGTTCAATCCCCACCTCCTCCGGTCACATGTCAAAGTGTCCTTGAGCAAGACACTGAACCCCAACTTAGTTGCTCCCGTTGATTGTTGGCCAGCTGCATAGCAGCTCCCCCATCGGTGTGTGAGTGTGTGTGTGATTGTGAGTGTGAATGGGTGAATAAGAAGCAGTGTAAAGCGCTTTGAGTGCCAATAGGTAGAAAAGCTCTATATAAGAGCAGACTATTTATCTTTATATGCCTAAAACACACTCCTTATCTTTTTATATTAATATTTTGTTGGTTGCATAACACTTTTTTGTGCAGTATATGAATAGTTTGTCTTTTGTTTATGACACATCCAGTAAAATTTATGCACCAGGATTCTTACAGATTTTCCAGCCAAGCAGCCAGACAGAGAGAGCTATTGTGTCTGTGTGTGTGTGCGTGTGTGTGTGTGTGTGTGTGCATGCGTGCGTGCGTGCGTGTGTGTGTGTGTGTGTGTGTGTGTGTGTGTGTGTGTGCATCCAAATAGGCCAGGTGATCAAGAGTAGCAGCCAAACACCATGAGCTCATTTTTTACCAGACTGGTCCTTTGCCAAATCCTTTGTTACCATGGCACCCTCTTCGGAGGGGGGACCTCAGTGATGCGTGTCTCCAACTGTGACACAATGCTTTGGCACAATTTGTCACAAAATGTCTAAAAAATACTTTTATACACTAACAATATCTCAGATTGTCTTTTTCTCTGAGTGTGGGAGTACCAGAGGATGAAAGAGAAAAAGACTACGTGGTGAAATGTGAGGTGAGGTTAACAGTCTGAGAATGATTATGTCTTTGTATTGGGATGAATCGCTGGCCTGAAGGCATGCTGAAGATGAAAGACCAAAACAATAAAGGGAGGAAATGATGGGGGAGTTAAAAAAGAAAGGAAGAGAAATCTGCAGAGGTCATTTCCCAGTCTGCAGATGACATGTCTTCTGATTGTCTGTCTGCTTGTGCGAGTGTTTGTGTGTGTGTGTGTGTGTGTGTGTGTGTGTGTGAGCTGTTAGAGAAGCAGCAGCTCAGAAGTGAGTAAAGCCCTAATGTGACATACATCAACCTCTGCTGTCTCATCCTCACCAATGGCTGCCATGCAAGGTGCTCACCAGGAACACCTTGGGGTTCAGTGTCTTGCCAAAGGACAGATTGATACATTGAATCCTGTGGTCCATGGACAACTGTCTTACCAACTGAGCTACAGCCGCCCCGTTGTATGTCAACCTTTAGTTGGACAAATATCTCAATCTGTCCTATATTGTACTTTATTGTCCACTATATATACCAACTAGTTGCTAACTTTGTGTGTTTGCCTTTTGGTGCTGACCAGGTTTGGGACAGTGGATTTATAAGAGCTGCTGCTGTAAACAATTAGAAATGTGAAACAATTATTAAAGCTGTGGCCTGCAAAACCAAAACAATAAGCTAAAAGGTGCAAAAAGGTGAGAACCACAGTATCAGGGGACAATTCTCTGTGGATTATCATGAACATTGTGTAAGGTGTTGCTGATATAAACATATCGATTAGTGCACCGTCCATCTCAATTGCTTTTAAGATTTGTTACAAACTATTAGGATTTTAGGAATTAACTTAATGAGTATATTGCACTCAGGATTTCAGTGCTTCAAAAATTCAAAAATACATTTCTGGTAATGGATATGTCACATTTTTATTGTTTTTCTTTTCTATACATTTCTATTTGCATCGCTCTCACTCCAGCTTTTTTTTAAATGTACAGCCCAGAGCAACATGTACCCGTCATTATGCCTTGAGATCTTTCCAATCACATTCAGCTAGCGACATGTATAATGAATGAATACAGCCCTAATCTGTAGTGCACAGCCACTCTAGTTTATACTGAGAGCGTCATTATTGTTCAAACTGCTTCTCATCACTGATAAAAAAACCTGCACCTACACTGTGATGTTGTAATGGAGTAGTTCTGATACAAATTGAATACATGTAATGATGTTCTCAGTATCTAAATGACTCCATATGTCAGACTAACACCTGCCAGCATTTGCTAATTTTGCCACTATAAATTCATTCATTTTCCACAGATCTTAGACTAAGCAGCTATGCTACATTGAAATTATAAGCTTATTATAGTCCTGTGCTTGTGAATATCCAACAAGGCTGCCTCTCTGTCTCTCTCTCTCTCTCTCTCTCGTTTTCTATGAAATCATGTGACATCATGAACATATTCAAGGTCAACAGTGTAACTAACACTCGAAGTGGAGTGCCCAGATGAGGCATGAAGACGCAACACAGGGATGGTGGATGCTGAATGTGGGTGATCGGGTGATCGGGGGGGGTAATTATTCTCTCAACAGACTATGCTCACATAACAAAGGATTTATTATCACTAGCTACAGGGTTGTTGCAGACTGGGAAGGCCCAGGCGTTTTCTTTTCTCTGCCAGGCGTCCAAAAAATGTGGGTCCAGCTCTACTTTAGTTGGGAGGTTCAAACAGCAACAAACCCGGTATGGGTCTCTCTCTCTCTCTCTCTCTCTCTCTCTCTCTCTCTCTCTCTTTCTTTCCCTCAATGCAGCCAGTGTCTGAGGAAGGAGGGAAGACCAAGAAACTAACGTGGCAAAAAGAGAGGAAGAGAGAGAGAGAGGGAGAGAGAGAAATACACCCAGAGCTTTTGCTGTTTTCCTTTCTATATATGAATCATTTTAATCCAGGTATAGCAACAGTATTTGTAATTTTTTTTTTTTTTACTATGTGTGACAATGGAACACGTAAGACTCTGGGCAAAGAAGCTCATCGAGGACCCCCAGCGCAACTCATTGATCATACGGAACCCTGAACTAACCACTTTCCTCTTCACCTCCTTTCAACATGCACTGATGATTAGATAACCAGTAAACCTCAGCACATAGCATTTTATTAAAATTTCCATACCAAAACTGTCACATTTGGATACACAAGCATAACATTTAATGTTGCCTGATTTCTTCTTCCTCAGCAGTCTCCTGTGCTCTGCTGTAGACTGGTTCACAGACCCGACTGAAATGTGACTACAGAGAGCAGGTCGTGCGAGATTCTTCATAGGAAGCATTTTCTGGCCCTTAAGGGGTTGTGCGTGCAGCAGCGGTGGACTGTATAGTTCCTTAATGGGAGGGTTAAGGGGATTTATTGCCGTCTTGGCAAAATATGCCCCCTTTTCCCAGATGTGTTGGAGTGGGAGTTGCAAACATTGGCCTGGTTTGCCTCTCCCGATGGTAGGCCTCTGATACGGGAGGGGGTTTACACTGCTTTTACAGTATATAGTAGAGATTGTTTTGTAAAAACAGGTCAATGAGAACTGTGGAATGAACCAAAACCTTAAAGATGCATGCAATGAAACCAGGACCATACAAAACCAGGCTTGCACAACTGTTCTGTGCTTCCTAGTGAGTAGACTCCACCTGACAAACTTAGCCTGTTGTGTCTGTGCTGCTGATAGACCAAGGACACACTCTAAGTCTAGAGAAGAGAACAGGAAGAGCAGTAATGAACAGTAAATATCCTGTTGCCTGATTTGTGATGAAGTCAGAGCAGGTATATAATTAAGTTTGTTGATGTTGGTTCTTTCTTACATTTTCAGTAACTTCTATATGCTCATCATAATGTCTGCATGTTATAAGAAATATATTTGTTTACCACAAAAGAAGAAAGATGAGAAGATGCTTTACCTGACTGAGCGTGTGTTTGTGCGCGTACTGGGACAATCCAGTAACACTAAACAAACACACCACTGCTGCCCATGAAGATGGAACAGGACGAGACTGCTGCTGCAAGTGTCCCCAAAATTCAAATACGCAAAGAAGAAGACAAACCCCAAACCAACGCTTTCTCTGCGGTATCTTATCTCTCTTAGGTCATCAGGGTCTGCCACTGTCTTCAACACAGACACACACCTCGATGTCTGTGTCTGTCATAACACACAGTGGGCTAAAGCCATGTGGCCGAACCTCCTGCTGCTGGACTCCTCCTTCTCACTCTCTCTTGACTCATATGATTGCTCATTCTCTCTCTCTCTCTCTTTGCATTACTCACAAACACACTTACACACACACACACACAACTCATAGGCCTACTCTCTCTCAGCTTTCCTCTAATGTCAGCCTCGCCCCAACACAGGCACACAAGGCGCTCATTCTTCTGCATAAAGAAATCCTGTGTTGTTCATGAAGACCTGCAGAAATGTCAACCTTACCCTGGACTCATAGGCAAACAAGGTGCTGAACATGGGTGGGACACAGCCAAGGGGAGACTTTTTCACAGAGCACAGTGATTTATTCTGAGCCCCATTTCCCCTCATGTTCACTTCTAAGTACTGAGTCTATTCTAGTCTGTTTTCATAGAGTAAATATGTTAACATTTATTTTTATTTATCTTTTAAAGACATTTCATTAATTTGGATTTTGTTTATTTGTAAGAAAATTCTAAGAATTTAGTGTAAAGTAAAATAATTTAAAACCTTCACCTCAAGCTGAGCTACTGTATTGTTCTCAATGTATCATCTTCTACATGACTTTTAATACATTTGTCCCATAACTGTGATCTAAAAATGTGTGGCACTCTGTCTGTAGCTCCAGGTTTTTGCTGCCCCGAGCTCAGGCTTACAGGTGTAACACTTTGCTTCAGTGTTTCCCAGCTGTAAAGTCTTTCTATCAGCAGGCAGAAGCAGCTTTTTATCTCAATGTCAATATTTCTAGGCTGTGATGGAATTTTTGCTGAGCCCGTGAAGCTAATCGATTTTCTGATTATTTGTTTTTTACACCAAGGGTGGGGAAACCATGCTCCTTGAGTGCTACTCTTCCTGGGGCTCACTTACCCACAACCAAAGTGAAATCATATCAGTAACAACACACATCTATCAGTGTCATACATGGTTCAAATATAATACATCCAGCTATAATATACAGTGCAATTATTTGCATATTTATTTGGTTTTTCGTCTGCCACTCCTGAGAAGGTTTGGATTTCAAGTCTAATCAAATGATGAAATCACCTTTTGGGTGCTGTGTAACTTCAACTTTCTTCTTTTTTGTTATCACTTTGTATATTACAGAATACTTAAATTGAGAGACACTGCAGCATGTGGTATTTGTGGCCTTCATCTATATGCACGCATTTTGTTCCCAATACAACTAAGGAAGAAGAAACATACCAAAAAAATAATAATAAACAATTCTGGGTTAAGCTTCTACATGTTGCAGTCAAAAAAGTTCATACATTTAGTACATGGAGGTCTCCAGGCCATGTGGACCACTTTTACTGGCTGTATTTTGAAGAGAATCAACATAAATAAATGTCCACACAGACCCAAAAACAAGGCTGAGGTCACACAAACATGCCCATTTATAGCCACAATGTGCTGTGGAAATAACACTGGTGTTTCAGCAACTACTTTTGTTGATGTGAAGAGTTATGAAGACACAGAAGGTGAAATAACATGTTTTGTACAATACTGTAAGAGTGATTTACACAGCTTAAAGAGTAAAAGGATTTCTGTTTTTCTGTTATTCTAAGTCGTTGGTTGTATGTATATAGCCATGAACAATAACTGCTGCAGACTGTCATCAGCAGTGTATAGTTGGTGGTTTCTCTCTAAACAAAGTGGTTATTTGGATCTTACTATACTCTCCATGATGATTTCACTAAGCCCTTGTGTGTGTGTGTGTATTTGTGTTTACAGCAAATTTTCAGCAAATTCGTGTGCGTTCTGATCTTGTAAAACTTGATTTTTAATTATGTGACAAGCTGCAGGGCTGGGTGGGCTTTATCAGGATATATAAGGTGTACACTTATATGTCATCCCACATTTCCCACAAGTCCCACATTTGGGCTCTTATAGGAAAAACATCTAACCACACTGAGACACAACATATTTAACCTGTTTATCCAATGGAATTCTGATGTGGTTATGGCAGCTGGTGGAAAATGATCTCTGCAGACACACACAGTATGTAACTGCTATAATACATCTATGTGGGAGTGTTAATCACTTCCAAAGATGTCTGTCTTTCTAAACTCCATTTCTTGCTCATTAGTATGTTTCTTGCTTATTCTCCATTTGGAAAGAGACTCCCATCGTGAATATTATACAAGTCAAGCAATGCTACAATAATTGGTGACTCTCTAGCCTGTTACTGCTCTTTCCTTCATATCAAAATCTTTACTTTTCTATTTTTCTACCTCTGCTTCTTTACCAGACATATTGACTGTCATTAGCTTGCTCAAACATACATGTTTTTGCTGTGTTACACCCTCATTAAACTGTGCCTCAAAACCCACTTTTACGTGGAATTTTTAAGAGCACTGGAGAAATTTGTGCTCCCTCCCCTTGCTCTGATACAGCTCTGCTTTGCCCTTCATGCTCCTCTATGCTCTGCACAGCCATTTAACTATTATTAAATATTGAGTTAAAATAAAGAAGAATGACACATTTACTAATCAAGCAGTAAAGTTTTAAATTGGTCAGAAGCATAAGCATCGCTCAGAAACGTTCTCCACCAAAAGATAAGCTGTGGAGCAGATTTCTACTAAATTATCTCTGCAAAATATTGCACACTGTAGCTTTTTGTCTCCTTCGCTGCCTTTCTTGCTCAAGGTGAGTTGTTGCCACCAGCTGTTAATTAGTGATATGATAGGTCATGTACATCCTCATATATGTGCACAATCCAACGAAATGGGGAACCACAAATTCTCGCATCAAACAAATGTCAAACTGCTCAGCAGGTCTATGGGTTACTGGGATTGTTCTGTGGCGTTACACAGAACAATCACATTTGATCCATTGACATAAGATTTTGTATGCAGTGCAGAAGGGCCGGATGAGGATCTATCTGTAAACATCATCTGTAATAGCATTTAAGTGTTCAGAAGAAACAATGCGATTTTCTCCCTGATTTTTTGCAATATTGCTGTGATCAGCTTTAATGCGCTTGCAGTGAATTTACAAAGTAGAGCCACAGTAGAGCCATTACATTTTTGTAACATCCCTTTAGTGGCCAATATCACCACGGCCCCGGGCATCATAACCTGTTGTTACTGCATTAAAAAGGCACCAGACAAGCCGTGCAGACCATCCCTCAGGTATCCACAGGACACTAGGGGTCAAAGGTAAATTTTTCCTTTATGTCTACGAACACACACACACACACACATACATACATACATACACTTAGCATAAACAGGCCTCTGAGACAGTAAAAGCACCCTCTCTCCTTTCATCTTTAATGAAAAGCATATTTGGTTGTGCTCCCCTCCTCCCCCTGCACCACACAAGCACCCACACACCCATTCAAATCCTAACGCCTTTATAGAAACATACAGTGAGTGCTGCAGGGCTGAGCTGAGGGAAGCGCTCATTATGAACATCAAAGGACTAGATGGGCGCTGACTTGATCCTTTGAGATGATTGGAGCATCTCACTTAGTGAACAAAAGGTTAGGACGTCTCTGTATGCCTCTGATATTGTCAGCCAGGGTGGAAATTCAATTACCAAGAGATTCACGGCTGGCGAAGGGGGAGGAATGTAAAGATTTGAAGGAAATGGGTCATCATTTTTTGCCAGGATGTGTTTGCAGTTGATGGGTGGTGGATCAAACTCCCACATGTTGCCCCTGCAGCCTAGGGCCATAATGAAGGAAGCTGCAGTTCTGTTGTGGGCCTACAATATGCCACCAGAGAAATGTTTTATTGAACAACACTATTGCTGAGTGACTGACAATTCCTGCAATAATTTCCATGTCAATCTTCATGTCATGCTCCGTCTTTAAGTACAAAAATGTTGTTTCCATTTTTGACAATGGCCAGCAGAGGGTTAATTTAGACAAATGTCTGGGAGTGCTGCTGTTCTGAGGGATTACTGAGAGTTTAGCTTCAGGCATCCTTTCTTTAGATTCATCCTGCTCGCTGAGACTGAGGGCAGGAGACAAGCAGAACACGAGTGCCATCTAGTGCTTCTGAAGCAAACTGCTTCAGGAGGTGCTTCTATTGATAATAAACAATGTTTGGAAGCCACCAATGAATCAAGCTGTAAGAGTTACCAGGAAAAATGGAATCATGGAAACATGGGAACTGAATTCATGCTCTTATTTTGTTTGATCCATAAAATTCAAATGAACAGAGCAGGCAAAATAAAAACAATGAGCCCATATAATGTCGTCTTAACAGGGCCTGTCCAACGCCAGCTTTTGAAGGAATAGCAACAAATACAGATATTCCTTTGTACAATAATTCACATTTTTAATTGGCTTTTTAATTTTTTTTATTCAATAAGAGTATAAAATCATGCAGCTTTAATTTTTTTTTTTTGTTTTACCTTAATCTTAATGTTACCATGCTCATAATAACATACAGATGTTGAGCAGATAAAGACAAGTGAGCAGCAGAAGAAGAAGTTTATGCTTCAACACAAATTACATGTTACAATAATATTTAACACCCATTCCAACTGTAGCCAACATATTCTTTACAGTCATCAGATCTCAACCTAACTTAACACCTATTGGAGATTTTGGACCAACATGTTATACAGGACTCCATCACCATCTCCATGACCATCATTATACCTCCAATGAAGAAATTTCATTTGAAAGAATAGTTTTCCAAGCCTTGCAGAGTCAATAAAGCTCCTCTCGTGGCACAAAAAAGACTAAATATTGTTTTTTTCTTTAATTACTCACCCATCTGTATAATGTGAATCAATCTCACGTTTTTTGTTTAGCATCTTAACATTTGGTAAATAGCAATATTTAAAGTTTAGTCACTGGAAGTGTCAAGACACTGTACCCCCAACAGCCATTTCCCATCCCCAGCTGTGCAGTGCCGGTCCAAGCCTGGCAGACATTCAGGAGTGTTGTGTCAGAAAGGGCATCCGGCATACAAACTGTGCCAAATCAACATGCGGACAATGATCTTCTGTGGTGACCCTGAACTCACGGGATAAGCCGAAAAGAAAAAATAAATAAAAGTCACTGGCGTGGCTAGAAATGACTGTTGTATGTGCAATCTGATTGCTCCATTTTTTAAATGTTCATTAAGGTATTTATGGCTTGCACACTTGTATTTTCAAGTACACTGAAAAGAAATGAAAAATCTAAAAGCATAAAAAATAAAAATCTAAAAGCTCTCACAGACAAAGAGAAGAATTATTATTTTATTATTAAAAATAAACAAGTAAATAGAAATACATTTTATTTTAAACGAAACAACCTCAGTCTAGATGTTTGAGTGGTCATGTTGTTAAGGAGAGGGTGGTGGACAGAATGTAGCAGAGCAGTGTGAAGAGGGACTAAACTATAAGCTGCTGAGGACAGTTTGGTGATCAGGGCGGCTGATCATCAAACTGCAGTTTGAACTGTCACACAGAGGAAATTTCACATACAGATACAGAATTCATTCAATATCCTCTCTGAAAAAGTTTGTTTTCTCTTTCACATTTTCACATTGATCTTTATACTAAAATGTTATCATCAGATAACTAGAACAAAGTGGAATCATATCTTTTTGATTCTGTATCACAATCTTTACAGAAAATCACTATGAAAATATACAGTATGTGATCACTGATTCACCATTTTCCTTTTCTTTCTGTTGTGCACTGTTTTTGTTACTTGGTTCCTCTCACTCTCACTTTAGGGGTCTTCACACTGCCTGGGAAAAGTCTTAGCTCTCAGTGAATGGACAAAACAGCTGGCAACAACAGGTGAGCCTGTAAAGGACTCACAGTAAGAGACATTGCCCCATAAACTCTGTCCTTTACCATTTAAAAAATGGTAAAGCTCAATCTGTTAATAAATTGTAATATGAACATACAAATTGATTAATAAAACCCCAAAACATAGAATATGAGAATATGCTAAAAAACTGGTTACATACATGATGCTTATATGACAACAGCAAATGTTTCACATCTAAAGTTAGTGAGAACCAGTAGCTCCCGATCTCTTGTTACTGTCACTGTGCTGTAATTATCGGCTCGGTGTCACTACACAACCTGAGCAGCAGGCAGCAGATTTTCCCTTTGAACTGTAGGCAGGGCTGCTAATGAAGAGCCAGCAGAGGCCTAACACAGCTATGTTTACTCACATAGAGTTTTGTAAAAGAGATGAGAGATAAAGTTTGTGGACTGAGACAGATTCTACACGGTTGGATTGAATATATACCCTCAATGGCCACTTTATTAGCTACACCTGTAAAATCTAATGTAATCCAGTACAGTAGCTCTGCCATTAATTGTACTTTTACAATATTATAAATTTTGATTTGAATTTCTGAACTTTAAAATGTCAGAATCATGATAATTCTACTCTCTGTTATTGAGGTCATAGTGGATAATGGAGTTGTATTGGAGTACATTATTAGAAGAGAGCAGATGTGCTGTATTAGATTACATTAGATTGTACAGAGGGACCTAATAAAGTGGCCAATGAGTGTAGATGGTTATGTTGGTTATTTATACTGCACAGTAAATCCTTATACTGGACTTGGAATTAACTATTGTTTTCCACTGAGATAAGTTTAATGTTTTCAAGTTGATTCAACTTAAATTTAAATTTTTTGTTGGTCGAACTTATAAAGATGAGTTTAAGTCGTTTAACTTGAAATAATGAGTAGAATGAATAAACTTCTGAGTTCACTCAATTCATTCTATTTAAAGAAAGAAAAGTAGTGTATTAAGAGCCCAAGGGTAAATTGTTTACAGGTTAGAGCTCACTACAATCTGTAGAAGACAAACACAGTGGAGGCATGGAGACAGTTACTAATGAAAGACAAGTTTCACATGATCATTCAGGTTCATCATGTGAAATTAATAATTTGGTTCATTTTGATGGATGCTTACGTTTACAGAAGTACAAAAAATGTTCAATAGATTTACACATTTAAATCAAAAACACACGCAACATGCCACATTTAAAGATAAGGTTTTGTTGTTGAACATGTTACTTTTTTTGACTTAATGTGAAATATTAAGCATTTCTATTTCTATTTTTACATTGAAACAACAGTGTTTATTTTACAGTGTGGTAATCAATTGTTGATTTTTTTATTATTTATTTGAACTTAAAGTGGTACTTTTACCTCTGAAGTCAGTCCAAGAGTGAGTTCTTCTTTTGTGGACAAAATTTGTCAGAGACAGTTATCAGTACTTGTCAGTCTCTTCTAAACTTTCTAAAAAATCAATTGTAAAAGTAAAACATCACTTCCTGCCAGACAGAGGATTTCCCCAGGAAAGAGCTACAAGCCATAAAGAGTCTAGAATAAACCCTGGAAAAGACTCCAAAAACTGATATTGGTTGGAGGAACAATGAAACAGTGTGTTTCTTCATGTTAGTGCACAGTACTGTGATATACAACATAAGTGTTCCTACCTTGAATCGCACTTTTTTGAGCATCATCCTTGAATCCAGGTGAGCAGACGGTGATGGAGACAAGATGTTACCAAACTTTACCAAACTCCACTCTCCATCAGGAAAAACGGCCTACAACTGAAACTCAAATCAATGGATCCTTCGCCTCCAAATCCAGTCAAAACATCCAAACTGACCGTTGGCTTGACTGTAGAAGTGTTCTGCCTGCTGGCTGTGTGTTTAACACACCAAAGACAACAGTGTCTGCTTCAGTGTCGCCTGGTCCTCTCCCCTCTCCCTCCTCTGAGACCCTTCACAAAGCTTATCAGCCTGCTCATTCATTCGGAAACAGACACACCCTCTTTTTATGACTGGAGGGCTGCTATTAGCACTTACCCCCTCCCCCAACAACCCACAGTCCAAATATGGGAGCTGGTAAGCTCTCTTGAACTCACCCTCTGTGACCCTTTAAATACCCACTCCCTGCTCCCAAACTCCCCCACGCCCTCACGCTCTTTACCTCTCAGCATTTACCCATCTGCTGACTTCCAGCATCTCCACTAAACATCTTGATCACTTTATCTTAATGGCTGTTAAGCTTCATCTGTCACATAATCCATCAATATAAAATGTTTACAGTCCACTTATGAAAAAAGACAATTTATTCTCCAGTACATTCACACTGCCACTTGGGAACATTGCTCTGACCTTTTTACTACCTATGAAGTAAACACAATGAGATGTAATGTGACTGCAGAGAGGGGCTTTTTGACATTTGAAGAGTTCCTTGTTTGACCTTTGACCTACATGGTTTTGCAAATACAAAAAAAGTGCCTGGTTAACAGCAACAGTCACCTTAATCAGCTTTGTCACTGTCATTTTCCTCCATTTGTTTTTTGCAAAAAGGTTGAAGCTCTGTCCAGTTGCACAGGGATCATGAGTGGACAGACCTTTCCAAGACCAGCCACAAATTCTCATTTGGATTCAGTCAAAGCTTGGACTCGGCCACTCCAGAACTCCCATCTCTAAACCATTTGTGTGTAGCTCTGGCTGTATGCTTGGGTTTATCGTCTTGCTGACAACAAGTTGCACCTCTCTTGCAGACTGCATCAGGTTTCTCTGCTGCAGGGAATCATCCCCACAGCATGATGCTGCCATGTTTTATACTGGGGATGGTGTGTTACAATGATGTGCAGTGTGTGTGTGTGTGTGTGTTTTAAACAAACATAGCATCAAGTCTGATGATTCATAAACCCAATCAATTTTGTGGTCATCAGACCAGAAAAATGTCTTCCATTTCAGAGTCCCCCACATGCCTTCTGGCAAAGTCTGGCTCAGATTAATTTGACCTTTTTCATTTGGGCACACTTGCTTTAAGTTTTAACTGCTGACAAACCAAAGCAACATTAAGTCTGTTAATGTAGAATCTCTCTCTTTTCAGCTGCTGTTGTAACTCCAGAAGACTCATAAGTGTCTTTGTGGCCTCCCTCATTAGTCTCCTTGCATGCTCACCCAGATTTTAAGGGGAGCCTGCTCTTCCTTCCCTTTCGTAATGATGACTTTAACAGCAGTCCAAGAGATATTCAATAACTTGAAAGTTTTGTTGTATCTATTCCCTATGTCTGCTTCATTCCAGATACAGGTGTATGTGTGTGTGTGTGTGTGTGTGTATATATATATATATATATATATATATATATATATAATCACACTCCATGAAATTTTGCATATTTTATATTTTTACAATACTGAAACATGGTTGATATAATTTGACTTTTGTTGACAAAAAGGTATAAAAAAAGACTTAATTTTAATGTGAAAACAGGGTTCTTCAAAATAATCTCAATTAATCACAGAAAATAGAAAATTTAAAGTCAGTGACTGAAGTAACTCATATGGACTCACATGGACTAGTCTTTTTTGACTAACTCTTTTCTGTTAGTGTGTTAAAACTGGCTGCATATGTGAATATTTATCAAAATCAGGTGACTATTTATGCAATAAGTTAAATTTTAAATTAACTTGACACAGACATGTTTGTGACACGAGTTTTTTTTGTAAATGTAAAAAAAAAGTCAAATCAACCTTGATTCAAGATGTACAAAAAAAAAAAAACTAATTTTTATAAGCACTGTAGTACATTCACACGCAGCTTTCAACCATTGTGTTTGTTTTATCCAGTCCGTCCACTCACTTGGTGCTTATAAAACTGTGATGCATTTACAGTTATTTGAGATGAGTCCAAATTAGCAAATGTTGAGAACAGGTTCAACTAAGACGAACGTTAATATTACACCTGGTTAAAAACATTATGTTGGCACTGTAACATTAGGATTCAGCTCATAGCTCAACTATCCTGAGCAGCTGTGGCTGTTGACTTTAATTTTGTCAACTTTGATAATCTATTCAGTTTTCTAAAAGGCAATAAAAAAAAAGAGAAAACATTTTGATACATGGTTAATGGTAATGGATTATGTCTTGCATGACTGGAGAAAATAAATCATTCTAAATGGTGAAATATGACTGGCTAGTCCGACTCAACAAAATGAAATACTTCAAATTTCAATGCAGGGACTCTTGGAAATACATGCTTTATATTGTAAAAATTAAGACTGATAATGTCGCCCCTGTAGGTGTACATAAGCTTCAAAAGTGGTTTAACCAGAGGGAAATTTTCTGGCACTAATTAAGACAAGTGTATTTAGTGTAATAGAATGAGAAAAAAAAAATTCAGGCTTACATGTTTAATAATACATTTTATTCCATTAAAGATTTTCTTCTAATTGTACACTGGAATGTTAAGATTCCCCTTCAGTAATTTAGTTAAAAATGCTCAATCTAGCCATTTTCAACCCCAAATCCACACAAAACCATTGCTAAATTCAAATTTGGGTAGAACATATGAAAAAAATATGAAAAGACAAATGGTATTTTGTTGAATAATGCTGATGTACTCTGAGAATGTAAGTAAAGGATGACTGGGTGGATGAACAGTGGTGTGCAGTAGGTTTATGGCTACGGGTCCAATAGTTGCTCTGCACCCTGGGATGGGAAGGGAGTGGGCTGAATATCAGACTGGCAGCCTCTGATCCCTGGTGTGCATTTTTTAAATCGTGCCAACACACATCCACGCCCATCTCAGATCTTTCAGATAAAGGCTGTGGATGTTGTTTCTGTCGCATTCAAAGTACTTCTTACTGGGTCGTATCTGAGGCCGGATCACCAGACCTAAATGGAGCAGGGTGAAACATGTCCTTTCTTTTTGACAAATTCAGGAGTGGCTGTTATGGTGTTACAACAAAGATCATATAAAAGTTCAATAGATGCAATAGTCAAATATATTTACTGGTAGTCAACTTTTCCCTGCAGCTAAGAATCCCTTACAAGGATCTGCTCTTCACTGTCAAATGTCAACATCCACATTAATGGTAAACAATGACAAATTATACAGCAAACAGTAAAAAACATCCAAGTTAAAAATAAAAGGACACCATATTTGCTGATAACCGCAAATAGTTGAGTACAGAGCCACATTTTGCTTTTCAGTAAAGAACCAATGCGTTACCTCTCTACAAAACTAAGAAAAATCCAAGTGTTTTCACAATAAACAACAATCATTTGAAGTGTATCAATAGAGCAAATCACAATAGGTTAACAATTAAAGAGTAACAAGCTTATAATGATTGAGGCAGCTACACTTCTGCAATTATAATTGATAAGAAAATCTGAAAAGAAGGCAAAACAAAAGCAATCAAGAACTGCTGAATCACTGCAATGAGAGTGCGAAGGGAGTTTGTGGGGGATGCATGATTTTCAAGGGATGCTAAACTACCAGCGCTCATTTCAGGTCCCCATTTTCCCTCTCTACCTGCTGACTGACAATGAGACGACCACCGTCCTCTCCTGCACCCCGTAGTCATCCTTTACTTAGTCTCTTTCAAGTTCTGTTTGGCGAATACAACAGCATCACTGTAGTTTTCTTTTTGTGTTTGTTGTTTCAATTAACCCTATATATAGATGATCCTCTCTCATACAAAGATAAATACACCACTGCTGCTCTGCTCCACCACTGGAATAGGCTCTGGCAGAAGGCTGACATAGTCCTGTCGATGAAACAGTCTCTGAAATAGTATACAAGGTGGGCAGGCAAGAAATCTTCAATCGTTGTCTGTAGCATAGATTTGGACTTTTTTTTGTAGTTGGTGTTTTTGAATATATTTTTTTTTTCATTTTGTATTTTTACAGGATTTCATACTTGTCAACAAGAAAAGAGGTTTCTGAAGAGAATCTAATGGAGCTGTCACCATCTACGTGGGTCACTTTGGTAACCTAAGAAAAACAAAAACAGTCATGAGTAAGTGCAACTTTGTTACATTTATGTGTTGATCTTTACTATATACACAATCTCTGTTCATAACTTTTTTCACAAATGCAACCCCCCAACCCTAACACTGCCAGCCTTCTCCTGACTAAGACCTTTTTCTACATAGCATTTGGCAGATTTTGACCCATTTGTAGTGGATCTAGAAAATAATTACCCCCTTTTAAAAACATTGTTGTTTCACTGCCTGAACTGAAGACAGAAAAGGCTCTAGAATCAACCCCCCCAGTCCCTGCAGAAGAGAAACATCCCCACAACAGGATGATCTTACCACCATGCTTTACTGTAGCTATAGTCTTCTTTGGATCTCCTCCCCTACAAGCCAGACTTGTGGAGACTAGTAATGTTGTCATCACATGCACAATTGCCACTCTTTACCATGAAGTCCAATAACTCACTGGCCTCTTGGACTTTTTTTCTAGATGTGTGTGTGTGTGTGTGTGTGTGTTAATCATTTTAAGAGCTGTTTTTTTGGGGGTAAATTTGGGGAAAAATATTTTCATTTTAGGAAATATTTTTATATTTTAGGCTGTGAAACAACAAAATGTTTTGAAAGTGAGCGATTCTTTTCTATACCCACTGTAAATGTTCAGTATTTAGTGCATGATAGACATCAGACAGCCAAAACTTTGATAATCCAGAAACCTACAAGGAAACCTGATTGCAGACAAAGATGGCAAACTACCAAGATCAGCCAGAAGTTTTCTATATTAACCTATACATCTCTGCAAAACATCAGCCTTAATTAAGACAAAAGTTAGGATTAGGGCAGTAAGATGAAGCAGTCAGGGTTAAAGAAAGCCATTGGTCAAACCAAGCTCTGACCACTAGTAAGCATTAAAAGCAAAAAAGCAACAGGGCTGCAACTAACAATTACTTCATGCTCAATGCATAGCAGCTCTGCCATCGGTTTGAGTGTGTGTACGATTGTGAGTGCAAATGGGTGAATAAGAAGCAGTTTAAAGCGCTTGAGTGCCAATAGGTAGAAAACCACTATAAGTGCAGACCATTTACCATTTATATCTACTCTTTTTGCATTATGTTAGAAGATGTAAAAAAGAAAATGTTCACCACATTTGATTCACACAAATTTAGGTTCAGAAATAAGTGGCTTCACAATTCTACACTGGCTTCATCACCACTGCTAAGATTACACCAAAGCTCATAATGACAGTGCTATAAAGTTAAACCCACCTGGATGTCGCAGTAGTTGCGCTTGGACACAAAGGACACATTGATGGGGAAGAAATCATTGGGCTGTCCGGCAATGCTGAACTCTAGGCTGCCAGTCTTGTTGTTGGCGTCGATGACAGGTAGGCACCACTCCAGGACATTTCGCCTGCTGTCGTGTTTGTACTCACCATCCAAATCACCAATCACAGGAGCTCCCACACCAGACCTGCAGAAACACATTAATTCAAAACATGATATCAGGTGCTAATATAACGCCTATTTGTCGATCATTGTTTGACTGTCAAAAAGCTTAACTTCCTAAAACAGCAAAAAGCAAGTTTCAATATGTCATCTTTATTTATGCAGGAAACTGTAGCTTAGTTAGCGTGTAGAGCACCAATACTAAAGCCGTAATATTTTTTACATTTAAGTACCCACTTACATTTTTTTTTGCAGGTTTAAAAAGCTAACGAATGAAAAGATCGAGGCTGATTTTAAAGATGGTAACTACCATCTAAGAGTCCCGGTGCTTGACGTTATCCTCGCCAGTCTGACGACAATTTCTGTTTTTTTTTTTAATAGTACACTAACTTGTCATAAGGCAAATGGCTTCCCTGCCTGTGTCCACTACATGCTCAGAGGGCAAATTACTGGATTATAACGTTATGGAGTCCTACCCCAGTCTTTTTGGCACTGTGCGAGAACATGCTAGCTCGGTGTTCATCTGAAACATCCATGGGTACATGGCACAAAATGGCAGATGCAGCAGAAAGACAATAAACAACAATGGTTGTGTAAAAGTGAATCCCACTGAGCAACAGTAGGGGGAGACATATTGCACAAACACAAAATCCCGGGTGTTTCGGTTTTCATGTGCAAGAATTATTCCAATTGATCCCCCAAGAATTCTGTGTGGCCTTGCAATTTAAAGGGTGACTTCAACAATTTTCAATTTGCTTTCTATGGCTTTAGTTTAGAGTGTAAATGCACATTAATGCTTTTAAACTTCCCTCTGACTTCCCTATATTAAAATTGTCAACAGGGTCAGTGGTTCGATTCCCGGTTCCTCCTGGCTGTGTCCTTGGGCAAGACACTGAACCCCAAGTTGCTCCTGGGGAGTCAGGTGTCCACTTTGCATGATAGCTGCCAACATCAGTGAGTGTGTGTGTGAATGGGTTAATGAGAAGCAACATTGTAAAGCACTTTGGATAAAAGCGCTATGTAAGCAGCCATATACCATTTAGACTGAGAAGTTACTGTAAATAACATATTAATGATGCCATTATGTCTCAAAAGCTCTTTTTCTCTCATCTGTCCATAATACATTCTCCCAGAAGGATTGCAGTTTTGTCAAACTCCAATCTTGTTTTTTTTTTATGCCTTTGTGTCAGCAGTGGTTTTCCTATTGAGTCTCCTACCATAGCGTCCTTTTTCATCCAGATGGCAACAGATAGTGCGAGCTTAAACTGTTGTACCCTGTGTCTGCAGATCAGCTTGAATTTGTTTGGAAGTCAATCGGGGTTCTTTAGCCACCATTCAACATTCCTTCATTGTAATTTTTCATTAAGTTTGCTCTTCCGTCTACTTCCAGGGAGGTTACCTACAGTGCAATGGGGCTGTAAACCTCTTGATGATATTGCGCACAGTGGACACAGGAACATTAACATCTCTGGAGATGAACTTATAGCCTTGAGTTTATCAAAAAAAAAAATAATTCTCTCAAATTCACTGACACCTCTTTACACTTCTTTCTTTTCTCCATGCTCAGTGTGACACACAACACAAAGGTTGAGTCAACTTTTCTCCATTTTAACTGGTTGCAAGTGTAATTACTATATATCCCACACCTGTTACTTGCCACAGGTGTGTCTAAATACCAATTACAGGAGCATCACATGCTTGAAAAGCAATTATTTCTTTCAGTTTTGACAAGGTTTCAATAATTTTGTCCATTCCATTTTTTTAATTCTCTGTGAATTTTTAAATCATGTTTTTTGTGTTGTTCCAGTGCAAAATAAACCAATAGTTACATAAATACCAAAAGATTGGCAATTGGAACAATTTTCTGAGAGAAGGGTTGCATTTTCTGACAAAATTTCAAGGGTGCCGATATTTTTGCCCAATACTGCATATGGACTTTTTTCCACCTTTCTGGCACTTGAACTGGCTATAAATGAATCCCATTGGACAGTAACTGTAACAATATTTATAGATAAGCCATTGCACAAGGTAGGTAGACAAAGCTCAACATAGAGCACAGTTGAAAGCTAAAAGAAAGATTTTGTACACCACTTTGGGTTTTTTTCCTGCAAAAAAAAAAAAAAAAAAGGTACATTTTCCATCCGAACCTGTATGCTCCTCTGTTGTCTGTCTCTAAATGCAGAGCAAGCAGAGGGCCTTAGATGCACTCATTAATCAGTGTTAAACGCTTAAAATTAATATGAACACTAAAAATTTTGTTAATTCTTGTTGTGTCAGTTGAAATCCATCTTTTGATAGTTATCATTTTCTAATAATTACTTTTGTGACCGGTGCAGCTTTACAAAACTTTGCTGGTACAAATGACCAAAATGCATTACTCACGGTACAGGGATGCTGATCACCACATCGTTGAGCTCGAGACTCTCCTCCTGTAGCTCATATTCAATGTTGACATCACAGCCAGTACCACTCTCTGAAGGCCAGCAGTTTACTGCGACACAAATGAAAGGAGTGAAACTACAGCAGGGACGACTCTAATACTAAATGTATTACTCCACAATCAAGTCTACTACGCTGAATTGCAGGCTATTAGGATGTTGGCCACAATGACTCCACTGTGTAAAGGTGTCAAATCAAGACAATACATATAACAAATATGAAATTATGCTTCAGACCACAAAATAAAATAAACTCAGAGCAGGAGACTTGCTTCAAACTGGATTAACTCCATGAGTACGCAGAAAAAAAACACTTGTTTTAACATAAAGCAAATGTGTGGGTGAATACATCCTTAGTACTTACTGGTTAGAGGTATGAGGGACTCATCTGTGGTCTGTAGTCTCCACTTCAACACACCAACATCACTGTTGAGAGGGAATGACTTCTCTGTGTTTTTTAGGCCGATCACTGACTCTGATGTGAACAACTTCTTGTCCACATTGGGATGTGTCTGATTACAGGAGACAAACAAACATTACACTCACTGTGGTATCATTTGTTACACTCAGAAATTACACCTCCTGGCAACATGTCAAGAGTCCTTGGCAGAGACAATGACATGGTTTCCAAAATCAGCAAATCTAATTATATGGTTTAATGCCGTTTTAATGCCATTTCTAACATTTAATGCCATCACCCCCAAAAAAAAAAACACAAGTGTAAAAGAAACTATGGTACGGGACATGTTACAGCAAGGGGTTGTTTTTTTTTTTGAAGAGAATTAATGTATGTGTCTTAGTTCACTAGCTTTTGATTCCAATTTTGAATCAACATTTTTCAGTTTATTACATTTGTCCCAAAATAATTTTCTTAAATATTAGATTTTGTTATCATTTCAGCCATGCGTGTGCTGGATTTGTTTTCAGCCTGCTCAGCATCCCTCTAAAGGCTGTCACACACCACCATCAACACCTCCTTTTTCTTTTTCAGTTCTTCCAGCTCATCTTCCATAGCTTTTCTTAAGTCCATGCATTGCACTCTCTCTCTCTCCATCAAGGTAGATTCTGTATCTTGTCCTGGCTGAGGCTACAGAAGCCTTACTTACTTTAAAATAGTGCAGCAGATCCTCAGTCTTTCAATGTCCCATGAACTGTGATCCAAGGTAACGTGACTTGACACCATCAGCTTAGCAAAATCGAACATGGACATCTAGTTGTGTATTCCTTGTTGATGTCTTGAAACTTTCATCAAATGTCAGTACAAATGGCCCTGCACTGTTCTGCTGGAAGGTCTAGCCAGCGTGCCCGCTACTTTCCAAACATTGGGTTTTCCGATAATTCTGCACCGACTGGCTGAAAGCAATGGTGCCACTTGTTGAGTTCAGAATCTTTACGCTAAAGTACAGATCAAATCACGAGCGAATCAGAGATTAGAATTATATATTAGGTATTTTTCTCCCCTGGATAAGTGGTAGACAATGGTTGAATGCAAGTATTTTTCTTGAAAAACTACTGAAAGAATTGTTAATGCTACTGAGAATCAAATGTAATGCTTTTTAATGCAATTTAAGGCCTTAATTTTCACAAAATCCATTTAATGATTTTTATTGTCCCGCTGAAATGGTGCAGTTATTAAGTTGCTTCCTGTGGATCAGGCCAGTCCTTCCATGGCAGAGGCTGGCATTGGCATGTGTGTGTATAAAGTGGTGAATGAGAATCAAATTGTAAAGTGAATCAAATCCATTTTCCTGTTGTCCTACCTGCAGCTGCAATCCTTTGTTGTCGTTATTGTTGATTACAAGGCGAATACGTCCATTCTTCTCATCTGTGACCCGGAGCAACACCATGCCCAGCACTTCCATGTTCTGTAGACCACCGTCACGGCCGCAAGTGAGTGAGATCTTCTCCTCCACGCGCATATGAACACTGTTTACACAAATTAAAATTACATCATTAGTAATTTGGTTGAGTATGCTTTAAGAAGCACATCAGTGCAAGTAGTGAAATTGTTAAGAAAAACCAATGACAAAGGACAAGTCAAACATCTTTCCGAAAATGCTGGACCCAAGTCCATTTATTCTTGGTTTAGTTTGATCTTGGTGGCATTATAATAATTATAAGCTTATCATATCATGTTAGAACCTCTGAAAATAACATTGGAATGATAATTAGTTAGTTAATCATAAAGACCATGATATGTCTGGTACCTCTCCATATTGACTGGTGGAGGCAGAACCTTTGATATATCCGAGCCTCTTTTTCCTGTGGTGGGCATGATGGTTTCTCCCTCAGACTTGAGTTTGTCAACAAAGTTGTCGACCTCTTTCCCTTTAGCCCCTAGTTTCAGAGCCTTACTGGGTCCGCTTGGTCTGAAAAGAAAACTAAACTGTAAAGTTTGTTCAAAAGTGTGTGGAAAGTCAAATGTGTGGAAATTCAAATAAAAAGTAAGCATAAGCAGGGAAAAAGCTACTGATTTGAGTTTTTCTCTGGGGTGTACCTGACTGGAGCAGGTGTGATCTTGGGCTTCTCAGGTTCAACGATGGTGTCTGTGATGATGGACGCTGGAGAGACGCTGGTCATTCCAGCGCTTCCAAAGCCGCCAAAAGCTGGGACCTTTTTTCCAGAGCGTTCAGCATCCCTCCTAGCCTGCTGGAGCTCCTTGGCCTTCCTCCTCATCTCTGCCTTGGCCTCTCTTTCCTGGGTCTGTGTTAAAAAAATAAATACATCTTATGTTAAAATTAGACAGCACTACACAAAGAATTTTTAAGTTTACACTATACTCCTAGCTAATACATACCTTAAACTATGATATTAAATCTTGTCAATGCACATCCTCTGTTTGTTTCTTGTCATATTCTGTGATCTTACCTCTCTGACAGCTCGGAAAACCTTTTCCTCGTGTGAGTCCATCTCTGTGAAGGTGCGGATCTGAGCCAGGTTTACATTCTCTCTGTAGCCTAATGCCACAATTTCATCAAAAGCAAAGATCAGGTCAAAGCAGTGCTCCGATATTTCGCTCTCCTCCAGCACTCGACAGTATTCTGGGATCTGAACAGATGGGGAAAGAAAATGAATAAAAACCGACTCAATCAGAGCTTGTTAATTTCTCATACCTGCTGTGAGAAATAGAGGTCAACTTTTAGTAAAGTCACGGTCACAAGTATTTCAACATGACAGTCTAGAATAAAAGACTGCTGACAACTGCGCTATCATTATAGAGCTGATCCTCAATAAAAATAATACCAGAAAGAGTTTATTTACAGTTGGGTTCTTTTGAACCTAACACTGCTTGTTTTGTGATTATTTTTAAGACATTAATGCACTTTTTTTGCACCAATTTAATAATAAAGAAATTGAGTAGCTGTACAGTATTTACAGCAAAGCTCTGAAGCTCTTAGTATTAACATGTATGTCAGACTAAGGAACTATAATTAAAATCCTTTCATTCACATCACATGCATTAAATAATAAGGTTAAACATGTTAAATGTTGCATTGTTATTTAAGCTTTTTTATTTAAAAGAAAAAGTGATAATCAAATTAATATCAAACCAAAACCCATTACAATTGCATTTTCCAAATCAATTAATAAATAGTTTAATGGAGGGGTTTGATGACCACAAACAACCAAACAAAAAAAAACACACAATTAAGATATCTCTAAATAGTGAGCAAACACCAATCAAATAAACTGAAATAGTGAAATGGTAAATGTTCTGCACTTATATAACTTTTCTACCTATTGGCACTCAAAGCGCTTTACACTGCTTCTTATTCACCCACACACACTCACACACACACTCATACAATTAAGTTGGGGTTCAGTGTCTTGCTCAAGGACACTTCGAGGAGGAGGTGGGGATTGAACCAACAACTGTGAGATTGGTGGACAACCGCTCTACCTTCCTGCGCCACAGTCACCCCTAGTCTAAAGCATCATGTGTCATTTTAAAGGAGGAAGACAGTGCACAATGGTTTGCAGTTACAGTTGCCAGCACTTTTATTTGAAGAACTGAGCTGCCTGCTTAGTGAGCTAACAAAGGGTGTAGCTGTACAACTATCTCACGGCATGTAGATATGTACCATCATGTTAAGTTTTTAATTAATCAATAATCTAATATAAAAGTGAGAGAGCTTCAATTTGCTTCAATGGTGTATACTTTTCTTTGTTCTCTCTTCAATTTTTTTATTTTATTGCACTACAGGGCAGCATGTGTGCCAGGACAAAAAATAAAATTATGGATTTTACTCATCTTGATTAAAAATTACTATGTTAATTTATTAGTAAGCCACATTATAGACTCAAAGATCTCTTCAGGGAACATGTTCCGCATGTTGATTTGGCATGAGTTTTTGTGCCAGATGCCCTTCCTGCTGCAACCCTACCATTTTATCTGGGCTTGGGATTGACACCAGGGTCCCGTTGGTGGATGAGTGGGGCCACACTTGGTAGTGTGGGATTCTAACCCGCGGCCTTCTGCATCCCAACCACTGATAACCACCAGACCCCGCTAGCATTATACACTAATAAAACATAAATGCTACTATTTTATGTATTGTACGAACATTAGCTTAAAGCTAGTCTTCATCTGGAATTTGCATCATCAGATGAAACACTACAGCAATTTTCCACTATGTTAACTTAATATCAGAAACAAAATGTTGAGTCCATAAGTTCTTACCACACGGGAGAAAAGTCTGAGTGTCTCTAGGTCTTCCAGGATGTTGCTGTTCTTGGTGGTGATGAGGACCATGTAGAGTTTCTCCAGTGGCTGGTACACGTAGCGAACACTGTCCGTTTCCACAAAGGTGTGCTGCTTCCCCGTGTTCATCAATTTAGGGAATGCAGCCAGGAGACCTTCAACACGCGTTCGGGTCATTTCTACAAACTGCCGTGATACAATGGCCTTACCGGCCTTGGTGCATACTGCCGCTGCCAACAGCACCTAAAGGTGTGGAGGAAACATGAATTATTTTGTTTACAGACCATTTTCGAAAAGCCATTCAACACAGTTTATACGTACAAATGATAAAGAACAAATTATAATCCAGTGTTCTGCTTCATTTCAAATAATTAAAGGCCTAAGAGGAGAAGGTGATAGTTCCCCTGTTACTGTAACTTCTGATCATCATCTGTCCCATCAATATTTGGTGGAGCAAACTTTCCTAAGTCAAATATCAAAACTGGAGAGTGCTCCTGTATGTTCAGCGTACATTTAACTTACACAGTACTACCCACATAGGATTTCATCTTGAAAAATACCCTCTACTATTTGTTTGGTTTGCTGAAAACTATGAATATTGCTACGTACAACTTCTATACCGAATATATTAATTCTTACGACGTGATTGCCTGATCAGTAGTATACTTTAAAATCATAAAAAAGTTTAATGGTGTTTGCTGAGATGTCCCCATTTCACCAGGGACCACGGTGGCAGATACGTCTCCGTAACAATAATCTAACACACCATCCATGTGGTTTAATTTTAGGTCAGGAGTTATAACACTTTCTTCCCTCTGATAAATGCAACCGGTTCCAACCCTCAATGGCTGAAGCTGAGAATGAAAGACCCCGACGGCAAAGAGTCTGACCTGACATACACAAGAAAATGTGCTTAACGCGGCGCGCACACAAAACACAAGTTGTCGCATATGTTCAACTATAACCACTGTGTTTATCAAAACGTGTCCAGCGTTGTCTGGCTGACTTGAATCCAATCTGACAGCAGCTAAGGTTAGTCGCTCGGATCCGACTAATGACAGAAGCTAACCTTAGCGCTAGCTTGTGAAGCTAGTTAACGTCAGCAACGTCTGCAGATTCAGAGCCGCCTGTCCGCCTGAAAACAGGATCTGCATAATTAAACGACAGCTCATTTACCTATTTTTAGCAACTCAATATAACGCTAGAGCTGTCAATACAAAGGAACAAATATTTATATTGCTGCTTATTTCGCTTTTGAAGAAACTAGCTATCTGAAACCTAGCTTTAGCGAATTGCTGTGATAGCCAATGTTATGATAATTGCTAGGCCCGATACCAGACAGGAAAATATGCAGATTTTCGACGCTCACTCACCATTTTGGTCTCTTTCTATGGTAGGGCGATGTTCAGTGTCTCGTGTTTCTTGCCTTGAAGATTTCTAGACACTTTGGAATAGTAAGTTGCGAATGTACAGCTGACTTCAAGTTGTGTGATTGTTAGCTAGCGTCAATATGGCAGCAGCACAGAGCCACGTCTCCACCGGAAGAGCAGTGCTGGATCAGCCCACTGTACAAACCAGTGACGTGTGCTCCAACGTGTTGGCCCAGTGGCAGAAGTACGTTACTAGGTCTTATTATCACTTCTAATTTGGTCTTTTCTCAAGTGCCAATAACCTACCAGTTTCTTATTTACACTTTTCTTTTTTCCTCCGTTTGAGGCGAATAGCCGATGTTTATAATACTATACTACAAAACAAATGAGATAGATACTATAACACAAATGATGTAAACTTCCAAACCTTTCACTAAAGTGTTACTATGTAACGAAAAAAATGTTTTTAACTTTTAAAAAGATCATATACTTTATTTAACCAAGTAAGAAATTTAGATTTTAAATCTTATTTTCAAGAGAGACCTGGCCAACACAGCAGCATTAACAACATAGCCACAAAACAATAGAAAACACACAAACATTCACTAAATTTTAGGTAAACCATTTGGTTTCCAATATATTAAAAGACATGAATGCAAAGTTATATGTAATAATACTGACCAATAGAGTTCTGTTCAAATTTAAATTTCATTTAAAGAAATTTTGGATATGAGTGAACTTAACTCTATTTTTTTGAATTTTCTAATTCAAAATGACCCCAAAATATGACAGCACATCTCTGTACAGCAAGCGATGGCCAACCAGCAAAAGAGTATAACTTACAATGGTGAGTTCTAAAGCAATATCCAGTGATAAATCTGAAGGCATGGTGATAAACTGTGTCTGTGGCTTCTAGAGATTCAGTTGAGGTTTGCATATACATAATATGACGGTATAGTATCTATAGAGGAAATGTAGCAGATAACAACTTTTTTCTTTCTTCAAAGGAGCTTGTTAATGCTAAAGTAAAATCCAAGTTTCAGTCTCAGTTTTTGATGAGTAATCTAGGCTCCAATTTCACAAATATTACTCTATACTGTTATTCATATTAATAATATACAATATGAGTTGGATTACTCACATGACATTACACAAAATGATACATTTATTTATGGCATCATATTAGAATTAGTAGTAATATCTAAATTTAATACTCAAGTAACAGTACTTGCCTAAACTCAAAATAGAGATAGACTACAACTTTAAATACTTTACTTAAGTTGAGGTTATTAAGTACATATTCTGAAAATTAAGCACTTTTACAAATGCAAATATTTGACTCAAAACAAAGTATTTTTAATGCAACATAAATTTGATGCTGTTCATAAAATGACTTTACAAATCTAGGCTTTTGTGGTAAATGTGGATGAGAAGAATTTAATGTAGGGCAAATTTATTAGCCAAACATCTGTGAACAAAAACTGCAGTTCATAAAGCTGATTCAACCACTTAATGTACTGACAAGTAATTAATAATTCATTCATTCTATCTGCAATATAACTAGTAATGGCTGTAGCTCAGTTGGTAAGGCAGTTGTGGTCAACAGAAGGAACATTTAAAGCTTCCCTAAAGTGTTTTCTATTCAGATTTCACTTAATGATATGATAAATACTACAGGTATTTCAATTTAGCACTTGTATATCAATTGCCACATCTTTGGTTCCTGAGAAAATAAAAAGCAATGGTTCCTGTAGTGTTCAGGGAAAGAAGGAAAACAATGACCTCTGGTGAGAAAAATATTTTATTGCAACACTGTGACTATTTCACACTTTAACTGTTAAACTCAGTATCACAGACAGTTCTGCTTGTGTCCCGAAAGCCATGACATTAATTCTTGTCTATGCATTCAGTGATATAATATAATCTAGTTATACTTTTTACACCAATCTACACATATGCAGTAAAGATGGAGGAGGTCTTAGGACTTGATTTAGTTGAATTTACAGAGACAGTGCCTATCAGGTAGAAAACAAAACACCCACGCAAAGGCCCTCGTGATATGGTACTTACTTGTATGTTTTTACTACATTATATTTTTTATTAAGAATCAATCAATCACGGACCAGGGGTGGCTGTAGCTCAGTTGGTAAAGGCATTTGTCCACAGGGTCAGTGGTTCGATCCCCGGCCCTGGATATATGTCTCTGGGCGAGACACTGAACCCCTTAACAAACCATTCCCCTCCCCAGCTGTGCAGTGAGCCCGGCAGAAATTGGGGAGGGTTGTGTCAGGAAGGGCATCCGGCGTAAAAACTGTGCCAAATCAACATGCAGACAATGATCCGCTGTGGCGACCCTGAACTCACTGGATAAGCCGAAAGGACACACAAAAAAAAAATCAATCACAGACCAAAGGCTCAGTGGTTCAATCCCCGCTCCCGGCTACTTGTCGAACCGTCCTTGGGCAAGACGCTGAGCCCCAAGTTGCTCCCAGTGGGTCAGGTGAGCACCTTGCATGGCAGGCATCAGTATGTGAGTGTGTGTGAATGAGAATCAACATTTACCATTACCATTTAGTAACTAAAGCTGTGAAACAAATGTACTTGATTAAAAAGTTTATTTCCCTCTGAAAATGTAGTAAAAATTAAAAAGTAATACAAGTAAGTATAAGTAAAATGCACCACCATGCCACCACAAAAAGGCCCTCATGGCCTTTGCGTGGGTGTTTTATTTTCTACCTGATCGGCACTGTCTCTACTAGATTATATTATATCACTGAATGCATAGACAAGAATTAATGTCATTGCTTTCAGGACACAAGCAGAACTGTCTGTGATACTGAGTTTAACAGTTAAAGTGTGAAATAGTCACAGTGTTGCAATAAAATATTTTTCTCACCAGAGGTCATTGTTTTCCTTCTTTCCCTGAACACTACAGGAACCATTGCTTTTTATTTTCTCAGGAACCAAAGATGTGGCAATTGATATACAAGTGCTAAACTTAAATACCTGTAGTATTTATCATCTCATTAAGTCAAATATGATTAAAAAACACTCTAGGGAAGCTTTAAATGTTCCTTCTGTTGAACACAAAAGCATATCTGATAATAGCAATGCACAATAAATTGTTGCACTTTCACACACAGAAGGCTTTTGTGGGAAAAATGTATTTCATTAAATCTTTCCTTTTCTAGGTAATAAGTAAAACATGATCCCGGTTGGTGTTGGCCTTCATCAGGGCTGACCGATCCTGTTTGTTATTTTCATAGATATAGATAGGGGCGACTGTGGCACAGGAAGGTAGAGCAGTTGTCCACCAATCTCACAGTTGCTGGTTCAATCCCTGGCTCCTCCAGTCACATGTCAAAGTGTCCTTGAGCAAGACACTGAACCCCAACTTAGTTGCTCCCGGTGAGTGTTGGCCAGCTGCATAGCAGCTCCCCCATCGGTGTATGAATGTGTGTGTGATTGTGAGTGTGAATGGGTAAATAAGAAGCAGTGTAAAGCGCTTTGAGTGCCAATAGGTAGAAAAGCGCTATATAAGTGCAGACCATTTACCATTTACCATAGATATTGCATAGAGAGTGTCTGGTTTTGGGACCATCGTACTGTCATTTCCTGTTTTCTACACACTGTTGGGTTTTTGCTGAAAGACTGTTAACTGACTAATCGTAGATTATTTTACTTAAATAAGTAATTTATCTGCACAGGGACTACTACCTGAGTCGTTACATACACTTGTATTGCACAAGCACCTGCTTTTCTAAAACATAACTAGCTAACATTACCTAATTCCAAATTGTATCTTAGCTCCGCTAGCCTTGCAGCTAGCTGTTAGCAAAGACTTCCCTGTCTCCCTTTATCTCTCCTTCTCTTACTTGCTCAGTGTGTCTCCTGTTTGTTTTTATTCTCCGCCTCCTTTAGCGACAATGGTATTTGTAACAAGTGTACATTTTTTGCAGCTTTTGTTCCTTGAAGCACAGGCCGAGGTGGAGGAGCAGCTGCAATCTTCCACTTAAGCTTACTAATAGACCTTAGACCTAAACAAACTTATAACTCGTTTGAGAACCTTACTCTTAGTCTTTCTCACCCAAACTGGATAACAAAAGAGGCGATCACCATGGTATAGTTCACAAACTCACAACTTAAAGCAGGCAACATGAAAGTTAGACAGGAAGTGACGTTCAACTAATTTAGAAGAGTTGCGCTTGTCCTGGAAAAACAGTGTATTAGTATATATAAAAAGCTTGCCCTAATGCCATAAAAGCATATTATTCAACATTAATAGTGGAAAACAAGAACAACCGCCGGTTTCTGTTGTAGCTATTAGGGAAAGAATTCACCAGGTCCTTCCCCCAAATATTACAGATAGATCTTCATGTACATCAGAACTAGAATAATCAATAAGGCCCCTTTCCCTCTTAGATTGCTTTTTATCCATAGACCTCACTGAGTTAACTTCAACTATAACCTCATCAAAACATGTCTGGTAGACCCAACTAGACTGCTCAAGGATGCTTTGTGACACATTTATTTTAGATATCATCAATCTATCTTTAAAAACAAGCCTTGCACCAAAGTCCTATAAGGTAGCTCTTGGGGCGACTGTGGCGCAGGAAGTTGACTGGGTGGGCATCCGGTAGAGTGGTTGTCCACCAATCTCACAGTTGTTGGTTCAATCCCCGGCTCCTCCGGTCACATGTCGAAGTGTCCTTGAGCAAGACACTGAACCCCAACTTAGTTGCTCCCGGTGAGTGTTGGCCAGCTGCATAGCAGCTCCCCCATCGGTGTATGAATGTGATTGTGATTGTGTGAATGGGTAAATAAGCAGTGTAAAGCGCTTTGAGTGCCAATAGGTAGAAAAGCACTATATAAGTGCAGACCATTTAGCTCTAATTAAACAGCAACTACCAATCTCCCCTTTATCTTTAAAATCCTTGAAAAGTTGCAAAGCAATTATGCAACCACCTGTACAGGAATAATTTGTTTGAGGACTTTCATTCAGGATTTAGAGTTAATCACAGTACAGAAACAACACTAGTAAAAGTCACCAATGATCTTCTCTTGGCTTCAGAGAATGGACTAGTCTCTATACTTGTTCTTCTAGATCTTAGTGCTGCATTTTACACCATTGATCACAACATTTTATTACAGAGACTGGAACATGTAAGTGGGATTAATGGAACTGCATTATGTTGGTTTTAATCTTGTTTATCCGATAGATTCCAATTTGTTAATGATGAATCTTCCACCCACACAAACGTTAGTTATGGAGTTCCACAAGGCTCTGTGTTAGGATCAATACTATTTACTTTATATATGTGTCAGGATAACCAACTTCACTTCCCCCTTCAAGACTTTTATTTTGCAGCCACTTCCTGTTCCTGGTCCCGTCACATTTTTCCCCACTTTACTAATAACCGCCAATTAGTTATACCTGCTCTCACCACTCTGCTTATATACCTCCTCAGTTCCCTCACCAAGCTGCTAGATGGTCTGCTTTCTCACTGCAGCTTTCATTTAAATCATCTTTGCTATCTACTTTGTTGACCTGACTCTGCCTGCTACTTTGGTTATGTGAGTAACTGCTCCCTATTGACTCTCTGTTACCAACCTAATGAATGACCAGGATTATGAGTACTGTTATCTGCCCATGAGGGATCAAGTTTTTCACAAGCCCTTGTAACCATGTGATTATAAGGTGAAGATTTACCACGTCATGTTTACGTTTTGATCATCCCATGTTACGTTTTTACCAAGTTATGTGATTATCTCTTACTATGCTAATACGGAACTCAGACGAGTATCCATCATATTGTAGCGACCCACGGCTCATGGGAGCTAACTGTGGGAGGCGGCAAAGCTGAAGCTAAAGCTCGGCTAGCTTGTGTGCTAGCGGGCTAATACGGGAGCGAACCATCCAAAATGGCAGGTGGAAGAGAGAACACTTGTGCCCCATACACCGCACGACCCCAAGTGCCTCAAGCTAGAACTATGAGACTGTTGCACTAGGGCACTGAACCACTAAAGGGTTTTTGGAGTTTGCATATTATATCACTAATGGGATTTTGGAGTTCTCTTCACTATCAAGGATTGGTCTCGGGGGATTCTCCAGCGGCACTCTGGCCTGACCAGAAGGGTATGGTCTCCTTACCGAGACAGATAGCAGACCCCGGCACATCGACGCACGCCCCCGAGCGGGCAAGCAGGTCCAGACCAACAATGCAGTCTTCCCTATGTCTGCGAGCCAAAACATCTGTTGCGCCCCCACCACCACAGGTAACAGTTTCTTGCCTGGCATATTTGTCTTTTCTCACATCACTGTGAGAAGTTCAGTGGTGTTGGGGGTCCAGTCCCAGGGGAGAGGACGAGCAGTTCCTGGCAGTACCCCCCGCCCCATAGTTCTCTTCACTATCAAGGATTGGAGATTCACCACGGCTACGTTCCACATGCTCACTACCAGGCATGCCTCTGTGTTACGGTTACAGACCACTATATTTTCTCCAGCGGCCCCTCCTCCCATCATTTCCCTACCCTATCTTCAAGTTACTCAACCCCACTGCACCTCAAGATATCCCACTAGTCACTGTCAAGATACTCATCTTTTGTCCTCTTTCATAGACAGGAGTATAGCACCATCTAGCGAGTCAGACGACTTACTACATCTCCATCCTGTTTTGCCAACTATCGTATTTTATAATAAACCTTATTTAAACTGAGTAGTTGTGTCAAGCACCTTATTGGGTCCAACCGTAAAACTAGTTTATTACAATATGTCTCATTTAGGCAACATAATTAGAGAACACTTTCATTTCATTGCTATGCTGATGACACCAAGCTATAACTATCTATGAAACCAGATGAAACAAACCAAATCAATCATTTACTGAGCTCCTTTCCTCCCTTTGTCCCTCTCTCCTCTTCTCTCACCCCACATTATATGACATTAACTCTGTATGTTTTCTCCCGTAGTTGTCTCTCTCCTTATCTGTCTTCCTCTCTCTGTCCCTTTCTGCAGGTGTCCCCAACTTTGGAGCTGTGTGTTTTCCAGTGTGCAGCTATTGGTCCTACCAACCTGCAAAATGTTTTGCTGTTGCTTTTGTTACTCTTTACTTTTCTCCCTCCAATTTCCACTAACCCCAACTGGTCAAGGCAGATAGCCGCCCACCCTGAGCCTGGTTCTACTGGAGGTTTCTTCCATTAAAGGGAGTTTTTCCTGTCCACTGTTGCCTATGGCTTGCTCCCTATGCATCTTTATAGTCTTGACTTTATTCTGTAAAGTGCCTTGAGATGAGTTTGCTGTGAATGGCGCTATATAAATAAAGTTGAATTAAACTGACATATTACCATGTCATTGTTTTTCTATTCAATAGAGCAAACTTTAAGCTTTTCTCATTTCTCTGAACAGTACTGGAAAAAAGTGGTGTTTACACAGTTGAAAAATTATCTGTTACACAATTATGTTTTAATTTATAATTTTAATTTATAACCCTGATTCCAAAAAAGTTGGAAAGATGTGAAAACAAAAATAGAATGCAATGATTTGCAAATCTTAACATTATCAGATGTTGAAACTGAGACAATTTAACATTTCATGGAAAATATTAGCTCATTTTGAATTTGATGGCAGCAACACATCTCAAAATAGTTGGAAGAGGGTCAACAAAAAGGTGGAAAAGTAATTTCTGCAAATCAAAAAACAATGCAGGAGCATTTGACAAGTATTTAAGTTAATGGCAACAGGTCATTGGCAACATGACTGGGTATGAAAGTAGCATTTCAGAGAGGCAGAGGTTCAAAGGTCACCAATCTGCGACAAACTGCGCCCAAAAATTGTGGAACAATTTCAGAAAAATGTTTTTCAACGTAAAATTGCAAAACTTTATAGATCGAACAATCTAATTCCATCAAAAGATTCAGGTAATCAGGAGGAATCTCTATGTGCAAAATGGATGCGTGTGATCTTCAGGCCCTCAGGTGGCGCTACATTAAAAACAGGCAGGATTCTCTGCTGGACATCACTGCATGGGTACAGGAACACTTCCAGAAATCACAGTCTGTGAACACAGTTCACTGTACAATCCACAAATGTAAGTTAAAACTGTATCATACGAATAAGAAGCCATATATGAACACAATGAAGAAACACAGCTGTGTTATCCGCAAATCTCATTTAAAATGGTTTGGGGCAAAATGCAAAACTGTTCTATGATCAGATGAATCAAAATTTGAAATCCTTTTTGGAAACTGTTTATAAACTTTAATTGAAATCAAAATCTTAAGTGTTTAAACATTATCACCTTGTTCCACCTTGTGTTGTTTGTAACCAGTTTCTTCCTGTTTTGTAGCAGTGCTGAAAAAGCCTAAATATATTTTTATTTTCAATGAAAACTCAAACATAATGTTTATGAAAAATTTCTTCCACAGAAACAGTTGAACTTTGATTCAGTGGTAATTTGAATGTTGGGTATGTTACACATCAATGTACAAATTATTCCAAATGTACTACTGTTATTGTAACCATTAAACCTTTTTATATGTCTTCTATACACAAGTATAACTATAACAAAGTAATCATATTTACTCCTTTATTTTTTTATTTATTTTTTGCAGGAGTTTATAACTGAACATTTTTCTTGTTGAAGGGCTGCCGACAGGACACATGATCAAGAATGATTGGTGATTCATTTTTAGCCACATGTCCTATGAGCCAAATGTAACAACTTTGGAATTAGTCTGTCTTACTGGCTCCACATATACAAATGGTACAAATTTTTTTCCACTCTCTGAAGAACTGACGTACTGTTTTACTAAAGGTCTTCCTTCGAGATTCATCACCATTTGTGTCACTGTGTGGTTGTTCTTGTCCCAAGTGAATGGACATTTTCTCTACATCACTTTTATCAATGAGTTTTAGCAGGGTTGGCTGACAGGACGGATGTTCTTCATTAGTGCAAGGCTGGGATTCATAACCAGATGTAGTTTCTGGATCTGACTGTTTGTCACAGGATGTTTCATTAGCATCAGCTGCATGGCAGGACTGTGGCCTGTTTGAATTCTCCCCACTGGGTCTGTTAGGTTGTAAATCCTGTCTGTAGAAAGGTGCTGGAGACAGCCCCAGCTGTGGATCCACATTAGAATGGGTAGCACCATTACGGTGAGAAGTGTACTCACTTTTACTTTGTACGTGACTCATTGTAATGAAGCTTTGATCCAAGGCTTGCAATGGAGTGATCCTACTGCAAGCATCCACATTCAGGCAGCATTTTAGGAGGCATAAAAATGCTATTTGATCTTTTATTTCAGCAACACTGGATTTTCTTGAGCCTTTCAGTACTGCCTCCTCCAAACTCTTCCCAGTGTGGAAAAACTTTTTGGAAACTTGTGGCATTTCACCAGTTTGTTTCTTGTACTCCTCTGGTGTGTTGAATCGCATACCTCGATTATTCTGTCCCCCCTCCCAGGTGAAAAAGACCCGTGTGTATCCTCCTGCAGCCAACAGGCGTGGATCTGGCTGCCCCAACAGGCTAAGCATTACTTTCATCCAGTTGTATTCACAATTGTGGGGAAAGAGGGGTCTTCCAAAATACATGTGTGCCAAATTGCAGCCCAAACTCCACATGTCAATAGCAGTTGTCAAAGGAAGTCCTAAAATTACTTCTGGCGCCCTGTAGTCAAGAAGCTGCACATTCATTCCAAGCTTTACTTTGCTCTCTGGGAGGGCCAAACCAAAATCAATGAGTTTGATTTTGAGCGGCTGTTTGCTGTGGTTGACGAGCATGATGTTATCAAGTTTTAGATCACAATAGATGATTCCCAGACCTTTCAGGGCGTCAAAGGCCACAAGTACCTGCTGTGTTATTGTCCGAATTTCGTTTAGACTCAGCGGTGCCCATTTCCTCTCCTTCATCAGATCCCAGATGCTTTTGTCAAGCATTTCAAACACAAGACAAGACAGCTCCTGAAATCTGAAATACTCCAGGAATTTGACAATGTTCTTTTTGTCTGGGTCAAGAGCCTGCACCGCTTCAAGTATGGCAACCTCACCTTTTAGGATGTCTTCATTATCCTTTTTTGGGACTTTAACTGCAACTCCATTACCAGTTTCTAAGTTTAAACACTTGGCAACTGTTGCAAAACCCCCCTCTCCAATCCAGTCTATCACTTGGTAGCGTGCAGAATCGCTGCAGAGTATGCCATTAGTAACTCGACTTGTTGCCTGTGAGGCCTCCATGTTTTGTAAAATATTTCCAAGTATTTTGCAAAACTTTGTACAAAAAATGCCTTGTGTAAGTATGGACAACCAAAATAAGAACTCAAGAGATGTCTTCTCTCTACAACCCACTCAACAGACTGAGAGAATTGTTTAAAACTATAGGTTTCGTGACTTAGTCAGTGTATTGTGTCATTCTGTTGTCATAGAAACATTCTGAAACATCCAAGCCAAAATAAACATCATGGGCAAATGTTTCCAATCAAAGTTTTAGTTTGAAAGTTTTAAAAATGTGTAAAAAACAATTCTGGTGGGCTATGAGCTGCATTCTCTTAGCTTTTACATAAATTTCTATTTATGTGTTTCTATTGACAACTGAATCACTATTTCAATGAATAATAGACAGGCTAACTATTTAGTAGAGTTTGGGCTTGAAACTAGTTCAAAGATGACTGATTAGCTAGTTGTCCGATTATATTTGGTCAAATATAATCAGTTTTCCTAATCGTTTGCAGTTAAGTGGCTAATGAATGTTTTACAGTAAATAAAAACAATACTCAAAGTGTACACAATATTTAAACTGTATATGTATATCTTGGTAGTATTTTATTTAAGTATCTAGACAAACTAGAAAGAGGCAGTATTCTGCTACCATAATAAGCTCTTGAGACATGCGGCTCAAGTCTTTCTTGCTTTCCAGTAAACTTCTGTGGAGCTGCTGGAGATGGAGAAAGACTCTAGAGGCATCTGCAAACATATCCTAAGATGCCATGTAACATCTTGGAGACAAGCTGGGGGTGTTTCCAGTTACCAGATAAAAATTGCTTCAATGCTTGTTATAACTTCCAAAAGTTAATAATGCTACAAAGTGCAACAAATTGTTTTACCAAGCAGGAAGGTGATGTGATCTCTTTGGCAGAAAGTGACTTCTGATTCCAGTGTTCAGTTGTACAAGAGTGCTATTAAAGGAACTAAGGAGAGAGTACTAAGATAACAGGTGTTGGATATTGTGACATTGTCAAAGTCAGCATTGGATTGTTAAAGACACAAATATACAGTACATAAAGAAAGCTTTCACAGTTTGAACCAGGACTCTTTCTAGAGCGTGCTGGCCAGCCAAACTGAGCAATCGAGAGAGAAGAACCCGATGGTCACCCTAAAAGAGCACCGGCATTTCTCTTTGGAGAGAGGAGAACCTACTAGATGAAAAACCATCTCTGCAGCACTCCACCAATCAGGTCTGTATGGTGGAGTGAGCAGACGGAAACCACGACTCAATAAAAGGCACGTGACAGCCCGCCTGAAGGACTCTCAGACCATGACAAAACAAATCCTTTGGTCTGATAAAACAAAGATTGAGCTTTTGGCATGAATGCCGTGTCATGTTTAGAGGAAACCAGATATTATTACCAGATATTATATTGTTTTTCAGCGGCAGGAACTGTGGGACTAGTCAGGATTGAGGGAAAGATGAATGTACAGAGCAATGTGTAGAGGGCTCTCTGTACAGCAATGTACAGAGACATCCTTGATGAAAACCTTTTCCAGAGGGCTCTGGACCTCAGACTTCATCTTTCAATAGGACATTGACCCTAAGCACACAGCCAAGATAACAAAGGAGTGGCTACAGGAAAACTCAGTCAATGTCCTGGAGCTGCTCAGCCAGAGCCCAGACTTGAACCCAATTGAACATCTCTGAAGAGATCTGAAAATGGCTGCACACCGATGCTTTGCAAAGATTTCAAACAAACTTCTTTGACATTGTCATTATAGTGTATTGTTTGTAGAACTTTGAGGAAAATAATGAATTTAATAAATTTTTAAATTAGGCTGTAACATAACGTGGAAAAAGTTAAGCACTGGGAATACTTTCTGGATGCACTGTACATGTCAAAAATGTAATTTCCTGTAGACAGATTAAATTGGATGAATGGGGAAAAAAATAGACATAGGCCTAGATAAAATTACTCACACATTCCTTAGTATACACTGATGGCTTAAATAGGAATTTGCAATATGAAGGTTAAACAGGCTTAACTAAGTTTAACTATTTTAGCTTGTGTATAGTTGATGTGTTATTACAGTCATATTGGCCAATATCTTTCTGATAATTATTTTAACATTATATAAATAACAATTGTCTAAAACATACTATTGTTGTAGCTGTAAAAAGACAAACTGGATGCTTTAATTTGACCTCTTTATCAACAGTTTTGTCGTAACCGTAAGAGGAAACTGAGAAACGGAACAAGGAAGTGACCTTTTACTGGTCCAATGAGATCAAGGGTTGCCGTTTAGTCATATGGCTGCAGTATGAGAGCAGCACTGTAACGTCTCCGAATGATTATTTTTTTATTTTTGTTTTTATGAAATCAGTATCGAACAAAACGCGCTGTTGATTCCTACAACATCGGCAGAAGAAAGCAGATTGTCGTCATGTCGACGGAACCAGGTTCTCAGGTCGGTGTTTAACAAACTGAGCAAGTAAGGGCTCGCCATCATAAGCGAAAATGATGAGCGCCATTTCCGCGTAGTCCTTCATTTGGAGCGCGGCGATTGGTTAAAATACGTGTATGTTGTATTATTCAGCTTCCCATTGGACGGTGGAAAGCAGTGCGGGGTCTGTCAAGTACACAGGAGCTAGGAGATGTTAAACTTTGAACCTATTTATCACCCTATATATATGTGTATGTATATATATATATATATATATATATATATATATGAACTATGTCAATCATTTGTATGAACGGACTTTTTTCAACGCTATGAAGCCGAAAATCCTCACTTGAAGATTCGTAGCCAAAACACGGTGGCTCTTCTCATTTGGTGAATTTTCAAATAATTAATAGGTGATGGACATGGATACTTAAACCAAGCACATGAGCTTGGTACTTTTGCTAAAACCCAGTTGTTAGTAGTTTTTTTAGATTGGGTCGTGTCTGATCTACAGCATTGATGCCGAAAGAAGGTCCTCCAAAAACTTTAACCACACAAATTATATTTTAAAATGTAACCTAAGTCTCTCTTAATAGCATATTTATTTTGTTTTCATGGCACTCCCATCACATCGAGCCTTCAGCCAGTCACAAGCCTCTTCCATAATCAATAAAATAAAAAGTATGCAACATCAACAAATGACACATTAAAAACTGCATTTTTTTAAACGAAGGACAAAAAGGAAGGTCTTTGTTAACAGATAACCACACCTCACATCCAACACCCTCCTTAGCTGCCCCTCCCTGTCATTTATAACGGACTCTGTGAATTGACACCCTTATCTTTTTCAACCAGAGATATCTTGGGGTGGAGGTATCTGGGTATCTTAGGGAGGAAAGAAAAGACTACTGTTCAGTTTCTAGAGGCTATATGACCTCAGCACAACTCCTCACAGAGACACAGCAGACAGTTCCAGCCACACAGCGGACACAATAGCCTCTACAGTGTGTACACTCAGTGCAGACACACAGAGTTATGGAGGAAGGACCTTACAAGTACATTAGGGTGAGGCGAGCAGTGATGGATATGTGGTGGTAAATGTGCTGGGTTCATCATCAGTTAGATTATTCTGATGAAATTTGGGATGGAGTTTTCACTTTTTTGACTAACTTCTCTGTTGTATCTGCAGGAAGGGAACGGCAAGGTTAGTCGGGTCATCCGGATTGGAACCCGCAAAAGTCAGGTAAAGTATTTTTAAATTCAGAGCTTTATTTCAGTTATGTTCTTGTAAAGTGAACAGAACTCTTAAAGAGCCTATATAAGTCAGTTAGAATTATCTGATGCACCATTCCTCCATGCTGCCTCAGATACAGCAGAGCATGATGTCTGGGCTCTTACTGCAGAGATAACATAGTTCTTGCTCAACAATACAATTTTTATGATTACAGTTCCTCCTTCGGTCTGTCATACTGATATGATGGTCACCTACTCTTTTAATGGATTTAAATTTTTACAAACATCAGTAACTAAAGTCAAGTGATGCTGTTGTCTTGTAGTTGGCTCGCATCCAGACTGACAGCGTGGCCGAAAAGTTGAAAGAACTGTACCCTGACATCCACTTGGAAATAGGTGAGAATAATAACAAATTTAGATTTGTTTTTGTGATTATGTTGGCACCAGCACTGAGATGTTTCTGGTATCAGCAGTGTTTTGTTTATCATAAATTTTTACTCAAAAACATAGGAAGTCCAGCATATTTCAGAATGATAAGTCAAAGCAGTTAGTCCTGGTCCTTGTTATACAAAAAATAACACAATGTGGCGTTCAACATTGCAGCCCTTTAAAACTTGAACTGCTGTTGTTTTACCCGTGTCTTATTTCCTGGAACTATTGTCACAATTAAACTTCCAACCTTAGGCTCCATTTCTTACTTTCACTGATTATTTGTGAATAGACATGTTTTTAAATCATGCTGTCGTCTGCCTTTCAGTTGGCATGTCAACAACTGGAGACAAAATCCTAGACACAGCCTTATCCAAGGTGAGCTTTGTTCACATGACTTTTTACACATCTAGGGCTGAAACTAGGGATTATGTTTTAATTTAAAGCTACTGATAATTTTTACTATCAGTTAATTTGCACCGTAAATCTTGTTGTTTATAAAATGTCCAAAAATTGTGAAAAATTTTAATTTTAGCTACATAGTGAAAATTTGTGTTTCATATTATAACAGATGGACATCAGCAAGAATCTAAGTGAACACTGTTTTTACTCAGTATTTAAATCATTTGCCTGCCAGTTTTAACGTACTACTAAAATATTAATGTTTTTGTTTGTTTTTTTTACTTTAAAGAATCAATATAACAAACTCCTTGTTTTTCACTGCAGATTGGAGAGAAGAGTTTGTTCACCAAAGAGTTGGAGAATGCTTTGGACAGGAATGAGTAAGTGGCATCTGTGGCTTGACACTACACTACACTATACTGTCCTAAACAGGAGGTAGATACACAAACAACTGTTTGACTAAGAATAAAATACCAACGTAAGCCTCAGTAACCCAGGTCTTAATCATTCACTGGGGCTTTTTTTCCCCCTTTTTCCCCAAATGTCACCACCCTCTCAAAAATCCCTAAGAATATTTTTCAGATAAAACCCAAGCAGGGGGAAACCCTTTGATTCAGTCTTAGAAGTAGCAGGTGGTAGCAGAAGTAGCTGTTGTGTAGCTGCTGTGAAGATATCAAATATGCTACTGAATGGTTGTATTATACCATCAAACATAAAATGGGGACATACATGAGTGTATTTCTCTGTCCCACAGGGTCGATCTGGTCGTTCACTCCCTGAAGGATCTTCCCACTGCTTTGCCTCCAGGATTCACCATTGGAGCTGTTCTCAAGTAAGTGCTCCTACACTGGTGGGGTGTCAGCGCACATTTAAACTGTGTTGGTTGTGGGTCGAGAGGTGATTTGCTGCTCCTGCTGCTTTGCTTTAAAGTCACTTTTCCAGCTTGTTCCCTGTTAATTAGTAGAAATAATTCTACCTTTATTCTATAGTGTCACCTCAGTCTAACATTTATACAGAAAGTTTAGATTTTTTTATTGTTCGTTACATTTTTGTGTAAGTATATCGACACTTCAGGTTTTTGTGCAAGTGTATTGTGTGTGTGTGTGTGTATATATATATATATATATATATATATATATATATTGTATTGTGTATTGTTCAAAAAAGAAATAACCTATGAGCCTAGTTTAAACTGTAGTAGAAGCTTATTAACTTTGTACAGAGGTGGACGTGACCTATCAACTCTGATGGCTCAGTGGAAGATTAGGTGTCTAACTTGTGTTTGTTGGGTTCAGGTTTGCTGGTGGTAAATGACAATCAGTGTTAGCACAGATGAGTTTTAGCAGCAGCTGAACCCTGAAACTGATTCAACAAAGTAGTTTTAGAGCAGGCCCTTGAAGGATTAACTGATTGATTGATTGAACCAATTTGTCCAACAGTTAGTGGCAGCTAGCAAAGTGTTTTTTAAAAAAAAAGGAAAACTAAAAAAGATCACAATTTGATCAACTGGTCGTACTTGCTCTTATCATTTCCACTGTTAATATAGTCTTTGAAGAGATCCCTTCAAAAATGCGCCTCGTCTACATGGTGAAGGACCAAATTACCATTCCTCCATCTTTGCAGAAATGTATTAACAAATTCATCTGCAGAGAAGAAAAGGCTTTAGCCTTCTTAATTATGCATAATAAATGATTTAACTCAGACTGCTGAGTTTATTCAGACTTAGTAGGTTTTTGTAGTGAGGATGGTGGGACCCACAACTTCCATTTAAATGGTTTTTGTGTGCTTTCAGGAGAGAAAGTCCTCACGATGCAGTGGTTTTACATCCAAAGAATGTCGGGAAAACTCTTGACAGCCTGCCAGAGAACAGGTACAGTCCAACAGACTATAAAACTGTCAGTTTTCACTCATATCATACATATGAATAATTTAATACTGTGTGTTGTGTGCAGTGTGATCGGCACCAGTTCACTGCGCCGTGCTGCTCAGCTGAAGAAGAGGTTCCCTCACCTGGAGTTCAGAGATATTGTATCCTTAATGAAGGCCTTGTGCAAACATGAAAACAGCCACACTGACTCATGGGGGGGTCAGCTTGTGTTTCCGTCCTTAACTGTAGTCTCCAGCGTGGTAATCTGAATACACGTCTGAAGAAGCTAGATGAAAAGGAAGACTTTGCTGCCATCATCCTGGCTGCTGCCGGCCTGCGGAGAATGGGCTGGGAGAACCGAATAAGCCAGGTACAGTCCACGATCAGATCAAGTCCTTTAATTAAAGCCACAGCGATAACTCATCTAACAGCCAAAATGTGTGTGTGCGTTCTCCTGGTAGATCCTAGAGCCTGAAGACTGTATGTACGCTGTAGGACAGGTGAGAACTGAAATGAGACAATATTTCACAAGGGCTTTTAATTACACACTAATCATCTAATCATGTCCAAATTCTGGAAATTAACATGTTTCTATTTTTTAAATTGTTTATTTTTTCAGGGGGCCCTGGCAGTGGAGGTTCGGGCCAGAGATGCAGACATCCTGGAGATGGTGTCAGTCCTCCATGACAATGATACTGTGCTGCGCTGCATAGCTGAGAGAGCCTTTCTTAAACACCTGGTACATACACACACACACTTTATTCAACTAATTTCTTTAATTGTATTCACTCCAGCACATTTTACTGAACATTTCAACATTTGTAGGAGGGTGGATGCAGTGTTCCAGTGGCTGTACACACTGAAGTGAAAGACTCCCAGGTAAGCAGGAGAGGAAGCATTAAAACTTCACTGAACGGAACTTGACATGTCGTAATCTATTAACAACAAACTGTTAAACCCTCTGTTAAACATGAACAAAAGGTAACTGAGTCAGCAGTTACTAGTTGTTTATGTAGTTTTCATATGTGTTTAAGTGCATAGTTGCAAACATATTAACTCCTGAGAAAGTGGAGATGTTGGCAGCAAATCAGACCAAGACTAAAAGAGGCAGCAGAGGTGGAAACATAGTGGATCCACATTGATGTTTAGCTAGAAGTATAAAAAAGTATAAAAGTAAAACAAGAGTTTTCGTTGGGTTTTCCAGCTCTACCTGACAGGGGCAGTGTACAGCCTGGATGGATCAGACAGCCTGAAGGAAACCATGGAGACAAGCATTGCTGCTGACAACAAGGTAATAGCTGGGAGCCTGCACTTTCATCAAAAACATCTTGTGTGAGACTGGATGGAACATATACTTACCGTAAAATCATGTTTCAAATTCATTACTGGACTTTATGTTATCAATGTGTGTATGCATGACAGAACTTAGAAGAGGTGGATGAGCGAGTCCAGCGAGTGGGAGTCACAGCCCACAAGATCTCAGGAGAAGTCCAAGATCGAGCTGAGCGTCTGGGGGTCGACCTGGCCAACTTACTGCTGAGCAAAGGAGCCAAGGAGATTCTGACTGTGGCCAGGCAGCTTAATGATGCCAGATAATCCTCCTCCATCAGGACAGTGACCAGGTCCTTGAGTGCAGCCAGTCACAGCCTTGTGTCAAGTAAAAACTTGAATGCCTTTTAACACTACTTGCCCCAAGGTTGTGCCCAGTGTTGCAATATGCTGCTAAGTTAACTACAACTTGTTAAGAATCACTGCAGCCTGTGTCACTCTTGGTCTTGGTTCCAGTCTGCTCTTACATACAGTACCTCATGGAACCCTCACCTATGCCTTACTGGCAATGTCAGCAGAAAACACAAAATGGCCTTCAAACATTGTTCTCAGCATTTCTTTTTACATTAACAGTGTAGTTTCATTATCAGGTAATGCCAATAAAATTCATCACTGCAGAATATTTATTGCTAATGTCATCAGTATCATGGTTGGCCAGGAAACAGGTGAGCGGTGAAGTTAAACTAGAGTAAAAAGCTGACTTTTGATGGTATCAAAGATGAGTTTCCAAGCATGTGGACGCATGATTCTGGTTTAGAGGAAGCCATTCTGCTGAGAAACTGGGCTCATTTAGGTGTGAAAGCTCAGTTTAATTTTCAATCCCATTTACTTGATCAAACTTTATTCACTGGAGTTACTTGTTTTATTATGTCAGCATTGTGAAGCATAAGTACTTGTGCAAAATCTTTATCCAATTCATTTTGAACATACCATTTTCAATTGATTTATATACATACACATGTAGGGAACATTGTGTTTCACTTCACCTGTGACACAGCTGAGCTTGTACAGGTTTATACTGAGCAACGTTGGTGTTCAGTTTCAATATGTGACTGGAGAATATCTGATACAAGCACACAGCAAAGCCCTGCAGCTGTTTTATGCTGTTTTTTTCTCACTATGTTGTCCTGAAAATGGGTGTAATGTCAGAAAGATTTGTGGTACAACTGCTAAATAGTCGCTTATATAGCGCTTTGGAAAGCGCGTTACAATGTTGATTCCCATGCACCCATTCACTCACACACCGATGGCGGTGGCTGCCATGCAGGGTGTTCACCTGAGCCCCCCGGGAGCAACTTGGGGTTCAGTGTCTTGCCCAAGGACATGTAGCTGGGAGCAGGGATCGAACCACTGACCCTGTGGTCCGTGGACAACTGCCTTACCAACTGAGCAACTGAACTCGGTGTAAAAATGATTAAATGTTACTTTGTTTTACCACTTCTGTCAAAATTTCATAAGAAAATTAAAAAATACTGATGTCATAAAAGTTAATAAAGCTATTTGTGTTTAAATCCTCCCAATCTTTCATCTGTTAGACCTGTGTATTGTTTATGTTCATTTATTGTTTGCAATAAATTTACTTAAGACAATCCTCTATTATGAAAAGGACATTGTGATAACTGTAACAGCTAAATGTCTTTCAACCTTTTGACAGGTTATGTTGAAATGTAAAACAATCAAAAGTTAAAGTCAGCATTAAATATCACTTAGTACCTGTTTACTGGTTACTGCAGAGACCTCAGCTGATCTGGCAGCTGTGAGTCTACTGAGGCACAGTGAAGCTTGGAGTTGGAATTAATGTCAACATGCAAATGGGAATTTTATTAGTAATTAATATCAAGAATGTGCTCATACAATACTGAGTAAAGGGAAATTTTGACCTGATGAAATAAAGTTAAATAAAGATATTCATGCTGTGGGAGCATGAATGTCATTGTGGCAAAACATTCAATAGTGGTCAAAACATTTTACTTAAAAAAAAAAAAAAAAAAAAAAATGCAGTCCCTCAGTGGAGTTTTTAGTGCTGCTTCCTCGTATCTTAAAGGTCCCCGGTTTGAATCCACCTCCTGGTGTGGGCTGTGTCAGTTTTCTTCCACATTTCAAACACATGCATGTTGGGTTGGTGACTCTGAATTGCCTAAAGGTGTGAATATGAGCGTGAATGGTTGTCTGTGTATGTCTTTCTGTGTTGGCCCCGAGACAGACTGGAGACCTGTCCAAAGTGTACCCCGCCTCTCACCCAGTGACAGCTGGGATAGGCTCCAGCCCTCCATGATCTTGAACAGGATAAGTGGTAACAGATAATGAACTAATGGATTTCTTTTTATTTTTTTGAGCAGTGTGTCTTCTAGCATTGGTCTCACCATGAATAATGTCCCAGGTTCCAGAGTAACAAAGCTGTGCCATTGGATCACATGATAGAAGCAGGTGGAGGGCAACTACTGCTTGGTTTTCATCTTGATCTTCTTCACCAGAGAGGCTGTTAAAATATTCATGTTTACACCTTCATCTGTCCTATTGTTTAAGGAATGTGAAGCTTTTTTCAATTTGAAATGGACCTCTGTGAACTAACCCTCTTCATACCTTGTCAGTTAGAGGAGATGGCCAGTCAGCAGGGTGCAGCCTTTATTCCTGATTCAAATAACTCAACAGTGTATCTAAAAGAAAAAAGAAAGGAGTTTATCTTTCAAGAATCTTGATGTGGAATGGCTACTGGCAGAATGCAAAGAAGTAGTAAAGTGCTGTATATTTAAAGTAATTATATGGAATCACTCATGGTGCTTTCTGTGTAAAAAACATGAAACAGCTATAAAATGCATAGCTGCTCTTAGATGAAGTCCACCAGGGTATGTGGTATGTAGTAGACAACACCTTGCTTTGTAATCAAAGTATCTGCAGGCTTCACAAAAGGTTCACTGGACGTTGTGGCCCCTCTAACAAAAGAGAAATGTGTTGCAAAATGAAAGAGGAAAAAGAGCAATTTTCCCTTCTACCTGCAATGCCATGTACAGCTGTACCTCACACTGAAACCAGATGTCATCAGTTTACTGGACACAAGTGGAAATGTGATGGTTTTCCTGTCAGAGGTTTACAGGGGTTGAGCTAGAAATTTTTTTTTTCTTTTACCTGAATTTGTTTTATAAATTAACATAAGAAATTCTAAATGGATGCAAAACTTTATACAATGTCAACAATCATGGAAAATTCCCTTTTTTTGTTGAACTGTATGGTCAAATAAATAAATAATTAATAACACTGATGTCAACTGATATGTTACAGTAATGTTGCAGGACTTTTTAAATGTGTGTAGCTTTATTTATGATGTAATCTCAGGCTTCTGTAACATTTGTTTCCAGTGTAATGTGGCTACTGATCATAAACAAAACTTGGTGATTTTAAAACAAAATTGTATATTGTAGTAAGTATCATTTCAGTCAAATTTCATCAGCTCTTCAAAGTTACAAAGTCAAATAACTGAGGAACAAACTTTTGAAGTCATTGAACAATCAGAATTATTCTGAGATATTTATCTTATTGTAAAAGTTAGTAAGGCAGTTGTCCATGGACAACAGGGTCAGTGGTTCGACCCCCAGTCCCAGCTATATATATATATATATATATATATATATATATATATATATAAAAACTTTGCCAAATCGACATGTAGACAATGATCCGCTGTGGTGACCCTGAACCTTTAGGATAAGCCGAAAGGACAAAAAATAAATAAATAAAAATTATCTTATTGTAAAAATATTACATGTTGGGGCTTTTAATTATTAAACAGATCATATTCTTGCTGTGAGATTCAAAAAGTTTTAGGATTGATTAACATTTTGGAAGTGAAGAAGCTCCATGATAGGGGGAGCTTTTCATTGTTTATTTTATTAGAAATATATTTTTGAAAAGAGATTTAAAATAAAAAAACAAACAAATAAATTAAGTGTAACAATTGTTTTTGTACTGTACTTTTTTAAAAGTATATGTATAACTTAAATTATTTTATTTACACAAAAACCATGTTAAACACAATTAATTCTATTTAGGCATTATACATTTCCTTTCATATTACTTTATAGTTTATATTTTATTGTCCGTCCATCTGTTTCAGGAGCCCCAAGGAATATATAGCAGCTTGGCAGCAAATTAATGAATCATAAAGCTAAAGCCAACATTGTATCATTTTCTAGCCCACTGGCTGTTTATTATTAAATATACAATGAATTTTTGCCGTTCCAAAATGTTTATTATCTTGGCTCTACTTCCTCTCTATAAACAATGTTAAAATATGCAGAGTGAAACTCATGGACATTGTTCTGAGCAGTGCTTCGTTGAACTCAGACATATTTGATGATAGCGTTTCATTCCCCAAACACCTGCACTGTGTACATCCAGAAACACAACATTCAAAACAAACATTCAGATTTTCAATGGATGTCAGTAACTTTCGGGTATTATTTAATCTTTGAGCTAAAACAAGCATTCCATTTTCAGCCATGCGTTAGCACAGCTTTCACATTCACCGATTCACTCACAAAATAGGATGAATAGTTTTATTGGATTTAGAGTCTTTTACAATCAAGCAGATAAACATTCTTATAATGTTATTGCTGTGAATAACACGTTTTTCCTGCTGTACATGTGATATGTTCAAACACATTTCAGTGTGTTTCTCAGCAACACCTGAATCAACATATTCCTATGTCAAAGTATTTACAACATTTGTGCAGCAGATTTAATTGGATTCAATAACTGGTTTGCAGATTAAAGGGAATGAAAAACATAAGGCTGTTTGTTCTGAGCTAAATAAAAAGTTACTGTATCAAGACATATTCCCAGTGGATCTTTTGAAGAACGAGTTTAGAAATGATGAGAAACTCAATTTAGGCAAAATGATGAAAGTAGGGAAACCTCCAGCTTGGCTCACTCAACGGGATTGTGGGTAAATCTTGAAACTAATACACTCTTGATGTGTAGACTTCAATTTGCACATTTAATCTTTCCTATGAAAATTTTTTGAAATAATAACAAATATGTTGTCAATAACATTACCTATCTATGTAAGTTTAATAGTTTCTAACTATAAAAGATTTTATAAATGTTACTGTTAAATTCAGCAATTTCACTTAACTCTTTGAGATTTTAAATGAAAAAGAACTAGAATATTAGCAGACATGACTAAAACTCTACTCACTGCTCTTTTTGTAGTTATAAAACTTTGAAACATGATAGAAACTATAATTGTTTACATTACAAATAAAGTGTTTCTTTCTTCATTAATAATATTAAGAATGTATCCATGATAAAGGGCAGTGCTGACTTCAGGGCCTAACCCTCAGACACTTGGAATTTAACAGATGTTTAGTTTCAAACTGAAACAGTTTAAGGTGAAAAGTTTCCACACAACTTTCTACTAAAGTTAAGAATGAAGGTGTTTTGTGATCATTTTTGAACTTTGGGCAGAGACAGGCTAAGCTAAAGCTAATTGCCTGGCAGCTCTACTGACATATTTAGTATATGCTATCTTCCAAGACTGGTAACCTCTTAGCTGCTTTAAGTAAGGAACTAGTAAGGAAGTATGACACAGAACACCACATTAAACAAAATATTGACTTTTTGTTTTATTTCTTTGTTTACAGAAAACTGTATTGTTGTTCTCACTAGCATAGACATGATCATTATAAAGCTACAATACAAGTAAGAGGTAATTGAAAACCATTGAAGAGGCCATGTTTTGTATAATTTCATGTTTCCATTTTTATTCTGTAGCTTTAATAAAATGATGTTGGACAAGTTACAATTTCAAAAGCTCATTTTTTATTAAAATGGGCCTTTATGCAGTACTTCTTCTTCAGCTCTGTTTGAACAGCTAATTTAAGGACTCGACTCTTTAAGGCCTCTCTCTCATGCTGATTCCACTCTACACCGACTGCCCAGCTTGTGGAAGCCTGCTGGCTAAACTGATCTATGGATGTAATATGGGAGTGGATGGGCATGTGGAAATATCACAGATGTCCATTTATGGGCAGATCATGTTTCTATGTAGGACTGTCTCTGGAAAACCTTGAAAAAGTCTTGCAATGGAGTGGACACAGCAAATAAAGACATGAGAGTTTGTTCTTGTGGGATTTCTTCTACATACAGTAGTTCAGCTCGTATTTTAAAGCTTGAAATACAAAAAAAAAAGCATATGAAAACTGATTTCTTAATGATACATATTTTAAATTTTCAGGACAAAGTCTTTAAGATTTAGGGGAAAAAAAAGTCTCATTTCAGCAGATGTCTTGTAAATTTTCTTTTTTTTTTTTTGTGTTAGAAAGCAGACTGAAGCAAACATAACATGAAGTGCAAAAGATACAAAGCTACGAGTAAGAAAACATCACTTTAATTCCAAGAGGCAGCCACAACAACACAGCCACTCAATCGTTGAAGGTTTTCAGATCTGCATATACACTTGTTTTAAATGCAGTTAACACCTGAGATACAGAGCATAAAGTCTTCTGTAACATGCTTGTAACATGTGAAAAAAAGTTTTATAAATAAATAGAAATAAAACTTGGAAGACTTTCAAAATATGATTATTTACAGTTACTCTGAACACTTGAATAACACACACACACTCACTAAAAAAGTACTGGACCAGAATCAAATCGCTACTATATGATTGTCAACAGTGGAGCTTGTGCTTTGTCAGCTGTCCCATGTTTTACATACAATGCATGAATAGTAGAAGACAAAGTAACTCTATGTGCTACATGTAGTGCCAAAATAGACACAACATGAGGGGCTATGGAAGTGTATGGAAAACCAAATATTTGAGAGAGCACAAAACTAATTTTGAATGCTACTCAGTCTGCAGGTCAGCATTCTGGAGTGTACAGATCTGTGAGACACTCAGATTTGTGTGTAAGGGGAATTGTGAGTGCAACAGTTGTGACTTTACAACTGAGCAACAGTCTGGCACCTGAATCCCGCCAAAGGAGTAATATTTAAGCCACTGTGGCACAGAATTCGACAGTGGTCAAAGACATTTATAATAACGTACATATTTGTGGCCGAGGCAGACAGCCACCAACACACTGGTTCTGTTGCAGGTTTCTTCCAATTAAAGAAAACATTTCCTCCACACCATCACTTAGTTGCTGCTAAAGGGGAATCTTTTGGCTAGTTTTTTAAAATCTTGAGGTTACAATGCATCTTTACCTTACAATGTAAAGTCCCTTGAGATGAGTCTTGTGATTTGGTGCTATACAAATAAACTGAATTGAATAGAATATACATGGTCACTGAACAGACCACCTTTGGTCTGCTTGACCTTCCCTGACCTTTGGTCATTTGGTTCAAATGACCCAATGAAGGGCCACATTAAGTCGGAACAAGCCTTGATAAAGACTTGAAACCAAATTTAGGCAGATGTGATCTGTTTTTCCTAAGCTATTGGCATTTGTTTTCAGAGAATTTACATCAACTGTTTTCTCTTTGATCTGGAGGACTGTGTTTCAAACTGGGATGGGTCAACAGCTCATGTACTTTCTAACATGCTGCTGGGATTTGTGCAGGAAAGTAGTACATTTATAATAATTCATTTATATAACGGATTATTATAATTTCTTATGTCTCATTACATTTTGCAAAATAAACTCAAGTGTATTTCAGATATTGTGGAAATAATGTATATTAAGTTACATTTAGTTTTTAACAACCCACTGAGGTTGTAATGCAGCAAGTTCTTAGATGAATCACTAAACTTTGCTTTAATCATTAACACTAGCAAATTGAATGGTTTGTCTTTAAAGAGGACATGCTTGCATCGCATGTTATCAGGCTGACATGTTTAATGCTAACATTTAGCAGGTGATGATTGCTGAACTCCGTACCCCTGAGTCATTCTAATTAACATGTTAATATACGACATTTTCCATGATAGTATGATGGCATGGTAACATGGTTAAATCTTGTTACAAAGACTAGCAAGGTTACATGGTAATATTAATTTAGCTATTGATGCTACACATTCTGACAAGCTAACTTTAGTTTTTAGTATATTAGCATACCAATATTGTTTGTGTAGTAGCTATGTGTATAGTGTCACACTGCTATTGCTGCTATTATAGGTCACAACATAAGTCAACTTAATACATTTTTCACACAGAAAGGCCTTGTCCAAAATCACAATGTCCTATCTAGTGCAATTGTCAAAATTGTACATTGACGTATTGTGCAGTGTCCTCAAACCCTTGAGCAAAACAAAAGCACAAAACATCCAAAATGGAAGGTATCAGATATGACAGATAGCAAAACTTTAGGTGTGGGCTACTATACTGCACCTCATCAAGGTGAACGCGCAAACAAGGGAGTAGAGTAGTTCAGACACAGCTAGACTAATCACATGAAAGCTACATTATGTACCTTTTCTTTCTAACACATTTTTAGTAAAAAACAAATAGGTTCAAAACATATTTTAAAGGGCAACTTCATTCTCCTCTTTTCAGCTTACTTTCTTTAGTTCGGCAGTGTTTCCCAACAGGAGTTTTAGCGACTATGGCATATGGACGTTGGACCCTATAGGTGGATCGTGGATGTGCTCCCCCATAAGAACATGTTAATTTTGCTCTCAAAATACAACAATCTAGATTTATGAAGAACTGTGTGCTCTTGTAAACAATTTTGTACAATTTAATAATTTAACATAAATACACTGGTTAAATTGATATGAAATCTTGCTTGAGTATGTATTTATTTTCCAATAACTGCTTCTTTCAAAAACTGAAAGCGCTTACTCGAACAAGATATGGCAGCTGATGTGAATGAGACACTCAGTTTGCTTTTGAACTACATAAACAGTCCAATTGTTAATGGAAGTGATGCATCTCACTTCCTAAAAGACACAGTGGTGACATTCACAGAGAGCACACATACCAGACAACAGTTCTCATTTGGCCTGTGATCAGTTTAAGACATAACAGAATAAACAGCTAATCTGAGCTGGTTGACACAAAACACAATGTTTTATATCATTAAAAGGAGTATCAAGATATTTTTAATAATAAACTGTGGCAGTTCGAACTAGTTTTTCATTTCAGATGATGTGTGGTTGCTCATACTAATACTACTACCACTAGTACTACTTGTTGTAGTCTTAGACGACCAGCAGATGATGATGTTTTCTGGGGTTTATCGTTGAGAAACAGAGGGAAAGTTTTATACATTGATTGCAGAAGGAAATACATATATTTCCTAAATGACAATTATAGGGTGCAAGCTGAAAGACTGTGAAGTTGCCATTTAAAGTGGAGAGCTGATGACAAAGTGTGTGTGACCCAAAAGCCTAGAATAAGTGCAACTATATTCCTCTCTAAGATTTTTTTCCTCAAATGTTGGATATTGTAGCTTTAAACCTTAAGCTTTAAATTTAGGAATCGAATAATGTTTGACTTTGAAAGTGAGAAATGATCTGGGAACATTAGTAAGGGGCAAAACCTGAATCATCCAAGATGAAAGTAAAGCAAGGTAAATTTCCATCCTTTGCTTTTAGTGGCTTTACATCGGAGTCACACATCTAATTCAATCCTGCTTACTTGATGTAATAATATACATTGGTGTTTAAAAAATATTTTTCTTTCTAATCATGCTCAGAAGTGCCAGTGCTAATTTCACAAAACTTCCTGAGACTGGACTGATAATATCAAAGTATATCTTGAAACTTGAATGTGAGTGAGAGCTCTCCCAAACAGTGCAGCTGACACACAGCCATGCTGCCCAAATTTCTTCCTTCTTTCAAAAACTAATAATACAATGAAGCCTGAGTGTTGACAGCTGTAAATTCTATATTGAAACCAGCCATAGGGGAATGCAGCCAGTTCACCCACCATTCAGCGACTGGGACTCAGGTCCTCATCCTTAGGCAGGAAACCGCAAAACCAGTCGCTGTGCAATTAGGTGGAAAAGATCCTGTATTACATAGCATTGGTCTGATAATATGGGTGTATAGTATGATCAGGTTGGGCAAGTTGGGATCAGGCAGATGTCATTCTTGCAGAAGTGTCTCCCTCCACTCAAAGGTGTGGTTTGGTCCATGTGTGAGGGGGAGGATGGGAGGATCCACTAACTGCCAAACCCCTGTGTCTCCCTGCTCCTCACAGGAGCAGAAGCCCAGGTATGGAATCTTTTAGAGCAGAGATAAAAGAGAGGAATTAATGTTTAATGTGTTTTTTCAAATAAATTACAGTATTAGATGAGTAGGTTCATGCTGAGTTACACTAGCCATGGAAAAAAACAACCCCAAAATGACAGAAGTTGTAGTATAACCATTTTCCTGTGAACATTGAACATTTTTTTCCCCTATCTATACACATATTTCTTACATATCTAGTATTTTTAAGGGCACAAACCCATGTTTGCGGACATGCAGTCATAATGGGAAAGGTAAGGGATGAACAGTAAAATTGATTTGCTGTGAACAGACCTTTCGCACTACTTGGATGAAGTCCTTAGTGCTCTGTGGGCTGCGGCCCTGCAGCTGCCGTGTGCAGGCCTCTAAGGAAGAAGCATGGGCTACAATCAGCACGTTGTTTCCTACAGAGAGGACAAACACATGAGATTGTAAAACAGAGTACAGCTTCACATGTATCAACGCCAAACAATGTAAGGTCTCACGCACATAATACAGACATTTGGTGTCCGATTAGGTGGCACAAAGGATAAAGTCGGGTGTGAAAAAAATCAAGTTGATGTTTCTAAAAGCCCAAACGAGCTTTGTGTGTTTCTCTCACCAGTGTTTTTGCAGTCTGACAGGATATCCTTGGTCACTTGGTAGCTCCGACTCATGTAGTTCTCATACGATTCAGACACAGCAAGCTTGCTGACTGGAATCAAAGGTCTACATGGAGACAAATACCAATTATAAGAAAACAATGACACGCACACGCACACATAAAAACTGTTGTTTATATCTGATTTGTGATTTGGGGCTATATAATAATAGTTGATTTTTATTCATTTCAGACACTTCAGTGACCTACACAGGTGGATCTCTCTGTAGGGCCGGGAGACTGGACAAGCAACACAGCTACTTTGGTACATACGTACCAGTTCAGATGCTGTAAATTCACACAGCATTCAACAGAGAGGTTAAATAAAGAATGGATAATAATCTTTGATATGGTTTACATTCCTTTTTTGAATATAGCTACTTTCAAGTGAAGGGGAGCAAAGTTAATGGTTTAGCCAGTTACCTTTGGGGTTAAATAAGCTTATCTGGTATCACAAAGCTAGCTAACTTGAAAAAAAGAAGATTGATTGATTGATTATTGGATTTATATAACTTTGATCAAACTCTAACAATACTCAGATTACTCACCAATTGAATCACCTGATAGATTCCCTAAACTGGATAGTTTACCCAAATTATGAGGTTATTGGCAACAGGTCAGTATCATGACTGGGTTTAAAAAGAGTATCCCTGAGAAGATGAGGGTTCATCGCTGTGTCAAAAAATATGTTCAACACTCTTAGAAATCATGGGCACTGCATCGTCTATGTAACTTGCACATTTGTAAAGGCTGGATTAATGCTGAAAGATATATATACACATTTTGGAGCAACATTGCTGCCATCCAGTTAACACATTTCTCAGGGAAGGTCCAAGAGTCCAGGTGATAAACTGACCTCTCTGCAGTCCAGACCCGTGAGCTAAAATTATTTGAAGCATCATGAGGTTAAAAATATGAGGCAATGAGAGTGAGAACTGTAGAGCAGCTAAACTCCTAGATCAGTTTTCTTTTTCTTTACATTTTAGTGTCCCAACTGTTCTGGAAATAGGGCTTGTATGTAAGATATTCTGCAGAAGATGAAAACGTTCACAATACTAATGATGCACATAACATATAATTAACTGCACAGGGTTTATTTTGCCTTGAGGTGTTTTCTATCACCTGTAAGTTGTGTCCACACTGAAATGCGCTGCAGCCAGATCAGTGGGGGGTATCCATGCAGGCAGAGAGTTCCCAGAAACCCACTTGGTCCATTCAAAAAGCCCTGGTTCCACCCTCACCTTCAGCTTGCCATCCTGCTGTAGACCTGTTTGACACAAAGGCAACTGATCACAACTGATCATAAAGCAAACGAAAGATGGTCAACTTTCGTATGAGGTGTTTCTGTGGGCCACTGATTAAAATGAGTGCGTCTTCTCACCTTTCAGGATGTTCTGTGCAGTCTGAACACATCGCAGAGAGGGGGAGCAGTACACAAAGTCTATCACTGTGTTACTCTCTAACAGGGCCTCACCTGGAAAAGCATATATTTAACTCAAATACATTTTATAAACAAAATGGCAAATGGCTTCATTTCACATCAGAAACGATACAGTACATTATGGTTAGGTGAAACTACTGACCCACTAGTCGAGCCTGCATGGATCCAAATACAGTGATGGGAGCGTCCATGTCGTAGTCTCGTTGCCCCCCCCACAGTGGCAAACTGGAAGGCATGTTCAGATTCGAACGTACATATCTTCCTGCAAACAAAAACACACATTTCCAAATGTTACATAGGTTTCCCTTTTTTCCTTTACTTATTTCTACTCTACTTATGGAGCGTGTTAAAAATAGTGGTGTGTGTTTGACCACCTCAGTCTAATCCCATAGTGACCCTTATAAACATCGTTTTCAGCATCTTTTGTTTGTGATATAAGGCAGAGTTGCATGTACTCACCTTTACTGTCTGAGCAGAGGGATAACCATTGTTTGCCAAAGACCACATCCATCCTCTCACCATGCCGGCAGACAAAAAGTGTTCGCTTCGGCTGTCGAGAGTGACCACCACTCATCCGCAGGACCTGCTGGAAATATAAGGCTTCAATGAGTCTCAGGACAATATGAAAGTTTTAATATACAGTCCCCTCCAAAAGTATCTGAATAGCAAGAACAACCCATTTCTGTTTGATGTAATGTAAACTGACTACATTTGGGTTTAGGATTAAAAATTCTGAGTTTCAGTTTTATTTCCAGGTATTTATATCTAGATATGTTAAACAAAACACAACATAGCACATTTTGCATAAGATGACCCACATTTTAAGTGAGCAAAAGTATTAGAACATGTGACTTAAAGGTGTTTGTTGTTAATAAGAGGTGTCCTATGAGACTGATGCTCAAAGAATTAGTGGCTCCAAATGACTACTCTCAGTGTTGGCCTTAGGTTTCAACATGTTGTTAAACAGGATAAAGTAACATGAAGACCACAGAGCTGTCTATGGGAGAAAAGCAAGTCATTTAAAATCTAATCTGACAAAAGAGGGGAAAATCGAACAGACTTTTGAATTTCCTAAAAACAAACAAACAAGGAAACCACTTGTGCACTGATTAACATACACGGAGCAAAACAGGTCAGTAACTTTTGCTCCCTTAAAATTTGCAAGATTTTATACAAATGTTGTTGTGTTCTATAATTTAAATATATTTAAACAAAAACATAAAAAATAAAAGCTGACATTCTGAACTTTTGGCTAATATCCATTTTGACCCCACTGAACAGGCCTTGCTGTTTCAGTATTTTAAGAAGGGATTGTATTACACCATACATGTTTTATTAATTCCATTAAATTTAATAACAATATCTGTCAAATAAACAATTCTTGCTTATGAACACAAAAATACCTGCATTGGATGGCAAATTAGACTGAGGGTGGGCGTGTCTCCTGGACTTGTGTTGTCAGAGCGTCGGCTCTCCAGCAATCCGTCAAACATGCACCTATCCTTACTGGTCTTGTCATTAGGCCCACAGCTGAAGAAAGAATGGGAGCTATGGTGGACGAAAAGCACAGACATCAGTGTGAGAGTACAAACTGGATGTGTTTTTGTTTCCTGGTGGTTCAAAGCTGATTTATGAAGCATTTTACATTAAGCTGTAGCTCTTGGTAGCTCTCAGATTCAAATCAGTTGCAGCCAACAGTATTTGTATTATAATGTCAATGCTTTTTATTTGTTTATTTTGTACTTCTTGTACAAGTACAGAGTTCCTTGCTCACCCATGGAGGACCCAGGTGTCACACTCATCAGCCAAGCTAACATAGTTCTCCGGCAGCAAGCCTGACAAACCAGTGGCCAGCGAGGTTCCGTATACCCAGCCCTCACTAGTACTGCCCTGCTCCACTGGAGACATGAAGACAAAATCTCCAGGAACCAGCTCCATCTCATCTTCATTCTGAGGCATGTAGGGGTACATAGCTCGCAGGGTCTAAACATGTGAAATGTAGAGTCACTGACATTTGTAATAATATGTCAGCATCGACACTTGTCAACATCTTTCAATAGTAGATAATAGATATAAGTGATCGTAAAAAAATAACTGTTAGTCGGAATAACAGCTACCTCATGGTTAGCAAAACGAATGTCCCGGGAAAACAGGACAGCTAGCCAATCACAGCCCAGCTTTACTTCGACGCCCTTGGCCAGTTTCTCCAGAGATGAGAGGTGATCGGAGGGGAAGTTGTAGGCCAGAGTTACATGGAGCTGCTTCTTGTGAGGCTCCACATGAACTTCTGAAGAAGGCAAGATGAACAGTAAAGGAGACACCCTTTAAATAATTTTGTGATTAAGTGGCATTTTTGTGGTTGTTGAAGATTGAAAAATGTTTATTTACATAAGTAAACAAGTAAAAAAGCCACAGCAGAACCAGCAGGCCATTTAAACTATTATGCAGTACGAGAAAACCATGGATGTGTTACAGAACTACTTACACTCTTATGGCATCCAATTTATTTTATCAAATTAGATCAATGGTTCATATTCCCAAAAATTATTCATGTTTCTGGATTCTGGGCATAGAAATTTGTAAAAAATATTTTGCATGTTTCTGCATTAGGTACATTAGAGCATGTTCACTAAATTTGTGCTGTGCTATTAGTGGTGGGGCGGGTCTTAGATCCTTCACACAGATTAGACAGCTAAGACAGTAAGACATTACTGTAGTTGTGCGCTTGCTACTGTTTGTGCAATAAAATTTGGTGAGCCAATGAAAGAACACCTGTTCTTTCAGCTCCCACTGTAACATGCTTTATATGCTCTTGAATTTTTCAGTTTGTACACATGCTCCTTAAAACTCTGCTATTTACAATTAATTGAGGTCTGCAGTAAACCTTCAAAAAACTCAGATAATTGTTTTTTATTGCAACTTATATTATCACAGATTTTCCTCATAAATGGTCTGCACTTATATAGCGCTTCTCTACCTATTGGCACTCAAAGCGCTTTACACTGCTTCTTATTCACCCATTCACACACACACTCACACACCAATGGGGGAGTTGCTATGCTCCCAACGCTCACCAGGAGCAACTAAGTTGGGGTTCAGTGTCTTGCTCAAGGACACTTCGACATGTGACTGGAGGAGCCGGGGATTGAACCAACAACTGCAACAACTGGACAACTGCTCTACCTTCCTGCGCCACAGTCATACAGACTTATAGACTTGGATGCATTTTTTGGGGGGGTTTGTGATCTACAGCTGCTTCTGTTCCAGTGATTGTGTCTTGGGGAAATTACATTTAATAGGCTAGTGTATAGCATGTGATAAATATGCAAATTGCACCAACACAGTGTGACCACTATCCTCACTACTTCAAAGCCCAGGACAGTTCTTCACAGCTTAGAAATAATTCACTTTCTAAAAGCCCCAGAGGTTTGGACAGTGCTGTATTCCACATCAGCAATACACCGACAACATATTGAACATAAGTCTCATAAAAATTCAAACCAGGCTTATTATTATCAGTGATGAAACCTGCTGAGTAAAACCAACCCTACATTTTTCCACATCTGATGCTGATGACACGCTCTTATCTGGCTTGTCACACAGAAGCAGAAACATGACAGAGCATTAACACAAAAACCACAGCCTTTAATCTCACTTGGCACCAAGTTGCCTGAAATACCATTTTGCAGTCAGTTTCACTTTGGTCTGCATTTAAAACCACCTACAGTGACAGATTGAGTGAGTGCTTTAGCAAATAAATATGACTGCATTCATATTATGAAAGTAAATTTACTTTCTATGCATATTTAAATGATGAACTGATGCTGACACTATCTAAACACAACAGACAGTACTGGCAAAAACAACAAAGACTGGAGAGACAGAAAAGGAGCCACACCACAAATGTGTTTCAAACCTTTTGAAATTTGAGAATGTTGCCTGTGATTCCTACCTGCTTTACTGACAGCCTCAGTGGCAAAATCAGCTGCAAATTGCTTGAGGATATCAGCTGTCTGGTCTGCCACAAAAAGACCAATAAAGTTGGAGGATGTGTAGAGTTCTAGAGGCAGGGGACTGGGAAATCTACCCCGCCACTGTTGTACAGTAGCCTGGAGGGCCTCACATAGAGCTTCCACTTTGTGGTCTGCACACTGTGTAGAAGGAAGAATAAATTTGATTTTCATGACTGTCTTCAGCTTAAAGTGATGCATTTTTTGCCATCTATAATGCAAACATACACTTACATGTTACAGTACATTACAGTTTTATTCAGACACGAGCCATTTTCAAAATAGCAACAGAGTATATGTAACAGTAATAGTCACAAAAGGGTATTCAATAGTAATATTTGATCTCTGGTGTGTGACAGGGTGCACCATTACTGTTCTCAGTAAAATGGTTTGAATGTGGAGTTTGAAAGCTTTCATATGATGTTAGAAATGTCAGGGATGAATCTAAAAAAATATATCTTTTGTTGAGGCCACATTAAATAAACATCATGAGCATGAGGAACAAAAAAACAAACAAAAAAAACAGTACTCTTCTTTACTAAAGTAATTTACAGTTGATTGAGGTATTGTGCAAATTAGGGCTGGGCGTTGGAAAAAAATGTTATCAGCATAAGTTTGACCACATCAGTTGATGTCTCTGATTGTCACTATGTAATCCATCTACTCAAAGATGCTAACAAACAAAATGTTTGTTACTGTTGGTGCCAATCTGCCATAAAACATTGTTACATTCCTGTGTTTGTGTCTGTGGAGAAGGAACAAATTTGATGTGTTACCATCCTGTGTTTGTTCGGCTCTCGGACACAACTTTAAACCTTGCCTCTCACCTTATAACAGCTGGGATAGTGGAAATAAAATCCAACTGAACGGCCTTTGACCATCAGTCTTCAGTAAAGTTAAGCTGAAGTTCCATTTGACTCACCATGAAGAACTGACAGAGGGTAATGTGGGGGAAAATGTTATGGGCTTTATTTTTGCCACAGGTGACCCGGCTCTGCTGCCAGAAGTGGGAGAGCTGGTTTTGTAGTGGCCCACTGGGTCGCAGGTAAAGGACAAACTCTCTGGGCAGAGGGTCATCCAGGAACGGGTCATCAACATGTGAAAACAGCCTAAGAATTTTAATTAAAAAATTAAAAATCGGAGAGAACACAATACTTTTATTTAATGTTTAATATTCACTTGCATAGCTTTCAAAAGGTTTATGCTAATTTTTGTGTGGCACACATAAAACCTCAAAAGAAGAGCTGGATAAGAAAACAGCCTAACGACCAGTTCACCATCACTGCCACATTTTAGCCCTAAAGCTACTTTTTAATTGGAACATTTTCTGTTTTGAACTGTGATTCTGGGATAGGAAATTTTATATTTTGCTGGAAGGTTTGCTGGTAATATTGACCCCTGCAGCAATTAAAGCAGTTTGAATTAATAAACTCCTTGGATTAAGATTTAAAAAGTAAAATCATATTTGCCCTAGAATAATGTTTAGGAAAAAATGCTTACCAGCCAAATTCCTTCACTTGGTTTGGGCATATTAGGCATTATATTTTCAAAAAAGTGCTATGTTGTGCCATGATTAAATGACCATGTGAACATATAAATAAAGCTTGTTCAAATAGTGATAGTGCCTTTGTCTAATGCTCTCTTAGACTTCTAATATTGTTTTTCAGTGCATGCAAGGTGTTATAACATACTGTAACTGACTTAAAAGCAAAAATAAAATTAGGCAGAAAATTAGAACAAAAGTTATTATTAAGAGATATGTAGAGATAAGACCAAGACAAAAATATATGTTAAATGTTGTTAGTTTAGGTCTTATATAGAACAGTGGATGTTCTCTGTCTTCATAAACAACAGTCTGCCTTTACTACTCTACAGTGTCAGGTCACTCAATAAAACTAAACTGATGTTATTGTCTAGTGCTGGGAAGAAGCCTGAAGACACTGGGGACATAGTTACAACTCAGAAGAACACAACAGAACTGTCATCTGTTGCACTGGAACTGATCACAGGTGACATTGTGCGAGACACCATGGACAGGGGGCTTGTAAGTTATAGTGTTAAAACATTCATTATCGCAATGAAAGCTGTGAGTAATTTAGACTCACCAATCAAAAAACATGAAGATGTGAAAAGACATCAAAAGAAAAAAGTCATATGTGCTGTCTGTCCATATATATATATATATATATATATATATATATATATATATATATACATTGTATATATATATATATATATATATATATATATGGAATCAAGGCCTTTACTTTTTATCCTTTTTTATCCTCTATTAACTTATATGTTAAAGACTTTTTTCACTCTTCTACAGGAGAGGGCAGTATAACACACCGTAAAGTGTGTTTCCTTGGCTTGTTGTAGAAGCCCAAGGGAAAAAAATAAGTCACTACCTGAATTTAACCAAGCAAATAGTTAAGATCTTTCCACTGGATAATCATTGATTAAAATGTCTCAGCTAGTATTAAGTTTTTCAGCCCTAACTGATGCAATAAGTAGCTAAATACCTGAATGTGTTGAATGATCACTCTTTTCCATCAATAGATTTTTTTCCTTCCTGATGGCACAGGTATATTAAAAGATGAGAATCATGGGTTCATAGGACATCTGCACTGATTACTTTACTTAGTTTGGGTACATGTACATAAATGCCATTAAACCTCTCTCCGACTTCTCTACATTAAAATATCTCTATACTTCTAGCTTAAAAAATGCCTCCAGATGACATCACTTGAACGCAGCCCTTAGTTCAGATTATGTCATCTCATAGCTTACACTATGGGGTTTGTAATCATAGTCAATCTGCTTTTCCACAGCTCCTCCAGATGACATAATTTAAACTCCTAATGATGAAAAACATTCACTGTGATAACTTACCAGTCACATGCTGCTTGTACACTGCGACTTCCTGTTGATACCAGAGCTTTCAGTCTATAAAAAGAGCACAAAAGAAAATAAAAATTATAAATGTGAATTTGTTTTATATATGCATGAACTGATTCTGAACATAATAAGAACAATGAGATATAGTAATCTCATCCTGTGAAGTTGTTTTAGTGCATGCCTTTACAAACAATTGCAGATTTGCACAGTCAGCAAAAACAGAACGACATTAGGGTTTGTGTGTGTCCACCTGATAAATATAAGACCAATATGGTAATTCTCCTCAAAGTCCTAAGAGCAATATCTGGCTCTATGGCTGTTAAACGCTGTCACTGTGTTCATCAGTTAGACAACTTTGTATTTATAAGGGGCTTTCCTCTACAAATATTTGCATGCTGCAGCTAACACAATTAATAAAGTTCCACAGAGGCTCTTTTTAAATACAATAAAACAAACTTTTGAAATACATGCAGTAAAAATTTCAGACTGACTTTGAGAAATTAAAGTAATTTAGTTTTGTTTCCCAATAAATCATACTTATTTAAAGGTAACAACACTTTCATTTAGCCTAAGAAGTTAATTTGTTCTGTAATGTTTTCCAGTCGCACCTTTTGTTTCAAAAGGCTGGAGTGTGTCAGTGAGTATGTTTCACCAAGAAATGAAAAAAGTGAGCAAAGCAAAGATGAAGAGCAAACAAAAGCTGGGGGTAGGACGGCACGCTAGATGATACATAATGCGTGGGAAGGCATTATCATTAATTCCTTTTGTAAGAGGTGTGGCCTTAACAAGTGTGAACAAACCATGAAGGGTGACTCCTTTTAACCATACCTAAGGATTTCCTGAAAAGTAACAAATTAATCACAATACTTATGATTCATCTGTCCAAAGTCTGCCACAGCACGTCGTCAGCAAACAACCTCACAGTGGGCAATGTTAGTAACTAAGTGTTTATTCTTCTGTTACCATCTGGCTGAACAGCCAAAGACAATGACAGAAAGAAAAATACAGTAATATTCTCAAGTGAAGCATCTGCCCTTGCAAAACAAACAAGGTTGCACTGAATGGTAAAGACAGTTATCTCCGTTTCCAAACAATCATGGAAATTGCAGAGGTTTTTATTCAGGGGTTGTTATATTCATTAACAGAGAATAAAGACTGGCTTATCCCTTCACACCTCTGTCCTTACCTCAGCAACAGCTGCAGGCTGGGCTGATAAGGAGGAGAAGGAATGGAACATCAGATTATTCATATGAAAGCCACAAAATCTAATTAGCCACTTCTCAGAAGATAAGAACTTGTATATAGTAATGTGGTTTTATCTCTGCGGAGTGAGCAGCTTCCTCAGAATCCCATTAGATGTTGTTCCTTTATGATGGGGAAAGGAGGCGTTCCAGAGTCTGTATTTGCCTACAAGTCTTCGAAGTATGTTGTTTCTATGTTAAGGAATGATTTTCTTACACGGTGCATAAATATCTGTATTTATAAATTGAACCACTTACTATTTAACCTGCCGCTTACACCACCACCTCCAATTTACTACACAATACTGTCCCACCAATATACAGTAAGCATCAGTATTTATTACTTTGTAGCAATGCTAAATAATTTTAAAGTTGAATAAAATAATATAAATATAAAAAATAATAATTAATAATAGAACATTATAACATACATAACCGAACTAACTAAAACATTCAGTACACTGTTAATACTCCGCTCAGGGAGATATTTAGTTGAACACTGCATAATGATAAAGGCCCAAAAGAAAATGAAAACACTGGGCAACATCGTTAGAAACTTTATGAAGGTCAAAGAGCAGAAATTTTACTTAACTACTATTTTTGCAGACTTGTTAAAATTTGATTGATTGATTGATTAATTTTATGGGCAGCATGCTGGTGTAGTGGTTATCGCAGTGTGGCTTCCTGAGTCCAAAGACATACATGTTAGGTTAATTGACTGTGGTGAATGTGAGTGTGAATGCTCATCGTCTGTGTATGTCTCCCTGTATGTTGGCCCTGAGACAGACAGGCGACCTGTCCAGTGTGTACGCCGTCTCTCGCCTTGTGACAGCTGTGATAATATCTAGCCCCCCCGCAACCCTAAACAGAATAATTGGATGGATCGATTTTATCCATTTAGTTTTTTGCTTATTTTGGAATTCTTCTGCCCTTTATTGGCCAAACAACAACAGCAATAAACTACAGTATTAGTGCGACTTTAGTGGTCAAACCAACCACAGTTAAACCAACTTTAAGTATATACATGTTGGTGCTCTGGATACAATTAAAGGCCAATTTACACTTTCTGCTACAGTATCTGTGACATAAACACATCACCACTGCAGTCCATGGGGGTCGGGATGGACTATCTATGGATGATCGCATGAAGCTGCACTTGTTGATTCTGTTTTTGGATTGTGATAAAAAAAGAAATATTGCATGAGTCTACCTGTACACACCAACACCAAATCTAAAAGTAATTTACAAAGCAAAAGCACTTATCTAGTGCTCCTACCTTTATCAGTATCAAAGGAATTGTGAATATTATTGTTGTCAGGTGGCCAGAAACACAAATCCAAATAAATGTTATGCTTTGTTTTTCACAGAAAGTTGTGTCTTCACTTTCCTTAGAAGAGAGCATGAGATTTGAGGTGCTTAAAGAAACAATTTTATGTGTTTATGAACTTGTGCCTGAGGCCTATTGAGAAAGATTGTGAAATCATAAAAATTCTAGCAGTCAAACATTTGTTGAGTTGCACACCAAAAAGGAGCTCTATTTGACAAATGGTGTGCCGCTAATGGCATTAATGAAAATTCTGAGTCTCTCCGTGAGTTAGAACTGCTGGAGAATTTTAAGAGTTCCCTACCAGATAAATTAATGTTTTTAAATGAACAAAAAGTGACCTCCGTGTGTAAAGCAGGAGTGTTGGTGGATGAGTGTGACGCCCTTCGAGATTGGAATCTGGCCACCCTCTTTCCGATAAGCCAATGAGGCCACCGTCACCTCCATATGGGGAGCGTGAGTGTTTTTATTGTCATAGAAAGGGTCACCTTATTGCTGTCTGTTTGACGTTAAAACGGCAACCTCAAGCATCATCACAACCAAAGGGGTAAGCCTGGTTAAGGGGGTGACTGATGCTACGAAGTTAGAAACAGAAGACTGTGAACCTGATCCATAAAAATACTGAGGGACGGGGGGGAGCGGAATCTCAGTCTATCATTAGAGAAGGTATTTTAGCTTTCTCTGATAAGTAATTTTGTCAGTCAAATGCCATTATCCAGGGAGTAGAAATGGGTCTTGTATCTGCCCCTACACAGAGTTCATATTCAGTCTCAATTAGTCAGTGGGGTTGTTAAGGTTGCTGTTCAACAGGCCTTGCCCATTGAAGGCGTTTCATTTTATTTTGAGTAAGGACCTTGCTGGAGGCAAAGTCATGCCAGTTGCTGAGGTGTTAAATAGTCCTGAATTGAACTCAGAAACTTGTGCTCCAGCTCAAGACCAGCCCGACATTTTCCCATCTTGTGTAGTTACCAGAGCCCAATCAAGGATGTATGGCGCTGACCTGTCTGATTCCTTTATGGCAGTCTCTTGATGTCACTGCATTTAAGCCTGAGCATAAGGGACAGACCAGCATCCCATATGCTGAGAGGTTACCTCAAGAGACCCTGCATTTGCCTGTCTCCCAAAGTTATGCCCTTTGGCATGTGTAATGCTCCTACTACCTTTCAAAGATTAATTAATCAGATATTGGGAGATGTCCCCAACTGCAGGGCTTACGTGGATGATATAGTGGTGTATAGTAATGACTGGTCAACCCACATGTCTATCTTGAGAGAAGGTTTTACACACCTAGCATCTACATCCTTAACACTCTTACCAAATGTATGTTTGGCAGGGGCACTGTTCTCTATCTTGGTCAGCAGGTTGGTCAAGGGACAGTGTGCCCTGCTGATGCTAAGATCTCTGCTATTGTGGAATTTCCGGTGCTCACCTCCAGGAGGGAGGTGCGTCGTTTCCTTGGGTTGGTATTACCAATGTTTCTTTTCTGTTGCTGCCCCTCTCACTGCCCTAACTAGGCCTTCAAAGTCTTTTGTATGGTCTGATGAGTGTCAACAAGCATTTGAGAACCTCAAAAGGATTCTTTGTTGCACTCATGTCTTGTCTGCCCCTAATTTTTCTTTGCCATTTAAACTTGAAGTAGATGCCAGCGCAGTGGGAGCAGGAGCAGTACTTCTCCAGGAGGACAATCAGAGCATTGACCATCCTGTAAGTTATTTCTCCCACAAGTCCACATCAACTCAAGAACTCCATGATTGAGAAACAATCGCTTTACTATGGGCGTTGCAGCACTTTGAAGTTTACGTGGGATCAAGTACTAAACCAGTGAAGTCTTCACTGATCACAACCCCCTAGTGTTCCTATACAGGATGTATAATCACAACCAGCGGCTTATGCGTTGGTCGCTTATTATTCAAAACTATGTCCTACACATTAGTCATAAAAAGGGTACTGAGAATGTCTTAGCAGATGCTCTATCCCGTATTAGAAACTAGTAGTGGTGAAATGCTACTATGCCAAACCCTATATGTTGTTCTAATGGGTGAGGTGTTACGTGCCAGGTTAGGTGGCACTGTGGGTTTTCTGTCTATTGTTTTTTTCTCTCTTGTCATCTTTCCAGGTGGTGAGGCTTCACTGATTGGCATGTTTGAACCTAATTGGCCCACACCCATTGGCTGTCTTGAACCCATCTGCTGCTACTCTGCTTAACAAAAAGGTGGCAGCTCCATTATCTGAGGCCTTATTTTGTTGTTGTGAGGTTCTTGCCTGAACCATGCCATGTTTTGGTATGTATTTTTTGATTATGATGTGGTGGGAGGTTGGATGTAGGTAAGTGGGGGTACCACTAGGTTAAGAGGTTGGTGCCTCCCCCACTCTTGTGTTCAGTAATCTTTTTTTTTTTTTTTAATACACTGAGAATAACCGGTATGTCTTACATTTGTGCCCTGGCCTCTTTACTTCTTTGGGTTGTTCTGTGCTATTGCCCCCTCTTCCCACAGCCCACTATGGGGTGGGGGGCATAACAACCTGGCAGAATTTTATTTTGCAATTCTTTGGGCCAAACAACAAAAACTATTATTGAAGTGTTAATAGTCAAATCTGTCAACCAACTTTAATCCTATAAAGGTTGGAATAACCACACTGTAGCTATACTTGTATTGAAAGGTCAGAATAAACCCATCTGTGTATCTAAATGCAAATCATCTCTACACAGAGAAAAAAAAAATGGACTTGTGAGACATGCAACCCTTAGTTCCTCATGGTGACTCAGGCAAATGCCTTGCATTGCAGCTGGCGTGTAAGTGTGTGTGCGTGTGTAAATGTTAGGCAAGTGTAAAGCACACTGGGTATCAATAAGGTAAAAAAGCGCTAAATAAGTGCAGGCCATTTACCACTTTTATGCAACTTCACCACAATGAGATCAGTAAGCAGCAGTGTTCTGAACAAAGTCAAAGCATCAGAGTCAGCTTCCGGCTGTAACAGCAGCTGGTTGAGTTTTTAATGAAGCTGCTGTGTCCCACAGGTGTAGACCTACATAACACTGCATATATGTGTGAGAAAATCTGAAAGGAGGAAGAGAGAGCAAGAAGTGGCGGCTGAGGAAAGCTGTTTAAGGAAAAGGTACTAAACCACTTCAACATTCACCCACCCACTAATAAAAAGTTCATCAAGGCAGAGATGGAGATCATAAAAAAAAGCATTGCCACATACTAACTAAAATGCAGGTGACATTTAGCATTAATAATGATTCACTATCTGCCAAAACACAGTGGACTTTCAGATCATGACAACATACTGGGAAGATGAAGTGGAAAAAAAAAATTGCAGCATGTTTTGTATCACTTCCTGTACATAACTACTTAAATGTAATTCTAATATGTGAATACTGGAACAACGAAATAGTGAAAACGACACATACAGTGTCATCTATATGCTAATCATTATGGAGATGCTGCATATCACAACTGGTCTTCTCAAGGCAAGTCTTGGAAGAAGCCTTGAAGAAGGCCGATTGCGGGTAAAATATTAGTAAAATAAACTGTGAAACTTGAGTGTAATTTTTTTTCTGTTTTTCGTCTCTCATGACAAATGTGAGACTAAAACGAAAATACACATATGGAAAAAAGTTGCAACATTTTTAAGATATTCTCACGATCGATGAAACACTTAGTAATTCATTAAATTCCATAAAACATCCATAAAATCTGGGATATTAGCATTATTACCAGATGACAGAAATGTTCACAACTGTTTAAATTTAATTAAGAAATAGGATATTTGACTCTGAATATCCATCCAAAACACAGGTGCTACCTGCATGTAGCTCTGCACCTGTTAGTGGGACAGTGTGCAACTTACTGATATTTGTAACAATGAAAAATCAGTAAATAACTACTACTGTAATTATTTTATGCAAGATGTATTTTCATCTGATTCATTATGTCTTTAAATTCACATTTATGCCACAGCAACCCCCAGTAATAGGAGCAACATCAGTGCCTCTTGCCTGCACATTTGTTTGAGGAAGTTCAGCAGCCCAAGTCAAGCTTGTGAAATACATAGTGTGAAATATAAAAGATATATAAATATATTCTGTCTTGGTCGTTCAAGCATATAAGATAAGCAGCCAAACAAGTCTATTGGAATAAAATCTAAACGGTTGGATCTTATATTTTTCATTTTCATATTAACAATACAGAACTATCTTTGCACTGCAATGCAAGACTAAAACTGTTTCATTATTTGTATGTATTTTAAATTTAGTGAAGCTTTTAAACAGGAAATCTTGAATCTTGAATTGCAATCACAATTCCAAGAGGTGCGTAAAAACAAATGACATATATTCATCATAATAACAATGGAGTTCATTCATCCAAACAAGCACCATGCACATGCACAGCAACACTAATTAAAATAATGACAGTACAAAAAAAATGTAAGCAGTATGAGCTAAGTCACTCAGATGAAGCTGTGTTGCATCTCACTGCAGCAGTAAAGTGCTTAGTATACTAGTCTCCCCAGTTTAGTTGGTATGAGTAAATGTCCTCCTTTAGTTAGCTATAACATTTGATGAACGTTAAGGCATGTGTGCTGTACATTTTTCAGCAAGTCACAGAAAAACATGCATCAAGACTTTTACGTCAACTCATCCAGCCACAGTTTATGACAGGAATGATAGCAAGGCAGAGTGAACTGCTTAGTAGAACAAACACGAGATTTAAATGTGTAAAAAAACACTTGAGTGATTCTTCATATGTTGTAAACTCAATGAGCCGATGAGTCAGAGTGCATCTGTGGCTAGCAGGGCCCCCTTGAGTCTGGTAAAAAGCAAACACTGCAGTTGGTGGCAAGAACTGTGGTGGCAGCGGCATCTCATTGTGAAGGGAACGAGCTGCACAAAGACCTGAATGACCTTAACTCATCTCGGCATTCTGTTCTGTGTGAGAGAATCCTTTTGAATCACATTTGACCATGAGTTCAGATAGTAAAGCTAAACCATCACAGGGTCACGAAGAAAACCGGATATTTTCCAGAAGCTTGGTTGAAGAACATAAGATTTATGCTTTGGAATAGCAAAAACCAAGCAACTGTGTACAAGCTCCTTCATGAAAGCAAACAGATTCCAACACTGTGGTGTTCAGCTGCATGCACTGTTGCTAAATGCAAATGAGGCATTACCTTTAGCACACAGGGACATGTAGTATTGCATAATTTGCCCAAATAAACACATTTATTAATTACCTAAGGATCAAGGGTGTGATGAATCACAGTTTGTAGATTTTGTTGGTTGCCTGATTTCCAAGGAATATTTTTGTGGTTTATTTATGAGCTTTGGTTTATTTAGGGTTAAAATGATACAAAAACACAGAACTGAATAAAAATCTTCACTTGAACATAAACTTGAATATTTATTTAAAAAGTGATGTTTTGTGGGCTGATATATCTTTGAGAAGGTGCTCAATACAATGTGATAATGTAACTGGTTTACTCGTAGTTTTATAAATGAAAAGTGTACTGCTCTTTCTTTCAAAACATATTGTACCTGTTCTCGAATCATGACTTTAAAATTACCAAAAGAGTAAAAAATAAACCATAAAAATGCTGTATTCGGATTCCCCCTGACAACATCTGTTTCTTTCAGCTTTAGCTACCTCTCAGGGTTTCCACAGCTGTGGGTTTTTCTTTCATAAGGCAAACCCTAAGCTGAGTCAAACATGCCAATTAGAGGCTAGAGGGGACTCTAGGAAGAGCATGTGTAAACAGAGCAAGGAGTCGTTTGCGCTCAAACTAGTATCAGTTTGAATCATGAGAGGAATCAAACCCTTTTAGAAAGCTGATGGTAAAGCAGCCGAGCCCAGCATTTACTGTATAATGCAGGGAGTGATCTGCTAAGTCCAATGGGAAGAGAGAGCTGCCTCACTAAAGCCTCAGAGACTAACTACTTACCATTCACTCAGTCATCATGACAACAGTGCAACACATGCACTGCACATAGGATCTCAACCCTTCAGGTTAATGCTGCTGAGCAGAAATTAGTGGCTTCAAGCAGTCACAGTCACAGCATGAAATTTAGTAAAAATCATAAAAAATTAATATATCCTTCAAACATGATTTTACAAATAACCCAGTTTCGGGTTTGTACAGAAACTGGGTCTTAGACAAACATGTGGAGTAACATACAAGAGCTGAAATATGTCAATAATTACATTTAGAAAGAAAAGAAGCTAATTATAAGCAAATTGTTTTGATGCCTTAGTTTTAGAAATAGGCCACCAGACCACTACGGTTTCGAAACCATGGGCTGATACCAACACTAGAGTGATTGCCCATCAATCCACACAGTATTAGAACATGATATTTTCATTCAATTAATAAAGAATAACTGGTCATTTACTAAATACATTATAATTTCAACATTCCCCATACAGACCCTACAAACAACAATGAATTCTCGGTTAATTTGCAACTGGAATTAGTTTGTTTGTGATAGAGACTGGTAGATGTTCCATCAAAAAGATTAATAAACACATTTTATGCGAATGTTTTACAAAAAACTAAACAAAAAACTCTCACTTCATCAATATCAGCTATTGTGTATAGATTGATATAAAACTGCTAAGTTTTCCATTTTTTAATATATATTTTTCAATTTTGTTATTTTAATGTTTATTTACAGCACCATAAAATATATATATTCTGTGTTAGCATGAACAAAACAAAATTAGTTTTGGGATTTATGTTACTTTTAACTGAGACAGTTTTTTTCTGTCACATATAACCTGTATTCCTTTAGGGTAGTTTCATTGAGGTGTTGCATCTCTTTTAGAAAAATGCCCCGATCATACTCTCACACAGACACAAGAGCAGTTGAGATCAAGGGCACCAAAAAAATCAAAGCCGCTCTTAACAGTTCTGTCTCTGTATATTTAAATGTATATTACAGGCATTAATATACTCTTAACTTACTCCAGGTTGCTAAAACTCATAAAACAATATAGTTATGTACATACTTGAATGTCCATATCAAGTAATCTCCCAAAAATGTATGTCAATGAACATTCATTATTTTGATAGGTAACTCCACTGACCTGCATATATCAGCTGCTTTATCAATGTATTGGCAAACTGATCATGTCTTTAAAAATTTATTATGAAAACATACTGTAGGTCTATTTTTTTTAGAATTTCAGATGCTGTAAATTGCATTTAATATTTTTCTGAATGAATCAACAAAATTATTGTCATTAAGCAAATTCACAACTAAGGAATCGTGTATTTGACAAACTTTGCTAGTGACCACTCCCTGTGGTCCCATGATATAAAAATTAAAGCCGTTTCACTGCTTTACAGTTGGAACAAAGACTCAGAGCCTCAACACCTATGAATTATCATAAAAGTCTGGACTAAAAGCAGACTCAAGAAAAGGTAAATGTTCCCTAATTATCATTTTCTCCATCACAAATTTAAAAAATGAGGAAACAATTTAAGTAAATACAAGCTGTGAAAGCTGCAGTGGGTAATTTTAACTTAGAAGATAAAGAGTGAAGAGGCTGTTTCACCTAGAGCTGCTGTAGCCATTCACTGGTCAAACTTATTATGTGACACATTAGATAACATACACTCAGTATAATCATTTCCTGGCTGAAAAACTTTAGCTTTAGCTTAAGCATCAATTTGTAAAGTTGTATACAATGACATGCAACAGCTCTAAAAAACCTAATAAACATAGTCAACCTACAATTTGAAAGAAATTTACTGTGAGAAAACCACAAGCTTGTACTCCTCCACACAGATGTGAAAGCAAGTTTTCCAACCATAGATAGATCCTCTGTTAACAGCTCAAGTCACAGGAAGAGAAACAGACAAGGCAGTGAGCAAAACGCCCACACAACACAACAGTGCTTAGACCTCTATATCATGCACCACTTTACACTTTAAAAGTGAAACTATATATTACAGCATGGCCTACATAGGGCATAATAAGTAATCGTAATAAACAAAATATACAGTATGAAGATGTTGAACAGACATTATTATGAACTATGAACTTTCGACTAAAATGATTAGTCAACAATTTTGCAACAATTGATTTGCTACGATACATAATTATACATGATGTATGTTTGCTATACACAACACTATATGAGAACATATGGAAATTGTGAAATTGTTTGTAGCCTCTACTTGCTGTGCTTCAATTATGACTTCGGTTTGCTTTTGTTTTAAATCACCAACAATTTGGAACAGTAAATGCCACTGTGGAAATGCCACAAAATATAGAAGACCTAGACTGCGTACTGTCCCTGAATGCCTTGCAGGGCACGCTGTGACAGATAGGTGCTTTTACAAGAGCATCTGAGCATCGGGGAGTCTCTGTTACTATGTAAGAGATTTTTGAAAATTCTAGGAGAGCTAAGATGCCTGTGGCAGTGTGGCAGCACTGTGTATAAATTGTGTTTAAAATGCATCACTTGCAGAATTTCTGAATTGGCATAGGCAGTTCATGATATTTTAAAAGCTTACATTTTTCATTAATTATTCAGTCAAGCACCAGACGTCTTGTATCTAGTATGAAGTGGGGGTTCGGGCCGTTACGAAGAAACATGACTCACTGCAATGAGAAAATAAACCCCCTCCTATAAAGAAAGCAAAGGGTTACCTTTCCTCACCTTTTCAACCACATTTTTAGTCATTCATTTTCCATACTACTAAGTTTTAACAAAACCCCAAAATGTTCCAAATTCACTTTAAGAAAATTAACTGTTACTGACATTTAGCACCATTTTCTGAATCAGAGATGTGTCATAAGCTTTTGACTTTGCTGTATTTTTTCGTACCAGTATTGCAAATGTTCAGCTATACTAGTTGGACTCTCAAACAGCTTTATGCAGAAAATCATTAACTACTGCTTAAATCCTACATAAACGTTAATATACAAAATGACCACAGAGGCAACCAGGTGGTCGTACACCCGGTTTAACAAATCTACGTTTGTTTACTGATGGTGGAGAATACGACTGCAAATGTGAGAAAAGTTGCATAAAGTTAAATAATTTGTGTCTTCAGAGGGAGGTACGTTCAGTCTGATAAATGTCCCCACGTGACATCACTTGAGTCAGTGTAGGTTGGGGCCGACAATTTTAAAAACAAGAAAAAAAATCTGGCGGAGTGGAGTCAGAAATAAATAAGTGTGTGTGTGTGATTCAGAAGATGCACAGAAACATTGGTAACAACAAACAGATAAAAAAACAGAGCTGCTGTAATGAGCTTTTAGAAGCAGTTGACAGTGATGACGGTCGAGATACTCTGAACCGCTCCCTGCTTTTTCTGACAACTGCTCAACTTAAATTTGTTTCGCCTCTCCCCACAGGCTAATGTAGCACATGTGCAAAGGGGCCGTGACAGGACCAATTACACTGACACACATGCCCCAAACTTCAGCGGATATTGGGCTGCTATTACAAGTAAGAGCTAATTTAGGATTATGGATTAAATACTGCCCCATTTTACTTTAGTAACTCAACTTTCTGTTGGTCTCATACATTTTATCAGCTGTTTAGTATTTACACAGGCCACACATGAGCCCACCCACGTAAAAGGAAACACAGGCACACAAACCACCCACCCGCGGGAAGCCTCTTTCAGCTGAGCAGCTCTGTCACTGTGGGAAATCCCATAGCCCCGTGTCCTCTGACTGCATGCATCCCCACACTTCCTGTTTACAAATCTAACAACACACACACACACACACACACACACACACACAAAGAGACACTCTGTGGACACACACACAGTTGCAAAGAGGCACACATGCAAACACCCACACATACACATGTACAGAGACAAGCATATCAAGGCCATTACGCGAACAATATACTGTATATACATATACATAATATGTATATATACCTGCCAGATTTATGAGGCAGGTCACCACACAGAGGTAAAACCACAGGATCTCACTGCACTACATACTGACACAATGAGAAAATAGAGAACATATTAGTACAGTTCCCAAACTTTGGTCTAAAGACAGAGCAACGTTGCATGTGTGTATCATTTGTACACAATTTATCTAAAAGGTGACATCAGTTTCCTGGAATTCTTTCATGTAATCACTTACTTCTACATTCACTACTAGGTTGTATACTAGTCCAGTATTTAACCAGAAAGGTTAAAAAAAATGTCTCTATAATTAACAAGACTTAATTTGACTTCCAAGTGATCTTGTAAACCTTGAGTTAGAAAATATTCATAATAGTGTCTTGGCATTCCTGTCCGAATTAGGTGTACTGTCACCAATTTAAGGTATGGTTATTAATATACCATCATTTGTAAAAGTCTTATAGGTTCTAATTGATGATTTTACTCATAGTTACAGTATAAGCAACTGTAAACATGAGTTTTCAGGTACCCATAAAATACATGTTATTGTTTTATCCTCCAGCTTTGTGCTTTATTGTAAAAGAAATAATGTATTTCTGCCACCCAGATGAAAAAGTTGCTAAACATCTTGATATAAGATGTGTAGGCGCAAAACCAAATCCCAGACAAAATGTTTTGACTCGTATTTCACTACTCGTATACGGTGGTGCAGTTTGTCAGGTAACACAGTGATTTTTAGGTTGCTAAGCTGCTTTAGTATTTCTGCTTGTATTGGCAAGGTGTGTGTTTGTTCTCAGAAACTTTCTTTCTATACTGAGCCACCTTTGTGCTGTTTGTGGCGGATGAGGATACAAATTTCCATCCTCACAATAACAGAAGTGATAATGTTTTTCCTGTGTTACTGTACATTGTTCCAGGGAGTCTTCAGCTACACACACACACACACACACACACACACTTCAACTCAGGCCGGTAACCTGAGATCATAACTAACCCTCATAAAGATATTTTTTGATTTTTACTGCTGATAGCTTATACAAAGTTCTAACTACATTATTATACCTACAATTACATTTTTTTTAGTTGTATTAAAGTTGCATGAAAACATACTCTGATTGGAAAATAGGCATATTAAAATAATAAAGCATCAGGAATAAATGAAATCAGGGATGTGCAAATTGTAATGAATGGTTTGTGTGTGTAAATAGTTCACAATAAACATAATTGGATTTCTGGATATAAGACAGTGATGAAGATCAATTTATATAAGACATTCTGGAATTAAAAAATATATTATGAATACTACTTTAGAAGTGTTATATACTGTATACAATACTATAATAATACTATACTGTACAAGTATATAGGATTGTGTGAATGGGTGAATAAGAAGCAACATTGTAAAGCGCTTTGGATAAAAGTGCTATATATAAAGGCAATTTACCATTTACCATAATAACTATAATATAAATAAACAACAAGTTGTTACAAATATTACTAAATCAGAAATTACTACTTTTTCTTCCTACAAAAACATTTAAATGCTTTTTTATAATGTGACTTTTTTAAAATTATGTCACATTTTATTTCATACAATGTTTTGGAACTGTGGTTGTGTTACTGGCCACCACCTCCCCTCCAGTATGTTTCCAACCATTAACGCCATACCACCGCTGTAGCAGCATTAGTGAAGTGGCAGCACTAACCACTAGACGGCCATGCTGCCCTTGTACAACATTTGTGCTATAGTTTTTATTTTCAGAATATGTAAAATAAATATATACATCTTTATTGTAACCTTTATTGTATTACACAAAAAAAATTCTGTCGGTTGGCTCCTGTTAGTTAGGAGTAACAACAATTTCAAAGTAATTTGGAATAAACCAACAAGTAAAAGCAGCTGTAAAAACAGTACCAACACGCATTCTATTCAACTTATAAATGTTGCACAAGTCAGTCTGGGTTGTGAATGTGGTTTACTGTTAAGCATCAAAGTGAAGAATCCTTGTTAACAGCAGTACTTACTGATAGTTTGGCAGCCTTTTTAAGCTAAACATCCTCACAGGAAGACAACTTTTCGAAGTTAAAAATACAAGTCAGTCTTACTCAGTGGTCACTAAATTCAACAGGGGGCCAGTCAGTTTTACACAATTTATACATTTCATAAATGATTCCATAATTACTCATTTAATTTTGACCTCTCTTGTCCTCCAAAAAAAAACAAGAAGCACAGATACATATATCGCATACTGTACAATTTTCTTTATGTCTAGAGTTATATGACACATTTTTGACAAAAACTGGACATTATAGGCTTCATTAAGCTGGTATTTATTGTTGGACTCTTGTATTTTGCTGTGTAACACAAGCATTTAAACAAAAATGTCTTTTTCATTGAGAAAGCTTGAACAGACATGAGCTTTGGCCCTGCTGTGAAATTACTTCTGGGCCAGCTCTGCCTCCAGGAAATGTTTGTAGAGCTAAAACTCAAACATGCTCAGTAATAAGAGGAGATTTAGCCTGTTTGTTATTTGTGGTGAAAATGAAGTCAGGGTTTAGAGTCTTTTGTTGATGTCTTCAGTGAAACAATAAGCATCTTTCTCTACAACTAATTTCTGTGTTGTTTGTCTTCCAAACTCATTAATTCTAATTGGTCCTCCAGCTGCCCAAAACCCATAGAGATTGCTCAGTGTTCAGACAACAACTCTCTGATCCAATCGAATTATGCAGACATATCCATACACAAAGAAACTAGTTCACTAGTGCACACACACACGCACACGCACACACACACACAAATAAGAAAAAATATCTCACTGTTCACAAGCACTTAAGGAACTATGTTACACAGAAAACCAGCTTTTTCTTGTAATGAGGGAATGTAGTATACATGCACTTGAGAAACGTGATTACCGGAAACCTGCATATATATAGGCTGCAGACATGTAATGAAATTTTTCTTTTACCTCGGACTTATTTTGGAAGGACGACTCACAAATTTTAACCGTATAGTGACAGAAAACACTGCTTTCTGACATTTTTGTTGCTGTGTTTGTGTCAGAGAAAAAATAAAATTGACTAAAACTAAATAAAAATGAACAGAATATCACGTTTTTACTACGTTTTTGCTCCGAGGTCTGCTACTTGGTACATCCATTAATTCCATATCTGCCCTAAATGTTTTTTATAATGTGACTTTTTAAAAATTATGTCATTTTATTTCATACAATATTTTGCAACAGTGGTTGTGTTACTGGCCACCACCCCCCTACCAGTATGTTCCATATGACCATATAAACTGTTTTTAGAGTTTTTTGCACTACAGAGTAGTGGTTGACCAATATGGTTTTGTCAACGGCCAGTGCCTATACTGACATTAAAAGACCAGGGAGTCCAATATATTAATTTTCTCTTACAATACAATTTAATACAATACAATTTAATAATAACAATAAAGAGACAAATATGGTCATCTAAATGAAAATGATAAATAGTAAGAATATCAGAATTATTTTAAGTAATTTAAAAATAAAAAGTTAGCACTGAGCAAACCTAGGGAATTCAGAACCAGATTAGAAATAATTTCTCTTAAAAATGTTATCTTTTAGAGCGGCAGCAACTATTTTTAAATAATCAAATACACACTCAGTTGGATACACCTTGTGTTGTAGTCTATCTCTCTACCTTTCTCTACTATCAGTTTAAATTATGAAATAATCTTACAGTTCGTAAGGCAGTCGTCCACGGACCACAGGGTCAGGGGTTCGATCCCTAGTCCCAGCTATATGTCGAAGTGTCTCTGGAAAAGACACTGAACCCCTAACAGCCCATTCCCATCCCCAGCTGTGCAGTGCCGGTCCAAGCCCGGTAGAAATTGGGGAGGGTTGCGTCAGGTAGGGCATCCATAAAAACTGTGCCAAAACAACATGGAGACAATGATCCGCTGTGGCGACCCTGAACTCACGGGATAAGTCAAAGGACAAAAAAACAAACCTTACAGACACATGATTTGACATTTTAAATAACAAATAAGTACTCTTTTTTTTTTTTTTTGTACTTTTGGCTTGTCCTCCTGTGAGGTCAGGGTTTCCACAGCAGTTTGTACGCCAGATGCCCATCCTGACGCAACCCTCCCCAATTTCTACTGGACTTGGGACCAACACTGCGCGGCTGGGGATTGGGATGGGCTGTTGGGGGTTCAGTGTCTTTTCCAGTGACACTTGTGGTCAAATAAGTGCTCTACAAGTGGGGTTTGTCTTCAGTGGCCAAATATATGGTGGCCCACTCAAGGATACTGTATGTGTGGGAAACAATGATTTATTACTTGATTAGATTTTGCATTTTGAACAACCTTTAGGTACTAATTACATTTTGCAGCTGATGCTGTTAAAGAATCTTAGTGGAGTAAATGAAAAATATTTTCCTCCTAATTGCAGTGGATTACGATTGATGTGGCATACAGACACATCTGCAGCCTACACTTTGAGCTTTGCAATCAAATGTCCGTCTGAAAATGAAAACATGCAAATATAAAATTAAATGGTTGCATCAGCGTCAGTGACTCAACTGGGTGCATGTCATTCGAAGAGAAGGGCACTTAGTTGTGGTGTTCATGCTGCAGTCTCTCCTCTTTATCTGCTCTCTGTGACCAAGGGCGGCACTTGGCTGCTCCTTATACACAAAGCGGATATGAGGAAGGACAGAGGTGGCCCAGGTGACATGAGACATCAACACTAGTTTACGATTTTATGTTGCTACACGTGCCTTGTTACTGCTGAAAGTAAATAGAAAATTGTTTATCAGTACATATGTGCTGAAGTAAAACTCTCAAAATAGCAGTAATATCAGCTCTGCCCTTGGTCCCCCATCCATGCCATGTTAATCAGTGAGCTGGTTGTTGAATTGTTAATGACTATGATTGTGCTTAAGCAAAAGCTAATTGTGTGTTGACTGCTGTATAAAAACCCTTTTCTGTAGTTTAACGTACTAAAGTTCCAGTGAACTTGCTGACTGACAGCAGCCCACACTCCGAACCCACCTCTGCTCAGCAGTCAAGCGACAGAGAGATCAGTGATAATGATTTTATGTAGTATATGTTTAATTTAAGGGTCTAAGTCATGCAGATACAATTTGTATGTTGTAATCAGACACATACTTGATAAAATTGACAGTGGAGTAACAATGGTGAGCTAATGCTACTTTGTTTTTAGTTTGTACACCCTTACACACACATGCACACACTGAACATAGACAAGTCAATGAGTCAAAATCTTTCCTCAAGAGAACTTAAAAGTCTGTCCAACAATGGGCTAGATTTGTCACTGTTGCTCATTAAAATACGGATCACTAATGGGGTGTAAGATATCACCAAGTGGGAAAATAAGTGGTCATATTACCATAGGCGATAAACTAACAGAAATAAAAAGGTTACTTAGAGTTTCAGAGATGGATGACTAATCTCTCAGTGCACATCATTATGATCCCTTTGACAAATACATGACATTTAGTGAGTGTTAATATCAAAAAAATGATTAATACAGCTTTTAGTTTCTCTGAGGGATCTGTCTCAGTTAACCCACTCATGAGTTAACCAAAATAATATATTCACATGGGTTAATGAATTCACACCGTGAGCAACAACCAATTGAACTGGTTGTGGTTGCGTGACAGAACACTACTAAATTTAACAACTCTGTTCCAGCACCCAAGAGCTCACATATAGCACTTGAAAGAAAATGGAAAAAGACAAGAGATAACAAGAGGTGTCTCATATAATTAAAAAGAACTGTTATGATAAGACGTCCATACACACTTCAAGACAAACTCATGCTTGTAAGATAATCACAGATAACGCTGTAGAGTGCAGATTAGTATCCTCTCTAAGGAACCAGTTAAATGCTGGTCCTTTATCACACATTAAGCACAACTGTGCTTAATATACACTTAAAGATGCAGAGCCTAAACTTTGAAAGTTCAAAATGTAGTGCAGTAATTCAGGGTGGACAGGGGCAAGTTGTCATGTGTTATGTTACATATGAAACAAATGTTTCCTGTCCTCTTCAAATGCAGTTAAAAACTTACTTTACCACAACAATTGAATGCACGGTATCAGTGGAAAGTGACTCAGGCTTTTGGCTTGTTCCTTCAGAGGTCGCCAGAGCGGAACATGTTCTGCTCATTAATTTGGCATGAGTTTTTAAGTTTTCAAATTTACTGAAGTACTAAATGCAGCTAAACGCAGCTCCATGGTACTCTGCAGATGCAGATTTGCAACAAAAATTATCAACCTATAAATGATGATGTGTTATTATGAATTAACGACCTGACATAAAGTAGTTATAATTTGCACTACCTTTAACAGCTGCAATGTTAGTGATTTGTACATGCATTATAGTAACAGTGAGTACTTTTACTGTAATGCTAATACTTATATCTGTTTATGTACCGTAAGTAAAGTTTTGAACACAATACTTTTACCTATACATAACCCAGGTAGATCTATCCTGCAGTAAACATACTATAGTCCTAAACCATATTCCTAAAATCTGTAAAGTTACAGTTGTTCTCAACTTACGCAGCACATGGACAAACAAACATGCAACATGCTACTGTATATGTGCTCACTGAACATCATAAAGGTCACAGCAGAATAGCATAATATGCACAAAGCACATGTGCTACAAGCCACTGATGTTTTCTTTTAAAATAAGGAGAGAGCTACTGATGAATGCCCCATGAAAATATTTTAATGCAAATTAAGGTTTTACAATATTGACTCATGACTTTTCCAAACCCAGCAGATTAAAAACTCATGCACAGCATCATTCCCATTTGAGAGTTCAAAAAGGTTCAGTAAAGATAACACATAAAGAGTTTGTGTTTATTTTAACATCAAATGTTGATCAAAACTAGATGCTTTAGATTGAACTACAGGTAAATTCTTTAAAATGCAAACTGAATAAATGAAATTGTTGCAGAAAAGATATTGATGGGACAAGTCATATTTTTCTCTATATAACATTGCCTGTGTTTACCTGATGTATCTAAAAATGTGTTCCTGTAACATTGGATTGAAACACAGTCATGCACTAGCTGCGCTTTCTCTCCAAATCAGCTTGGTCAACCTTAGTCACAGGAAACTGGAGCTACCCATTTTTTATTTTAGACTTTTGCTTTCTCTGCTGTATTTGAAAATACACTATGCTTTTTGTTGTTGGAGTATAGCAGGTGCAATTAGAAAACATATAAAGACTCACTAAAGTATGAAAATGCAATGGAGTGGTCTAATTTTTTTTTTCATGATACTGTAGGGTAAAACCAGCATTTACTGTCTAATAAATGGAAACACTTATTATCAGCAGCAATATCCACATCTAATCAGACCTGTAATTAAATGCCTCATCAGATCCATTTTCCTCCACAATGATTTCAGCAATCCAACTGGATTACTGGAGCGCAACTGGGTGGGGGTGGGGGAGAGGAATGGAGCAGCAAACTGGTCCAAGATGGAGGTGCTTCCTGTCACACAAAGTGAATAAGAGGGCAGACGGCAGGAGCTGGAAGAAACTGGCTGCTGGAGCTACTCCAGTTGCTGCATTGGCAAGGGTACTACATGCACAGATGGCTCAGATATCAGTGAGCACACACATTTAAAAGCCCCTGACAGAGGATGACGCGTGATCACATGCACACGCAAAAAGCAACAAACAAGTACTAGGCACTTAAGTGCACAGCCACTCATCCGCACAAATACATACACACACACACGGAGTGTCCAAATCAAATTGGGCGTGAGATTACATGCCAGATCAAATCTACTTTGGTTCTTGATCCTTTCAACCCTGTAGTGCCCTCCTTTAAAAACAGCAACTGTGTTCACAGATTAGATATGACAGATAAAGACAGAGGGAAAGAGACAAAGAGGCCTGTTGAAAGTGACTGATGCACCATGCGATAAAGAATCATTCTTCTTTTCTACAATGCAGTTACCTAGATGTAGCTGTGCTGTAACAGAAAACACAAAACAGTCTAACTTTAATTTTATTTTGCACTCAGAGCAGATGCAGAGTTTGCTTTCTACCCACCAGGCAGCTGCATGGTTTATGAATTTCATCTTGCTCAGAGGAACTTAAAAACCTGAGAAAGAGAAAATGAATTTTTAGAATGCACCGGAGACCATGGAGAGTTGTTCATGATGCCGGGGCACCATAGTTGGTTCTGAATAATGATAGTTTGAAAGTTGATACTGATATCTTTTTTAGGCAAATGCACAGAGCTACTGTTTCACATCAATATTTTCAGGATAAAATGAACAAATAAATTTCATAGACAGAAACAGTTTCAACATTCTTCATTAAGACAACCCCTACTTAGCACTTTTGCAATAAATATTAAACCACTTTCATCATATTCATCCTATTAAATGTGGAAAAACTGACTTTCTGTTGAGCAATTTCAAGACTGACTAAAAAGCAGATCAAAGTGGGCTCAAGAACATGTCATTAATGAAACTGCTGTGTTGTTCACGTTGAGAGCCAATTGTAATATGACTTCAATAAAATTTGAAATGTATTAGGAACTATATGTATCCACTCTGATGCTAAATTATTTGGTAAAAGTGTGATTACTCTTTGAGAAGAAAATGTTGGAAACAGAGAAAGAGTCAGAGTAAAAAAGCTATGAGATAAAAAGAGTTAAAAAAGAACATGATACAATTCAGAGTCAAAATACCCACAATGTAAATTGTCTTAGTCAAAAAACCCAAGAGATATCTTAATTCAAAATGCCCATGAGACCAATGAGACAAACCACCAGATGAGACAAGTCTAATGCCCATTTTGCACTACCTGTTCTTGCCCCAATTTGTAAAATACCAGCAGGGGTGGGGGGGAGGTTTGTGTGCAACATGTTAAGGATTATGTTCAGACTGAGATTTGTTGGAGGAACATGTTTTAGTCACAGGCTATGTTTTGCTAGAAGAGAGTGACCAGTGACCAGTGACCACTATGACTTGCAAGTTTCTGGACAAAGGCAGCCAAACAATTTTTTTTGTTGGTCACCCAGTTGTATGTTATGTTTAACCTCACCTCTTCTCACTCTGGACTAGTAAGGACATGAAAATTATAGGGGTTCTTGAGTATCTCAAAGTTTTTTTCTTTCTCTTCCAATGCAAACATGTTGCTTGCTGAATCTATTCCCATAATCACTATGATATGTTGGGTTAATTCTGAATCATGTCATAATTGTGCATAACGTTGGAAAAAACATGAACTAATCTAAGCTAATGTACAGTACTGCTCAAGCTTCAAGTCTCCAATAAAGCAGTGCCAGCAGATGTGTAAAAAGACAACTGGGACAACATTTTCCCAACCTTTCATAGTTTCATACAAAATACCAAAAGGTGCCTTAAAAAAAAATCAACTAAACAGCAAAATGCTAATATATTTGTCTAAAAATGGCTCAAAATACACACAAGAATCAGGCAAGTCTGAGTAAAAACACCCAGGAGAAGAAACAAGTTCTAGCTAAAATTAGTCAAAATTAATTGAATTAAATTAGTATAACTCAGAAGTCACAAACATGATAGTTTGTCAGCCCACTTTATCACTTGAAAATGGAACCAGAAAGACGGAAACTTTCAGGAGGCTTTTCTTAAGTAAGGCAAGTTGCTCACAGTGAGTCAGGTGAGCCCCTTGCATCGCAGCCACCACCATCAGCGTGTGAGTATGAGTGAGAATGGCTGAATGAGAAGCAACATTGTAAAGCGGCTGTCAGCACCAACTAAGCCAGGCTGACACTGACCCAGACAAACTAGGACCAACCAGTTATCACAGCCAAATGATATTCATAGTCTGCTTTACAGGTGGTAAATATGCGATCAACTTTACTCATCTTCATATCAAATGCTGTAACAAAATGTTTCTTCTGGATTCATACCTTTCAAGGCCCAATGTCCTTATCAAGGGGACACAGACATTTGGACTGTGACCATAGGCCCTATTTTACAATGTAAGCCAATAAGGATCTATTGCAATCACATAAAGCAAATTTTTGGAACTGGTTATTTGTTTACCTGATGCGGGTAAATGTCTGTTTATGCATTAGCTGAATGTATGGCTGCAAGACTTGAATAGGCACACTAGTAAAAGCCTCCATTGTTATTAAGAAAATTTGAAGTCACTTCTTGTAGTGAACTGTATACATTACATTTAGTTTTATATAGTTAGGGAATTACAAAAGTTCCAACGTCCTGCACAGTCTGTCCTGTTATAGATTCACAAGTTAAAAATGTTGAACATCAAAATAAGGAAACAAGACCTCATCATCTGTGTAGGTAAAGCAATAATTCATGTATCTATGAAAAAATATGAGATGATCAGAAGACCTCAAAATTGTTTAATAGCTGCCAAAAGCATCAAAGCTTTGCAACCTACAAACAAGACAACATCCTACTGTATATGTTAGACATTGTCTGAGTGACTCATTTACACAAATGAGGTTTTAGTTCATGCTTGGTGTGAGACATATTGAGACACTGGTTTTACTGAGCAGAAGAAGGGACTATAGTTACAAGGCATTTCGAATGTAAGGCGCCATACAAAACAAAGACTCTTATTTGTAGCTTTGTCATCAGTCAGCTGGGGGGAAACATAAGACTGTGAAAATATGTGCCTCAGTTGATAAATCATGTAAATCATAAATTCTGGTTATATAATAAAATGTTTTAATGTGGCTAGGTTACAGACTAACACAATTGTACCTATAAGATGTGTTAAATGTGGCTTTGTAGATAACTACACAACATTAAACAGGTAAAATATATCTAAAATACCAAGCTATGTAAATCAATGTGTCATGATGACACCATACTATGGCTAGTCTGCATATTTAGAGAAAACTGTTACCAGAAATGGAGTGGGTTTTCTTTGTGGCAGCTTCCCTTTCCTAAACAGACACACCGTGACTTAGCCGTTTGACATTATGTAGATAAAACTGTTGGTCTGACTTTAAAATATTATTGTTGATTGATCGTACCTAGGTAAGAGTTGAGTCATAGATAATAAAAATTGGTATAACTTACATTTGATAATGTTTGTTATGTTTAACAGGCTGTGCCCGCATTTTTAAGATACATTAATTATAAAACTTAGTGTCATTTATGTCCACCCAATGCCTCACTGCTGCAGTCAACATCTTTAAATCTTTTTTATCTGGTTTAAACAAGTTTCACTCTGAGAGTGTAATGGTCTATTTACATGCAATTTGCATTCTGAGCTGGTGGGCGCTGCTAACTTGCTAAGGTTTATTATAGCAGTAGAATGCTATGTTGTTGTGACTCATTGTTTTTAGCTTATCTTGGTAGATGTATGTGCTTGCTAATATTTTGGCAGTTAAAGGTCATTTGTCATTACGAGCAGGCAACACAGGAAGGTAGAGTGGTCGTCCACCAATCCCGTAGTTGTTGGTTTAATCACATCGTGTCCCTGAGCAAGACACTGAACCCCAACTTAGATGCTTCCGGTGAGCATTGGTGTTTGAATGTGTGTGTGTGATTGTGAATGTGAATGGGTAAATAAGATGTAGTGTCAAGTGCTTTGAGTAACAAAGAGGGCAGCGCTATATAAGTGCAAACCATTATAGTTTGGGAAATGCAAAAAAAAAAAAAAAAAAACAACAAGCCGACAAGTTATTTTCAGTGTGTTCAAAAAGTTGACAAGCACGGGTGGTCAAAACTCATTTTCTGCACCCACAAAGCTCAGTGCAGTGCCGGTGTCCATGCAGAGAAGTAAAATTATCACCCGTACAGAAACCCTCATTGGCTTCCCACTCACAAAAATTGTTTCACTGTGATATAGTATATGAATTGCGTTAATGTAATTAAATGAATAGATTGTACATGAATTACTTATTTTAGTAAAAATGGCTGAAGTGCTGGTAACATTAGACCCCAAAAAATAAAATAAAAGAATTAAAAAAGTGTTCACTGAGATGAGCTAAACATGACAAAAGTTATTGACATACACTGTTCTTTCATATTTAATAGAACAGACACAACATTTTTAATTGTAATTGTAACCTTTAAACATTTACCTGTTCTAACTGGGCTCCATTTTTCCCTTGCAACCCAAACCAGGGATGCTGCCTATGATTTTCAATTTTTTTTTCAATCCCAGGACTCTCCAGAAATCTGGAAATAAAACCTGCTCTTGGCACAGCAGCTGTATACTGGGCAACCATAGTTTGGTTTAATGCTACTGTATGACAACAGTGGATGGAAGTGCACAATAATTTGTATTTTCTTTAGTGGATTTTCTGACATGTCATTAAATATTTGTTTAGAAACTTGAATATTGTTTTGCCAGTACCCATTTATACTTTTCCTAATTAGGCTTGCAAAAGGCTTACGTGCAGATCTAATAGAGCTGGGTTAATAAGCTTACAGTACCTCAGTACCTGCAAAGTTTAACTCTCAAGCCACTAACACACACACACATACACAATCATTATTATAAAGAGTATACCAGTATTATCAAAATGCTGCTTCAGAGGGTTTTCTACCTTAACATCAATAACATTAAAAATGCCTTTATTTAAAAAAAAAAATTATCATACATAAATAGTTTGGGAAAACTATTTTTTATGTTTGCTTTTGAGGGCAAAAATGTATAACTCATAACTAGTAAACAACTGGCACAAATCACCAAAAATATCCATCTTTAAACTAAACCAATTGGCATTCTGCTGAACTTATCAGCCCTTGAAAATCTATACTCCTCAAACTTTGATGTTAATTGGTGTGTACACTTGTAACTTTTGCTGCTCATTACCACTAGTGCCCTGGGTCACATAAATAAGCTCATACATATCAAATTTAATGCAGTAATTAAGTAAAAACAACAATACATATATACTGTTGATTACTACAAATTTCTAAGACTGATATGACAGAAATCAGGTATACAATACCACACAGTTTTTTTTAAATAAACTCCATTTAGAGGAGGCTATACTTCTATTTTATTAGGAAGGACATATGTTTGTGGGTAATTTGTAATGCAAACCTGGCTGCACCCTGGCAGTTGTACTACCTTGAATTTCATTCAGCCACAGTGAGATATCTGAGTGGAGACAGAAGCCCCATAATCTGATAGCACTGTCTGTTTCCCTGCTTCCGGACAGAGCTTCAAATGAACCATGATATGATCACTGAGCAGCAATGGAAGTGCACCAGTGAACAACAGCAGCTATATCCAGACAGTGATGCACCTCTCCTATTTCAGGAAGGAGACTAATGACATTTATGACCTTGTTAGAGGCTCCCTATTGAGGCAGACATATAAAGATGACACATCAAATATAATAATAGGTATATAATTTTGATTTTACAAACATCTTTTAACAGTCCCAAAGAGCTGGAACCAATTTAAGAAGACAGAATGGAAGTCAATCTTTAAAAAGAGCTCATATTCATCTGCTTTTAAAAGATACTGGGCAAAAAACAAGTGAATGACTGAATAATTCACGAGTTACCACCTCCGCAGCACTTCAGAGATCACATAGCTGGGGTTTACTGTATGCAGCTCTCAAAAATGTACTGTATGTAGACATTTTCAATTCCTCCTTCAAAATTCGCAAATATGCAACCACTGAGCTGAGCTAAGAAAAATGCATGTCCGATGTTAACATCTTTCATAAAAGGGGAGAGAAGATGTTAAATCAACAGTCAAGACAGCGTTATGCAAATATGGAACTATAAATGCAAATATGCTGGATGTCCATTTGTCACACCATGTTTAACTGCACATGTTGTACAATAACATTTTTAGTGTGGCCACATACATTTATGTGATCAGTAAAACTATTTTAAAAAATAAAACGCTATATGTACAGGAAGTGTGTGGGTGTCCATCCGACAGAACCGAAGAACTTGAATTAAATTTTATAAACTGACAACTGTTTTGGCAAAAGCTAAAGGGAAGTTTAAGAGGCAAAGGCAGCTTACAAATTATATTTATAGTGAGATTTACTAGGCAAAAGACAAACAGCAGAGCAGATCACTCGAGTGGGTCAATCACACTGAGTCCGGCCTTTTAACCACTCCACTCACAAGCCGAGTTTACACAAAATAGTCAATGTAAATGAACTTTACAGAACATACATACAGGCGAACCTAATTAGCACTGCTGGGACAGTATGTTTTTCAGCCTCCTGAAAAAGCACTGGTTTAGAGACTATGCTGACAGACTGCCCGAGGTGTAAAAGCAGAGTTCAAAGGGTGCATTTGGGAACCATGAACAGGCATGTTGCATTTAAAGGAATTTTCTCTCACAACAACAGCTGCACAAAAATAACACAAATCTTTTACATATCTCTGAAACGCTAATAATTAACTTACAATACAACAAAAGTATTTATATAACAAAATATAACATAAGTTATTTAGGTACATGTTGAACATGAGATTTGTCTAAAACAGAAGTGTGTTGTCAAGACACAAGAAATTAACGATAGAACGCTGATGCAATTGCTCTTTTATCATAAGTTACGTAATACCATAAAAACACATCCATTTATTATCTGTAACTGCTTATCCTGAGTGGTGTCATGGGGGGGCTTGAGCCTACACCAGCTGTAAATAGTCGCTTATATAGCGCTTTACAATGTTGATTCCCATTCACCCATTCAGACACACACTCACACACCAATGGCGGTGGCATGGTAACTGCCTTACCAACTGAGCTACAGCCGCCCAGCTGTCATAGGGAGAGTGCTGGGGTACAGGTTGCCAGTCAATCTCAAGGCCAACACAGAGAGTCAACCATTCCCACTCAATTTCACACCTACGGGCAATTTAGAGTCACTAATTAACCTAACATGCATGTCCTTAGCCTCTAGGACGAAACCCTAGCGAGCACTGAGAGAACATGCAAACTCAGACAAAAAGGCCAAGGTCAGTCATGGATGCGAACCTGCAACCTTCTAGCTGTGAGGTGATAACGCTAACCACTCCATCACCATGCTGCCCGCAGTAAAAATCATACAGAGAAAAAAAAAAGAGTTAATTATTAGATAATTTTGTTAATGTGCTGTCACATGGAGCATTAAAGTAAAATTACGTAATGCTTTACACTTTGAAGTCAATCATTAATTTCATTACAAATAGCTACACTAAATGTTTTTTGGCCCATTACTGCAAATTATTTTTGTTTTAATTTAGTTTACATTTTATTTTTCTGTCATTATTTGATATTATTCTTAATCTTCTTAGTTTTCCTTTTAGTCTTGGCAAATATTTATTAATTTTTCTACGGTGGTTTTTGTGATTCCTTAAGAATTTCTCTATTTCTGCATAAAATTAAATTATGTGTTATTCATGCAAGTCCAATAACTAAATAAATGGATGCCACTTAAACAAACAAGACTAAAACTGCCAAGATGTCCTGGTCCAGAGCCAGCAAAGCACACTCAAATCATGGTACTACCACCAAGTTTCACACAGGAGATAAGGCTGGCTGTAAGGGTGTATCTTATTGTTACCAAATATAATGCTACCTGTACACAGTCTTCACTTTATGTTCCATCGTGAAGTCTTCTACCTTGTTTAACATAACACTTTAAACAAGAAGTTCCTGTGGAGAATAGGTGGAGATGTAAACCGGAGCAGATATGTGGTCGCACATAAAGAAAAAACAACAATAACAACAACAAAGAACGTGGAGATAGGCCTTAATATTTTTTGTGGAGCGTCTTAACCAAATTCTGTGTGACAAATGCTAATCAGCAAATGGCTCAAAGGTCATCTGTGTTTCGTCAGAAAGCAGCTCTGTATGAAGTGTTTAGGCAGCTCAAAGACAGTCCCCTCGCAATATTATCATACTGGGCTGATTGTAGGATATATGGCAGTGAACAGGTCTCATTTGTGGCTGGCATTTTCTGTGCTACACCATGCTTGCAATTTACAGTTATGAGTTAAGTTAGTTATAACGAAACATTGTTTTTGATAAGAAGACTTTTCAACCTATTACATTATAATCATAATAATTAATTCTATTTATAAAGCACTTTACATTTGTTGACAAATCTCGAAGTGCTACACAAGCAGATCAAAAGCAAGAATAAAACATAATAAACATGTAAATCATAGAAACATATAAACCATAAAATAACATAGCATAATAAAAAAAAAGTAATGACCACCTTAAAGTGCTTTTTTGAACCCAATGAAAAGTGTATTGCAGTAGTCCAGCCTGGAGGAGACAAAGGCGTGGACCAGCCTTTCAGCGTCACAGAGGGAGGGGCGGAGTTTGGCTATGTTTCTGAGATGAAAACTTTTTTTTACAGAGGTGTTGGACATTTGTTTTGAATTTTTTTCATTTGGGGGTCACACTTGATGCCCAGGTTGTGGCCAAAAAAGGAAATACAACTAATGGGTGAGGAATGAAGATGATGGGTGGTGCCAATTAGAAGAGCTTCTGGTTTGGTGCTGTTTAGCTGAAGGAAGTTCTCTGTCACGCCTCAATGTCCTCCAGGCAGCAGGTGAGAGTTCATTGAAGTGTCGGTGAGGTCGGGCTCAATCCCACCTCAATCTCAGTATCATGATAAATGGTAAATGGTCGCTTATATAGCGCTTTTATCTACAGCGCTTTACAATGTTGATTCCCATTCTCACAAGGTGGCCATGCAAGGTGGTCACCTGACCCACCAGGAGCAACTTGGGGTTCAGAGCTTATGTCTGAGACATTAGCTTTTACCAAGGGAGTGGGGAGAGGATCCAAGGTGCATGTTGAGGGTCTCATCCTCCGTATGATAACCTCAACTTCTTTCACTACAGTGACTGAAAACTGTGACAGACAGCATTCTGGCCTTGAAGTGGGCAAGGCCTGGGGGTGGGGGGGTTGGAGACAGACAGTGAGGAGCGGATGGTGTCCACCTTAGTGGTGAAATGTGCAATGAAACTATTGCACTGCTCCTCTGTGTGATTGCTGCCAATTTGGGTTTGAGGGTTGAGTAGATGATTTATTATGGAAAAAAGTTGTTTTGAGTTGCCGGGGCTGCTTTTGATTATATTTGAGTAATATTGTAATCTGGCAAAGGCAAGTGCTCTGTATTAGTATTGTTGATGTTCCCGGTAGGCTATTTTATGGACAGTTAAGTTGGTTGAAACAAAAAGATGCTCAAGCGCCCGCCCAGCTGTTTTCATCTGTCGGAGCTCCCTCGTAAACTACGGTGCAGATTTAGAGAAAGTGACCACTCGTGATCTAACAGGAGCATGGGCCTCAAGGATAATTTGGAGGCCGTTGTTATAGTAGTCCACTAGTTCACTGACTGAGGAGAGTTGTTGGACAATGGAGAGATTTTTGATGTCAGCATTTAAATCAAGAGAGATTCATGTTTCTCAGATTCCTGAAACAGATACAACGTTGTGGTTTCGAAAATGATGTATAAATGAAGTCCATTGAAATAATTTTGTGGTCAGAGACACCCAGGTCGTATACTTGGATGTTAGAGATGGGGATAAGAGTCAGTAATGACTAAGTCGAGGATGTGGCCCTTACAACTTTCTGCTTCAGGTTTAAGCAGTTATAAGGTAGAACTGATCAAAAAACGAAGTGAAACTCAAAACGGCAAGTTGACAGCTGCTAAGCGTTAAAGATCAAAATAATGTTCAGAAAAACTAGAGCACACCATATAAAATCAAGCAATCCTTCGCACTGATATAGCGGGGCAGCTGTAGCTCAGTTGGTTATATAAGCGACTATTTGCCATATCCGCCATCTACCATCTACGCCAACGTCCTTTTCCATCTTCAAGTACTCCTTTTTACTATTACTGTGTAAAAGCAGGACTGGTGCATATGTAATGCAGGCAGCAACCTACGGCGCAAAATGCCAACAGATATGCCATGCAAGTTTTTTTCCCCGCCGAAGACGTCATTTGGACATCGTACTAATATTCATTGCTCTTTTCAAATACTCCTTTAAGTATGCATCAAGGTATCCACAAAGTACTGTGAACCTGCTGCTTCAGCTTCAGAGCGTTGACACGGTCACACTTTTGTGATCTACTGTATTAATCTACTGTATGATAGACTAACCTTTTTTTCTTCACAACAAATATGGAATTGTCAGTGAAATTAAATTCATGTAGACATGTTTTTTATGTTTTATTCTTGCTTTTAAAAATCTGCTTGTGTAGCACTTTGAGATTTGCCCACAAATGTACTTTATAAATAAAATTCTTCTTCTTCTTTTTATTATTATTATTATTATTATTATTATTATAGTCGAGCAACATTGAAATGGCTGCTACATTTTAATTTCTAGCAAAAGTAAAATTCTGTTTCCTCTTTAGAATTCCATTTCTTTTTGGTGTTGTGTTTTAACTAGTTTAAATTAGTTTTGCTTAATAAAGACACACTGTAGAGGCGATCTTGATCGAATCAGACAAATCTGACGCTCCAGCAAATGCTTCACTCCGGAGGTCATTGTATGACGAACATTTTATATTTATTGTACTTGCTTCTCAACTTAGCCGATGATGGGTCAATTGTACATACAAGTTTAAGTACAGTTATGTCACTAGCACGTTCGCAAACGGCTTCATCAAACAAGTTTCTCAAAGTATGGCTGAACTCACGAACTTGGTAAGAAACCGTGTGCCTCCACAGCTACACACTGAACCTTTTTCTTCAACCTTGTTGGTCCAAACCACCTTGTTGTCAGTTCCTCTGCTCCAGCTACGGTGTCACGTCTGCACCCTTCAGTAGCTGAGCTGAACTGCACTCTCTTGTAACAAAATCATTGCTATCCATTGTATCCTTGACAACTGGACACAAACTTAAAAGGTAAACTACAAAGGCAACCATCAAAAGCAAACTATCAAAGCTATATGATGTCAATAATGACATCATCAGTACACAGAAGCATAACACAACACACAATTCACAATACATACTACATAAAACAAAAACTAAAACTGACGAAACTCTTGGTTGGCTCATACACACACTTTCTCTTGCTGCGGCAACTGTACAGAGTTGCCATCATGTTTTGTATTATGTGTGTTCACTTTCTCTGCCTATGTAGTGTAATGTGTGCAATCGATTTGTTTTTGAGGTAACCTGGAGACAATGCACAGTAAACCTTGAGTGACTTTCGTAATTGTTTTCTTATTTGGGTTAACAATATTATGAAAAGCAACATTAGCTCCATTGTTAGCAAGAATAATTTAAATTAATCAATTAACCACTGTCAGTGTCTTTACTGTACCTCTAGGGTTTTGAGGTAGCCCGCACAATCTTATATTTAATCTTTTTTATTTAGAACTTGCCAAATATCTGACCAATATTTGTTTGATATTTTGGTCCAATTTGAGCTACATGTCACTAAACATTTCTAGTGGCGTTACAATATTGTTTTGGTTTTGGGATAAAGCCTACACATTTTGCTGTGCTTCTTTTGAGAGTCATCACACCTACATTTTTTAAGTTAGTTGAGTAATTATAGATGTTTCTTTAATTTGAGCTGGAAACATCTGATAAAAAAACTTTTAAAACTTTAAAGTCTGTCTGACAAAGAAAATATTGCCAGATGTTGACGTTTGGGTTTCTTTGACACTTGATGCAATTAGCACATTATATTCAATCCTCAAAAAGCCAAAACAGCCAAACCCTGTTAAAACGGCCAGTCATATTCCAAGTAATAGGTACATTATTCATCATGTCACCTTGCACTGCTATCCCTAAGATTTATCTTGTAAAACCAGTGGGTTTCCACTCTCTTGTATGAACAATGGGAGCTGATAACGCAAGCAGATAAATTTAATCTCTCTATGCAGAAATAATATTACAGCAGAACCAGGACACCTGAAGCTGGTCAGGAAATTTAGTGGGTCAATTTATTTCAAGAGAAAAAAGAGGGAGATAGATAGAGAAAGGGAATTAATAAGGGATTATATCAAGGCCAAGCAGTCGTGGGCTGTGCGAGTGTGTTGAAGGCCAGCAATGACCTGCCTGGGGGCCTATCATTGTCCACTGTGTCCATTCAGCAAACCACAGCACGCTTCCTCTGACATATACCCCCACAATCACTTACACATACACACAAACAGTGTTGACATGTGACATCTGTCTGGGTGAAAGGGGTGGAAGGAGTCCTTTCTCTCAGAATTGTTGAGAGATTCTCCCCTGACTTTAAATATATATGGACCAAAATAGATTTAAGTATGGAAGTATACTGATGGAGAAGTCATTCCTGGGGAAATATTGTACACAAAATTATATTTAGAATAAGACATGAAGTTTTAAATATATGTGGTTAACCACACTAAAAGCAACACAATTACAAGAGGACGTACAAGTTTATTATTCACTTGTAAAATGTCCCATTGGTAAAAAATGCAGAACAGATCGGTTAATTTATAATAAAAATTGTTATATGCTGCCATAGTAATTGTACTTGCAGATAATTTACTACTTGTCACAAATGATGGTAAAAAGCACATTAAAGTAGTTAACAAATAAATTGTAAATAGGTAAATCTTTATTCTGTTGTTCTGATACTTTCTTGAAGCTGCAACAATCTATCAAACAATTTGTATTTTAACAATGGATTCAGTGATTTTCAAAGCGATTTGCAGCTTGACTTCAAAATCTAGCTCAGTAGCAAAAGGTTTGCAGTAACTATATTGATTTTCCAACCAACAAATTTCCTTCCCTTTCATCATTCAATTCTGGCTCTATTAGGGAGCTGTTTTTAGCAAACCCACTGTACACAAACTAGCCTGCATCAAATGGCAGACCAAGTTAGTGTTTAGCTAGGGAACACTGGAGCATTTAAGAACCATATACCGTATCTCCCTTAGGTGTTGGTGGAGGCATAACGTCACAGGAAAGGAAAATCAGGCCCACCATACCATAACACCATAAACCTCCCATTAAGGCATTAGAAAGTGCACTGCTGCTGTCGCCCCAAAAACCCATGTGGGGCTCCATCTAGATATAATAGAGTGGTTCGCCACTGGGCCCCCGCGGGAGTAGAGCAAAAACTGAGCTAAAAGAACTGTGAATCTGGCGTATTTCACGTTGTTGAACAAATACTATTGATCATTCTTATAAGAATATGTGATGAAATCTACACTTTCTGCTAACAAGTAAACTCAGTCCTGTACTGTAGCTGTTAGATCATAGCTACTACGTACGGCATTGACTCAAGTGTCAGGGTCAGTTACTAACCTAGAATCAGTGCCAGGAATCAATTCAGGGTCAACACCGCCAACCAGCTGGTAACATGGTTAGTTCTCCTGTAGCTGGTGACATACACTAACTAATTTAGTGTTGTGTTCACTATGGGACCCGTGGACGGGACAGATGTGAACTCGCTCAGCGGGCCAAGTCAAAGACAGTCCTTCCATTCAGTAACAGCACCCCACCCTCTCTCTCTCTCACACACACACACACACACACACATAGTTAAAGTAAAATATGCCAGTATAATGTAATTTTCATCGCGTTTTTGATGCTAACATTACACTTCAGTTAACTATGATAGTTCCATTCTTGCTAACTGTCACACACGCTAACCCGTCTGAGCTCTGGTCACTTACACACGATTTTATTCTGCTGCTATAATGTCTCTAATTGTATCACACAACACTTTTACTCTCTTTTACTCTCTACTCGTGTGAAGTTGTGGACGGGAAACACCAGCTAACGGCTGCGTACAGTAGAAACCTCTGCGGGAAAACCATGTTTGGAGTGACGCGTTTAACACGTCCGTCAACCGAACTTTACGCTAAGTCCCGCAACAAAACGCTACTTTCTGCAAACACACACACCATCGGTGTGTCCATGTCAGGTCTCCGTACAAACTCTGACATGCAAGCTATTATCAGAACATACACACGGCGTTTGGGTCAGCCTACTTACGCCCTTGGTCTGGGGAAGCCCATGGATAACAACACGTCCAGGTTTGAGCCACATTTCACTGAGCCCGACCGGTTCTGGCGGAGCCTCCGAGGCAGGATTTTGCTGTAGAGATCCTCTTTGGCTGCCATGGTCCACCGGGTCACACAGTATGCTGCTAACCCGATGCACAGTCCACCACCAGACCTGCTGCTAGTCCGAGAGATTCAACTGAGTCCGCATGAGTGGAGAGGTTTACGGCAACACGGAGCGAAGCGGTGAGCAACGCGATGCGGTAAGCAGAGGCAAGGCGCTGCTACTCCACCCACTACTCCCTGCGTGTACTACACAGACACGCGCGCGCGCGCGCTCTGTGGGGTTTGCATCGGGGGAAAGTGTAAAATGTGTTTGTAATGGGGCTTAATTTGTCCTACGTTTATTTTGTATAGCAATACAAGAAATTATAAACCATGACTAATTACAAAATTCTTTATTTTGTTTGTAAAAATTACTTCCATTATTTAGAAAAAGTAAATACAATTGAAAAAAAAAAACATAGAAAGAAATTATAGCATACTTTTATAAGTTTGTCTATGAAGCATTAGAAACATGCGCATCAACTGATCATATTTAAAATCACAGTAACAGCCCTGAATCTCACAGAAGGTGCAACAAGCTTTGAAACTTGATTCACTCATTTTCAAGGAAATGTTTGACTAGATATTATTTGTCAAATTGATAAATGAGTGCACACTTTATCACCACACACTGCAAATGCTTATAGTCGCTGATCAGATCTTGTCTGTAAATTTTCATTATTATCTGGCCATTTTAATATTAAATCGTACACTGAGGGACACACTGTGCCACATCCAAGCAATGACCGTGAGTTGGCCTTGAGTAGTTTGATGGCGTCATGGGGAGATATCAGGTTAGTGTTGGCCCCCGACAGCGCTGGCAGATGGGTTGTATGGCACGATGACACAGAAGACACAGCCCGCCACCTGGAAAGCTTGTCTCATCTCCACCTAGTGGGACAAACACAGACTGCATCAGGCAGTAGGGCAGTGATGCCAAATGCACAAATACAACAAATCCTTCCACAGAATTTAAATCTCACAGCAAGTTAATTGTATTATGGTTAAAATTATATAATAAGATTTATTATATATTAAGATTAGTCAACCTAACAACCTTTCAAAATGGATTAAAATCATTATTTTCCTCAAAGTTCTACAAACAATACCCCGTACTGACAATGTGAAAGAAGTTTGTTTGAAATATTTGCAAATTTATTAAAAATACATTTAAAAAATCACATGTACATAAGTATTCACTGCCTTTGCTTAATATTTTATGGAAGCACCTGTAGCACCAATTAAAACTCAAGTATGATGCTACAAGCTTGGTACACCTATTTTTGGACAGTTTCTCCTATTCTTCTGTGCATCACATCTCAAGGTCCATCAGGATGGATGGGGAGTGTCAGTGCACAGCCATCTGGTTGATGGTTGGAATCTGGTTGGGCCACTCAAGGACATTGATAGAGTTTACCCATAGCCACTCCTTTGTTATCTTGGCAGTGTGCTTAGGGTCTTTGTCCTGTTGAAAATAAACCATCACACCAGTCTGAGGTCCAGAGCCCTCTGGAACAGGTTTTCATCAAAGTCTGTACAGTGCTATATTCATCTTTCCCTCAATCCTGACTTGTCTCGTAGTTCCTGCAGCCAAATAACATCCCGACTATGCTTTACTTTAGGAATGGTATTGGACAGGTAGTGACGTAGTAACATGACGCCTGGAATTAAGGCCAAAGAGTTAAATCTTTGTTTCATCAGACCAAAGAATTTGGTTTCTCGTGGTCTGAGATTCCTTCAGGCGAGCTATCATGTGCCTTTTACTGAGGAGTGGTTTCCGTCCGGCCACTCTACCATACAGGCCTGATTTGTAAAGTACTGCAGAGATGGTTGTTCTTCTGGAAGGTTCCCCTCTCTCCACAGAGAAACGTGGAGCGCTTTTAGAATGACGATTGGATTCTTGGTCATCTTCCTGATTAAGGCCCTTCTCTCTCATTCGCTCATTTTGGCTGGCCAGCCTGCCCTAGGAAGAGTCCTGGTGGTTCCAAACTTCTTCCATTTACTGACGATGGAGTCCATTGTGCTCATTGGAAATTGTCATTTTTCTGTACCATTGCCCAAATCTGTGCCTCGATATAATCCTGTCTCAGAGGTCTACAGTCAATTCTCTGGACTTGGTCTGTGCTCTGACATGCACTGTTGACTGTGGGACCTTATATAGACAGGTGTATGCTTTTCCAAATCACGTCCAATCAACTGAATTTCCGATAGTTGCAGAAACATCTCAAGAATCATCAGTGCTGCAATAATAAAAATGTTCCCCTGGCCAGATATATTCTAACTACTAGATATTTATGAAGATTGCATTTAGAAGAGATTAAACCATAAACTTGTCTTGAGGTTACAGAAGAGTAAACTTCATTTTCTGATCATGCAATTTGATGAGCACAAATATCGGTAGATTGTCCCTTAGGACAGAAATGGTCCTATTTTCCATGAATGTCAACATAAAGCCCCCAATGCATAGGGACTGTCAACTAAACACAACTACATTAACGTAGTGCACTTACCAATCTGGCTTGGTCCAGACACAGACCCACCACAGCCCCACCACTGCCTGGTAACTTCACTGCTGAGCCAAACTACAAGAAACAGCAGAAATGTGTGCATAAACAGAAAAACAGTCTTACAGGTAGACACAGATGGAAATAAAGAAAAGGGTGAACACTGTTCAATAAGAGATGCCCAGCCACCACTGCTGTCGTCCTACAGGGTGCCAGTGGAAATTGGGCTACTGTTAGTTGAAAAAGGAGAGGAGGAAGGCATGTTCTTAGGAAGACAGAGAAGAGGAAAGCCAAGAGTATTGGACTATGCTGTTTGCAAATCTGGAGAGGTGGAGGTCTGCTCTGGAAAGCAGAGGAATGAAGGTTAGCCGCAGCAAGAAGGAATACATGTGTGTGAATGAGAGAAACCCAAGTGGAACGGAGATGTTACAGGGAGCAGAGGTAAAGAAGGTGCAGGACTTTAAGTACTTAGGGTCAGTGGTTAAGAGCAATGGAGATTGTGGAAAAGAGTTGAAGAGGCGAGTGCAGGCAGGTTGGAACCGGTGGAGAAAAGTGTCAGGTGTGTTGTTAAGACAAAAGGGTTCAGAAGATAAGGTTAGGTGAAGGCAGATGATTCGCTCTGGTGGCCCCTGAAAGGGAACAGCCAAAAGGAAAATAATAAGAAGAAGATGAAGTAGGCAGTCGAACCATCGAGGACCTACCTGCCTCGCCAGCTGAACCATCTTAAGATTCCCAGGACCCAGACAGTCATCAGTGTAGACAGACCTGTGGGATGTGATGCTACTTTAGCACAGAGCGTGACAGTAACATTAATATGAATACTTCACTGTTTACCTCCTCAGCTCAAAGTTCTGGTCCATCAGCTGTGCCAGGAGGTTCCAGTTTCTCTCTTGCAAAGCCGCCCTAAGGGCAGAGAATTTTCAATTAGTGCAATAGTGAAGTAACAATTCGCCTCTTCTGAAATGCAAAAAAAGAGACAAAACTAGACACAGTTTTGTCAGCATAGTGGTATCAAGGAGACACTTTGCATGTGGTGTCTGGATGTCAAACTGGTTAAACATTTTACACAACAATTCAGAAAGCCCCAGCTCACTTTGAGACTGAGTTATTATGCAATGGCTAGATATAATCGATCATGGGATTAAATGCATTCAGCCTCAGCCTTTAAAAGAAACCTCCATTGATATGTACTGCATTCATTATTAAGCAGCAACCTACAGGTCAACTTAAACCCACCTTGCTTTATCAGTGAGCTCTGCAAAAGTTTTCATGGCCTCAACAACCAGAGGTTCCTCTGTGGAAAGGCACAAATATCAAAGCTGATCAAACAAGCGAATATGTTTCCATTCTAAAAACCCCTTAATGGAACAGAAAGAATTACAGTAAATACACAGATGGGTTAATTGTGTTAAAAAAGGACTGACAGCCTTTCTTTTGCCCTTCATATCTTTTTTACTCAGTGGAGAATACTTTCTGACACAGAATGTAGAAGAAGAATCAGTTTGCTCTATTGAGTATGTACTTATTAATAATTACTTACTAATTGCTAATGTTAACATACTAACACACTAACAGTCCATAACATTTCTGATGTTTTGCACAGGATTACAATGATCCACAGACACCAAAGTGGTACTTTGGACAGGAGGTCATGTGTTAGGTAAAACCTGAGAGGTTGCATGCTGTTCCAGTTTTAATTATTATGTTATAACGTATAAATCTTATGTTATTACAATTTAGCCTATGGGGAATGAGAAGGCAATTTCTGAAAGTACCAAAACTGTATGATCTTGTCAAATAACGTATTCTGTGACCATCAGCCAACTGCAGTCAAGTCATTTCACATACTGCAGAAACGTTAGATGAAAAGTCAGGAGATCACGAAAGTTGGTAGGATTAATCCTCTTAGAACCACAAATGTCTATAAATTTCATGGCAATCTATTCAGATTGAGATATTTCAGTCAGGACCAAAGTAGTGATCCAACAGACCAACTCTGAATGTAATGTTCGATATGAAGGATTACCATTGAGCCAGCGTTGTCGGACGTTGCTGTGGATGCGTCCAGAGTCACTAGGGTCACTCAGGTAGGCCAGCCAGAAGGGTGGAAGCTCACTCGTATCCAATGGAACATAATTCCCTGAGAATGGAAAACACGCAACCTTAAAAAGAGAATGTATTTGGCTCACGGACCAAGCATCTACTGACAGAAACATCAGTACCATAGCCCTGGTCCTCCATGAGCTTCTTACTGAAATCCATGTAGACTAAGCCTTCATAGACCTGCACAGGGACAATCACTTCATGTTACTGAAGCTGTATTGTGCAGTGATACAGTTCATGTACAATATGTGGTGTTAATTTACTAACCTGAACAACTCTGTCCTGTAGGCCAGCAGTAATGAAAAGTTCATCAGTTTCTACGTTGAGAATGAAGTTGGCTCGTATTGGTTTTGGGAGGTCCTGAAGTATAAAGTCAGAGCCACAAAGTTGTATTCTCTAGCAATGCTATGTAAAGCTTTTACTAACACACACCTGTATTATCAGCTGCTACATGTATCCTGTGTTACCAGTAAATTCTATGTGGAAACAATAATATAACAATAACAACTTTCTCTAGAATACTACTGTTTTTCTGTACCCACAGTGGATTTAATGAGAAATCGGCTGAATTTCCTGCACAGAACAGGAAAAGTCAAGCCATGAATCATTTCAAATTCCCTTTTTTATATCAGTAGATTAAAGAAACCTTAAAAGACAGATGGATACTTTCATTCTAAGAGTGAGAAAATAGATAGATAAGGTGGATGATTGAAATTCTTACATTATCTGTGATGTTGTAGAATTTCATAAGACACTTCAGGGTAGCTGACACAATGGCACTGCACAAAAAAATGTTGTAAACAAAGAAAATCTAAAATGGAAAGCTGTTAATATTACATGTAATACATTGGAACAAAGAGGTAAGAAATCCACCAAGAGGAAATTTTACCTGCTCCCAGCAAGGCCCTTTATTAAAACAGAGACAAACAAATGATCAGTCAAGTGTTTTACATCAAGGATACAGTGGCCATGAGAGTACAACTTAAGAAAACACTGAAGCACAACAACTACCTATCCATGATCTGTAACCACTTATCCTGTTCAGTGTCGTGGGGTACTTGGTGTACTTGGAAAACCCTGGACAGATCTTCAGTCTATCTCAGAACCAACACAGAGAGACATTCACAGACAACCATTCACACCTATAGGCAATTTAGAGTCACCAATAAACTAAACATGCATGTCTTTGGACTGCATGTTAGGTTAACTGATGTGGAGTGTGTTGAGCTCTCAGGACCACCGTAAAGGGGCAGGTGAAAATGAACATACTTTTTCTTAGAACGGTGGCTTACCACTTGTCGGGGAATGTTGGTGTCATACTTCAGTGTAAAGTTCTGTTTTGTCAAAGCAATACTGCAACAAAAAAAAGCAAATGACAGCAAAATGTCTTGGGCTGTAATATGAGTTTTTTCATCATGAACTGTAAGTAATTATGTCAAACTTTTAATAAACCCACTTGACAAACACCTTATCTCATAGAGTGTAACATATATTCAGTGAAAAGTAAAAGTAACTAAGTACAGTACTGTACTTCGCCTGTACTGAGAACACTATTGAGGTTATTTTGCTTCATTGAGTAAATACTATTTAAGAGCTTTAGCTACCAAGCTACATTATAACAACTGTTCCCAATTCCCATAATTACAACTGTTCATAAAATACTGCTTGTGAATTCTGTTCATTCAAATAATCTGTTGTGATGACTGCTCCTGCTGCCACACAGCATCATTAAATGTCAGTAACCAACCTGCACTGCACACTTTGGTTTCTTTGATTTACAGTTATTAATTTAGTCTTCCTTGAACACATTATCTTACCTTTTATGAGCCCAATATAATAATATTTTGTAACTTGTTTTTCATATTTTGGAGTAAATAAAAAATGTTACTTTTTGAAAATAACTCTTTCCTAACTGTTTCCTCTTGCTTGGTAGCAGGGTCCCTCACACTATTTAAAAGTGCTCAGGGTCACAGGGGGTTTGTGCCTATCCCAGCTGTCATTGGGCTAGAGGTAGGGTCCACCCTGGACAAGTCTCCAGTCTATCTCAGGGCCATCACAGGGGACATACACAGACAGACAAACATTCACACCTATGTAAACTAAGAGCATCAGAACATCCACAAATCTTAAACAATCACTCACAAGAACATGCTACCAATCTCACCCTTGTTTGGAGCAGAACTGATAAAACTTCTTACAAGTAGCCTGCAGGAGCCGGAGACCCCCCAGATACCTGCAGTGGATTATAAGCATAAATATATAAATGCCTAAGCACAACCAGAAACATAATGAATTTTAGCTCTGTAAACTTGCAGTGTACACACCCTTCCTTCCTGCTGATACAGAACAGATCTTGCAAGCTTCCAAATTCTGTAGGGTCATTAAGTGGATGAGGGACTAAAACCTATAATGTAAATGATATTAAAGCATTATATCCCTGATGAAGCTGGTTAGTATGTATGAGCACAGTTGTGTGTTTGTGTGTTACCAAAGTCGGACTCTCCACTAGAGTAACCTCAGCCCAGAAGTTAGAGATGGTCATAGCGATAGTTTTCCCATTAAAACCGTCTGAGGGATTTCCCATTATCCCAACCCTGTGAGTGATCATACTTTTCAGTGGCTGTCAAGTTGTGATTTAACAATGTCGTAAATGGAGGAGGAGAAACATGCTTGGAAAAACCACAGTAATCTGAGCTCAAACCAAACCAGTGAACTTTGACTAATTGATGTTGGTGTTTCCTTACCTGGCATAGGACCTGCATGTGATTGGTTTAGCAGGGTTTTCTTGTTGCTTGGTAGAGTAGTGGGTGAGCCACTTGGTGTAGTCTGACAGGCCCTGAGGATATCAAGTAGAAGTGTGTTGATAGGAGAAATGTATTTAGAAAACCAAACCAAAAACCACAACTAAAATACGTTAAAGATTTGATACAGTCAGATATATATTCAAACTATAACACAATTTTATAAATTTGGCTTTTTACAAAAATAAATTAAACAATCAAGATGTGCTTAAAGACCATCAGCTTTAATTTAGGGCAGTCACTGGCTGGAAAAGATTTTCACTTCAAGTACTGAAATTAGGTTATTTTGTTATGATTATGTTAATATGTCCAAATACCTTTGAGCCCCTAAAACAGGGGGTGTATGAATGCTGTTGGAACTATTCAAATGTAATGGCTAAGTAAAACTCATTGCTGGAGATCTTCATCATATCCACCCCACCATACAGTAATAACAATCCTAGTTTAGCAATTTCAGGTGATTACAGAAACTGTTTTGCTAAAGTGTAAAAAGAGGTTGTAATAGAGACCAAGATACACATTCACATATACATATGGATGTCAACACTGTATTAACACCATCTGAAATGGCTCCCGCCCCCCCAAGGAGATGGGTTTAATGCAAAGGAAAAGTTTCATTGTAACAAGTATGTGCAACTGATATTGTCAAAATCACATGATCATAATGAATGATAATCATAATGATTATCATTATTTTCCTGTGTAAACTTAAACAATAAAAATGTTGACACTATTATCTCTGGCTTTGCTTTTTACAATCTGTGACTCAGAATAAAAGAATACTGTGTAAAACATATGAAATATTACTGATAAACTGAGGTAAAATTACAAACCACTTGGCCAATAAGCTGGAAGCCAGTAGGAAGCTTCATCCCAAATACATCAAGCTGCTTCTCATTAATGAGCCACTCCTGAAGGAAAAAGGAAGCAATGAAAGCAACTTATTTTACTAATCTGCAGTAATCCACAGATGTCATTTGAGTTTGGTAATGTAGGACTAAGTATAATTTAAGTTCATTGTTTATCTCAGTTTTATTATCATATTGAAAAGAAAAAGCAAAGTAAAAAATAAATTGCAGCAGACTTATTTGGTAATTGTGCAGAAATTAAAATAGAATCGCATGAGGGCAGCAATTTTTCTTCATCATTAAATATTAGTTTGTCTTATCACTGCCTCAAATGTTACAAAGCAGTTTGCACAAGAAATTAATTATGATTGTTGGGTTTTGGATTTTTAAGGAAAAAAAGCTTTGAATTTTAAATTTGAGTAATTAAGTCATATTTGTCATTTTGCTGAAGTAATGCTTTTAAAATAAACTAAAAGTCCTTCCTGTTTAATGCTGCATGATGCTTTAATCTGATTTACGAACCCAGAATTGTCCAAAGGTCCTGTCTGTGGCCTGAGGCTGCAGACTGAGGAAGTCAGATAAGTAGGGTAGCGTCTCTCTCTGTATACAGTAAAACACCACACTGGCCAGCCGGGATGCTGTCAGGCCTTCTTGAGGCTTCTCCAAGAAGCGACATATCCTGATTTACAAAATTACGATAAATTGAATCAAATCTGCAACGTGTGTCAAATTGACTTTAATAAACCTCAGACACACAACACAAAGAAGCAATGTGGCTGTGTATTTGAGACAAACAGAAACTCCTTCTCACCTATGGGTGTCAGGGCACACCTCCACGATGCCCCTGGAGCTGCTTTTTTCACTTTCTTCCAGCTCGTAGTAAATGATTAGCTCTCCAGGCTACAGTACAGACACAAAAACTTGGGCTACTGCAAGTTCCTGGTGACATCACCACAGATACTTTCCTTTCCCTGAACACATTCACTTATTTATTTATATGCATTAAATATATTTTATTTTGGGGGGCTTTATATTCTTTGTTTTTACAGGACTGCACTGCTAGCAAGGGGATTTTTACATGTCTGAGTCACTTACTCATAGTCTAGTTATTACAGATGGCAGAGGACAGTTTTTGAGAAATATCCTGTCCTCATATGTCATTGCATAGTTTTTTGTCCAATAAAAATGATTATGAAGCAAGCACAAGCTCTTGGTGCACATTTGTAATGTAACAACTCTCACCTTTGACCTGAAGAAGCGGATAACCTGAGCGATATCAAAGTTCTGGTCTGCACACAGCATGTCTCCTGCTATCTGTTCACACACACGTAAAAACCCTCATTGTGCTAATAGACCAACATTCAGCTTTAAGAGAACACATTTAAATGTAACTTAAGCAACATGAATAACTGATAGATTCATTGTACCACCACAATGTCGTCCAGCAACTTGCGGCTGCGTATGGCCAGCTCCAGGTCAGCCACGGCCCCAAGACGGTCTTCCAGTGTAGTGCTGCCATCATTTATCACATTTCCCACCGGGAAGTCATTGGCTGTGGCCCAGCGCTCATAGTGCTTATACCTGGTCAGTTTAACATAACAAAGTAGAAAAATATTTAAGATCTAGCAACAAGAGTGCAAATTTTAAATAAAAAGCAATATGCATTTTATGCACTCACTTGTCTGCATTAGTCACCAGATACACTTCTGTGAACAACTGCCGCCTTTAGAGGAATCACATACAGAATTAGCAGTACTCGACCTGTATGTCAAATACAAAATTCAGATGTGACCTTATGAAAAATGGTCTGTTGATGTCTGGGCCACTCACATGTTGACAGTTTCCCACCAAAAGTCAAGGATCTTTTTTCCTCTAATGCCAGGAAGCAAGGCCTTAGGTACCCCAGTCAGGTGGCTGTATAAACCTGTGTCATCGTTCTGGAAGAGGAGAGGTGAGAGTCTAAACCACATAGGTAATAATAATAACCTTAATAACCTCAATAACCTTTATTGATCCCACAGCAGGGAAATTCACTCATTAAAGTAGCTCACAGGAATGGTATAAAGTGCCAAAAGTATTTTTAAAAGTATTTACAAAAATTGAAAAGTAGAATGTACAATGCATATCCAAAAAGTATGTGTAAACTAATACACAGCCAAGAGAATTTACAATATTCAGCCATGATCAGAAATATTCAGCTGAGCTGTTGAGGTGTACAGGAATGAAAGACCTGCGTTAACGTGCCTTCCTACACTGAGAGTGTATCAGTCTGCTGCTGAAGGACCTGCAGAGTCTCCACTGTCTGATTCAGCAAGTGAGAGGCATTGTCCATCCATCCACAGGTATTGTCAGCTTGGCAAACATCCTCCTCTCACCCACCCACTCCTCAGAGTCCAGTGGGCAACCCAGGATAGAACAGGCCCTACTTACCAACCTATTCAGTGTCTTCCTGTCCTGGTCGATGCTGCCTGAACCCCAGCAATATGACTTGTTGTTGAGGTCTGTCAACAGGAACCGCTACCTGAGATACTCAGCAATAACTTGTCTTATCCCCATCAATCAAATAATGAAAAACAAAAAAATAGGCGAGTTGTTCTTGTTTATCGTTTCTGTATTTGTAATTTTTTTTTTTTCAAAATGGAACACAAGGAAAGGGCCCCAGTTAGGGCTGCAAATTATTTTTTTTATTTTTTTTGAGGGATGGAGCTGTGCCCCCTCCAGCAGGTGGTGTCCTAGGTTACCACCTATATAACAAGAGCTGACACTGACTAAGTCAAAATATTGAGAAACTATCTCATTATTTTGACTTAGTAAGTCTTTATTTTGAGATAGTATCTCATTATTTTGCCTTGGTAACTCATAATTTTGAGATACAGGATTATGATTTTTTTTCCCCCAGTGGCGGAAACAGGCTTCCATAAGAAACCTTTGCATAGGGTGGGAAATGGGTGACAAAATATCTCTAGGGTGGCATAATTATGTATATACCATATAATTCTCATTATTCTTTTGTTTGTTTTCACTTAACCAGGTGGATCATATTGAAGTTAGGAAACACTCTCTACATATATTGATGGTTTGATCTGAACAGCTTATGGACATATAGCTCTGACCTAAGCTCAAAGTGAAGATCCACACCCAGGGTACCTGATCTTTTGTATACATTTTCTGCACCCATTCTACATATAAATCATTTTATACATGTGCTGCCTGTATTAAATGTTTTACTTCATGTAGAACATGGCTTGGCAATAACTTTTACCTCTTCAGGTGTTCATCTATTTTGTGGGTGGTTCTTTTATTTTTAAAGGTGAAGCTACATCCGTAATGTTGTCTTTTAGTTCCCTTTCAGACGATTCACTTGGTACAATACAAATATGCGACATCACACCCTTGTGTGGCCTGTCTGAAGACACCTGCACTGAGCATCACTGCTAACATGGCGAAGAAGTCCACTATCCGACCATTCCCTCAGGGATATGGCTTCTTTTTGCATGAGAAAGACCAGCATGAAGCCTGCTTCTTCTGTCTGGGTATGTCTTTCTCATTCTCTGTTGCTATTCTGCAGCGTTCAGTTTCTGTCACTCAGAGCCCCTCACATTCCAGGGTCTCTGCACATAGGTGCAGCTCTTTTTTCCAGGGGTGGACCTCTTGTAAGGGAGTGGAGGCTGCATCCATCAGTGGTGGCTCAGATTTCTGAACACTTCGGCAGGGCCACAGTGGATCTCTTAGCAAAATGCCCACTGCCCCCTGTTCTTCCCCATGAAAGACCACTTTGCTCTGCTGGGGTTTGACACATGGCCCGTGACTCTGTTGTATGCCTTTCCCCCAGTGGATCTGATTTTGCCAGTTCTGGGCAGGGTGTGCCAACAGTGCCTGTCCCTGATCTTGGGGGCCCCTTGATGGCTTACAAAGTCATGGTATACGGAGATAGTGAGTCTGCTGGCAGCGGATCCAGCAGTCCTCAGGGACCTTCTGTCTTAGCCATGAGGGTAGATGGTTTATCCATGTACCAAACTGTGGAATCTACACGCTTACCTGTTAAGAGGTCCAACCTGATGGCTCATACAAGTAGCACCTTTTTGAGCAGTGGTGTCAGAAACCTGATGTTCTTCCATTGCAGTGCTCTATGGTGGAGGTTTTGTTTTCTTACAGGAGCTGCTGGATAAGGGTCTTTCCGTCTCTACCATTAAAGTGTACTTGGCAGCTATATTAGCTTGCCATATTGGTTTTGAAGGGGTTTCACCTGGTCTGATTTTGAGGGAGGTACGCTGTTTATGACCTTTCGATTTACTGTTGGTGCTTGAGGCCCTCTGTGGTTTTCCGTTTGAACCAATTGAGTCTGTTGATATGAAATTTCTTTCATATAAAACAGTGCTTCTTCTTGCTTTAGTGTCTGCTAAGCGTGTTGGTGATCTCCATGCTTTGTCTGTGCATCCAACCTGTACCCAGTTTGAAGGTTATCTTAATGCCGAATGCAGCATATGTACCGAAAGTTATCTCTCCAGTCTATAGTTCTATGATCTTTCAGCTCCGGAGCTTCTCGAGGGCGTTGTGTGTATGAGTAGCGACTTGTGTTGTACCTCGTCCCTCTCTCAGGGAAAAGAGGTTATAGACAACCATTCGGTTTAAGAGCTCTCTCTCTCTCTCTCTTTCGTTTTACTGAATTAAAAAACACAATTGTTGAGTCTTATGTAAGCCGAATACAACAGCACATCTACACGATTCCTTCAGTGCCGCCAGTGATTATCTATTGAAAACACAAGGTAGCCGACGACAACGAAGTGCAAAAGAGGCTGATTATTTAACGCAATTCGGTGGAATGAACAGCTTCACTAGAGTTGATGCGAACTTTGCACTGCACAATGTCGCCTTTCTGTTGCAATAATCAAGCTGCTTACCTTGATTTGTGTGTGTAAAACGGTCCCGTGACCCGCTACCAATAATATACAGATCATTTAAGAAACGTGACTTTGTCCCGATGTTCCTCTGGATCAATAAAAACAAAGTAGCGACTGAAAAAATATGTCTAAGCTATAGTTTCTGCTGGAGCTGCCAGCGTCATGAAGACACTGGTTCCGGCAATGACCTTCAAAATAAAACATTTACTCATGACCGCTCGGGAGTACTTCGTGCTGCAGCTGTACTTAACTGTACAATCGATACAGGTCTGTCTCTCTGTCTCTCACACACACGACAGGTCTACATATTTTAACCAATTTACCAAGTTTAATAAACAGAACTGAAAGTGGTTGATGACATACACTATATAAGTAGATTTTTAATATAAAGACATACATTGCCTACCTAGTAATGCAATGCTTACCAATTCTTTTCTATTTAGTCTATTACATTGTTGCAATGTAATCATTGTCCTCAGTGAAGCTTCATGAAAAAACATATAAAAATACAAAGCAAAAACAGCTGAACTATGAACTGGATTACAAACGTATCAACTGGTCAGAGTATTATTAATAAAAGATGAAAATAAGTCGGAGCATAACATGATTGCATTTGATACAGAGACTGAGAAAAAGAACCTGACATGAAAAATGTTTTAGAGCTTACTCTACTGGAAGTTAAATTAACAATCGTCTTTGTGGAGGAAGGCATTCAATGAGAGCTTTGCTAAACTGATTTGACTTAAACTCAAGATGATGCAGTTTTGTTTTGTTTTTACGTCCTTTTCAGATATATCGGGCTATTATGATTGGATTATAGTCACCAAGCAAAGGATTTCCATTTTGTAGAAAGCTTCAAATGTAATATTTTAGCTTGTCATTTAGCCCAGAAGCAGGATCTGAGAATTAATGACAAAATCCAATTATTTTCTGGTATTTCATGCACACTTGATGACAAACAAAGTATCTCAAAGCCTTTCAAGTACTCTTTTGGGCCATATGTGGTTGTCTTCAAATACTAGTTGGAACCCCTTTTCTCACTGGGGTTCTGTGCTGGATGACCCAACAATACCATGCTGTCGCAGCAGGTTCCTCAGGATCTGATTCTTGGACTTCCAGTCTTCCACCTGAGCAACAGCAACATGGAAAATACATTAGTAATATAAAATAAATAATTCTTACAAGGAACTCTATGACCATAACAAAGTCATGTTTTACTGTCAAATAATATCTTGAAAGTGCAGCCTTATGTATTGTAAATATAATAAAATCAATATTGTTGGGTTTTTGTTAGACTAAACATTTGTAGTCATAATGTCAGGCTCTATAAAAGTGTAAATTATTCAGTAATCTGATTATTAGTGCACATTTTTACTTTTTACTCTAACAAAAACAAAATACAGGGGAGAACGTTATATTATTGCCAACTGTTTATTAGACTATTAATGATCTAAAAGTTACCTCTTTCAAATTATACAACAAAATTCATGACATGTTATAACTTTAGTGCTAGCACGCAACAAATGCCAACGTACTTCCTGTCTGAGTAGCTGGTTGTCGATCCTAAGACGATCAAGAGAGCTGATATTTTCCCCCAGCTTCATGTTGCTCTGTCTGAGTTCCTTGATGTACTCACAGGCTTTAGACAAGATTCCTCCTTTACTCTAGAACAAACAAAACAGAAAACGTAATAATTTACAAGAAAAATATATAATATATAATGTGACATGGGTCTCATTTAAAGACATTTTCATATTCACCTACATTTCTCTGATATTTCTCAGGGAGTCTTGCTAATACAGTTGTTCCAAATAACAGTCTCCAGCATTCTTAACTGCACAAACTTGTGATAAGCTGGTTTCAGACTTATTAGTGACACCTGTTCATGAGGAGCTTGATTTGAGATTTGATCATTAAGATTATAAATACCCATTTTGCCATATAAGGCAGCCTATTCAGCTTTGTTTTGGGGAGAGTTTCACAGTTTAGGCACTGGCATCATTTTAAAATTAATTATTAGTAGTTAGAAATGTAGACGATGTGGTGGCTCAATGGGTAGAGCATCGGGTTGGGATGCAGGAGGCCGCGGGATCGAATGCCACCCCACCAGATGTGGCTCCGCCCAGCCATCAAGGGCTACCTTGGTGCTGGTCTGAGCTTGGATAAACTGGGAGGGTTGCATCAGGAAGGGCATCCGGTGTAAAAAACCCATGCCAAATCAACGTGCGGAACATGTGGCTTTGTGCTCACCCCTTTTTTTTTAGAAATCTTGGCCAACTGAAAAATATGAACATGAAAAGTATGAGCATGTACAGCACTCAATACTTAGTTGGGCTCCTTTTGCCTGAAGAACTGCAGCAATGCAGCATGGAGTCGATCGGTCTGTGGCACTGCTCAGGTGTTATGAGAGCCCAGGTTGCTCTGATAGTGGCCTTCGGCTCTCCTGCATTGTTGGGTCTGTCATATCGCATCTTCCTCTTCACAATGCCCCATAGATTTTCTATGGGGTTAAAGTCCGGCGAGTTTGCTGCCCAATCAAGAACAGGGATACCATGGTCCTTAAACCAGGTACTGGTAGATTTGGCACTGTGTGCAGGTGCCAAGTCCTGTTGGAAAATGAAATCTGCATCTCCATAAAGTTGGTCAGCAGCAGGAAGCATGAACTGCTCTAAAACCTCCTGGTATACAGCTGCGTTGACCTTGGACCTCAGAAAACACAGTGGAGCAACACCAGCAGATGACACGGCACCAAACCATCACTGACTGTGGAAACTTTACACTGGACCTCAAGCAACGTGGATTCTGTGCCTCTCCTCTCTTCTTCAAGAGACTGGGACCCTGATTTCAAAAGGAAATGCAAAATGTTCTTTCATCAGAGAACATAACTTTGGACCACTCAGCAGCAGTCCAGTCCTTTTTGTCTTTAGCCCAGGCGAGACGCTTCTGACGCTGTCAGTTGTTCAAGAGTGGCTTGACACTAGGAATGCGACAGCTGAAACCCATGTCTTGCATACGTCTGTGTGTAGTGGTTCTTGAAGCACTGACTCCAGCTGTAGTCAACTCTTTGTTAATCTTCCCCACATTTTATTGTTTGTACACTTTTTTCTACCACATCTTTTCCTTCCCTTCGCCTCTATTAATTTGCTTGGACACAGAGCTCTGTGAACAGCCAGCCTCTTTTGCAATGACCTTTTGTGTCTTGCGCTCCTTGTGCAAGGTGTCAATGGTCGTCTTTTGGACAACTGTCAAATCAGCAGTCTTCCCCATGATTGTGTAGCCTACAGAACTAGACTGAGAGACCATTTAAAGGCCTTTGCAGGTGTCCTCTCTTCGTCTCTTTGTATTGGTCTTAAATAATATTCTAATTTTCTGAGATACTGAATTTGGGGTTTTCATTAGTTGTCAGTCAAAATCATCAAAATTAAAAGAAATAATCACTTAAAATATATCAGTCTGTGTGGAATGAATCTTCTTTAACTGACCTGTCCAGTCTTGGTATAGTCAACGTTACAGTCTGGAATGGCCTTTGACAGCTGCACAATCCAGTTGTTGATCTTGTCTCTGCGCCGGCGCTCAACTATTGAAACAACATTAGAACTTAAGACTTGTACTTTTATCATTTATATCAGTTCAGATATTTGTAGCAAATGCATTTTTTATTTCTAACTTCTCACATAGAGGTCTGACCTTCATTGTGCTGGGCTCGCCGCTTCTCATCTCTGGATGCCCGAGGAGCCTCTTGCTTTCTAGAAAACAGATTAGAACAAAGATATTAAGTTAGCTTAACTTGCCGATGTAGACAACCTTCTAGCTAAAATTGATTACTTTAAATTAGATGGACTAAATTTTGATTTAATTACGCTATGTATGGCTGGGTGCGAGGTGCGATTGTCCTTTGATTGGATGCTGTCAAAACTTCCTGTGGTGACATCATGACATAGAGCTGCCCTGTGAAACAAGATGTTTATGTCAGCTGCACAGAATAATTAAACTAATATTATTAATATTTCATGTGTCACAAAGCCTTTTCTGTAATAATAATATAAGGGGTTTTGACATTTCAAAACTCCCTAACAGCCCTTTAAAGTTGTGAGGACCAGTCGAAATGTCCTGACAGCAATGAACTGATACTGATACCAAATGTAAACAGTTTACATTTGGTTTTTTATATATATATATATATATATATATATATATAAGATGTTAAATTGTTAAAAACATTTTTAGCCATTTCTGTATGTGTGTGCAGTAATTACCTGTGGGAGTAGTCTGGCCCAGCAGTGTGTCAGAGGCCTGCACTGTTGTCACCATGGTGCCAGTTGTGGCATCTGCTATGGTGGCGGGGTAGTATGTGTATTGTGTCTCAGTGCTGCCATCTCCCTCCAAGCCCTCTGGCTGAGAAAACACAGCCTGAAGTTGAAGAGATGTGAATTCTGCTGTTAAGTGTTGTATTGTACTGATTAGCTGCTAATAATAAAACAAGTAATCAAACCCATCAAGTATTTAAACAGGCAGCTATTGCTCTGGACAGGCAAAAACTAAATAAGTACTATTAAGTATTACAATCAGCTAAAATCAAGTGTAGTTTGTAACTTTAAAGGTTTTTACCAGAAATGTTTCAATGCAAGCTATAAAACAGGATAACCTTTACAAATTCTACACTGGAAAATCCACAGCAAAAAAATAAAAAGAAAAAAAGAAAAAGAAAATGAGTGGAACACTAAAGTCCCAATTAAAAATTGAATCCAATATAAAAATTGCACTTAAACACAAACTGCAGGTGCATAAATGGAACTGGGGATTTGGTTATGCATGTTCTTACAGGTAGCCAGTGTTGTTCTCACCTGTGTGACAGTCTGCGAGGTTGCAGGGAAACCAGTGACAAGGCTGACTGCTGCAGCTCCATCTGTCTGAGTCTCCAACTGGCCATCTGACACCTGGATCACTCTGTAAGTTACCTGCAGTGTAAAATGTTACACTAAGTAGTCAGTGCCTGATTTCAACTAAAGTAACATATAAAATATGTAGAGTACAAAAAAATAAAATCTTTAAATAAAATGGGTTCTGAATACAGAGACACCGTGACATTCTGATTGGCACAAGAATATGAAGTATACGCATAACAAACAGAAATATTTATTTTATTTTCAGTGCAAATTCCAGTTAACTTCTGTTGTTTCCATTACAATCTATTGCTTCAGATACTTTATTCTGCTCACAAAGAAAAAATGCTGTATGTGTTCTCATTTTGGATCAAACTGCTGTGACTGAGGGACAGATGTTCTGGGTAATTAACGCCAATGTTTTGTTTGCCAGATTATTTTCAAGACTTCTTCCTACCTGCCCACCTGCTCCTTCTGTCTTGAAGAGATATTTAATGGGTTGGTCAGTGAAAGTAGCAGCAGACTGAATGGTGGCAATAGCTGCTGGATCCTCTGCAGTAGCAACAGAACCTGAAGGCACAAAGCCGCATACAACTTGGTTGGTAGCTCAGGCATCCTACAAAACCATGTGGATTCAGGTACACGTGTACAAGGTAGTGTAAAAAAACAAACTGGACTACAGCAAGTAGAAAAAAATTTTATGGTTACAATATTTAAGTATCGACACAGGCAAGCGTACTGCCTTTAAACTGTTTCACTGCATAACATTCGCTAATATTACAAGGTTTTTCATTTTACCTTCCTCGCTGACGGTAACACTCCCATCTGGTTCAGGGCTTTTCTGTTGACTGTATACATCAACAAATTTAGGACAGCAGTCATCTTGTTGTTCAGTTAGTTAAAGAATCGTCATAGATCAGTGGACTGTTGTTATTAGTAGCGAATGGCACATAAAGCCAAAATCCCAACTCACCCCTTCATTTCTGCCGACAGTCTTGGACGAGTAGACCGTCTTCACTCGCTCCCACAGCCAGACTGTGACACAAGTTCATAAGTTTAACAAAAAGGAAGAAAACTAATTGGCCCAACCTACAGTTTATGAACTATTTGCATGACTTTTAAAGACAATGGCCTTCAAAGCAGAAGATTAACCCTCAAATGCTGTTACAAATTGGGTGGTGGTAGCTTAGCTAGCTATAAGAAAGCTCACTGAGCGAACGTTACTTTGAGTGAAAACGGAAACTGAAGCTTTTCGCCTTAACAATAAAAGCGCGGCCATTTATGTGTGAGGAACAGCGATATGTTCAAAGCGCATTTTGCCTTAACACTCAACTTCGTTTTGCTGTCTCTGTCTCTTTACTCCCTTATTTTTCTCCTTGTGTGTGTTTTTGTATGCGTGTGCGCGCACACCCAAAGCAGGCAGATTTTATTTTGGCAATCTCAGCGGAAATCAAATTCTTATTGAGTCTTGAACGACAACCGCCGTACCTTTCTGTTACCACTCGGCCCCAGAGGTTTTTACAGATGTTTAACAAAACACTCTCCTCCCCACTAGTTTAGTGCAATCGGTATCCGAAGCACTTAATAAATACGACGATAAATTCCAATAAAAAAATGCAACATTTTTCATACGATGTTCAATTATGTCTAGTATATTCTTGACTAAACAAAAAAATCTACTTACGTCGCAATGGTCCCTCCTCCGATATTTGTCAACAGAGCTGCCTCTGTGACGGCTGTACGCATGCGCTACAGGAAATAAAGACAGCCGGTTCCAGATCAGTGGATAACAGAAAAATATGAATATTACACAACAAAGTGATGTTAATATATGACTCGCGGTCAGTGGTTGTTGGTGATACACCAGAAGAAAAAATAAATCTGAAGCGTAATAGTATTTTCCAGAATTCATTACTCAAAGCATCATAGTGACACCTGCTGGTTAACCAATTTAAAAGAAACGAAAGTGCCCCTCTTGTTAGCGAAAATTTGTTGTTGCCTCGTTTTTTAAATTAACTGAATTTATTATAATTAATTGTAACGTTATTTTTTTCTGGCATAACCGCCAGATTAGATGCATGTCTTCAAAGTTGAAAAGATGTTATCCGGATCACACTAGAGTTACAACAGGAAATACAGACAGGTTACAACACAGCCGACAGGGTTCAGTGTTGAGGAGAGCATCGAGGTGGGATTGTGACAGCATTTATGTCAGAAATTCAGCACAATATTGACAATAATATTCATATGTAGCTATAGGCGATGACATAAGTACACCTCAGACGGAAAACAATATACCTCACAAAAGAAAAATCATCAAAACCCCTGTTTGACTATCACGGTGATTTACGTCACCGAAATATATAGTAGTCTGCTATTCGCCAATCTGAAGCAGCTTTTATCATTTTAACTATTAACCTGTGTGGTGAACGTATTTGACAGAAAGAAAGAAAGAGAAAATGTCAGACTAGAGGGAAAAAAAACACTGGACAGCGCCCGTGGGTTGATCCCGGTGAGGAATAGAACCACGTAATCAAATAGATTTGAGGAGGAAGTAACCACTGAGCTAAGCCAGCGCGTCTTTCAGACGAAGAAAATACCCTTATCAAGGTTTAACAGCTTTCTAAATTTTGATTTTATTCTGTGGGATTGATTTTATTCTACTTTTTTAAAAAAGCTTCCTTCAAAGGATTGTGGTGGAGTTTTGAGAAAAAGTACTGTAAGATACAAGTTATAATTTATCTTTAGCATCACCTGATGTTAAAAATAGTTACATATACATTTGAGATGAGTATCTTACAAGCAACAGGAACGTGCTTGTAATTGTAAACTTTAAGTTAGAAGCACAGTACAAACTTCAAAATGTTCAGCCTATAAAGCATATATGCATACGACTTTTTAAATATCTTGTATAGTTTTTAGGTTTTTATAGTTTTATACTTTAAAACATTATTTCTTGTTTGACGTCATTGATGACACAATCAATATACTTTCTGAAGGTTTTGAAGTTTGAACTGGCAAAAACGTCAACAGCAATAATCTGATGTCATGAATTGAATAAAGTATACAAAATTTTTAAAAGTTGTATACAAGCAACAATTTCCTTTCTAAGCTGAAGGTTTTGAAGTTTGAACGTGTTTCTAGCTGAAAGCATGCCAAAGTAGTTGGGCTCCAAATACATTTGGAAGATGGAAGAGAATATAATAAGTAGAAAAAGCATTTTCAAAAAGAAAATGCACTGTGAATGCTTCAAGAAAAGTTGAAAAAAACTGAACTGTTTTTGGTTAAATAGCTGAAGCTTTTGCTGAAAGCAGAATTGAAGGTGAACAATTTAAAAATAGCTGAAAGTTTTGCTTTTGCTGAAATAGCTTAAACAAATAAAATAATGAAAAACATACAAAAATCCTGGAAGCTGTAGAAATGTAATAGCTGTGCAAAGTTATAGAGAGAACCCAACAATTCCCCCTTGAGCAAGCCCTAGGCAACAATGGAGAGGAAAAACTCCCTGTAACGGAAGAAACCTCCAGCAGAACCAGGCTCAGCATCGGCAGCCATCTGCCTCGACCGGTTTGGGTGAGTGGAAGGTGAAAAGAGAAAAGAAAAAGAGCAACAAAAGCAACAACAAAACATCGGGCAGGTTGGTAGGACCGGTACCTGCACACTGGAAAACACACATCTTCAAAGCCCGGGGACACCTGCAGAGAGGGACAGAGAGAGGGAGACAGAGAAGGAGAAAGACAACTACGGGAGAAAACACACAGTGTTAATGTCATACAGTAGTGACAATTGGGGGGTGAGAGGAGAGGAGAGAGGGACAAGAGGAGGGGGGGTCCCCCAGCAGTCTAAGCCTATAGCAGCATAACTAGACTTAAAAGTAGAGAGGGTGTCTGTTTCCCGACTCAGAACTGGGAGCTGGTTCCACATGAGAGGAGCTTGATAGCTAAAGGCTCTGCCTCCCATTCTACCTTTGGAAATTCTGGGAACCACAAGTAGGCCTGCATTCTGAGATCTAAGTAGTCTACTTGGATGATATGGTGCTATGAGGTCTTCTATATATGATGGAGCCTGACCGTTCAGAGCTTTATATGTGAGAAGCAGGGTTTTAAATTTTATTCCAGATTTTATGGGAAGCCAATGGAGAGAAGCTAGTGAAGGTGAAATATGATCTCTCTTGCTAGTTCCAGTCAGCACTCTTGCTGCAGCATTTTGGATTCATTGCAGGCTCTTTAGGGAGTTACTGGGGCATCCTGAAAGTAGGGAATTACAATAGTCCAACCTAGAGGTAACAAATGCATGGACCAGTTTTTCGGCATAACTTTGAGACAGGATGCTCCTAATTTTGGCAATGTTCCGTAGGTGGAAGAAGGCTGTTCTAGAGATTTGTTAATGTGAGTTAAAGGACAAATCCTGGTGAAAAATTGAGTGTTTTCTAATAATGTTGCCTAAAAGAGACATACACTATATAAAGTAAAGTATTGGTCCTAACACAACTCCACTGATCCAGTGGAGTTGTTTAGCGATCACAGATCAGAACGAAGTTTCCAAGACAACACATAATGACATTTCAGTCAGTTACAGTAAAGACAGCAGCAGCAGAGTTCACCACAAGTTGTGGATACTCATGGAGACCACAAGACCACAAGAACAGAGAGGGGCTGTAACATCTCGAGCTCCAAAGGCCCTTTAACCTCAACACAGCAAAATGGAAAGATGGTCCTTCTCAGAGAAAACCATGAGAGGTTTGGTGCTAGTATGAAAGAAAATGACTGTACTGCTGTTTGCATGGAAGCAATAAGATTAAAGTCCATTTAGAGGCAGGATTACTCGTGTCCAGTTGTCCAATAATTATCCACAACAGAGGTTTTTGAATGATAAAACACTGAGCATTTTTTGAATTCCACATTCCACAATTGAGCTGATGACAAAATAATTCCACAGAACGCAGTAAGAAACCGTTTACCACCACGGCCAAACACACAGTTTTCCACTACTAACTTTTGGCTTTCGTCTGTTCACTGAAATAGCTGAAACAAACATCCTTTCCTTGACAGTGTTTAGGCAAACTTCAAGGAAAATGTCCCAAAAACTTCAAAGGCATGTGATGTCATTGACGATGTCTTTGATACACTTATATATACACTTATTAATTTACCTAACCTTGCAAGGCAAAGTGTGTCTACAGGAAAAACAAAGCAGAACCAACACAAGAAAACCCACACTGGCTCATACAGTCCAAATTAGGATTATTAATAGAATAGACATTCCTCACAGGTATAATGAAACTTGGATCTCTGTTTGTGTAGCTGACTTTGGGGCCAAGTACCTGCAGCATAGCAAGCTCAGACAAGGAAGCTTTGGATCAGGTTATGCAGGATACAGAAGAAGTGATAATTTTCCAGTAGGTAGAACACACATGTTCTCCATCACCTCCACCTACACACAGCGTCTTTATCCCTGTAATAACCAAAGTCCTCTTGATTCTGTAATGTTGGTTGCCATCAAACACATCCTTCTAGTAGAAGTAGAACATCGAGCCGTAGTGAGTGATTGGATTTGATGTCTCTGCAGAATCTGTTAAAACCACAGCCCAAATCTTCTTACTGTTACTTTGTACAAGAAAGCACAAGCACACTCATTTTGTGATGAGTTTTCAATCTGCCCGGGGGTCCTTCTGAATACGTCTTCATTTGAATTGTGTCCCTCCAAACAAGGTTAAAAGCTTTTCTCAAGTGATTTCTTTATGTTGGAAACAGCAGCTGCACTTGAAAAAACAAAGTCAACACAATTTCTCTGGTAGCTGTTGTTGGTGATCATGTGATATGATCGACAGCTCCAAACAGCAGTTTTTTCACTTGTTTCTAGTGTAAAGAAAGACCTCTGGACCTAAGCGGAGTCTTTAAAGTGCTCAGGAACCACTACATAGGAACCTCCGTAAGCTCCAGTTGACCTTGTTGGCTGGAAAGAGTCAGTAGCACCTCAGAGTCCCTTCTTCACTGCACTAACTCATCTGTTTCAGATCATCATGAAGCAGCTGGTGGAGTCAGCCATCAAAATCTATTCAGTGGGAGTTTCCACCGAGACATCAAATCCCAGAATGTGCTCATCCAAACCACCCCGATGGCCTTTCGGGTGCGGCTCATTGACTTTGGTTGTGGCTGCATGTTGAGCAAGAGACCGTTCCACCACTTTTCTGTTACAATGTCTGTCTCCTGCTATTCCTTCATTTGTTGTTCTCTCAAGTGAGGACATTTGCTCCAATCTTGGCTGCCTCTCATCTCTTGTCCCTTGTCTCTTTCTGCCCCCATCCATCTTGTGTATTATGGGAACTGAAGCGTATCCTCCTCCTGAGTTTTCCAGGTATGAAAGGTACAAGGCCGGCCCCACCACCGCCTGGCAGCTGGGGGCACGGTTATATGAAATAACGGATTGATATAGACAGTTTAACACATCTGAGTTCCTCTCCAGACAAGTTAAATTTAACAAGGACCTGTCTCAAGGTAAGACAAAGCTGATGTCAATCCATCATCTGCATTTTGGGAGTAAATGTTTTTCCTGCCGTGTTCTAAAAGATCAGTGCAGCTTCCAGACTAATCTATTCTGTGATCTGTCCTCTCTCTGCTCAGAGTGCCTGCATTTGTTGAAGAGGTTTTTGACTGTTAATCCTAACAACCGAATTACTTTGGAGCAAATGCTGCTGCACCCCTGGTTCACCCAAACCTGTGGCACCTACTCTCACCCCCATACACCCTCTGTCAGGGACCGAGCAGGTAGACACAGGACACAGTAATAAAGTCGCAAAAGAAAATTGGTTTTATTTACCCAAATGTAACATATACAAAGAAATTAAAATTTACTAACAAAATGTGGGCCCTAAAAGAGGTCAACAAAAGATTGCTAAACTCAAACTATCAAACTGAAATTACAGCACAAGTTCTAACGACAACTGAGACAAAACTGACCTCCCTAAGTGACACACAAGGGGCAACATATATACTGGCTGGCCAAACCAATATGACACACAAGGGGTAGACATAACTGTAACTAGACAAATTATAAACAAACTCTAGACAAACAGTTTAGTAACATTATCCAATTACTTAAATATGCAAAAGCAATAACAAAATAATGAACCAATTAAAGTTTATTAACCTATAACATCTAAACAAACATTTTCCCCATATTTTCCACTCCCTGCGTCAAACTGGGTACTCGTTACAGTCCAGGCCCAGTAGAAAGTATTTAAAGTTGATGCAGGCCTCAATCCAACCTTTTATTTGAATTGCCAAGACCCTCGGACCAGCAGAATGGTAACTCACGAAAAAGAGAATTTCAATTTAAACTTAATAGCAAGACACTAAACTTAAGGTAAAAGGTAAGTGAAAACATTACCGAACAAACTTAGGGTGTGGCCGAGGTTGTGGCCATCAAACCCTCCTTTAGGTCTGAGTCAGAAATCTCACCAATGTATATAAGATGTAAATAAATGTGTTACTTTTGGTGCCTTGAACTGATCTCTGGTACCCTGTGTTGATTAATCTTAGGTTTGATACCAGCTTAGCATCCCACATAATAAAAGTCCACCTAGAGCAGTAATGAATGTGTTCTGAGTTTGTCACACCACAGGAACATCTAAAACATGAATCTAAATGTTTAATGTTGACCAGTGCCATAACACGTTTAGCATTTTTAATTTTTTTTATTCATTCCATCATCTGCTGGCCATTACCTGAAGACCAAGTCTTTAACACCACAGAGTATATTTAGTTTAACCTGGTCCAATAGTTGCATCATTGTCACAGACTTATTTTCTTCTCATGGACAATACATACATTTAAGAATCATCAGGAACCAGTCAGTACTTTATTGTTCCGGGATTTATCAAACACAGTTACACATTGAACCACAGGCTGTATTATAAAGTGTTTCAAAAACACTCACATCCATACACAACATCCATACATTGTACATGTACCACATTGAAATCATTTGAACTCTTGTCATTTCTCTTGTCATAATGAATCTACTGAAATGTGTATTTTCTCTATTTAAAAGTGATAATTTAATGTAAAACACATCATATCATGGGTATTAAGGAAATCCACACCAATGATCCACAAGTGGATGACAGCTGATCCCTCCTGCTGCTTAGCTATCTGTAATAAGGAGCCTCCACAGAGACATAATTACAATCCACAATAACGTTTGAGCTCGATGCAGAAGTAGGCCTGTGGTGTCAACACAGGGCTTCAGAGCCTCTGAGGACAAAGATAGAGAGACATTAGCAGCACCCTTTTGCTTTCCAGTCCCTGATATTTGCAGACTGCACTGTCTAACATTACACAGGAACTTGATGGAGTCTTTTGGTAGCATAAATCAAAGTGGATCACTTTCAGGTTTTAATTGTTAGAACAGTTGAGAACTGACTGAAAGTGAAACACACTTGGAATATCTTGTTTTCATTCCAGAGGCTTTGATAACTTATAAACACAAGTTGTACTGATTGGGGATTTTTAAACCTGGAATGATATTTTATATTACAATAATACTGTAATTTGCTGATGGTTAACTCAACTCAATCAATTAAGTTTTGAAGTAAGTACCACCACCATTTCCCAGCATGCATTGTATTTTTTCTGCCTTGATGAAAACATTCTTTCACATCTTCATCTTTTTTTTGATTGTGTTGATCTTTGAGCTTTGCATTCATTTAGATTTAATTCATAGTATTGCACATGTTCACTGTTACTGTGAGTATGTACACATTAGAAAACACTATTGTAACATTGTACACAAAAATCACTATCACATCAAAAAAACAAAACAAAAAACAAAACAAAACACTGTATATCACTACATTGGGACAGGAAATGGAATGTATCCTGAATAATATATGTCCTGTACAGTACATGCACTGTATATGTGTTCCTCTTTTAAAATAGAAATGGTTTCTTCAGTCCATTAGGAGGCTACTTGCTGTTTTTTTATTACCATCACATAGTAGTTTGTGCTCTTTGCTGGGATCAGTCTTCCCATTATGAGTTTGCAGTTGTTGCGTCGGATTAGTTTCTTACACATTTTGAATTGGCAGTGCACCTCAGTAAATGTCACAGGAGGTTTGATCATTTATTCTAAGACATAAGGTAAATCTATTCTTCTACTAATCAAACGATCTTTGAATTTTATCACTTACTTATTACTTTGCCAGTGGAAATGTTTTTCATACGAATACAAAAACATTTACAATGCAAAACGAAAGTAAGTACTAATACTTTTAAAATTTTCCCACTTTAAATAGTGCAGAAGTTCTTGTGTCAAGAAACTGGTCTCTTTTTAGCAACTTTGTTGGTGTATTGAATTATTGAAGGAATACTGCCCAACCTCAGTAGTTAAAGTTGCAAAAGTTGGTAAACACCTGAACGACAGTCCCAAGCCCACTAAATCTGGGGAGGGTTGCATGTGGAAGGGTAACTAGTGTAAAACCCTGTGCTGATAACCTGTATCCATGCAGTACTAGGTCCAGATTAACGTGCTGCTGGGCACCAGATGCTAATGACAGTGTAAATGCTCAGCAAGGTACATATTATCTGATTTCTAAATGAAAAGGAATACTAACTTTTTCCTGCACGTATAGTGTGGTCTATGGTGATATGCTTTTCTTCTCTCCTTTTTCTGCGCATCAGTTGGCAGGTGTAGTTCATGATTTGGCTGGTGTATTGCTGACCATGGTCAAGTAACTTGCACGAATCATCAGATGCATAAAACAGCACGGTCCCATTCCAAGTAATTTTGCAGGTGAATGATGTAATTTCAGAACAATGTGCATAAAAGCAGCGTAACCTTTAATGGGATACAAATGTTTTGGTTAATATTTTGAATTCACATTAAATGGCAAAACTTGCAAAAATTGAATTCTGAGTCACATAAATGAGTGGATTGCTTGAACCTGAGTGTTCCATTCTTAGTGATGCAAGGCTCAAAAATGCCAAAATCCCCTTGCTTTGCTGCTGAATTTAAACCTGCAATCAAATGGCATGTTGTTTGTTAAAACCAAGTTATAGTGTATTTAGCATTTTAAGATGGACCCAACAGTTACAATTCTTTTAATTTAAATGTAGCTAAATAGCACAAGTTTAAAGAATGTAAAATTGACTATACCTAAAGGGATAACATATACCTAGTAGTTTCCTGAGACTCTGAAGCTCATAATTAACACAAGTCAATTAACATGCTGCAATGTCTGTAAGACGGAAATAATGAACAATACCTGACTGAAGCATCTGGCTGCAAACAAAGATGACAAAGTGCCAACAAGATGTTCTGCTTTTACCCTCAGCCAGAAGTTTTTAACTTTTTAGACTTTTAGACTGTTTGTATGGCTGAACGCCTAAACTAGGGCTATTTAACTAAAAGTCTAGGAGGCCCTATCACTTCACAACATCCCCTGTCAAGATCCAGACTTTTACCCGTCAAAACGTTTTTCTTTACAAACTGCTTTTTTTGTAATCATGCAGACATGCGTTTTAAAAAGATTTCTGCCAATGCATACCTATTCTAATAAAGGCAATATTCTAAAAATTGAGGTAGGCCTGTAACAGAACCAATATTATGAATAAAAGTCTGTGTCTTAAATGACTACTGGTCTAAATTATTGTACGTAATTCTTTTGTGTGTGATTTTGCATTGAAATTTAGCTGAGACAAATAAATTAATAATTAATCAATGAAGGTCAAACGGGCAGAAACATTAAATAATACACATTACAGTCTAAGCAGAATTTAGTGCAGAAATCTTTCATGTTTGCTGGTCCTTTTTTCTTCCCTGAGATTTTGTCTGATATAACTTTTTATACCAAACCATAGTAGAACTTTGCTGTTTGTGCATATTTAGTATTTCAGTATCAATTTTACTAAATTTAAAACAATCCACCTGTTCTCTCACTCATTGTGTTACAGTTACAGTTTCCACACTGTTGCAGCTCTTGCTCTGCTAATTGGCTTCTAGTGATACACTGTCTGTGTAGATACAATGTTTGATCTTGAGGATTAGGGGTAGTTTCTGGGAAAATGAGAGTTTTCCCATTCACATGCACTAATCTGCATTTAACCAGTTACTTCTGCTTTCTTTTAAGCCTTGAAATAATGTTTATCTGGCTGGTCTGCTAGACTGCCGCCCTCTTGATTGAATAAGCAATAAATAATAAATATAATAATAATAATAATATAATATAATATAATAATAAATTTCCTAACCGACCAATCCCTGGAATCAAGGTCCAACTTCTGCCAAAATAAACAACAGCAAACATGTTTTTTAGGTAACAGATTGAAACTGCATGATGTTTTGTTTTAATAAGAATATGTTCATTTACATATTTGTACAGGTCACAAATATGCTGATACTGAACATATGAATAAAATATTCACAGAAAACATTTAATTTTTCACTATAATATCAGATCTTCCAGTATAAAATCTACTTTTGACAGTGATATTAAACATTTCATGTTATGATTTTATGTTAAAATTGGGAGAAACTGTGGTTTTATCAAGAAAAGCTTCTTCAGACATATCTTTGATTACCTTAAAAACAAAGATAACTAAGCGTAACCACAGTGCTATTGTTAAAGGCAACCACAAGGGTGCACAATCCAATATCTTCTTTTGCCAGTCCCAAGTCTGGATAAATGCAGAAGGATGTGTCAGGAAGGGCATCTGATGCAAAACACATCCCAAATCAAATATGCGACTCATAACTTCCATACTGAATCTGACTTCTATAACGGATCGGTTGAGGTTAACAAAGACCGTCACTGGCGCCTGTTGACCTTCAGGGTGCCGGTGGAATTTGGGCTACTGTTGGTCGAAAAAAGAGAGGAGGAAGGCGTGTACGCAGGCAGAGAGAGAATAGGAAAGCCAAGAGTGAAGGACTGAGAGTAGGGACTTGAATGTTGGTACTATGACAAGGAAGGATAGAGAGTTGGTTGACATGATGCAGAGAAGGAAGGTGAATATACTGTGTGTCCAGGAGACCAGGTGGAAAGGTAGCAAGACTAGAGGTTTAGGAACATGGTTTAAGTTTTTTTACCGTGGTGTGGATAAAAAGAGAAATGAAGTAGGAGTTATTCTGAAAGAGTAGTTTGTAAGGAATTTTCTGGAGGTAAAAAGAGTATCGGATAGGGTGATGAGTCTGAAGCTGGAAATTGAGGGTGTGATGTTCCATGTAGTTAGTGGTTATACCTCACAGGTAGGATGTGAGTTAGAAGAGAAGGAGAAAATCTGGAGTGAGATAGATGAAGTGATGCAGGGCATCCTCAGAGGTAAGAGACTGGTGATTGGTGCAGATTCAATAAGCATGTTTTTGCAGGGAACAGAGGTGATGAGAATGTGTTGAGCAGGTTTGGTCTTCAGGACAAGAACACAGAAGGAAAGGTGGTGGTAGACTTTGCAAAGAGGATGGAAATGGCTGTATACAAATAAGACATATTAAGAGCGGATAGAAGCACTCAGGTGAACTATATTTTGTGTTTATGTTGTAATCCGAAAGAGATTAGTGACTGCAAAGCATTGGTAGGGGAGAATGTAGCCAGACAAAACAGGATAGTGTTGTGTAAAATTACTCTGGTGGTGAGGAAGATGAAGAGGACTATGGCAGAGCAGAGGACAAAGTGGTGGAAGTTGAAAAAGGAAAAATGTTGTAAAGTTTTCATGTAGGAGATGAGACATCAGGAAAGAGGAAAGTTAGCTAAAAAGAAGTGGACCAGTGAGAAGACTGAGGAGAATAGACAGGAGTACAGGTAGATGCAGCATAAGGTGAAGACAGAGGTGGCAAATGCCAAACAAAGACCATATGATGACTTGTATGCTAGATACAGAAAAGTATGTTAGAGTGCTGTAGATGTGACAGAGGAGTTCAAGGTGGAGGCGGGTCTGCATCAAGATTGGCTCTGAGTGGAGCGGTGAGGTTACGGGAAGCAGAGGTAAAGAAGATACAGGACTTTAAGTACTTAGGGTCAACGGTTGAACAGCCGAAAGGAAAGGAAGAAGATTGTCAGAGGCAAACCTAGACTCTAAGGGGGCCCCGGGCATGTAAGCCCATGTAGACCCCCTGGTTACTAGAATGGTCCTGTACGTAGGGAGTTTTGGGGCAAATGTACACTATATTGCCAAAAGTATTCGCTCACCCATCCAAATAAATGAATTCAGGTGCACAAAGCAAGGAAGAACTTGACTGGCCTGCACAGAGTCCTGACCTCAACCCATCTTCACCTTTGGGATGAATTAGAGCGAAGACTGCGAGCATTGTGTATTATGTATTTCATAAACACACTCCTAAACCTCGTGGAAAGCCTTCCCAGAAGAGTTGAGGCTGTTATAGCTGCAAAGGGTGGGCCGACGTCATATTAAACCCTATGGATTAAGAATGGGATGTCACTAAAGTTCATATGGGTCAATATAGTGTATGTACAAATTGGAAAATGTGCCAATATGAGTAGCCCTCAGGATCCCCTTTTCCAAGATTTTTGGGAGGACCACAAACATTGGCCTAATTTACCTCTCCTGATGGTCCACCTTTGGCCATTGTTGCCTAAAATGAACCATTGTCACAAATGTGACAATTGAACTTTGAACTACCACCTACCTCAGCCACCTCCTTGAGACTGGTGTTAATAGAAATATAAAGCTTTATTCAATAAAAAGCCTCTAAATGTAAACTAGTCAGTAGGTATGTTTCCTACAAAACATATCTGTTGCTGTTTACATTATGGACAGTTAAGAAATATTTATCTTCAATGTTCTTCTACCTTGTTAAAATGCCTGAACTAACTGCAATCGACCATCTACTGTATTGTAAGTAAAATCCCCTTTGTTTATGATTTGAAGTGAGCTTACCTATGAACAAGAAGAGGATGGACAAAGAGAGGTACATTTTCCTGATCCCACTGTGACATTGGCAGAATACAAAACATGGGTTAGTCACTTGGGCAGGAAAATTAAGCCATCAATCTATTATAATTTCTATGTTTCAGGTCACTTTATCTTCACATTAGAGAAATATGTCAGTTTGGTCTTTTTGAAATCAAACAAATGTGAAAGTCCTAATAAAGTCAACAGAATACAAAATACACAACCCGTGTTTGCCTCTTTGTAGCAACATTGCACTAAGATCTGTCATATAAGCTTAAAAAACCCCATGAAACCATTAAATGAGATGAAAGACTTGTAATTCACTTTTATGGGAATAGTCATCCATTTCTAAACTCGATAGCATGCTACATGCAAGCTGAAAATTGTTCTCTAAGTGAACTAAACTTAATGATCAGAAAGCACCTGTTGTGTTCCACCAGCTCATATCCACTGTTTGAGGAGAATATACAGTGTGTAAAGAGGAGTGGAAAATGTCAGTGTCTTACCGTTGATCAGCTTTTTGTTCTTTTCTCTTCCGTGTCTGGAAACATTAGAGAACAGAAAACAGATACTGGACAGTGTAATGGGCTGGGCAGGGCATAAGAGGGGGAAGCAGCTGAAGGGGAGTTGGGTGGGAGGGTTGGGTGTAATAATGCCTTAAAGTGCTGCTGTACTGTCTTACCGTCTGTGTTCGTTTAGGCGATTGCCGTCGTAAACATTGCACAAGTTTCTAATTTTTGCATTGCTACACTAAAGATTTTAAGCTTTAACATTTTTACACAAACAATATGTCTTAATTTGACAAACCATGGGACTCTTCACTTCTTGGTAGTGATCACGGTTGACTACAACTGGTCTGGTGTATCATTTGGATCATGAAGGTGTTTCACATTAAAATCAGCCTTATTTTGACAGTTAAAAAAAGTCCAAGGAGTTCTGAGCAGATTTGAGAAATAGGAAAGTAGCGTTACACAAGAAAGAAGCCCCTGTTCTAAACTTGACACTTTTAAGTTTACATATGCATTTCAGCTGATCAAATATAGTAAGAAAACAACTTCTGGAGTAAAATGTTATTCTCAAATGAAACACAGATTGTGTTGTTTAGCCACAATGACCGAATTTCAGTTTGGAGGAGTCAAGGTGAGGCATCCAACTCCGAGAACACTGTAGACACAGTAAGCACAGTATTGGTAGCAGCAAGCTGCCTGTAAAGCACAGAGTGGATGCAATAACAAAGATGGACAATATTACAGCAAAACCTCAAACTATTAATCTGATGGTTGAAACTTGGGACACACTTAGGTTTTCCAGTAGAACAATGACCCCCAAAGCTGGTTGTGGAATCAATAAAACATGTAGTTGGAGATGCCTTCCCTAAGTCCTAACATCAACTATGTCAAAAATATGTGACCCATCTTGACAACTCAGGTCTGTGCCACAAAACTAACCAATTTAACTGAGCCTTAAAAAGTCTGACAAGAACAGTGGTCAAATATTCAACAGAGTTCTCCCAGAAGCTTGCAGATGGCTGTAAAAAATGTCTGCAAAAGGTGAAACAGCCTTGGACTTAACTAAATATTAAGTGTGCTGTATGTGTACATTTTGAGCCATTGTTGTTTTAGAAAACTTTAAACAAATAGATAATGAATGAAAAAGATAATGCCAACAGCCTGTTCAGAGAGGGCAGTGCTGTTATGGCGTATGGTGGTATGACTGCTCATGATGATGATTACACTTAAGCATGTGGTGCCTGCAGCTCATTCATATTTACGCCTATGAATGTTTCATTTAAATCCTCTCGAAAATTTCGGAGCATTTTAACAATATGCCAGATTTTAAAACGTCAACATAGCAGTCACTTTATCGGTGTTCCCTTTGCTGGTGCAACTGCATGCTTGTCTTGATCTTGGAAATGGAAATTAAGTGTGTTCTTGGGAAAAGTGCATTAGGGCTAATGGATATGAGTTACATTGTTTTCATTTCCTGGAGGTCCCTCCCCAAAGAGAAATAAGGAAACAGACATGCCTTGAAAAGAGGAAGGTGATGCCAGACTTTGAAAAAAGCTTCTTTGAAAATAAATGCAAAACATTATATTCCTATAAGATTTTTATTGTTGCTTTTATTGCTGTTGATAATTTATGGTCAAACTATAATTTCAATAGATTAAAGTTGGGCCACTTGGTAGATTTCAGTATTAAGCTTCATTTTGTGGTTTTAAACAGATGAAAGATATTGCTTAGTAAATTTCATCACCTCCCAGGTCCCTGAGGGGTCAGGACAGACCTTTTATAGACATAGATATTTGCGACCTTATGGACTGTCCACTGTGCCAGTGCACCAACTGCACATTTGCCACACAAGTGAACTAGCCATTTGTTTAGTGCATCAAAGGTATGAACGTTCATTTCCAGATCATTAACGCAAAGGTTGTCTCAAGTGTTCAAATCTCTCTTCAAGGAAATACTGCATATTTGGGCGACTGTGGCACACGAAGGTAGAGCAGTTGTCCACCAATCTCACAGTTGTTGGTTCAATCCCCGGCTCCTCCGGTCACATGTTGAAGTGTCTTTCAGCAAGACACTGAACCCCAACTTAGTTGCTCCCAGTGAGCGTTGGCCAGCTGCATAGCAGCTCCCCCATCGGTTGGAAAATTATGTAGATGTAGTGGAAACAAAAAGGTGGAGTTCATCTGTGGAGTCTAGTATGCCCTCAGTTTCCATGAATGTAAAGAGATTGTTGAAGTGGAATGATACAACTCGATTCAGCTTTGCCCACAATCGTTCTATCCTCAGACTGTGGACACGGCATCCAGTAATGACACTACCTCTATTTAATCCTCTTCTCTCCAGCATGTAGCAGGCAACTCCTGTGTTCTCCATGTCATGGTCACAGCGTTTTCTTAAGGGAAGTCCAAAGCTTTCTACACCAGTGCAAAACAGTTCCAATACACTTGATGCCCTGTTATTATTGAGGCACTGCAAGTATATGATAGTCCGACTAAAGCCATCAACACATCCATGAAAGACCATCCTCCACCTGACGAGTTTATGGTTTCCATATATATGCCTGTGAGGAGGAAAAGGTCAATGATACCCACATGTGCAACCATGATTAATGAACAAGAATGTGTTTTGGTTGTTGAATGTATTTGAAGTTAAAGGGGTCAATTAAAAAATTTTGAACTTGTGAGTTAGACATCTGCGAAATCCACCTCCAGTCTATTGTTATAGACTGCAACATTAAAATTTTGTAAAGTCCCAGAGTACATTAATACATTAACAGTTTGTGTATTTAAAGAACATAACTTATCAAATAACTCACTAACTAACTCAAATAACTAACTGGTATAAAAATACTCACCATAAGTGGTTGGGAGTTTGAACATTGTAAATTCTTCGACGAATCGCACGGGCTCCTCATCTGAAAAAAGCAGCATCAGGGTATTGTGGGTGATGAACATTGGGTGTCTAATATTGGGAGAAGCACGCAGAAGCAGGAGGGAAACAAGCTATCTGTGTAATGTAAAAGACCAATAAAAAGAACTCCTGTGGGATATAGGCGTGGCATCGCAGAGCCCAGAACCAGTAAAAAATCTTGTAAAACAGCAAGGATTATGGAAGAGTTAAGAAGAAGATTAATTAAGAAGAAGATTAAGAAGCCATCTGGCGGCGAAAGAGACAGGACCCCACGTAGCACTGGCCTGAAAAGTACTGGCATCTTCTAAAATAAACAATGGCTCTGATACACAGCCAGTCACAAGAGTGTGTAAAGAGCGAGCTAGACCTTTTTGCCATATCCTATACCAAGTATTGAGAAATCCACGTATGTTGAAATTTCACTGCTCTCTACGATCACGTCCAACAGACCTGTGGAATTCTACATTTTGTCAAGTGGGGAAGATTGCCTAGACTTAAATAATACATACCTGTACACCCGTTTCAAAATCACTAACCCTGACGGATCAAATATTGCAAACGGGGCAAACGTTGGACTTGTGAATTATTAGGGAACATTCCTTTTTTCACAGGTGGATATAACACTGGGGGACAGATTATAACACTGGGGGACAGACTTATAACACTGTCCTCCAGCACTTATCCATATAGAGGCATTCTGGAGCTCCTCACAAACTATGGAAGAGAAATTCTACACACGCAATTCAGTACAGCTCTGTTTTGCATGGATACATCTAATAACATGGACGACCCATCAATAGATGGTGACAATGAAGGCCTTGCATCAAGGGCTGATTACACCCGAGACAGCCGTTTAGTGGAGTTAAAAGCCCCGATAACGCAGATCTGTTCTTTCAGGATAAATTATTATTGAACTGAGTTGATATAAAGATCAAATTTAGACATTCAAAAAACAAATTCTGTCTGAATATGTCTGCACTCTGTTCAATGTCAGTATTTTTTATGCCAGTTTCTTTATTAAAAAAGTAGCTGTGCCTCCCAGTGGGATATAGACCCTGTATTTTGATTGTGGTGATGCTGTTTTAAATCATCCAGCTGGTGCTGTGGGATCAAATACATTTTCTGGGCATGCTGCATTACTTCAAAGTAAAATGCACTCAGCGTGTAACTCAAGTGTAATGAAACTGGGGATGAATGGAACGGCAGCTCCTAAAGGAGCCGGTAAAATCCCTGCACTGATTAATAGTTTTTTTTCGTTTGTAAAAGTCTGGCTTTTTTGTTTGCCACTAATCTAATACCAGCTTTGTTTATACTGTTTGTCTGTCAGCGGTATGTTGCCCCGTAACACATTCACTGCAATTTCACACAGCGCATTTATAAAGTCAGGCCCGGCATTGTTCATTATGGCTAATCTGAACCTAGGAGTTGCTTTATGTAAAGCGTTAAAAAAAAATCTGATTTCAATGCATGTGCGCTGACATTATCAGCTTCTTTGGTTTTTAGACATGTACACTATTTGACGGTCGGATAGTAAAACTGTTCTGTGTTGCAGATGATCAGGTGTCTTAGCTTTAAAGTCTATGAGCAGATACAGGCCTTGTAGCGTAATTAAAAGCGTCCAGCAAAAATCTGATATTACCGGGGAACCTCTGTCTAGCCAATAATGTGATTTGGTATTTGTCACGTTCATTTTTAAATAACACTAAATAGTTTTTTGTTTCTAACCTACTTGATTTACCATGAATAAAAAGATTCTGAACCAGGTACAATCAGCTAAGATTTCTATGATGAACATATGTAGTGAAAACATTTTGTACTTCTACATTGTTCCTGGCATTGTTCATTAAATCATCTATAATTAGTAGATTTTTCTGGTGTGTGGGGAGAAGCACATCGTCGCATAAAGAGTCTGGCATTCCGTTCAAAAAATGAATTTCTCTTATTCTTAACAACTGGTAATAAAGAGATTGCCAGCACGAATATATGTACACAATATTATCTATATCCTCTGAAATGAGGATATAACCCCAAAACTATTAAATGTGGATTATTAAATATCAGATCTCTCTCTTCTATACATCTTTATAGTCTTGACTTTATTCTGTAAAGTGCCTTGAGATGACTTTGATGTGAATTGGCGCTATATAAATAAAGTTGAATTGAATAGAACAGTACATTTAAAAAATCCAAAATATTTATCAATGGAAATTCCTAAAGATAACCTGAGGGTGTCCTACAGGGCATGGTTTTCGGGCTTGCACAGTTGGGTACAGAATTGTAAAGTCATAATACCTAATTTTGTCGCCCTGTTCAGCTTTGTGATAAAGCTTCATGGTATTAGTGCGCCCACCAATCAATGCTTGTCGCGGGTCAAGACACTCGGGCATTGTGTATCCCGCCATCAATTCTTACACTCTGATGTTTGTTTTTTTAAGCCTCTCCCATTCACCTTCCCACATCACACCAACATGCAACGTGCCGTCTCCTCAAAGCCACAAACTTAAAGCAAGGGCGTGATAACCATCCACAAAATATGGAACAAACTGTTTTTCACTGTGGTTTACAGCGTACCTGACCTCTATTACATTCTCTAGCCACTGTATGGAGACACTTGAATACGTTTTATGCTGGTTTGTGTAGGCACCATCATATGTCAGAGCTACGGTATCTTTGGGGAGAAAGTGTCTCTTGAACACCCAATGCAGCTGGATGCCAGCGTGGCGAAGCTAAATGGTTCCAGTTCTGTACACTTGATAAAAGTGTCAGGACAGATCAGACATGCCTGACGCAGGACTTTCATACAATTCACACCATAGACTCTCATCTCTTTTTGAAAGTCAAAAATCTCCTCACTGACAGATCCATACCACTCCATGAAGCTTTTCTTTTCACTCTCATTCATCCTGTCTGGAACCCACTCTTGGGTAAGTACACATCCGTCTAGGTTCGAAAGGAGCCAAGCGTCAGTTTCACTAAACACAACATGAACCATCAATGAATTTGCCAACTGCAACTCTAGTTTGCCTTATATACATATGGAACAATACAATGACAAAATATATTAACAGGAAAAAAATTTGGCCTTTTAACCAAAAAAATAAAAAAATTAAAAAAAATGTCCTTAATGGTGTCTTTTTTCATTTAGTGATCACTTTAGTTAATATAGATTTTTTTCCACAGCAATTTCTAGTAAAGTCAAGTCAGTATCTGGTGGCCTCGTCTGTTGGTCCAGATCGTCTGTATATAGGTTTCACTAAAAGTCTGACCTGTCAAATTCTGATGGGTCAATATTTTCTGGGATGCACCCTTGTGGGGTGTTCAACTGTGTAGCACTCCAGTGACTGGAGCAGTCCTACCATAGGCAGGCAACTCATCCAACTATAGACGCTGGATTCCTGAAGATCCACTGAGAGGCTCACAATCTATGGAATCTGTAGGTTTTCTTTGCTGGACTTCCAGGTACTTCTCACTCCAAATAAAAGACCTGACCTGCATTTATAAACAGGGTCATAATTTCTGTTCTTATACATCCTATACATCTCCTATTCTTAGGCTTATATGTTGTATAATATCATCCTACAGCATTATATGATTAGTTCAGGTACTGACATAACTTGTAAATACTAGCTTACCACACCCTAGTTCATTTTCCACAAACTCAATTCCAAAATCTTTTGTTTATGTAATTATGCAATGCAATTAATAACAACCAAATTTACATACAACTGTATTCGACTTCCTTATCACTAGAACAAACCTATGAGCAATAGATATACAGCATTTAATAAAATAAAAAACCCACTCAGAAAAGTAAGCTGTGAGATTTACAGCAGCACATGTAATGTAGAACATGCTTTTAAAAGTACACAACAAAACTATTTTATAATTCCAACTTTATCATGAAATTACCAATATGCTCCTTGAACAGTATAAGTTAGCAACACTAATGGCAAGTATTCAGTATGTCCATGAGAGAGGGAAGTTTGTCCAAATTGGACAGTGGATAGTATTTGTTACTGACAAAACACTCTTTACACTTAAGTAAATTCTCCCAGATGTAAAACATCGGTACAGAATGGCACTAAACATCAAATTAGTGCTTGAATATCAAAATACCTAATAATAATAACACACGTAGCAACCTAGCAAACCATGCTGAGGAGCTAGCTTACCGAGACAGAAGTACGCTTAACCCGATGAAAACAGTGCTCCTGACGTTCGGCAGCTTCTACATGAAAACGTTCCACTTTCTTTTTATTTTTTGGATTTTCTGACTCCAATTGTTGTTTTAACATGAATATTATTAGCATTTCCCAACCTCAACTAGGTTCATGGAGCAGTGCTCATGTGTCCACTCTCTCGTCACAGAAATTGCACTGTAAAACTTCCGCCCATAAAAAAAACAAATTGACTTGCTGATAATAAAATAAAATAAGAAAACAAACATCAGCATGAGGTTGATTTTTAATTTAATATTTTGTTCTACCTACTTATATTTTAACCCTGCCTGGGCAACCAGGTTACATGTCATAGCCATAAAAACTGACAAGTGAATATGACCCCACATAGTGTTGTGTTTTCCTAGATTTATGAGGGGAAATTACCTTTTGCAAGTTTATGACTAAACCCTAGTGATTCAGATGTTTTGGATAAACACATTGGCAGAAAACTGAAACTATTGATCCACCCTGTTTGACCAGTTGCTCTACCACTATGCAAGAATCATCTCCTGAGGCATTGTGCCCAATAAAGGTGTGTCCTTTGTATTTAGGACACCTGTACCGCTCTGAAAAAAATCTTTACACACTCAAGACCAGTAGCACACAATTTATCCCCCTCATAATCCATAGCACATACAAAGTTAGCCTGGTGACTGCTATTGTGAATTCGAGTTTTAAAGACGTAAAAGATGTAGGTGTTCTGAGACATTTTTTAATAGGCTGTATGAAGCAACTATGCGCGTCGTCTCTACTAAGCTTTTTCTGACAGTGTACACATTTAGCAGGTTTAGCAGTGGTAGGACAAACATGCCTTCCTTTCCTTCTTTCTGAGACGGTATACAACTTCCCACACTGTGCAATATTTTAGCCTATCACAGGGGACTGTGTTGTGTATGGGGTCCTGTTTTTGTTTTTGATAGCACTGACTAGATTTGCAGATGTGCTTACAGTCTGTGCACAGCAGCTTCAGGATGGTCACACTCTGTAAAACACATATTACATAGATGTCTATAATTGTGGCGCAGGGGCGTCTTATATGGTGTGTAACAATATTTACAAATTTTGGATGATCCAAAATATATAATAATATTCAATATCAAATGGTAGTGGTCACTGTGTAAATAAAGCCATGCTGTCTGGGGGTGAGGTGTGTCATTGGTCTGGAAGAAGTCTAATTTTGTACCATGATTATGATGGAATACTATGATTTTAAACCCCAGGCGTTTTCTTAACTTAGAAATATCTGTTAGAGTCACCTTGTGGGGTTGCTGTCAAACCCCACATTCATATGTATCATTTTTGCAAATGCCAATCTTTCTTGTGGGCTCTGTGTGGGAAATAGATAATAGGCCAAACACTTTGAGAAGGACAAGTTGTTTGCAATGGTAGGATCTTTGGGTGTGAAGAGAAAACATGTTTTCTTCCTAATTATATCATCATATGGGATGTTTCGAAACTTTTGACAAGCACCGCCACCTCCGTTTTTATTAAGAGCTAAGGTAACAGCAAATTCCAAGTCATCATCAGTGTGGAAATATTACTATAGTATATTAAGTATATCTTAATATTTTTGTTTTATTTGTATTAATAAGTTAGTGTCATATGTAACATGTGTCATTATAGCTAAGAGAAGTGCACAGAACATAGCGTCACTAGAATATCGTACAAGTAATAGTAAAACTGAGCATAGTGAGTGTGTGCGTGTGAGACATAGTGAGTTGTTTTGCAGATGGCAGAGCAGGGGGCAGCTGAAGATCAGGAACCAGCCTCAACGTATATATCTCCAAATAAAGAAGAAAACGGTGAAAGAGACACTCTTTCACAGTAAAACAGGAAGCTGCAGCACAGTAAAACAGACTGACTATATAACGTGGGGTCTAGGGAGAGTCAGATATCAGACACTGTTGTTGCTAGGTAAAGAAACTCTGACCCGGAGCTCCGATTATATTTCAGCATCTGTTCATATTATTCATACTTAGATTAATTGTAACCAGGATTGAACTAATGAATCTAGAATCTTGAGAATAAAGTCGTTGTCTTTCTCATCTATTTTGGACACGCTACATCAGTCAATGTAGTGTCATTACTTTGCATCACCTGGGCAATATGTTCCAGAAACACATCTCCATTATACTGATTACTGGCGCGTAATACAATTTGAACATCACTCGCCAGTGAAGGACCTGTAACACTACAGTTAAACAACTATCCGCTGGTGAGTTTTGCAATGTGCAGTTTATCACATCTTTTAACATGTTTCTAATCCTATTTGCTACATCCTGCAGGCTGCTTAAATCAATATCATGCAAGTTCACATGCTGATGCAACTCCACAGAAATAAATGTTGGTATCTCTCTAATGTTTATCTGGGTACCTGTCTGCATGTTAGGACCACAGAAGCCGTGATCCCCCCAGACCCTCCTGACCGGGTGATATTTGTCAGGGTTTGCTCTCTCTTACTGCATTACACAGTACACACATCTTGACTGTCTGACACATCAACACTTTGGTCACCCTCTGTAACCAGGGCATCTCCACCAGTCCCTCCTGACCGGGGTATATTTGCATCGTCACGGTTTGCTCTCTCGTACTGCATTACACTCAAGCATACTGTAACCATTACATCCAGTGCTTTTTCATACTGTCTTACAAATTCATACATCTGGCTCTCTGAGACATCCCTCCTACTTCCCGTGGAATAAACATGCAAAACATGTTTTATCAATAAATCCTGCTCTGATTGAACAGCCACTCCGTCACCCCAGTGATATCAGAGTCATTGCCCGTCAGCCTAGTAGGCATGTGTAACTCAGCATCTCTGGGTCATTCTGCTATTGTAGCCGGCGTATCTTCATCATCATCATCACTGACGGAATGGACACGTGCAATAGCCCCTTCCGGTGATTGAAAAAAAATTTTGACTTGACTGTTGATGACTACTTATTAGATCTACTCCCCCTCCCCTTCTTTAACTCACTATATATCAGGGACAATATGTAAAGATGTGTCTTGTGGTCACGTGTAAGGCCAATCTTTTCCAGCTGGTACTCACAGTCTTATGTCAGGTTTTGGAGATCGATGTGGTCGAAGAGGTCTGTTCCTGAAGAAAACAACGGTATTTATAAGCATTCATAAAAAACATGTAAATTGGTTTATGAAATATGTACGGACATTTTTTATGCATTGAACGCTTCCACTGAAAAACCAAAAAACACCTGTACATACATGCGTCGTGCCTGCTCCTTGTAGCACTGGGGAATATGGCACAATGTTGGCAGCTTTCAGTTTTAAAAAAAAGATAATTATCAGATTACTAACTACCCGTTACTTTTTTATTATTAACTAAGCTGGTCTATGTACTATAACATTCCTGACTTCATGCAATGGGGCATCTGTGACACGCGGTGCGATCCGTCTCTCTATGACTTCTTCAGCTAAAGACATAAAACAACACAGTATAAGTGTAAGAAAAATAACCAACCATGTTCTAAATAAGTTGAGAGTAGCAGCGACTGAATCATACACATCTGTCATCATCACACACGCTAGTGACTCATCTGTCACGCATCCAGACTGACCACGTCACATGCTTGCACGCATGCTTTTTAAACCGTGCTCTCCCCTCAGATCATCGTCTGTGTTATCCATGCCACACCCCGTCTTCAACTTTACCCATCTCATGATATTTGGACGTTTTTTTGGACGGTTTTGTTCAGGTGGACTTCTGTTACTTGCATCTATGGTTTTTGGGTTCTTAACTGTGTTCATGTGGATTTCTGTTACGTGTATCTTGGTATGAGGTTTGGTTATCGTTTTGGCTTCTTACGTTAGCTCTGTTTCACGGTATTTGTTGTTAGCTGTTTTGTCACTGGGTTTATTACTCATGTCAATTCTCCACCTGCTTATTTAGGGCTCGCCCCTTGTTGGCGTGATTTTAAGTTCTCCCTTTTCTGTTATCGTGTATTCCATGATAAGTTTGTTTAGTCCTTGGTTCATGTAATAATTTGTGTTTTCTGTCTACCCAGCCTAGTCTTTGTTAAACTCATTATTTGTCTCTTGTTGTTCTGTTTTAAATAAAATTACTTATATCTCACATCCCTCTCACTGCGTTGCTTTTGGGTCCTCATACAAAAACTCTGACAGTATGATCTGACTAAAATCGGACCCAGCAACACATGGGAGGGATTTGAGTTTTGGCTCTGGTACAGAGAACAAATTGACAACTAGACTTATTTTGGTTGCCATCATTGGGGTCATCATCGACAACCAACTGAGCTTTAAGGACCACATCTCCTCAGTCTCTAGGGCGTGCAAATTTGCCCTCTACAACATCATGTAGATCAGACCCTACATCACGGAATGCTTTGTTGATGGGGTTACCGACATCCACAATCAAACCCTTGCAGATGATTCAAAACGCAGCAGCTCGCCTCATTTTTAATCAGCCAAAAAAGACCCATGTCCCACCACTCTTTAGATCTCTACACTGGCTTCCTGTAGCTGCTCGCATCAGGTTCAAAGCTCTGTCTCTTGCTCACAGGTTGGTTAACTCGACAGCTCCCGCTTACCTCAACTCACTTATTCAAGTCTACAATCCTTCACGCCAGCTGCGATCTGCCAATGAATGACGAACAACGTACCTCACTTGTAAGTCGCTTTGGAAAGAAGCGTCTGCTAAATGACTAAATGTAAATGTAAATGTAAAATTTTCTCTCTTTTTTTTTTAAAGCAAAAACTTTCTCTCTTTTTTTTAAAGCAAATAGACCCTTATTTTTTCAAGGGTCTCAGACATAAAAAAAGAGTCAAGCCTCAGACCAAGTCACCTATTTCGGGTACATCTCAGTCATCTGCCTCTGAGCCACAGCTGGCTAGGACTGATGTTCGTAAACGGCCAGCCAGACGTCGACAATCCTGCCGCACAAGTTCCCCAAGACCTCAACCTTACAGCCTGGCAACTCCAACTCCAACATCACCCCTGTAACCGACTCACCAGCAAGTACAGTAAGGGACTTGGAACAACAAGAGCAATATCCTGTGGTCCATCGGATCCTCGGATCCAAGGGAAAATGGAGAGCTCCGGCGATCCCTCGCTGGCTCCTGAATCTGTTGCTGACCCTGTTCCTGACCCCGGGTCGGCTGACATCTTACCTGTTGCTGGTCCCGAGCTGGTTGTCACCCCTTTTATAGAGGTGGCCATTGCATTTCGTGTTTTTGTTTTCAACTGACAAGCACAGCAACAGTCCCTGTTCCTGGGTCAGCGGACGTCCCTTCAGGTCCAGAACCTAGTCCTCCATTGGTTGGTTCCATCCATCCTGCGCGGCCCTCTGAGGGCTTGTGCCACAGATGCCGGCCTCAATGCCGGCCCCCAGCCCGACCTCCAGCCAGGGCCCCGGGGGGCTTCAGCCGTTGTCGTTGGCCTCAGGCATGGCCTCCTGCCACACTGCCTGCTCAGCCCCCAGAGGGCTTCAGCCGTAGTCACCGACCTCCAGCCTGGCCTCCTGCCAATTACCTAGGATAATACCCGGCTAGTTTTTAAAACTATATACACACTTAAATTGAAGGAGGGTTAGGGTTGGTCCATCTAACGGTCAACAGATATGGACACGCTAACAAACAGTCACGACACTAAACACGCAAGTCACACGCACGCGCTTTGCTACCAGATTTATACTACTACTAGAGCTGCATTTAGCTAGAATAAATGACATAACCTCACCTCAGATTTGCTTGTTTACCACCTGGTCAGAGTGGGAGCAGTAGGAGGACAGGAAGTGGCAATGGTCCTCTTCATGATCTAAATAGGCTAGAGAGAGAAACTTGTATGAAGAGAAAGAGCGTTGGCTTTGGATATAAATAGGGAAAGAGCTCAGTTGTGCTGAATCTAATTACAAATTAATAATGTGGTGTCAAATATATCAATAAAATTCCATCTCAGAACAACAAATCCAGACTGATGCTGCCATGAACAATTTGAATCTTTTATGCAGTGTGTCTTTGTCGTAGGTCAAGTCATATAACAGGCAGGATCGGATAACGACGGAGAATATGGACCCCTGGGCACAGATGGATAAAAGGATAGGAAACTATGTCCCTTTGTTTCTCTATGTGATAGCTTTTTGCCATAGTAAGTCACTGTAGTTGTTGTGTGTCTCCTTGGGTAAGCTGACATCTTTTGTGGCTATTTGGTGTCTATAAACAGTGCTTTAAGAACTTCCTACAGAAGCCCTGCATGGCCCAAGGGCCCCCTGAGCCTGCATCAGTTACCTTGCTGTGTAATTCCTCCTTGGTCATTGGTTAGGCATTATCACAAATCCATGGTGATTTGAAACCCCTATTTAATGTAAGGATTGTAGCACTGTGCATACTGTCTGCTGTACACAAAACACCTCTACTGACAGGATGAAATTTCCTCTTAAATTGATTAATGGACAACCATTTTGGCACACAAGGTCTAACCCTGGATCTTTGGCCTACTTCCTGATGGTGCTCTGTCGGTGTGTGCCTTGTTTTGAAGTAAACACTGCCTACTGTTCATCTGACCACCTCAGGATAACTCTCCCTCAGCTATATGTAGCCTCAGTTAATCCTTAAGACATGCAGTACTGAAGTCCCTCCTTGTTTGTCAGTGAAAGTCCTGCACTGAGACACAAAGGAGCTTCCTAAGATCATCAGGACAATATGCACTTAAACTACAACTGCCCCCAGCACAGGACACCTCTGCTGTGTGAGTAAATCATTTACCTCATATTGTTTTTGCTCAGTGTTTTATTTGTGGGTTATTATTTAAAGGAGATTCACTGGCTTAGTTCTTTTTTAACACTTGTTTATGTTAGCCTACAGTTTATATAGATATTGTATATTGCAAATTGCATAAAATAAAGAAGCTATATGCTACTGTGACAGTCATGTGTCTCTAACAATTGTGAAATAACTTGCCTGTAAGGATTCTAGTTTCTTACATAAGAAGCTTTTCACTTCTCATGCTGTATTTAACGCAACACTGAATAGTGTTCACAAGAAGCTGGTGATGAGACTTGTAAACCAGTTATTTTTATGATTTTTTTATTTCAATTTAATTGTTATCTTGCCATTCATTAATTACCATTTAGGATAACACAACAGTTTTAAGCTTTGGTCTAAGTTTGGGGAGGCAGGAGACCCCCACACTGAATTAAAAAAACAATAATCAGAAAACGGTTCTGATCCAATACAGTTGTTTTTCCACATCCTGCTGATCTCAATTTTCAGGTCCTTATATTTATTGATCATTTTAGTTTCTTTTAACATGCAAACATGGTTTAACCATGCAGGGTTTCTCTCTTTTATCATGCAGTTACTATTTGAACATCCCAAGAGATGGTTGTACTGTTGATGTTGAAGCCTTTTTTAGTTTTAATATTATTATTGATAGTTTTTTTATTATTTATTTTATTTTTGTGTTGTTTGAAAAGCCAAGAAACAAAAAAAATACATCACATTTGTTACCTGACTGTAGTAGCAAACAAACAACAAAAAAAGGTGGTTTAATCATGTTATTATCCTCAGAAACCCACCCGTGTTATTCCAGGTCTCTCCATTTCTGCTTTAAGTGCAGTAATGCAGCTGGATGTTCACAGTGGTCAGCTGTGAGTAAGGACTATCCACTATGAGCGCCACAGCTGCCTGCAGGTCAGAGCAGGACTCAGAGCACCACAGCGAGCTAGCCGACTTGATGGCAGCCATGAATGAGGCCACCAACCGCATGACTCCGCCTAATGGCTACAGGTCCAATGGTCTAAGGACCACCAGCTCTCACAGGGCTCAAATCTCAGGCAGGAAGATGTCCCTGCAGGAAAGAGGGAGCCGCATGGCCCGACAACCAACCATTGAGACCAAGCGTGTGTCTATTACAGGCATTGATGTGAGGAGCCCTGAACTGACAACTGTAATTCAGGTGTTATTAAATGAGGTTCTGTATGTCTCTGACTGGATTCTTCCTTATCTGTAGGACTGTGTCCAGCTCAACCAGTATAAGCTGAAGAAAGAGCTTGGGAAGGTGATTATTAAAACATGTAGCCACCCAGTGATTCAGACGACCCAGAAATGAATTCAGCTATTGACTTTGTTGTTCCCACACCCCAGGGATCATATGGAGTGGTGAAGTTAGCTTACAATGAAGATTCTGAAGAGTACTATGTAAGTTAAAACATGTTAACACGATTGTGTGTTTGTCCAATCACTGTAAGCTCTTTCTTATTCATCCAGGCAATGAAAGTAGTTTCAAAGAAGAAGCTTATGAGGCAGTGTGGATTTTTGCGTGAGTGCACCTCTACATTTGAGAATCATCTGAATATCTAACTGTGGGTTTTTGTCATTCCTATTGTGATATTATAAATATTTCATTAAACATGCTTTCAGGTCGTCTGCCTACTCAAGGATCAAACTCGCCGCAGGATCCATTTCCCAAAGCTGTGTTGCCTCTGGAAAGAGTGTACAGGGAGATTGCCATCCTAAAGAAACTGGACCATCATAATGTCGTTAAATTGGTGGAGGTTAGTAACAAAAGTAATAAAATTCCTCGACGGCTGGGTCAGTCTTACAGGATGTGTATCCTATTTATTTGTTTGGGAGATGCTTTTATCCAAAGCAAAATCTAAGTCAAGGAGAAAGCATCAAAGCAAAGTGCTTTCAGAAGGCACATTTCTGTTTCATGAGATGAAAGTCCAAGAAAGAACAGATGTTTTTTGTCCATAGGAAGGTGCGGAAGAGTCCTGTTTTTTCGAATATTATCTGCTGCTGTATTAATGTGTCTTGCAGGTGCTTGATGATCCTGATGAAGATGGACTTCATATGGGTAGAGTTTCATTTATCCTTAAGCAATAAGTATTTAAAATCAGAATATTTAATGGAATAAAACATTAAATTCGGATTATTTCTCCTCAAGTCTTCGAATTGATGACAAAAGGGTACGTTTTTGTGAATACCTGGATTCTATCAAAATTGTAGTGGTTTCGATTCGGGAGTACTGCCATGGGGTACACTATAAATACTGGATTGACTTACTACTTTTGCTTTTATCCACCTCCCATCAGCCCGGTGATGGATGTGCCTACAGATGACCCTTTCACAGAAGATAAGGCTCGCTTTTACTTCAGAGACGTTGTCTTGGGAATAGAGTACTGTAAGCATAATACAGCCTAATACTGCATTTTTAAAGATTACATATATGTGCAATAAATGATTAATAAATGCTCAATGTTGATAAAGTGTACAAGGCATGATAGAAAATAAAAATGTCTTCATGCACTTTTTTCTTTTTGAAAAGAAACTTGACTAATCTTCTACATTGCAACAGTGCACCACAATTCCTTCTACTTGTTCTAGTACACAGCTGATATTTCTTACTTTAAACCCACTTATTGTCCAGTACACTACCACAAGATCATCCACAGAGACATAAAACCCTCCAACCTGCTGCTGGGGGACGACGGCCATGTCAAGATTGCAGACTTTGGTGTGAGTAATGAGTTTGAGGGGGCGGATGCCCTCCTGTCGAGCACAGTAGGTACTCCGGCCTTCATGGCCCCCGAGATGATGACGGACCAGGAGCAGAGCTTCAGCGGCAAGGTGAGTCAAATACTCTGCTGCTCAGTTGGATAAAAGTCAGAGAAATCACATTTGTTTCATAATATTAAACTCGTAACTGTGAATAATGATTAGAAATGTTGTCCAAACACCTACTGAGAGTTTTTGATTAATGACACATCTGATAATTAGTGTGTTTGTTTACCAGGCATTAGATGTGTGGGCGATGGGAGTCACACTGTACTGTTTTGTTTTTGGGAAGGTAAGAATCTTCACGGTAAAATGCATATGGAATAAAAAGTGGGCCAACATTTAATTTGAAGATGTGAATCATTTCACTTTGTTTTTCCTGGTCTAGTGCCCTTTTTATGATGAGTACATTGTGTCTCTGCATAGCAAGATCAAAAACAAACCTGTGGAGTTTCCAGAAAAGTAAGCAACCACTCGAACACACTTAAATTGTAGCACAGGTAATAATGATGACTAGTTACACTATGTAAGGGGATACATCTAGTTACAACACGTTATTATTATGGGTTCAATCTTTGAAAGGCAAATATTGGTGGAAACATTGGAAATATTGGTTGGAAAACTTTCTAAATTTGGCCACACTGTATAATACAGCTTCCAATTTACATATAACAAATAAATAAATCTTCTGCTGTCATCTCATGTATATAGTGTATTATTCTTTGCAACCTATACATTTGTTTACAGGCTGTATTTCTCTTCTACTATATGTATTGCACACAACATATATGATTATAAAAAAGTTTAAGAAATCGTTTTGGTCATACTACTTTTTCATCTTTGGAAAATAATAACAAAAACTCCAGCCTTGTTTCTTCAATGAAAGCAAACTTTTCAGGCTCACAGACGCACAGCTGAAAATTGTCTTCTCAAACCAGATAAAGCACAGGTGGAATTAGTACCATTAATGGTGGCACTATGCAAAGCATGTAACAAGTAAAATGGCTGCAGTCTGTTTGACCATTATAGTCCACATTTTGGAGGAGTTCTGTTTGTACCCAGGTTGTGCAATACTGCCAGAACACATTTATTAACTCACAAGACACTTTGATTTTCTTTTACAGGCCACCGATAAGTGAGGACTTGAGGGAGCTCATCGAACAGATGCTGGATAAAAACCCTGAATCAAGAATCACACTCACTGAAATTAAGGTCACACAGAAACAGCCTTATTCCATCTGATTGTTATACAAAGACCACATGGTCATGACCAATCTGCCTGCTTTTTTCATAATGGGGGTGCTTCAATGTGTGCTGTTACAGCTACATTCCTGGGTGACAGAGAATGGCTTGAATCCCCTCCCTCTGGAGGAGGAGCACTGCACTGCAGTGGAGGTCACAGAGGAGGAGGTGCAGAACAGTGTCAAGCTCATCCCCAGTCTTTCCACTGTGGTGAGTCAAACACACAATGGACTCAGTCCTTTAATTCCAATTTTACTTTTATTTCTTAATACTGATTTTTTTGTAAGTATTCTCTTTAATTCAGTTTTTCTCTGTGGTGTTAAAACATTAGATATTATATAAATATCTAATAAATTGGGCTAAACCTGATCACAGCTTTTAAATCTCAACCATTTACTTCTACAGGCAGTACAAATACAGACATTAAAAGACAAGAAGGCTTTCATGGGGCATCACAGTGCCTTTTTAAAGTTGTGAAATAGTACTGTTTATAAGACAAGATAGGTGAAGGGACATGAATAACTACAAAAAAATAACACTATGTATGTTTATACCATTTTGATTGAGACGACTCGCTCTGATGTGGCTTTCAGATTCTGGTGAAGTCTATGCTGAGGAAGCGATCTTTCAGTAATCCCTTTGAGTGTCAGGGCAGACGGGCAGAGAGGTCCATGTCTGCCCCTGAAGGTCTTCTTACGTAAGTAGCCTACTCTGCAAATCCTGTCCGCTCTGCTCTGCCAAACTGCCTGCACAGTGATTAGGTCTCTAACAAAACAAAGCAGTGAGCAGATGCCTGGCTAAAAATACATCTGATATTGTCCAATGAAATACTGGCCAATTCTTCTTTTGTATTTGATTTGTTTTCCTCCTGAAATGATTCAGCAGATAAAAGGATTTTTGCTCTCCTGATAAGCTAAATGGAAGCCCCTGCAGCAGAAAAAATAAATGGCTCTGCTGCTTTTGTTTTCCATTAACAGTCCTGTCTGTGAGGGGCAACTGGTGCAGCTAATTACTCCTTCATGTAAAGAGATATGAAGCTGCAGGTACATCCTCCTCCACACTTGCAGAGTCACCACCACCACCAGTACCACAGTACACAAAACTGTAGCCTCCCACACAGTGAAATCTGTGGGGATCGGGCAGGCTCTCCAGTCGACATATGCAATCTGCGAATGGTGAATCCTTAAAGAAGAGGAGGATGGATTTTTACTTGAGCACTTAAATAACAAGAGAGGTTTAAATGGAATGCTATAGTAAGAATGAAGATTAGTATTATGTTTGGCATTGTGTTTCAGGGATTATAAACCGGACTTTTTAAAATTAGCTCATTGTTGTGATGATTATGATCATAATATATGTTTGTTTACTGCAAACAACGATCACCTACTGTAACCTCAGCCCTGTTTGTCCTTTAGAAAATACAAAACACAGATTACAGATTGCATTGTAAAATAGCTACATTTAAAATGGTAAAATAAAATCGAATCTTTAAAACTGACCTGTAATGGTGAGACTCTTTGTGAGACTCTTTGTTTTCATGTTTTCAAGCTTAAATGGAATAAACAAATAATCCATGTGGGGCTGCTTTAATGAAAAAAAAAAATTCCTAAAGAAAGTGTTCATCAAAGTGTTTATGCTAAGATAAGCTAACTGGATCCTGGCTGTACATTCTCTGTACAAACCTGCGGTGGAATGGGATGTTTTTTTTCATCTGATTACATTAAAATACATCAACGTTTGTTTTCCACACTTCCTCGTCTCCTCTAAACTGATAGGGGGTTAAATTCTGGCCTCTTACATCACATCTCTGTCTTGCAGTGGTTCTTTGGGCTTATCGAGGTCTTCATCTCCGCAACATCCTTCCTTGAGGTAAATTGTCTAAAAGCAGTGAAGATGAGCTCATACTCAGCACAGCTCATCTGCTGTTTGTTGGGCCTTAACAGGATTTAAGACAGGCAAGACAACACAAAGCTCTCAACACTGAGCTGGGCCAGAAATAAATGGCCACACACAGGGTTGTCGTTGAGGGCTTTGTGTTGGCCTTCACTATTTTACTCTTAAGGTGGAAGTGAACAAAAAGTGATGCATGATGTAGCGTTTGTCACCCACAGGAAATTCAGCAACGAGGGGAGCAGAGATGGAGAGTTGGAAGACTTGTACGAAGTGGATACACTTACAGAGTGCACCGATTAAACTGACACATGCATGTTTTGTACCTGTCTTTGTGTTTCTCCACTTTTTTCTTTGGCTACATGCTTGCTGTCTTTATATACTTGCAATTATTTTCTCACGTCATTGTATAATACTGGGATATTTCTCTTTAACAATGAATATTAAAAAACTTAACGATGAATCAGATTATTCTGTCCACTCTGCTTCTTCACTGTACTGTCAATGTGTCAATGTATATATACTTTACATAGAAAATATTTTTACATTTTCCTACTGCTGTTGGAAATAAAAGTTCTACTTTTAAAGTGATTGCAGAAAGTCCTTGATGTTTTGTGAAAATAGTTCTATCTCATGCAACACTTTGATAGTTGTGTTGTTTGTGAAACACTAGATGGTAGCCTTGTCACAGGAGTTCTCTCTTTGTACTGTCCGTGGATTCTTAGTTACTTATTCACCAATGTCCTTCAGCTTTCGTTTCACATATATTAAAGTAATGTTAGTATAGTAAAGATTTTCATTTGTTTTAAAATTGATATTGTATTGTATTGTTGTTGATCCTGAGGAAAAAAAGAAACTGTTCCAGTATTAGTTATACTTAATTCTCTGGACCAGTAGAGGGCAGAATTGTATTGAAGGTTAACATATATCCACAAGACAGACGGTCATTAATTGGAGCTATGATTAACAAATTCTGATCAACTAAAGAAAAACCCTTTATTTTTACTCATCCTATTTAGTATTAAGCAGATATAAGCAATTCATAATGTATATTTATACATAGTATAGTGTATTTGCATGCAGACATGCAAATGTTTAAAGGCTATTTGTTAGCAACTCCTCCTGGAGGCTGGGGTATGTGATAGCAATATTTTTATTGATTAATTACAACATAGAAAAACAGCTGTAATAAAAATAAAATGTGTTTTATTTAAGGTTCCATTTGTTGACAACTTACACATTTATTTATTTATTTCACATTTATTCTCTCTGTGTGTGGACGAATGTATCTTATCACACAGTATTTTTTTAAGGACAAATTTTTGTAAAATCACTTGTATATATATCGCTTTGAACTTATTCTTAAATTTAACTTGCACAAGTTAACTTTTACATTGTAATGTTCTTCCAAGTTGAAGGCAGTTTATATAGTAGGATAAAGACCTTATGGATTTATAGATACAAATTGTGGATGTGTTTGGCATCGATATTTAACCAGCAAATGGTTCTCAATGATGTGAATATATGCACTTACAAAACACCCCTGTTTTGTTTTGGCACGTAAAATCACAAAATAGTAAAAAATCTCAACACCTCATGCTGATTTTTAAGGGACTTTCAATGTCTGTGCAGTAGTTGATATAAGTTAAATACTGGATCTCTTTACAATCTGTTTCGAATGTTTTGTGTATACAGCACTTAAGTGTTACCCTAAAAAGTAGCCAAGCTGCCAAATTTGCCTTAAGGTGTTGGTTTTAATGTTGTTGATGTTTGCTGTGCACTTATCAGTCAACTGCTTATGAAGAACATAATGTCCTGCAGTCTTACAGTTCTACTCTAATTACACTGCACTACAAATGTATAATGAAATTACTCAGTGATGTGGATGCACCCTAGGACTTGTTGGAGTCTTACTGAGTTGCCCACTTTTCACTTCTGTCAGTCCTTGGATGAAGTGATGTGGCACAGCATGTTTGCTCTGCCTCAGTGTTGAAATATTTTATAAGTTAAAGTCCTGTACTTGAATTTTTAAATACATAGCCCACTTTTTAGAATCCAAATATACTTAAAGTACTTAAATACACAGTACCTAAAAAATTATTTCAGAAACATATACAGTATTTATCATAATTATTGCTGTATTCTACTGGCTGTTTGGCTCTGTACTCTTTAATAATACATCATAATAACTAATATATATTATGGAGCTAAAGTACAAGTGCTGAATTATCTATTGAAATGCAAACTGTGGCTCAGTACTGTTCTGTTCTTTCCTTGGATTGTGGCAAAAAAAGGAGAGGGGGGAGGCATGATGTTGCAAAATGTGAAACTGCTGAGTAAGAGTGCCACTGCCAGTCACCACCACAGCATTACTGTCCGTGAAGTGTCCAGATCAGCACAAATTTCAGGTCTATCAGGTTAGGCTGTGGATACATCATTGGTTTTGGTAAGGATGTGTAGTAGGTGGAGCAATATCTCTGATAGTCTGAGACAGACAGTGCACTGTGGGAGAGAAACAATGGTAGCAAATGCTGAGTAGGGACAAGAGGATGCGGCTGAAAAGCACTATTAGTAGTTTTGTGGATGAAAATAATATTTGGTCATCAGGAAAAAGGATTTAAAGATTAAAAGAATCAAAAGAACAGAGTGTAATGACTTTAAGAATTACGAAGCAACATCATAGAGGAACGTGCTCAGCCTGCTACACCTTTTGTTCGGGCTGAAAGATTTTTTTCAGTTGTTCACGCTGGATGTAGGTTGAGGAAAGTCAAGATGGCACTTCTCTACTGACCTACTGTAGCAGCAGTGGTGACACTTTTCAGAATCATGACAGAAAGTCTCTAACCCAGCAAGAGAAAGGCAGCGGGATCAATTTTTAAAAGAGCACACAAACCATAAGTACATCCTAAATAATAATGGATGGAAAAGGGAAAACTGGCTAGTTGAAAACTATTATTAATAACATGCATAAGGTTTAGGTTTTAGATGTCCTTACAGACCCTTACTGCCTCCTAACCTTGCAAGCCAGTAATAAAGCCATTAACAGTGGCTCAGAACATACAATAAACATTTTCCTCTGTAAAAGTTCACAATAAAGTAGCAAGCTAAAATGGTTCACGAGACCATTTGTATTCCTGCAGTCGGCCCATTTTTCTGCTCGTTGCAGATATGTGACGACCAGAGAGGAGTGTTTCTGAGCAAAGATTTCTGTGGAAACTGTTGCCATGCAACAGCACAATACTGCGCTCGTGCAGAGCAGTAACTTCACCGTATGACTGCTCTTTTTTCCTGAGCTCACACTGGCTCAGGAGCAATACAGGACTCTATTCTGCTTAACTGTGTTTTCTGTGTTTTCAAATGTTTAATTTTTCCTTAGCATGTGGCTCCACACCCAGACTCCCTTCAGTTTCCACATGCAGAGCCAGGTTAAGCACAGCCTCAGATATTAAGCCTGATACTGACTTTCTCTGTTAATCCTCTATACCTGTCACATCTCCATGTTTCATCCCTTCAGCCTCAGCCACCTCCATGTTTTTATCCCCTCTCTTTTTCTTTTCTGTGCCTGTTACTCATCATGATTGACCCCTCGGCTGTAAACTGAACTGTATATCCCCTGTATATCCCTTCTTCTTCTTCCTCTTCCTTTTCTTCTTCCTCTTCTTCTTCTTCTGGGAATCCCCTATGCTCGCATAAATAATGAGTCACCAGCTCAGATGTCAGGCAGACCCACAAACACTGGAACATATCATTTCTCAACCACCTGAAACCTAAAGAACTAATTGTAAAACAAAGCATGACTGCTTAGGCACAGTTAAGGTGATGGATGTGTCACCACACAGGAAAGAAAGAGTACACTGCAAATACAGAGCACAAAAAGCAAGACATATTTGAAATTCCTTATAAATGATATGCAGATTATTATTATTATAATTTTTTTCCTTTCGGCTTATCCCTCGCGTAAGCTCAGGATCGCCACAGTGCATCATGTCCGCATGATGATTTGGCACAGTTTTTACGCCGGATGCCCTTCCTGACGCAACCCTCCCCAATTTCTACCGGGCTTGGACTGGCACTGCACAGCTGGGGATGGGAATGGGCTGTTAGGGGTTCAGTATCTTGCCCAGAGACACTTTGACATTTTTTTTTTTAATGTCTCACATTTTCAGCTTTAAAAGATGAGTTCATAGTACCAAAAGTCATCACAGTAATTGCAGTTATTAACAGTTAATCATCACATTGTGAACCTCTCTGGGGGATGGGAAGGGATAAGACTTCCAAAATAGACAGTGCAATGTGCTGATTCACACTACAACTCGCTAGACAATGGGTGTCATGTGATTCTCATTTCAACATTTTCCCACTATAAAAGCATACTATGGCAAACATGACAACAAAATCACTCTCTAACTCAGATGCAGCTAAACTTAGTACACAATGTTTTACCTCGTCATGGCAGACATCCCCCCTCTGGTCATTCTTCTGTCAGAGAAGGTCAAGGAGATACGTCACCTTCTGGGGTTCAGACGGTTTACAGTGGGCTCCAAAAAGTGACTTGGTGACTTTTGCCAGACTTGGAACAACACATATTGTATTATACATACATTTGTTCATTTTGAACTTTAAATGGCTTTGGTGGTATTTGCTTTTACAGATAGTTAAGAAAGGGTCCAGACCTTGTGGTTGTAGAAGGGTCAAATTATTTTTCCGGCAGTTTCGGAAAAATAGTATGTTGCACTTTTAAATCACAACAAGTGCTATGCTCACTTTAATAGCTTAACATTTTTTTAATATTTTCACAATCGACCTGCATGTGAGCTCAGTATATTAAATGGTTAAATGCAGGCAAATAGACAAAACAGAAGCAAATTCAAAAAACAACTTTATTATTTCAATTACGCATGTGCGAAACAAAAAACTGAACAAAATCCAGAAATACTGCAATTACAAAAAAAACACCACCAAATTATACCACTACAACTTTACTGATCCATTTTGTTCTGCTTGGACAACGTGAGTTTCCCTGCTACTTTGAAAAAGCAGTTTTCCTGATCTTAGGAAAAGTTAGTGTAACAGTCAATAGTGTACTCAAGTCATATACTGTACAATTATTGAAGAAAGTTTTATTTTTGTGTGTTTTTTTTCAGTTGTTCATGTAACATGTAGAACTTCCAGCTGCACTACAAACACAACACCCGACTCTGCTACTACCATCTTTGTTGTGCATCTGTAGGTAGGGACTCACATCAATCTTCATCATGGTCACCATCACTAGAAAAGTTTATTTGATTTTACAAAAATCTTGTACGGCAATTTAGAAAGTTAAAACAAACAATCTAAAAACTAGCATGTGAGCTTTTGCATTAGCTGCACTAGCAGTGTGTTTTTGCGGTGAGTTCTTAATTTTGGTTATGTTAGGTTGTGCTTTTGTACATGTGCGTTTTCTTTTTAATTACAATGTTTCCTCTAATAAAATATATTTTCTGAAATTAAAGGAACCTGACAGCATGTTTTAGGCATTACATGTTTATTTACATACCTCATTAACATCATCATCTGTTTGAAACCCATAAAATGCAGTAGAAGCTTGAACAGGCACGTTTGAGCACATTTGTATTATTTTGGTGATCACGTTAATGTGTCAGGGGATGCGGTGTGGCTGTGATTCTCCTGAAATGGGAGGCTTTAAAAGAACATCCACAATGACGTAATTCAGAGGAAAGAAAGGAGGGGAAGCGGGGGGACATAATTTTAGACTCACCTTCTGCAAATGTCTGTTCAGCACAGAAGCCTCTGTAGTGCTGAATAATCACATCCAGTAATATATGGAAGAGTTTGGTACAAAGCATGTAACCAACTCATGAGATTAAATGACAGCAGTGTGCATGTTGCGACCTGATGGAGAGAGTTTCTATCAGATGCAATGTATCCCGGAATGTTTTGCGACAACTCCCCCCTAAAATAGTCTCTTAAAACCTTGAGCTGAACATTGTAGCACTTTTGGATAAATAATAGAAAGTCTAAATGTTAGTCTGAATAATTCATTTTGCAGCAGACATGCATAACAGCTGTCTTTGTGCCTGAAAGAGTCAGCAGCATTCTTTGTCCTATCATCACTGCGGCTTGAAGAAAAAATAACATGCTAAGATGAACTTTAAGACTTTAAGAGTATCAGAGCCGACTATTTGTATCATCCATGTAAGTTCATGTCATGTCACACATTTCTCTGTTAACCAAAGATATGTACTCTCACTGTTCATACAGAGATAGTCTCTATAGTGGAGAGGCTGTCACATTGATGTCTCTGGTCTACTCACTGTCTACTCACAGGCTGCAGGGAGGCCTATTTATAGTTCTGTCTCTGTTCTCTGCTTCTACATTGGTCCCATTTTTCTCTTCATTTCTCTTTTTCCTCCCTCCATCTCTAATTCTAATGGGTTGATATTTCTAGAGCTGTGCAGCTATGATCTCCTTTGCATTTTGAGGTGCACATCGCATCCTAAATCCTAAACTTTTCAACATACAGTGCGATACGTTTCTTTAAGGTTTGGTTGATGATGAATGGTTCAACAATCGGCCCTGTACTGCAGGGAAATGCTGTATTCGGTGTGAAGTTAACAAACGAAATCAAGAAGCAACAACAAAGGTCAGAATTTCCACATTTTGTCATGTTACAGTCACAAATGACAATGTATTTTATGGGGATTTTATGTGACAGAGTGGTACATAATTCTGAAGTGGAAGGAAAATATAAAAATGTTTTACAAATAATGATCTGAAAATTGTGGTGTGCATTTGTATTCAGCCCTCTTAGTCAATACTTTGTAGAACCACCTTTTGCTGCAATTACAGCTGCAAGTCTTTTGGGTCATGTCTCTACCCATTTTGCACATCTAGAGAGTGAAATATTTGCCCATTCTTCTTTGCAAAATAGCTCAAGCTCAGTCAGATTGGATGGAAAATGTCCAGGAACAGCCATTTTGAAGTCTTGCCAAAGATTCTCAATTGGATTTAGGTCTGGACTTTGACTGGGCCATTCTAAAGTATGAATATGCTTTGATCTAAACCATTCCATTGTATCTCTGGCTGTATGCTTAGGTTTGTTGTCCTGCTGGAAGGTGAACCTCTGTCCTAGTCTTAAGTCTTTTGCAGACTAACAGGTTTTCTTCTAAGATTGCCCTGTGTTTGCCTCCATTCATCTTCCCATCAACTCTGACCAGCTTCCCTGTCCCTGCTAAAGAAAATCATCCCCACAACATGATACTGCCACCACCTTGTTTCACGGTGGGGACAGTGTGTTTAGGGTGAAGTGCATTGTTTTTGCTACACATAGCGTTTTGCAATTACACCGAAAAGCTTTATTTTGGTCTCATCTGACCAGAGCACCCTCTTCCACATGTTTGCTATGTTCCCCACATGGCTTGACTAATAGTGGTCATTAGTTACTATGCCATACCACCACCAGAGTTACCATGCTTGTCTGATTAATGCTCTCCTTGCCTGGCCTGTCAGTTTAGGTGGATGGCCATGTCTTGGTAGGCTAATCTGTCTGGTGTGTTCCTTGGACTTCATGATGCTGTGAGATCACTCATGTTCTCTAATAAACCTCTGAGTGCTTTACAGATCAGCTGTATATATACTAAGTGTAAATTACAGACAGGTGGACTCTATTTACTAGTTAGGTGACTTGTGAAGGCAATTGGTTGGATTTTAGTTAGGGGTATCAGAGTAAAGGGGGCTGTAACCATTTATCCATTTATCATTTTCCTTTTTGATCACAATTATGGACCACTGGTCTATCATATAAAATTCCAATAAGATACGTATATGTTTGTGGCTGTAACATGACAAAACGTAAAAAAGTTCAAAGATTTTACTGTAAGTCACTGGTTTTAAATATGCAGCGTGAATGACAACAAAACAAGAACCATGTGATCTCATATTAAAATAAAAATAACACAAAAAGAAAAATAACAGTCATGAGAGAAAGGGGTTGACAGTCTGAGGCACTCTGAGGCTTCGCTTTGACTTTTTTTTTTACAAATGCTAATAAGAGATGTTTATGAGTTTCAAAGTGCTAAACCATGAACATGAAGTTTGCATTTCCAGATATCTGCTTCAAATACAACACAAGCAAACACACCACATTACAACAACAGCATCATATCACATACTGTAACTTAACTAATTACAGGCTGTCTGCAACAGTTTTTAAAGTGTTTAAAGTGTTTACAGTGTTTTAAAAAAAATTCTATAAAGTCTTAGGAGCTTAATGGAATGGTTCAACAATTTTTGGCAATGCTTTTTCTAACTGAGAATTAGATGAGGAGATTTATTTTATTATGAAAACTGAAGTGTTTGGCACCAAACAACAGAATAACTAGTAGACAGATGTTGTCTTGCAGATGTTGTACCAGGCCCAGCTAACTGTTTCCCTTGTCGACAGTCAATTTAGGCTTAGCTTCCTATTTACTGGAAAGACATAAAAGTGACATCAATTAACTTACATGAGTCTTAACAAGAGAGAAAATCAGCACATATTTCTAAACATCAAACAGCATTTTCCTATTTCCTTTTATTGCATCTGTTGTGTTTGTAGATTACCTGAAAAGATGAGGAGGTGTTTACACAGCTTCAAGATAAACCTGGCTTAAGTTTATTTTAATCTGTTTTGTTAAACATTGATTATTTTATATCATCAGGACCTTTTCCTGTAAAACATACTGATCCTAACAAGGAATTTGATTGGTGTAATTATGGCTCAACTGTGCCTCATCATCCTGGTCTCCTCTGCAGGAAATAATGCTTCATGTGATGAGAATGATCAGATCACACAGATCAGTTATTGTATAAGTAAATGGGAACTACTCTAGAACAATTGCTTGGATTGTATTCTATATATGTGACATCTAAATGTAACCTTCTCAATTATTAACAACAATTATCTATTTAGTTTTACTGTGGACTGAGAGAATGTGACCTGAAAACTGCTAAATCTAATTTGTAGCTGCTGAAGATTCAATTACATGTCCATCAGTAGGCCCCAGTGTGAGTTGAGATGTGTAACGTCACCAACATTTACCAATAAAGATGACACCAATGTCCCTGAAAGTGTAGCAGTGCATTAAAACACAGACAGGAAGATAGGTGGGTGCTGAATCCTAATGCCTGCAGATTGCTTTGAGCTCTCATTTTTTGAAGGATGCAATAGGTGTCTGAGCAGTGCAGGAAGGAGCCGAGCTAATAGTGGGATACTTATTATAGCCCTAGCAACAGCACTGGGATTGGTGGCTGTGGAGAGTCAGCCTGTCAGCTATTGGCTGGCGAGGAGGACTGTTCAAAGCCCAGAATTTCATCTCATGAAAGGTTCAGTGCAGCAGGCTGCAGCAAGGAGATGCAGTGTGTAAGTGTGGGCGATCCTACAGCTCGCCGCTTTAGCGTGAGGTCTTGAAAAACACAGATATGCATAAGTGGTCAGATAAACCCCACCTTTGGATGCAAAAATTCAGATTGCATTTCAATTAAAAAGTCTAAAGGAAGCTGAATCTCCATCTGCTGTTTGTCACGAGAGGCAGAATTTGATTTCACAGCCATGGTCCACTGATCATAACAAATATTGGTTTCTGAAGCAATATCCTTTGCCCTGTGACCTAATTTAGTTACTGATTAGCAAAGTGGCCTCAAAGAGAGCCTCATTTATGACATACAATAGTTGTTATGCGAGTTGGCAGCGTCTCTGCACTGCAGCTAATACAGACTCCATCTCATACGTTCACCCACAGACACTCAAAACATGCAACAGTGCAGGCGTATACAGTGAACACACATCCTTCCAGATATGGATGCAAACACTCATGCTCACCACACACCAGTTATGAGACCCACAAAGGGTTACATAAGGTCATATAGACTTCCTGTATTAATGTGTAGGCTGGAAACTCAGTAGAAATGCTGTAGATCTGTTCAGTAATGAAGTGAGAGAATGGAAAGGAATGAGCTTTAATGTTTTTGTTATGACTGGCAATGGCTCCATGGCTCTCCACAGAGAGAAATTAAAATATAAAATAATCGGCTACAGGTAAACAAATAACTTTAATGGGCAACAGATGGCAACAAAAAATTCAGCAGAGCATACAGTTTGTATCCCTTTTTTTAATCCCTTGCTGATTTAAAGCAGGTCAGCTCTTGTTTAATCAAATTCTTGATTAAAGTCTCTTTTCTCCTCTGATCTTGTTCTCATGTCACAAAAACCAAGGGTCAACATACAAAATAATGACAAAATAAAAACAAAACCAGGAAAAAACAAAAGAAATCATTACAATGGAACACAATGCAATGTATGCTTGGCAATGAGTATACGTTTAAAAATAAATTCAAAACCAAAAGTGAGAAACATAAATCCACTCATTTGAACACACCTAAGCTAAAAATGTCAAAAAATACTGGATTCATTTCAATACGTATCAGCTGTGTGAGCAGTTGTAGAGATTAGGACTTCATGCACTTTCTCTGGGAAGCCTCCAAAACCACCAACTTTACGTTACAAATAAACCAAAGCCTCTCTGCATTACAGCGTGTGCTAATGAAGCGAACTCATGATGGTGACATAATTGGCATACGAGTGAGACTGTGTGACTGACCTTAAGGCTTGTGGGTTTTTTTCTCTCAAGTCCCCCATAAACTGCCACCTATAAGGAAAATTAAACTGCCATCTGTACGAGTATATTAATGTAATAGTCTATAGAAGTAGCAGCATTATGACAAATCCATTCAGCAGCTTCCTGTGCTTGCGAGCAGCTTCCTAGTGTCTCAAAAGTTTGTTCTGAAGACGTGAACTCTCACATTTCAGCAAATCCATAGCCAATTCTTCTGAATATGCTTTCCCCTTTGATTGTTTTTGTGCATTAGTGTTGAATATTAACATCTATGTGCTGTACATAGGCGCAGATGTAAGTGTGAGGAACCACTGAAGGGAAAATATTACATCTTGCACACATGCTTTTTTTCGTTAAAGGTCAACTTGCAAATGATGCATATCAAATAATGACACAGGCACAATACTGTACTCAGGCCATCAAAACAAAGCATTAAAACAGTTTTCTGACCATGTAATGGTTTTTCCTTCAAAGCAACGGGTGACAATACAACAATACACTAGACCACCACAGAAATGGTGCATGTATAATTAAGTCATATTCTTTTTTATTATCATAGCTATTATTTCGGTTCTTGTGCAACTGCTACATAATGACTCACATTCAAGATATTTTGTCACTCAGGAACAGCTAAAAGGTATAAAAACAATCAAACAAACAAAAAATGTATACTGTCAGAAATAAAATATGGTCCATGTTTGTGAATTCATAACAGAAACACTGAGCCTGAAAACTTCACTATCATTAAAACTGGATAGCATGACAATAAAACGTACTTAAATACTGTTCAAAGAACAAAATATAGCATAATCATACTTCAATGTGACAAACACCAGCTGGTAAGATTAAGTGATCACTGGTGTGCTTTTGCCTTCCTTTTTTTTTTTTTATTTTATTAACAAATTAAATACACATATTGCATGTCACTATAGCAACGCCCGGTACATGTCAATTTTTACGATCACCATTTTGGTATAGTAAATCATAACCATAACAAAAACAAAAATAAATTAAAAATCAACATCAGACAAAGCCTGTTTTTCTCAATCATATGAATACTTAACACCCACAGTATAAGTTAATAAAGTCAAGCTACTGTATATAAATACATCACCAGCATGCACAATATTGAATAATCGATATTATTGTTGTCATAATCTTACACTGAAGAAACAGTATAGTAGGCAAGTGCATTTAATAAAAACAAACACAGAAGTAAACCACAAACTCTGAAGCTGCTTTAATTTTTGTCTTTTTTTTTTCTTTTTTCTTTTGTTTTGTTTTATATCGTTTTAAGTCTCTGCCTTTAATAATCTTCACCTCCAAAAAAATCTATGGTTCCAGTGACAAAACAGATTAATCTGTGAAATACACTTTAGATAGAAGCAGATAACACAATTGGTTCAATCTATTTACTCCTGATTTGCACTTCTGTGTGAACGTTTTCCTTTTAAAATTTTGAAGGGGACTAATTCCACTGGAAGTGTTCTGATTGCTAGTGTTAAAATGAGTTTCGTACCAAATGCTTTCAGGGGCTCTTTCTCATGAATAAAATTCAACTGGAACCAATGCAAACTAGATTTGTGAGGCATTCCCATTCAAGCATTTTCTCTCTCTCAAGTGACTCAAATGCATCTCTATCACGCAAAAACCTAACAAAGCAGCTTATCTTGACAAGATCAGTTCCTATGCCAGTGTGAGGCTGCCATTTCAATCCAACAACAACCACTTCAGGCTGATTGACTGACATTTCAGTGGTTTTGGCAAATGTCAAAGAGAAAATCAAGAAGACGGAGGCCCCTTTCAACTGTATATATATTTCTATATATATTTAAACTAAGAATTAACCTCCACTCTCACCTCTCTTTTGATTCTTTGATTCTTTTAACACATGGAAAAATAAAGAACTGCTGCTGCGGTAGTGTCATCGGCAAAAGCGGCTGCCAAAGTCCACCGGCCCTTCGTTATTTTTTTGTTTGAAGTGTGGTTTCTCTTTAATTGTTGCCGTCCCCTCCCTCGTCATCCTGCTGGTCACTTGTCCACAGTGTCAAGTTGTCTCGGAGCAGCTGCATGATGAGAGTGGAGTCTTTATAGGAGTCCTCATTAAGGGTGTCGAGCTCGGCGATAGCATCGTCGAAGGCGGTCTTGGCCAGGTGGCAGGCCTGCTCTGGGGCATTCTGGATCTCGTAGTAAAACACAGAGTAGTTGAGAGCTAAGCCCAGGCGGATGGGATGGGTGGGCTGCATGTGCTCCTTGCTGATCTCATGGGCCTCGTTGTAGGCCTTCTCTGATGACTCCACCACGGATGCCCTCTTCTCCCCCGTGGCCACCTCAGCCAAGTACCGGTAGTAGTCACCCTTCATCTTCAGGTAGAACACTTTGCTCTCGTGCTGTGTGTCACTGCAGTTCTTGATCAGGAAGTTATCAAGGAGGTTGAGCACGTCCTGGCACACGGCCTCCAGCTCCTTTTCAATCTTCTCCCGGTAGGCCCGCACCATCTCAATCTTTTTCTCATTGCCATCAGCAGAGGTCTTTTGTTCAATGCTGGAGATCACCCTCCAGGAGGAGCGACGTGCTCCGACCACGTTCTTGTAGGCTACGGACAAGAGGTTCCTCTCCTCGTTGGACAGGGCCTCATTCAATTCTGTTACCTGGAAGAAGCAAAAAAAAAAAGGGACTGTTTAGTTACCACTTAAGACCTCCAGGCTTGATTACAGTACCACACTGCATGTACGTAACATAAAACTAACCGAGCATTATGAAAGGAGTTAATACAAGGGGTTGGCCGACAGAAAATATATCTGCAATGACTGTTTTATGGTTAAACCTTTTCAAAAGTAAGGAGTTTCTGGTTTTTCATAAATTTATATCAATGTAATCTGAAATTTAATGTAAATTTCATATAGACAGAGACATGATTTTTGAGATAGTGATTAATATGTCAGCTACGAACTGCACCAGCCTGAGCCAGCAGGGACCTTTGTGGCAACTCTTTTCCATGTTTGGTGCCATTTCCTTACTACGGTCTGTATATAGGTGTACAAAAACACAGAAAATATACTTTTAAAAAGTCAAATGATAAATCAAGTGATCAAAAAGTGATCGACAGATTCAACGATGAAGAAAAGCCACCGTTATTTAACAAGAAACTGGCAGTACAGTCCACAGCACGGGAGATGAGAAATATTTCCCTTGTCATGTGCAATGCCCAGTTTCTATGGCAATTCATTCATTTAGTGGACCAGCAGCTCCGGCTGCCACGTGGACCCAGCTAATGCTAGTTAGTGAGAAATTAGATTCAAGATATTTGGCAGCAGTGTTGGGTTGGGATGGGGGTGGAGGGGTGGGGGGGATGAGAGCTTGAGATGGCTAAAATGTTACCACGAGCACTCGGGGGCAGGTGCCCTGTAAGTGAAAACCTCTCAGTGCACAGGCAGTTCACATGTCCATGTGACCTTCTCTCTGGCTGAAGCTGACCTTTTTACCTGTCTGAAACGCTGTTACATCACTCTGTGATCAACAGCTGCACAGTACCTAAAATACACATATTAAGATTAAACAATATATTTATATGTAACTTAGCTTTTACAAATCCTTTCACCCTGGGAGGTAACAGTGCTTTCCGTCTTATGTGAAAGCCTCCTTCTTGATTTGCTAACATTTCTCATTCCTCGTGAGCTGTTTTGACATTCTCGGATCAGGCAGGTGCACAAAGATGGTGCAGGACTGCTGACGTCTCACACACACACACACACACACACACACACACACACACACACACACACGCTGAGTGGATAGAGAGGAGGGCTTGACCTATAGAAATGGAAAGCCCTTCATACTGCCTGTCCAAAACTCTAACAGAATGAGACTATAAAGGAACAACATGTGACATTTATAGTCAAACAAAGCAGATTTCTATTAATTTAAGGACTCAAATTGTGTTTTTTTAAAAGAACCATATGGGATGTAACAGGGAACCTCACTGCTGTATCAATTAGAAAACACTTATGTTCATATAGATGTAAGAATAGTAAATGACATTAAACAAATTCCATGACAGTGTCCACATTTAAAAGTAAAACCACTATACACATCTAAAGCTGCAACAAGCAGTCGAGTAGCTAAAAATGACCTTGACACTAATTGAACCAATATGTTGTTTAAAAAAATACAAAACATTTCCTGGTTTCATCTTTATAAATTTGAAGATTTTTAGTTTCCTTGTCATCTTTGATGATAGAAAACTACACTGATTCGGGTGTTGGATGACATTTTACGACTTCACTTACTCTAGCTCTGTATTATTTCCTCCTGCCATAGACCAAACGATTCCGTGATTAAACTAAACTAACCTATTGTTAGCTGGAGACTGAGGATATCCATAAAAAGTGGAAGTCTGCATAAAGGCCTGTTAAAAATGACAATAAACCATAGTTTTCATGGTGACAGGTGGCGAGGGATTCCCTTCAATTACAGAGTGAGGGTACACACCCCTGCAAGAGGGTCTAGTTTGGACCGCACTGACATGGCTGATGGTTTAAAGGGAAAGGAATCCCTCCCTGCACACACATCACCATCCCACCTGCTGCAACCAGAAACCCTATAGGACTAACAAACCACAGGGGCCACCTCAGTCTCTCTTGAATCACGAGAGACAATGTTCCTCGTTGAAAGCCTGTATGATGATCTTAAGCCTCGGGTAAGATGCCAATGATGCTGTTGGTTCCAGTTTGAGCTGGTGTGACACAGCAGTTTTTTTTTTTGTTTTTTTGTGAAGCCGCCTTTAAATCCTGTTCGCTGCGTTTCTCAAAGGGAGATAGTGATGAAAAAAAAAAAGAAATCAGAAAGCGGAGAGATCTCTTTCCTCAACATTGGCCTGTAAGACCTGCCTGTGATGTCATAGGTGGCCTGCCCATCTCCTTTAAATCAAACATTTCCCTCCTTGCTCAGACTCATTAACCCAACAGGACTTCAGCTCACTGCTGGATTTCAGGAGGAATCTGCCCTCACATAGAAACAGCGCAAGCACAGATCGAAACATGAGCATGTATGAGGAACCACAGAGAGCAAGAGAGGAACAAACACAGCCTACAATCAAATCTGATCATATTGACTTACTGCAATATGACAAAGAATATTCTAGAGAGAGTCTGCTGCCTCCTACCTTGGTTTAGAGGAAAGAACAGTTTGAAGCCTTTTGGGGCCATTTTTTTAACTCAGCAATCAGGCTCCAAGTTGCTATTAAATCTTGTTAAATAGATTGGAAAACAGGCAAATTTTGATATTGTATATTATTTTAATAGACATGACAAAGAGAGGAGGAAAGAGAAGGTGGAGGAAGAGGAGGAGGAAGGGCAGCAGCATTTGACAGGCTTTTTCCCGAGCAACCAGCAACCTCACATGGCTCCCAGCAGCAGAAGCGCCTATGAATTCGGTATAATGGAGGGAGAGGAGATGGAGTCGTGAAAGGATGAACAAAAAGCAGACAAATGCAAAAGAGGTATTAAACGATGGGGGCTGTTAGAAACCGAACGATTACACGCAGGCCTGTATGTGGGTTCCATTGTAATAACCTTTGATTGAACGGCACGGCCGACAGAAAGGCACCGCCCAAGGAGCAGACGAGTTGGATCCGACTCAAAAGAAAAAAAAAAAAAATCCACTGAACTATGGATGAATTAGTGACCAGACGACACACAAATTCACTAATATTTCACTGTCAAGACCGACTGTAATGCAGTAATATCAAACCAGTGGAGGCACAGGTTTGCTTCCAACACTATCGAGATTGCGGGACGAGCCTTTGCGCTAACATTACAGTAATAAAACATAAGTCACACTTCCAAACTGTAATTATTGTCTATTTTTGAAGGACTTACCGATTTCATAGCAGCTGCCATGTCATCATATCTCTCAGCCTGTTCAGCCAGCCTGGCTTTCTGCACCAGCTGCTCGCGATCAACCATTTTTTAAACTGATATTTGGCCGCTTGCTCGAGCTGCTCTACGTGGGTTTTGGGGCTGAAATGACAGATATTTGAAATCGCAATGCAGTGAAATCCTACGCGAACCTAGTGCCGCAGCTGTTCCCTGCTGTCTGTCTGTGCTCCGCGCAGACGGGACACCCGCTCCTTCCCCTCCCGCCCCCCCCCGTCCCTCGGCTGCGTCATCACACAGAAAGGTGGGTGTCTGTGCCAGTGATGTAACACTATCCACGGGAACCAGAGGGCCAGGCCTACAGGAATGGATGCATGGGAGAGGCCCTGGGCTTAAGGCCTTGTGGGAAGCGGAGTCCGAAGATGCTCTGGGTTCTAGTCTGAAACACTCGCTTCTGCCTGATGTGCAAACCCAAGGGTTCAAGATGCCCTTGGGGCAGGGCCTCTGAGTTAAGTGAGTGTCAATATTTCTTGACTGAAAGGCACAAAAAAAAGAAACAGACTGGAAAGACCTCCTCACCTATTTTATGTTTGATTCGTGTCTGTGGAAATGTAACATTTGTCTGATTCGTCTGATTGTCAGTTTTGTATTTGTTTTGGTAATTTCGCCCCCGCTTTTGGAAATTGTTGTCTCTTTATGGTATTTTTGCACATCTTTTTGATCGTTTTTATGCTAAACATTTCAGCTTTTTCAGCATATATGATAAGTAACTTCAGATGCTTTGGTCCAAAAGCCAGTACTCCCTTACTATTATCTATTCATAGCTGTCTAATAATGTCAATAACAGTTCCAACACCTGTAAATTGATTTCTATCTTCTAGATGAGAAAATATGCTACTGTATCTACTGCATGACAAGAAATACTTTAAAGGGTTAACAAGTAATGTAATGTAATGTAACCTATATTTATATAGCGCTTGGCAACAATCAGGGATTGACCTAAGCACTTTACAAAAATATAAAACATTAAAATATTACAAATAGAACAATAAAATAGAACAATATAAATAACAACAAGTGAGTCTTAAGTTTGCATTTAAAAGTATGGAGCTCAGATATAACATGAATTTCTGGAAGCAAAGAGTTCCACAGCTTAGGCTCAATAACACCAAAGGCCCTGTCACCCCAACTCTTTGACCTAGATTTGGGCACAGCTACAAAGTACTGATGGGCTGATCTGAGATTGTGATTTCCACATGTATAGTAACTAGATCTGGTGCCAGACATTTAAGGGCTTTAAAAGTAATAATATCTTAAAATGGATCCAGAAGTGAATAGGAAGCTAATGAAGGGAACACAACACAGGGGGTATGTGGTCAACGTTAGACACATTAGTAAATGTACTGCACTTATATAGCACTTTTCTACCTATTGGCACTCAAAGCGCTTTACTGCTGCTTCTAATTCACCCATTCACACACACAATCACACACACTCACACACCGATGGGGGAGCTGCTATGCAGCTGGCCAACACTCACCGGGAGCAACTAAGTTGTGGTTCAGTGTCTTGCTCAAGGACACTTTGACATGTGACTGAAGGAGGTGGGGATTGAACGAGCAACTATGAGATTGGTGGACAACCAACCGCTCTACCTTCCTGCACTACAGTCGCCCCACAAGTAAGCAAGCATGCCGCAGCATTCTGCACCAACTGTTGCCACTGAAGAAATGACACCATCACCAAAATACAGCGCATTACAGTAGTCAAGGGAATAACAGCATGTACAGCAATAATAGCAATTTCCAAGTCCTTTTGTGACAAAAGGCTTGACTTTGGTGAGAGAGCACAGTTGGAGATACTGTTTTTAAACCCAGAGCTGATTTGTTTATCGAACCTTAGCTCACTGTCAAAAATAACACCTAGGTTTCTGACCACAGTGTTAACATTGGAAGATAGATTTTGAAGATCACTATTACGGGCTTTCCATGGGTCACTTGATCCAAGCAAAATGACTTCAGATTTGCCCTCATTCAAAAAAACAAAAAACAAAAAACACCTGGCCAGAGTTATTATTGGTAGATATACTGTAACTGAACATCATCTGCATAGCAATAAAAAGAGAGATTGTATTTGCTAATGATAGACCCCAAGTGAAAACAGGGTAGGACCCAAAATGGAGACTTGGGGGACATCGCAAGACAAACTAGCAGTAGTAGATAACGTCTTGCCCCATTTTATTAAAGAATTGATTAGAAAAGAAGATATTGCAGATGTATTGACAATGTAAGTAAATGTTGGCTGGAGCTGCCCAGTTATGATGGATTAATACTACCTGACTTTATACATAATATTTTCTATGTGCTATAATTATTTCACATCCTGAATAAAAATTAAAGCAAATGAATAAAAACAAAACTTTACAACAAATGAGCTCAGTAATGTAAAAACACTGAGGCAGTCAGTGCTGCATATTTAATGATGATAAAAAAAATATATTCTGAATATTATTATTATATTGTTATTAATATATTATATTATTATTATTTCACATGAATCTACAGTGACTGTATTCACCAAATAAATGTGGTGGAGTAAAAAGTGTTTGCTTCTAATCGTGACATTGGAAAAGAGGAATAATAAAAATACTCAGGTAAAGTAACCACTACCTCAAGTACCTAGAATTTAGTTTAAACAAGAGCTTTTAAAGTAGGAAGTCCACTTGTATCTTCCTATTTTTTCTTTTTTGCAGAATAAGTTCTTACAATGATAAAACTGCTAATTATGTAGACATAGAATGTACTTACAGTACCAAAAGTACCCAATGCAGAAATTGACTTGTGTGAGTAGATATATAAAAATTTCACTTTCTTGACTGTTTTGTAAAACAAAAGAAAATAGAGAAAGACTCTCATCAAATTTGCTCATAGCCTTCACAGCACTAATTTTGTCCAAATTACAAAATTACTACAAATTAATTCAAACTGATTAAATTATAAGAAAGAAAAAAAAAACATCACATTTGAGAAATGGAAACATTTAGAGATGAAACAATGTCTTGGGTGATTACTGAAAGTTGCTAATTATTCTTTCAATTGATTCTGGCACTTTTTTCATTTTGGCTTCAATTTGCTTTAATATAGTTAGATTAGATGTATAGATACTTGTGAGTAAAGCATATAATGTCTACTTTGTACTTAAATGTACTTAATAATGTGGTAACACTGTAAATGTTATGTCCTGAATACCTTATCTAGTTTATCTAAGCAGCATCACATCTCACAATTTAACCTTTCAGTGTTTAGTCCTTTCTTGATCATGACATAATAATTCTTTCTGGGCAGCTGATGTCCCTGAACTGTAATGTGAGATCACAGCATTTCCTGTTCTCAAGGTCATAAGTGAGTAAACAGAGCAAAGGGCAAACTCTGCTGGTGAGGTTGAAGTCGTGCAGCTTTTGGCAGTGGAGTTTGTCAAGGGCAGAAGTGAAACGAAACTATGTACTCAATTACTGTATTCCGTATGAGGTTTTTGTACCTTACTCAATCACAATCGAGAAACAAATTCATGGTTTCATGTAAACCCAGTAGTACATTTACTGTACCATGGTAATCACCCAAGAGAAGGGGTTTTTTGACCTAGTGCTTTAAGCAACACTGGGTTATAGCAAATCCCTGGTGGTGAGTATAAATGTAACTCAGAACAGTGTTGGTGCTATTGTATATTGTCCAGTTTATAGAGTGCACCTTTTTTGACAGGTACCTCTTACTACTTTTTACATTTTATTTCTACATACCTGAGTTGTATTTAAAAACTAAAAAACAAAGTAAAAGAAACTGCAGTATGATTTTGCGTTGTAAAGCAATAAAGAGGAATTTAGTGAAATCTTAATTCAAATGTGTATGTTTTGTTCATATAAAGCTAATTAAATTCAGAATCTCAAATTTTATTTGTCTGACTTTTTAGAGTCAGACAAATAAAATAAACTGCTGATAGTTCACTCAACTGATTAATTTAAGTCTTTAAAGAAACAAAACCAGCCGATTTCCCAGCATGCATTGTGAGAGTTTGGAGACTTCGGAGACTCTTACTCTTATTATTAATATTTAGCAGTATATTGACATATTCAGTGCAAATCCATGTAAATTTACATGTACATTTACATTTAGTCATTTAGCAGATGCTTTTATCCAAAGCGGCTTACAAGTGAGGTACAAGGCAGCAAAAATTTAAAAGCTTCAACTGTGTGATAGCTTCTAATTTTTTATCTACTTATTCCTCCTGCATGTCCCTACAGGACATGTAGAAATTTGGTCGGATTTGGGTTTAGTCCTTTAGTTCCCTAAGCTTTTTTCATTAACTGTAGAAAATAATGTTTTTTGTTTGTTTGTTTTTGTCCTTTTGACTTATCCCGTGACTTCAGGGTTGCCATGTTGATTTGGCACAGTTTATACACCAGATGCCCTTCCTGATGCCCTTCCTGATGCAACCCTCCCCAATTTCTATCGAGCTTGGACACTGCACAGCTGGGGATGATCATTTTTAAATGCTTTGATTTCAATTTTCATCCAGAAGAGGGAGCTGTGAGCAGTATTCTCCTCATCCACATAAATATATCACTCCAACATTTAACCAGAGCATGATAATTTACACTTACAATTGGACCTATAAACATATAAATGCATGTGGTGCTGATTTTACACATGCTATGATGTAAAACTTGGTGGAGAAAATATTCAGATCACTTTGCTTAAGGAAAAGTACACTGTAACAATAATTTATTAAGAGTAAAAGTCCAGAACTAAAACCATCACGGTTGTCCAAACCATCTATTTTACTGTAATTCAATGAAACGTTGAAAACCTTTCTGTTTAGAGCTGTTCATACACTTCTTTTATTGAAAAACAAAATCAATTAAAAATGTGAAGGCTGGGTGTATTAAAAACACTTTCAGATTTCCCGCTTTCTTGTTCCAGGTCTCACACTCTCAAACTTCCTCTCTCTGTCTCACACACACACATACACAAAGACACACAAAGACACACACACACACACACACACAGAGGAGAGGAAAGAAAGAATGGTCTTTTAATTCTCTCAGCAGGAAGAGATTATCTGCTGGTGACCTGACTAGAGGTAAAGAGAGGAAGTGTTGACTCTCGGTGACGTGTAAACTAGGTCGAGTCATGGTAAAAGGAAGGGTCAGCACATAAAAAGAAACAGTACCTCTTCAGACTCACCAAGGCTAAGAGTATGAATATTGTACCTGAACAGCTTCAACTGAAACTACATTTCTGCATCAATAGTTAAATATGTAGGGAGACATGATGCAAGGGTCCAGAAGTTATACACAAAATGTCAAAGTTATGTTTAAATTCAGTTGTTGTTTTTAATCACAAAGAACAAAAAACAATTTTGAGAAAATCAGGAGATTATAACTGCTCAATTCTGGGGCAATGGCACAATTTAAAAACCTATGTTTCCATAATGCGGTAAAATGTGTGCACTCTATAGTAATATTTGTAGGAGTCTGTGGTTCCAGAGAAAAAAATGGCCAACTACGAATATTAGCAGGAAGTAGAGTATAGTAGCAGGAAGTTGTAAATTTTGACAGAAAATGGACCTTGAGATGAAGATGGTTACATTTAGGCAGTAACATTGAGTAGTTAGGGTTAGTCAAGGTGACCAGTCTCAGATTCACTACAAAATTCACTACTCATATCTGAAGTAAGTGGACAAGGTTAAAAGAGGAGCATCTTTGTCTGCATCCAGGTGATTCTCAATAGGCTGCACTACAAGTGGGCAAAGTACTATAAGCAACGTGTCCAGGTGACCCAGATTGTTTTATCCTTTTTATTTCAGATTTTCTTTCATGAGCAACATTCTCTTATAGAGATATCGAATGACCAGCACAAGGTGGCTGTTTGCAGGTCTTTTTACTGTGTGAACATGGAGGTGGTGGAGTTAATGTAATGTAATGTGAGGGTGGCACTAGAGGTGGGAAGCAGTGGGGCCTACAACCTGACAATGGACCCTGGGGGATTTCCAGCTGTCACATGGAAGTCAGAACCACTCTAAAAGAACGACATGCTGACCCAGATCAGATTGTGCCAATTTAAAAAAACTACCACTTTTCATGCTTCAGTCTTACAATGCCACCGGCAGTGCTGAACTCATGAATCTGTCTAGTTGCTTCAAAGAGGATTAGTGTACATTCTGCTTAGCTTAGATACCTCAAATTAGGATAAGGGTAATGAGCGATCTGCTGGGCGCAGCGGCCATCTGTCTGCCAAGTGGACAGTCGAGCGCTCGCGCTGGTGTAAATGGAGAAAGGCTGGAATTTGATGTTTTGATATACCCAGATGAGTTGAGGATTGCTACTCCTGAGGATCTCAGAGAGTGGGAACTGGAGACTGCGAGCCAGGTGTCCATACCCACCATTCGACTCTTTGTGGCACTTTACCCATATAACCCTGCTGCAATGTCTCCCAACCCTGACACGGCTGCAGAGGAGCTGCCTTTCGTACCAGGTCAGATCATCAAGGTAAGATCCTTGTGGCATCTCTTTCTTTTGTAATTTAATGTACTGTAGCAGCATAACACTTTCTAGTATAAAGTGTTCTGTGCAGCACTGTCATGGGAAACTTATGTTTGAGTTCCTCAATTCATCAATTAGAAAAACTTGCTTGAAAGTGTATGATGGTTTCCTGTTTGTGCTAGATTCAGGCCAGCTCAAAGTGAACATAGATATGAGCTCTTTGCTCTGTTTCCTGTCACCTCTTCCAACTAAGTGATGTGATTTGCCACCTTTTTACTCAGTCTGTCTACTGTATACTTAACATATAATGTACACACCAGCATTTTATTTTCTTACAGAACCTTAAGTGATAAAAGTGTGTTGCAGGTGTTTGGAGACAAAGACTCAGATGGTTTTTATCATGGGGAGTCTGGTGGCCTTTCTGGTTACGTACCAAGCAACATGGTGGCTGAAATCCCAGTGGATGATGAGTATGTGAAGCATGTTCTCATGCAGCAGGGATTCCTTCCTGTGGACCACACAGGTACCAAGCCTCAGTTTTATCAGGACATTGTGCATTTGCTCACTGACAAGAACAACAGTGATGGTAGAAGGGCCCCAGTCATTTTCTTTGATAACTAACTGTGCCACAATGTAAAATTCTCTGCAGCAAAGTGTTACAAGATAATGTACCAACACGGAAGATTCTGGTGGTTTTCGTATGCAAACAAGATCATATTGCTTTTAGTTGTAGCTTTCTAACCAGTGGCCTTGCATGAATCCAAGCTGTGCTTTGGTCTGTAATAATAGATCCTGTCTTTTATATATATTTTAAGGTCTTTTGACCAACTCAGGTCTTTTGACCTGAATTGTTGTATGTAAAAATCACAATACTACAATTGTCAGATTAATGCAGTGAGTATAAAACCATGTCATAAATTGGAAAAATACTGTAAAAGTAAATACATGTAACATGCTAATTCATTTGTAAACCACCTACATTTAAAAGTTATGTAAATATTATCTTGAAAATGTACTTAAAACTTCAAAAAATTTAAAAATTACTCAATATTGAGTGTAAATCTGATAATATGCAAATTCATATAGTATTTTTTTTGTTATAGCTTACTCTGCTTGTTTCTTTGCCATTTATTACTGGTTTGTAGTACACGTGGAAATAGTGAGAAAGGTAGTTTCCCAGACTTCTAAATAACTTCAAACGTCTTGGTTTGTCCAAACAATAGTTGACACCTCATAATGATTCAGCTTACTGTGACTGAAGATGAGTTGGGGCAGCTAAAATTATGACGTGTGGCATTTTTTCATGAAAAATTAAGTCACTTTATCAACTAGTACGTGTCCAGTAGTCCGTGTCATATAATGTAGGTTATTTTAGAATTTGAACTATCTTCTTGGTTTATAATATGATAGATGTAGTGAAGTATGAAGAATTGAAATGACCAAAATACAGTCTTTTGCTTGAGTACATGTATATTGTAATACTCCACTAATGGAGAACACTAACACAATGGTAGTTGCCTCAGAAAAGCACCTCAGGAAAAATAATGTTCACCTTCAACAACTACTGCGGCACTAGTGCTGAACAAGGTAGTGAAGCTGATCGTCTGTGAGAGACTGTTTTCACTCAGCTGCAACCCGAGGTGAATGTGTGTAATTGTAGGAAGTTACCAAAGCTAAACAAAGATACTAAGAACAAAATAAGAAGAAGTAAAAGCAGTTACAGAAATCCTGAGTGTGTGTGTGTGCGTGTGAGTGTGTGTGAATTAGTTTGATGATGTCAGTAAGTTAACGTATTTTTCAGGAGGTTTGATGCTTTAATTTACCCATGTTGTTTTTTTTTTTGTTTTGTGCAACAGGTATATCTTTAACGCCAGATGTGAGCGACACAGCCAGCATCGCTGATGAGGGTGTTGTTCGACGAATGGTGGCCTTATTTGACTATGATCCATGGGAAAGTTCACCGAACATGGACAGTGAGGTAAGCACTACAGTCATACACAAACCACATCATGTCTTTGGACTCGCCTACTGTTTTACAGCAAAAAAAAAACAATCAAACTTTCCTCTGCTGCAGGCTGAACTTGGCTTTCGATCAGGAGACATCATATATGTGCTAGGTGACATGGATCAAGATGGATTTTACTATGTGAGTGGTAATATCACAGTTGTTACTTATCATGCACACTTAGGTACACTGTAGTTCTGCTTAACTCTAATCTCAATTTTAGGGAGATCTGCACGGACGAAGAGGTTTGGTTCCATCCAACTTTCTGCAGCCTCTACCCTGGGATTAGAATAAAACATGACGCTGGGGCGTTTGCACACAGTGCAACATAACTGTTTTATGTGTCAAAAATATATGTATGACAGGCAGCTATAAAGCTACAGGTTTTTCAAATATTTTTTTTTTTGAATATTTCATAAATTATTTTAAGGTGAAGAGGTTCTTTTGAAGCCTTCTGGAATACTGACTCATTGAATGGGAATGGCACCAGTGCAAAAATATTCACTGTTAAAATTTATTTTAATAAGGCTCACAGCAATGATTTCTGCTTGATTATTACGTTTTGTAGCTTTCTGTTTAATGTAATTTCATAAAGATGATTGTCTGCGGGAGTGTGCAGAGCATGGTGAAGCATGAGATGATTTATTTTAAGCATCAAGCTAGCAGTTGCATAATTTGCACATTATGGTTTTAACCCAGCATTACCAGTATAACTGATCTAAATTTTGCAAAATAAAATGACTCATCATACAATGCTCAGATTATTTGTTTATTGAAAAGTTAAAAGACAATTACAAATTGTTTCATTTAAAAAAATCAAGAATTGATGGAATAAATTTAACATAGAGTCCCTTTTTATTTGCCTGGCTACATTCACAATTCTGCTTTTTCAAAAGGCCCTATTTGTTATATGTAGTAAACGTGATAGAAAGTGAAACAAGTAACTATTTGAATCATATCTAACAGCAATTATTAGATAATTGTAGCCTTAATAATACAGTTTTAGATTCAGTTTCTTTGCATATATATCCATATTTGCCTTACACACTGTTTATATATTTTCTAAAATTGGCTAAAGTTTTTTTAGAAAAATTTTCTTTCACTTTTTCAGAAAATTTTATGTAAAACAAAGGTTTTTATAAATAAAATGATTAGTGTTCTATTAATAGAAAACCTGTAAATTACAATAAATAAACCTGAATTGGTACAGTACTTACCTGGTTTAGTTTCTTTCTTTTTGTGTGTGTATGATTTTACTACATGTTTTCACATTTGCTATTTTTCTACCATTGAGCAACAATTATTAAAAAAAATAAAAATAATATATAAATGACAGCAGCATGATGATCACCTAAAAGTATAAGAATGCTTTACAGAATCTGGTACGTTCTTCTTTTACATTCCTCTGCAGCCAACAGTATACTCATCCATAAAGTAGGAAACACTACACTGTGTAGTGAAGTTTAGTAGTGCTTTCTACTTTATGGGTGACAACACTGTACATCAGTAGCTTCTGGATGCTCCACTGGAAACGCTGAAGACATGATAAGTTGGATAAAGGCATGGTTTGACAACTTAAATAATGAGAACAACCTTAATCCTCATTTAAAAGAGAGAAACATGAAAGCACTTCATTCAGCACCAAGACCAGTTAACAGAGATGTTGCCTAAAATTGTGCTGAAAGAGGACATTAGTGCCACATTAACACACCATACACTAACTCCTGTACATATTAGGGAATTTTCATAGAAAAGATACAAGTAAATGCATAGTCATCAAAATTTTAAAGAAGGTTACTTGCTGTCAGGGTCTTACCAGCACTTGGACTCCACAGAAGAAAGAAAACCCAGAAGTGAATGTGATCTTTTTATTAACCCCGCCAAAATCACGTGGTTACCACAGGAAGCACTAACAGTCACACACTCACACACAAATTCACACACAGAAACTATACATGAAGGGAAGTGTATGCAGACGTGCACATACACACAGGGGTTGGAGTAGTATTTGAAGTTTTATGTATGTGTTGTAAAATACAAAATATGTTTTCATGTTGCTGAGAAAGAATTTATTTTGGATGTCTAAAATTATATTTTTTTGTAAAAAATTGTAGCTTCTCCAGGTAGTTGTAGGTCTGCAACTACGACTACTATAAGTATAATATGCATCTTTTTACAGTACATACAACCTTACATACAAGCTATCAGGTATAAATACCCATAATGCCAGAACCTCAGCATTCAACTTTAAGTTTACAGTATTTTCCTTATCTGCACACACACACACACACACACACACACACACATGCATGCACGGAAACACACACACACACACACACACACACATGCATGCACGGAACACACACACACACACACACACACACACACACACACACACACACACAGACGTATATTCAAAGCCTACGCCCATGAAGACTGCACCAGCATTGCCAAGTGTGAGCTCATCCCTTTTAAGGACATACAGTAGAGTTACAAGGCAGCACCTGCTTTTTAAAAAGAAACCAGACCCTAAAGCAGAAATATATTGATCGCACTAATAATTTATATGGATAAGTAGCAATTATCTCAGGACAAAATAGTCTTTAGAGACGCAGCACTGAGCTGTACTTTCACTGCAACATAATGATAAGAGATCAAATAAACCAAATATTCTTAGCAGACAGATAGTTTGTAGAGATCTTGCAGATGTTAGATGTGTATAATAGGAATAGAAGTATGGAGTATGTTATATTTAGCAGCCTTGTTGTATTTATCAACCTCTACTGAAGAGGACACGAAGAGCTTCATATCTCATTTATATTTCTGAGAACTCATTCACGCCTGCATGTTTCAGACAAGGTGTGGGTGGGGGATGGTGGTGTGAGCCTCTTCCCTATCCCAGCAGCAAATGTGCAATATGCTTGCAACAACAGAAACTTCACAAATAGAGCAGAGACGGCCTGTGTCCTCTGTTGTCAAGACAACTCAAACCTCAGAGTCACACCAAGTGAACTAAGAGGAAGTGGGGGATGGGTGGTGTGCACAAACTGAGAAAAAGATGTCCTAGTGAAACAAAAAAAAAAAGACAGACAAGTAGTTTACAGTACTGTACAAACAAAAAAGTTCTAAATGCAGGGGATTGAGAAAACGCTTGGTTTGCTGTAAGAAAAGAGCTACTAAACCCTTATTTTCTTATTTTCTCTCAGGCTCACTCACTTTTATTCTCTTTTCAATTAAAAAAAGAACAAACCTCTGCAGCAGGACAGAATAACCTTGCATCCTGCAGATTATCTCAACACTGTCAAGGGCTGAGCATGCATCAGACATCTATTCCTGTGCAACATGGGATTGAATCCAGTGATCTCCTCGAGTACTTAGAGTGATATAGATAGTGCCAGGGTGACAAAAACACACAAGCATCTAATGACACTAGTAGGTATTATCCTCCCAGGTTCCAGACTGATTGGGTTTTACCTGTGATCTCACAGGAAATCAATCTTCCCCTGCTGTAAACTGGTACTGTAGCTGGATTTACAGCTGAAAACAGACAGACTGACGGCAGGTAAAAACTTTTAATGCCAATATACCACCATACACTGAATGGTCACAACATTTTCCATTAAAACTACTGGGTGGTTTTAATTGAAAACATTACATACTTTTCTTAAAAACATTATTATTACTAGTAAATGCTAAGGTATCCTTTTTCGAATAACCACCTGTCAGCACATAAAGTGACCAACAGTGACCTTTTTTAAAATTAATAATGGTACAAGTTGTGTCATATTCAGTATTCTTTAAATTACATTGTTTTCTTTGTGGAGTACTTTTACTTTTGTACATACAGTAAATGGTAAATGGTAAATGGTCTGCACTTATATAGCACTTTTCTACCTATTGGCACTCAAAGCACTTTACACTGCTTCTTATTCACCCATTCACACTCACAATCACACACACTCATACACCGATGGGGGAGCTGCTATGCAGCTGGCCAACACTCACCGGGAGCAACTAAGTTGGGGTTCAGTGTCTTGCTCAAGGACACTTCAACATGTGACTGGAGGAGCCGGGGATTGAACCAACAACCGCTCTACCTTCCTGCGCCACAGTCGCAGTAAAATACATATAATCTGCTTAGTACTTCAAGTAAAAGATTTAAAGTAATACTTGTAGTGAAGAATGTGTTTAGGCCAATACTTGCACTTTGACATGAGTATTTAGTCTGTGTACTTCTACCACTTCTGCACACAGTTGATCACATTTTCTATGTATGTGTAGCTGTGGGCTGACCTCTGTCCTCATGAGACCATGAAGACCACAAGTGGTATTGTCGAGGCTGATCAGTTTATAGGCCACTAGTCCTGTTTCTGCCTGCTCAAATGTTGAGCTTTTACATGACACTGTGTCTGTGGGTTTATTATCAAACCATAATAAAAGCTGAAACTTAAGTCCTAAAGACGGCAATGAAAAGGCAGAGGACATTAACATTTTTTCACTACAGTCTGCAGCTGCTACTTTAACAGTCACTCGGACTTGTCAGTGCTGCCACATGGTGGATGTTAGTGGAGGTGACACTGACCAAAAACCAGCTAAGGCAAACATACAGTATGGTACAGTAGGTGGAGGAAATTTTCAAAATAACAGTAAAATGTCTTTATATACATTTTTCATACAAATGTCTTTAATACAGTTATAATATTAATATTATAACCAATGTTATAATATTATATTAAGTCCCGTGTTTGTCTAAACAGCTGACACATCACAGCTTGAGTAACAGACACAATGGTGAATTTGATATGGTGCTAGGTATACTCATGCTAGGTTGGACACTAAAGAGGGGGAGGTGGATCTGTTCAGGTTGGCCAGACAAAGGGATAGAGATGGGAAGGATGTGCAGCAGGTTAGTGTGATTAAATGTATTGACAGGTGCCAGGAGTGTGATGGGAAGGTGGAAGGAGTAATTTGAAGAGTTGATGAATAAGGAAAATGAAAGTGAACGAAGAGTAGAAAAGGTGACTGGTGTGAAGCAGGAAGTAGCAAAGATTAGTAAGAGTGAAGTGAGGAGGATGAAGAGTGGAAAGGCAGTTGGTCCTGATGACATACCTGTGGAGGTATGGAAGTGTCTAGGAGAGGTGGCAGTAGAGTTTCTCATTAGTTTGTTTAACAAGATCTTGGAGAGTGAGAGGATGCTGAGGACTGGAGGAGAAGTGTACTGGTGCCAATTTTTAAGAACAAGGGAGATGTGCAGAGCTGTGGCAACTACAGAGGAATAAAGCTGATGAGCCAAACAATGAAGTTGTGGGAAAGAGTAGTGGAAGCTCGGCTAAGGGCAGAGGTGAACATTTGTGAGCAGCAATATGGTTTCATGCCTAGAAATAGTCCAAGGGTCTGCATCAAGGATCGGCTCTGAGCCCCTTCTTCTTTGCTCTGGTGATGGACAGGCTGACAGATGAGGTTAGTCAGGAATCTCCATGGACTATGATGTTTGCAGATGACATTGTGATTTGTAGAGCAGGGAGCAGGTGGAGGAAAATCTAGAGAGGTGGAGGTCTGCTCTGGAAAACAGAGGAATGAAGCTTAGCCGCAGCAAGACAGAACACATGTGTGAGAATGAGAGGGACCCAGGGGGAACAGTGAGGTTACAGGGAGCAGAGGTGAAGAAGGTGCAGGACTTTTAGTACTTAGGCTCAACGGTTCAGAGCAACGGAGAGTGTGGAAAAGAGGTGAAGAGGCGAGTGCAGGCAGGTTGGAATGGGTGGAGAAAAGATTCAGGTGTGTTGTGTGATAAAAGAGTATCAGCGAGAATGAAAGGAAAGGTTTTCAAGATGGTGGTGAGACCAGAGATGTTGTTCAGCTTAGAGACAGTGGCACTGAAGAAAAGACAGGAGGCAGAGCTGGAGGTAGCAGAGCTTAAGAGGTTGAGGTTCTCTTTGGGAGTGAGGAGGATGGACAGGATCAGGAATGAGGACATCAGAGCTCATGTTAGATGTTTTGCAGATAAAGTCAGAGAGGCCAGATTGAGGTGGTTTGAACGTGTTCAGAAGAGAAACTGTGAATATGCGGGAGAAGGATGCTGAGGTTGGAGCTGCCAGGCAGGAGGTCTAGAGGAAGACCAAAGAGGAGATTTATGGATGTAGTGAGGGAGGGCATGAAGTTAGTTGGTGTGAGAGAAGAGGATGCAGAGAACAGGGTTAGATGGAGACACATGATTCGCTGTGGCGACCCCTGAAAGGGAACAGCCGAAAGGAAAAGAAGAAGAAGAAGATCATAGCAACATGTTGGCCATAGTCCATGTACAATCATAGCACACAGTGCTAGCTGCTGTCTTAACATCTAGATGAATGTCAAACTCCCTTCCGGTAACCAGGCCCCCAAAGTCATGAACTTGCATTGCCACAACAGCTGTACTGCAAAAACCCAGTGCAATATGAAGTAAGGCCTATATGACCAACCCAGAGCTGGGTTACTGTAATAATATCACGTTCCCTAGTAATGAGTACAATAGAAGTTTCAGTAATAATATTCCAGTTACTCCCTCTAAAAACAACTTGTTATAATGTTATGCTTGTTGTCACCACAGCAAAAATCTATTTAAAATCTGACATTAAATATTTGTGGTTATCCTACTTTCTTAGACACGTCACTATTAGCAGCACCATAAGCAGTAGTCTGGCTGGAAGATGAAAGGGCCTAGATTCAGGGGCTGTAAATGTTCCCAGTACTTTGATTTTGTCAGGACAAAAGATGATTAGAACATTATTGTAAAATGAACATTTTGTGCAGGTATTGCTAAGATTCTTTCCACCGTGAAAACCTTAAACCTCCCGAAACACTTATTGAGACACCACAGCAATGTAAACCTTGTGTGGATACACCACAACAAAATGAACTCTCTGCAGCCATTGAGGATTGCTGTTGCCCTTCAGTGGCTAAATAACTTTATCTGGACTTTATTCGTCGACAGCAGATTTAACAAGTAACAGAGAACTAAATAAGCTTGAGGCTTCATATGTGATGGATGAAAAATTGGACATTTTCACTATTGACTCTCTGTCTTTCAGACCTTAACCCTTTGGAAAAGTAATACACCAAGTAAATATACACAGGCGCAGTAGCTAACTTTGTTAATCAACATGTATTTGTGCATCTCAGGGTTAAATACATGACACATCACAATTCTGACAGAAACTTATTCTTAGCTCTAGATATTTCAGGAGCCCATAAACTTGTATCTGAGCTCTGAGCTCCCAAAAACTCATTTAATGTACAGGGGTCATGAATCAGGTGGAAGTGGAAGTTGTTTTTTAAACTATATTTTTTGTTTATTGAATGGAATTCATTGAAGTTTTGTGTCTTTGGTTTTCATCATTTCATTGAAATCCAGTTCTTCAAATTAGCTGCAACATTTTGATTGTGTAACATTTACTCACAAATATTAATTTACTACAGTGACAGTTTTTACAGTTTTGTTTGTGTTGATTTCATTTAGATGACATGTAAAAGGGGACACACAGCGTAACCCTTTTTCTTTTTTTACAATTTTATATCCACCTGTAGCATCACTGCTGTAATGGAAGAACATGCCTTTATAGTGGCAAGAGTTATTCTTTACAAAGGGGAATCAAACCTATACTTTATCTATTAATTAATTGCATAATGTTTCACAATTAGCTGATATAAAACAGTGCTACACATCATACAATCATAATTTTAGACTTGACATTGACAAATTGGATTGTCATGCAGCAGTGTGCCGTGATATTGCACTGGACAGAAGCGTTGTCATGATGAGTAATCCACTGCTGACCAGAGCAACATGGCCTCTAGAGTAATACACCTGCCTCCCATTCAAGGGCTGCACTGGTCTGTAGGTTTTGACCATTTGCTCTCCATTAGACACTTTAAGCTGGGAGAATGCAGCGAGCTGCAACAAGAAGATGAAAAAACAACAAACACATGAAAATTTCACCTCTGAGGTGAGATAATGAAAAATTCATTACATAAAAACAGTAGAAATACTTTTTTATTTTCAGTTTTTACTTAAGGGGTATGTTCCCAATTATTTGAGTATGTCTTCAAATAATAGACATGTGTCCATGTGAACTCTGAATCATGTTCCTTCTGTTTATACAATCCTTTAAAAACTAAAGTCTTACTTTCTATGACTTTAGTTTAGGGTGTAAATTTACAAGAATGTTTCTAAACTTCCCTCTGACTTCCCTTCTTCTTCTTCTTTTACTTTCGGCTGTTCCCTTTCAGGGGTCGCTACTGCGAATCATGTGTCTCCATCTAACCCTGTTCTCTGCATCCTCTTCTCTCACACCAACTAACTTCATGTCGTCTCTCACTACATCTCCTCTTTGGTCTTCCTCTAGACCTCCTGCCTGGAAGATCCAACCTCAGCATCCTTCTACCGATATATTGACAGTTTCTCCTCTGAACATGTCCAAACCACCTCAATCAGGCCTCTGACTTTATCTGCAAAACATCTAACATGAGCTGTCCCTCTGATGTCCTCATTCCTGTTCCTGTCCATCCTCATCACTCCCAAAGAGAACCTCGGGCATCCTCTCACTCTCCAAGATCTTGTTAAACAAACTAGTCAGAAACTCTACTGCCACCTCTCCTAGACACTTCCATACCTCCACAGGTATGTCATCAGGACCAACTGCCTTTCCACTCTTCATCCTCTTCTACGTCCTCCTCACTTCACTCTTACTAATCTTTGCTACTTCCTGCTTCACACCAGTCACCTACTCTTCGTTCCCTTTCATTTTCCTCATTCATCAACTTTTCAAAGTTCTCCTTCCATCTTCCCATCACACTCCTGGCACCTGTCAATACATTTCCATCCTTATCTTTAATCACACTAACCTGCTGCACATCCTTCCCATCTCTATCTCTTTGTCTGGTCAACCTGTACAAATCCACCTCTCCCTCTTTAGTGTCCAACCTAGCATACATGTCCTCATATGCTCTTTGTTTGGCCTTTGCCACCTCTACCTTCACCTTACGCTGTATCTCCCTGTACTCCTGTCTACTCTCTTCATTCCTCTCAGTGTCCCACTTCTTCTTTCTCTGAATACACTCTTGAACTTCCTCGTTCCACCACCAAGTCTCCCTGTCCACTTTCCTCTTTCCAGATGACACACCGAGAACCCTCCTACCTGTCTCCCTGATCACATTAGCTGTAGTGGTCCAGTCATCTGGAAGCACCTCCTGACCACCCAGAGCCTGTCTCAGCTCCTTCCTGAAAACATTCTTCCTTTTTCAACTTCCACCACTTCATCCTCTGCTCTGCCTTAATCCTCTTCATCTTCCTCACCACCAGCATCATTTTACACACCACCATCCTGTGTTGTCTGGCTACACTCTCCCCTACCAATACTTTACAGTCACTGATCTCTTTCAGATTACAGCGTCTACACAAGATGTTGTCCACCTGAGTGCTTCTACCTCTGCTCTTATATGTCACCCTATGTTCCTGCCTCTTCTGGAAGAAAGTGTTCACTACAGCCATTTCCATCCTCTTTGCAAAGTCTACCACCACCTGTCCTTCTGTGTTCCTGTCCTGAAGACCAAATCTGCCCATTAAATTCTCATCACCTCTGTTCCATTCACCTACATGCCCATTGAAATCTGCACCAATCACCACTCTCTCACCTCTGGGGATGCTCTGCATCACTTCATCTAACTCAGTCCAGAATTTATCCTTCTCTTCTAACTGACATTCTACCTGTGGGGCATAACCACTAACAACATTGAACATCACACTTTCAATTTCCAGCTTCAGACTCATCAACCTGTCTGATTCGCTTTTCACCTCTAGAACATTCCTCACCAACTCCTCTTTCAGGATAAATCCTACTCCATTTCTCTTCCTATCTGAACCATGGTAGTTTAATTGGGCATGTGTTTTTTGTCGGATGTGCTTCCTGACACAACTCTCTGCATTTATGTGTATTTGTGCCCCCTTGCGGTTGCATTCTCCCTCTGAATTCCCTATAATAAAATATTTCTCTGCTTCTAATTGAAAAACTCCTGATGACATCATCCAGAGGACTTTTTCATGATTAGGAGTTTAGATGATGTAATTTGGGGCAGCTCTGGAAAAGCAGGTTGACCATGATTACAAACCCCATACTAAAAGGAACAAGATAATATAATCTGAACTGAATATTCCTCCAAGTGATGTCATCTGGAGGATTTTTTCAGAATAAAAAGAGACAATCTCTTCATGTTCTGTATGAACAAGAGGAATGAATACAGCAAACAAAGCTTGTTCTAGCATTCATATGAACACCTGACTATAAGTTAAAGACAGATTTGAAAATGTGTGAAGGTGTCCTTTAAAAGTTCTCCAATCAAAATGTTTATATTAACAGCAGATTAAATGACCACTTGTAGTGATAAGAGCCACACAAGACCTAAAAGAGAGCGAAATTCCAAGTTAAAGCCTACTGATTGTTAACACATTTATCATATCAACTTTATAATGTGACAATGTGACAAACAAAAGCTTGTGTTTACAGGGTTAGGTGTGTTGGATATGACTAGGTGTAGTTAGGTGTAGTGACAATAATAACCTGTGTCCTGCTGAGAAGAACAACGTTTTCAAACAGACTCCAGACGACAGCCTCATCACAGCTGGGTGTAGTGAGGGAGCCATCATAGCGAAAGTACTTGGTCAGATTCTCTTGAGGAGGAATGAACATTTGCAGGGACACACCTGACAGAGTTGTGCTGTTGGCTGGTTTTACAAAGTATTAACAAAAACATGAAAAAGAAGCATAAAATAAATATTAAACAGCAAATTGGTTGATTTATGTCACAATATGAACAATTAGCAGCACAGTTACAGTAGGACACTGTAGAGAATGTAAACTTGACGCCACGTTCTCTTAACTGTTGGCGGACGTGGATGCCATCATGTGAGATTTCCCCTGCCTTCCTGTTGGTGAGTTAGAGGCTGTGTTTGGATTTTCTGTCATAATTTGTGTAGCTACATTAAATCACTGCTCCCACCATAGTGGAAAAATAAAGGAGTGCTGCCTTATCTTTGACTATAAACATGCTTGTGTATTTCAACATATTGATCCAAATACTATTGTTTGCTATTGTGACTTAATTTCTCTGAGTGTTGGACAAAAATGTCTTCCCCATAAACTCCAAATCTGAATCTCACCCTCTGGTGGACCTAAATTTTTCAGATTCGCACAATCTGAAAATTGGTGTTTTCAGTTTGAAGGTAAAACATTTCTGGCTTACAAAACACTAAAAATTTGAGCCAAATCACACACGAAAACCCAGCAGCGAATACAGGTCATTTGATATTGTTAATATATGATGGTCAGTGATTTTTTGATATAGCACAATTATTTCTGTGTGTTTAAAAACAAACATAAAGCAGCACCTGTTCACAGAAAGGGACAAGAAAAATAATAAGTACTTTTATTATATATTAAATAATTATAACTCATGTAATTACTTTTATTTAAGTAGAAATCTCAGCGTAACACTTTAACTTTTACCAGAGTACATTTTTGTTTGTCTTTGGTACTTTTACTTAACTACATTTTGTAGTTGTACTTCATCCACCGCTTACAAAATGGGATGTAAGTTCACATTCTCTGTCGACAATGTGGGTGGGGGATCATAAAACACTATTTTCTTTTTTTTTCCTGTACCATAACAGCAGACACTACTTACAGGGTTGTGTGATGTTTTTGAGAGCATTTATAAGAGGATCAAAATTCTTATTCGCAGATCTGCCCTCCTGCAATGAAAGAACAACATGTTCAAGTTACTTACCAAGCTAAAAAACATTTTTGTAAAAAACCTATAGTAAATGATTTGCTTCACACTGATGGTGGCATAGATACAAGAGCCAAGTCAATGAGTGCATAGTTCCTGAAAATATAAAAACATACTGAAAATACAGTGTGTGTCCTGACAACAGAGACTCTGAAATAACTGTGGAACAACAACATTTTTCTGAAGGGTTTATGTTGTTGCAATAGAAAATCATAGAAAATATATTTGGTTTCTAACCTTAACCTAATAAATGTTTTATTTCTGTCTGTGTTAGAATTTCCTTTGCAAAAATAAATAAATCATTGTTTATTGAAATATGACATTCAAACTGTACTTTGTAAAGTTGCTTATAACTGGTGATTACGTGCTGTTTAACTATGTATTTCTTGATTTCCTTAAATAAACAAGTTGATACCAAATCTGAACAAATTCAGTTATACATCTGTTAACTCCATTATCTGAATTTACTAATATTCAGTCTTTAAAATGTAAATAAACATTTTAATATTATAATTACCACTTTTGCAACAATAGTAGTCTTTAATCTATTCTTTACATGGCTTTCTGTTTGGCCCTGGTAATGTGGCAGTTTTGTTTAGGAATCTAATGCCACTGATTAAGTCTAACAGAAAAAGTCACTGTGTCCCATGAGATCAAACATAGAATCTAAGAAAAGCAAGAGATTATTTGCAAAAACTGACTTTTTTTTTAACGTATGAAATGGTTATATTTTCACAAATATGAAAAACATATTTCCAAAATTGAGCAAATACACACTCTTATATTTTTATGTTTACTACTTCAAAACATTTAATTTTTGCAAGATATTAAAATTAAATTACCTGAAAGAAAAATCCTAGAACAGCTACACCTGAGCGATCTGCTACAGCCTGGGCTAAAGAGTCATATTCTTCTTTTATGTGAACAATATGCATCTGTCAGTGGGATAGAAAATGTCAATGTTGTTGCTTTTGGTGTCTTTTTCTTATAACTTCAAAGTAACTTTTCACTGACATGAATATAGCACTTTTATCCTCATGTTTCATACCTCCATTGGGAACTGCTCCCCATCAATCCAGTGTTCAGACCCTGGTCCTCCTTCTTTGCCCCAGTGCAGGTGGACCTGAATGGCCTTATAAGGTACAGCCAGTTTTCCTCCTTTAATCTTTATAGTTGAGGGCAAATCCAGTTGAACTAGAAAATTATTGAAGTCATCATTAAAAATGCTTGGCACACAAAATGAATGTTGGCCAAATTAAAAAGAAAACTTCAGCTGAACATCTCTGAAAATAAAACTACAACTACAACCCAAAACACACACTAAGCCAAACATTGTACGGGGGACGTCACTCTTACAGTTTGTTGGATCATATTTTATGTTTATTTATCTCAAAATGACCACACATAAAAGTACATGTTTCTTATTCAGACACTAAGATTTCTCAACATGACAGACAAATAAAGAACAAAACAAATACTGTGAAAACTGCCTCAATGCCCCATAGGAAAAAATACTGTATTCATTTTATGACCCTGTGATTAGAAGTCCATCGGGGGCCTTGCCAATACAACAAAGTGAAGCCAAAAATTAGCCAATCGATTGTTATCTTGAAGAGGGAGAGAGAGCATTAACCAATGATAGTCACCACAGTTGTTTCTCAATCTGCCTTCTTCTTTGTACTTGTGTTCTAGCAGGCTTGTGAAATTTCATCAGTCAAAGACAAAGTACTGTTCCAATTCAAAGTTCGCATCTAACCAATTACAGATCTAATAAGTCAAGTCAAGTCAAGTCAAGTCAAGTGGCTTTTATTGTCATTTCTACTATACACAGTGGTACACAGTACACAGTAGATAAACAGAAGTGTTCCTGCTACACCTGCTTCACTGAGGACACTTTGGTAGTTAACATGTAGCGAGGTATTCCAGAATGCACTGTATGCCAACCAGAGGTCTTGACAGAGAGTTTGAGCCAAATTTAATCCTAGTACTGTTATTATGTCTCTATATGAAGTTATAATATTTTTGTGGTCATGTCAGCAGCCAGCAGCCCAGGTTCTGAGAGGATCCGACCTACACAACGCCTACAATTGCAAACTTGGCATGTCTGAACCCCTAAGTTCAGGAGTCTGAACTTGATGTACTCTGTATTGAAAAACTGGTTTGCATCTGCCTGAGAAAAGCTAATGCAGTGCAGCTTCCTGTGCAGTTGAGGGATGTGAAGCTGCTGCTTGTTCACAACAGTATTTTCACCTTTACACAGCCTAGCGAAGAATCTGGAAACAGAAAAAAAAAAGCCAAAGCTTGTGCAGAAAACAAAGGCTTTTGAAATACCATAAAGTTTACATAAGTATGAAAGAGAGCAAACAATAACAGGGTCAACAATAAAGCAGCAACTTTATTGCAGGGACTGCTTGCTTTTAGCACTGATAAGACATGGCTTCTGGCCATGGACATTTGACAAATTATGTGGAGCCACATCAGCGTTCAGCCACCTGCACACTACCTGAAATCAGCTAGAGAGTGAAGCTGGTGATCATTAACATCATTGTTGCCAGTAATCCAATAATGCCAACTATGCACTTGCAGCTTTATTATTAAGACTCGCTATAGTACTTGTCAGCATTGTTTTATTAAAGTCTAACTTTGCAAAGTATTTTTCCTTGAGAGTTTTGGGAGATGCTTTTTGCTTGTGCACAATAGGTCTTATAACTACATTAGGTCTGTTTTGTGCAGCCCATTCAGATGTCTGTGGCTCTTTCTCCCATGTGTAGTCCAGTGGTGATAGTACTGCACGTAGATGAAGAGCAAAAAAAAAACCTAGTGCAAAGGCTGCTAGTCTGGCTGTCAAGACTACATTTTCGAGATGCAGACAAAAGACATTCATTTGAAGAAAGCAATGTAAAAGTTCTAGCCAGAGATGCGGTGGGTTAAAAGGGGAGTGAAGGAGGCCATCTACTGCACATCAGACCAATGTGACCATCACTTAACAGAGGGTGTGGCCTATGACACAAATACAATAGACGACTTCAAGAATCTCAAGCACATCCAGTTGCCACCAAGTAACACCTTTGAGATATTTGCTATACAGCCAGTTAACCTTAGCTTGACTGATTCAAATCACTCAGAAGCATATATCCTTATTGTCTCTGCACCAATCTTCTTTCAAAACTTAACTTCACTTATCACAAAGACTTACCAGTATGACCATTGTTTGTGAAATTTCCATGAAAAGTATTTTGATAGCCAATAAGTTGAAAGGGAGCGAGACGATCATCTGGTAGTACTCTCTTAGTAACAATGTTAACAGGAGACTGAGATCGACCACGACAGGGCTGAAAAACCTCTCCCCATTCATCTGGACCTTTGTAGGCAAAAAATAGAAAAAGAAAACTCCAATAATGCAAACTGTCTTTTCGATGTAAAAATGAATATCAGCAGCAAGTCTTTAAGTTTACCTGAACAGCTGTGATTGCAACTAACTTGGGACTGGTAGCACCATTCTGAGACAACAGGTTCAAAAGTTATTTGGTAGAGAATAAAAAACATCAAGAGCCAATGCAGCCCTACAGTGGAGGATTTGTTTCTCTCCACAGCAAATTACTTACAAGAAATTGTCTATGAACATATTCTGAAAAATGTATTCAACTTTAAATTCACTTGAGAGCATATTCCTTAGAGAACTTACCTGCCCCTGAGACAATCTCCATGGCCGATGCAAACAAAAAGAAAATAGGTACAAACAGCATTGTGCAGTATTTGTGCTGTATCTATCTGAGTCAATGCTTTAATGACGGCACACCTGCCATTATAAAGCAGGTCGGCCCTCCTTACTATGCCGCCTACTCTGCATGTTTTAGATTTATGACTTCTGATTTCTGACCAGTAAAACATAGCAAACAGTCCTATCTGAAGCCTGATATTATCAAGATAATGAATGGACCCTTACTCACAAGGATTGGCATTAACAATAGTCGAATAAACACCTTGTGACCTTTAGAATTTCTAAAATTATTACTTGTGTATTGTATTTAAGTATAGATTCTAAATCAAACAACAAAGATGTCCTTTAACTTTAGACTGTCAGCTTTACTTTAAGAGACTGCTGAAAAATACTGATAAACCATGTAGGAATTACAATCATATTTATTGATAGCCCTTTAAAATGAATGGCTCATAAGTACTTACAGCCAAGATAGCTGGCTGCTCTGCTGTTCAATAGCCAGGCGTGTGTCAATCAATTATTAGTTGAATTGAATTGAAATACAAGTAGATAAAAGGTCTAGAGGTTTTGTCAAGTGCATTTGCATTTGGAATCTGTTGTTGTTTCCTCTGTTTGTACAAATCCCAAGGAGATTTCATTGTTGGTCAGAAATCTGTCATTAGGCTAAAGAAATTCATCAGAGAGGTAAAAAAAACCACAAAGAGATGTGAAAAAAAAATAGGTAGAGCACACTGGAGAGGTCAGGAGGTCAGGAAGACCACATTTGTCTGTGACTACAGTCCTGCCATTGCAGACTTGCATCTTCCTTCCTGCCCTGATTGTTCCCCGTACACCTGCACAGCTGTGCCCCAACTTCCCAAATCTTTCTCTCTGCCTAAATACTGGCCCAGTTTTATTTATACTGTCTCCTATGCCTTCTTTGCCACAGCTCTCCAACCTTTGTCATGTCACTGCATTCGTGTTTATTGACCTTCTTTGTCCTTTTTTAACCAGCTGGGCAGTGAAAGACACACTGTTGAACTGATCCTGATTGGTTTGATAGCAGTGTAAAATCAAAGTGTAGATGGGCATACAGAGAGTCAGGTGGGCTCCTTTGGGCCCATTACCACGTGTGGTTTGAATGTTCAATGCTTAGTATTAATAACATCCACTTCAGTACATTTTCATACAAATGAACAGTACAGTCAGTACAGTCATACAACCCCTTTTTTTAAAAATGTGTATCTGCCATCAAATTCACAAAGAGCAAAACTTTTTCTAAAAAACAACAGCATTTCTCTGTTTCAACATTTGATATGTTTCAACGTTTGTACTATTCACAATCATACCCAAACCTAGTAGTTTAGATTCACAAACTCCATTAGGGTTGCATGGTTTAAAAAACTCTGTTTACAGAAAAGTTGGAATGTTGCCCAAAATGTAAATAAAAAGAGACATTACAACATGCTAAATTCTCAAAAAACTCCTAAATATGTGATAGGTGTGGTTGTTGCTAGAGAACTTAGAATTAAATAAAGGGATCTGCTACAGTATGACTATGTGTCATTCTGTGTGTTTGCCAACATTTTCCTATTTTTTTTAATAATGTGTCTATTGTTGAAATGTTTAATGACTGAATTTAAAGTGTTTTAGTTCTAGATTTAATTTCTGTTTCAAGAGAAACATCTGGACAGAATCAGAGAGTCAGAAAGTCAGAAAGTCAGAAATTTGCTAGAACCATGAAAATAATTTTTACATAGAACAGGGAAGTGTTGTTCCTCTGGACTTTTTTTTTTATGATCCGTTCTTTTATACTGTCCTGAGTAATTACACAAAAAGAACACATCCATATATCTACATATCTATCCATATATCATTTTAATTATTGAGTTTATTGTAAATGCTGAGTTTTATCGTGGCTGGTGGGATTGGGGACAGTTGAAAAGTGTTCTCAGAAGTCATATATAAACGGATTCATAAAACAACAATAAAGTGGAAGTAAGTTATTTTTCTTTGTTGCATTATAAAACAGTCAAAATAGTGCCAGCTACTGACATGGCTTAAAATCAATCTCTGTTAAGACAATGAGTTTCATGAGAACAATCTGGTCACATAAGGTATAAAAGTTACAACCTAGTATGACAATGGTTTGTTATTGGGTCACACACATTTTTCTCTCTTTGTAAACCTGTATTGTGTGGCTGCAGCCTATGCTTAGCGTATTTTATAAAATTAGTTCATCATGGTTGTACATCTCAGATTGTCTGCCCTGCAAAATTTATGTATAGGGCAGAAATTCTGTACACACAAACAAAGAAACAGATCTGAACAAAAAAAAAAAAAGATCTGCAGTCTGTAAAACTGTTCAAATATTCAGACTAATGAGCAAAAGAAAAATGTTTTAAAAGGTTAAAGCTACAGTATGTCATCTTTTTAGAAACTGAACTCCAACTTAGTTGCTTCCGTTGAGTGTTGGCCAACTGCACAGCAGCTCCCCCATCTGTGTGTGTGTGTGATTATGAGTGTGAATAGGTGAATGAGAAGCAGTGTGAAACGCTTTGATTGCCAATAGGTAGAAAAGCGCTATATAAGTGTAACATTCAAAGCCATAGAAATTAAAATGTAAGCAAACACGATACACTTGATCAAAAACTGAAGCGCTACAGCAAAGTGTGTGATTTCCATGTTTGACTTTTATGAACTTGCACCATTTAAAAGTGTTTTCACTTTCTCATTATTGGTTATTGTGTATAGATTGTTTATTTATTTATTTATTTACAACATGATAAAATCTGCAAAAGCTCCAGAGGTGCTTGAAGAATAAATATTATAGCATAAATTACGTGAGGCACTAGTCCCCCATCACTCGAGTATCCTGTATGTCTCAGTGGTAATGAGGGGCAGCACTGTAAGAACACATGCACGCCTGCAACACAACCACTCCCACTGGTCTGCCTTCACCAGTACCCGAGTCTTGGAGCTCTGGTTCGGCTTTGCTGCCAATCCCGGTGTCTCTCTGTTGATCCTGCAAGTTACCAGTTCCTATGGACCGCTGGAGGGGAAGAGTGGCTCTGGTGACCGGAGCCTCGGTTGGAATCGGGGCGGCCATAGTCAAGGAGCTGGTCCGGTTCGGTATGAGGGTGGTGGGCTGTGCCAGGGACATCGAAAAGTTACAGGTTTGTTCTGCAGTTAATTTAGTTACATTCTGTAAATGTCTCAACAAAACCTGGTTCATGGTCACGTTAAAACAAGAAGTGAACGTGTGAGATGATTTAAATTAAATTTAACGCCAAAAATCATCAATACTAACGTTATTTCACGAAATTCAGCTTTAGTTACTTTTCATATTTAGGTTTTTGTTTTAAAGCAGCTTAAGAACTTAAAATGAGGCTTTTTAAAACTATTTACAAACTATTATCCAATATCAGGTATTAATGAATAATTCTTAGATTTGCAATATTTGTGGAAGTAAACATTAAGAAGATCGTAGATAGGTTAATCCAAAACCAAGGAATATAAGAAAGTCTATTTGAAATCTGCTCCTACTTACACAACAGTATCATGTGTTCACATAGAATTTAATGCATTGGACATCATTTGTATTTTTATAATGAAATTAGTTAATTAGTACTTTCACTTTTTTCAAGTAAAGGATTGGAGTACTTCCTCCTCTACTGTTAAAGGCTATTACAAATATTTTATAATGTTGTTGCAGGCTGCTGAAACAAAAAGGCTCAGTCCCACTGTACAAAGGATCTTTTGCTCTGTCACCATTGTGTGTGCAAAACTGATTTATTCCATAGCATTTCTTGTGACTCCTGGTTAAATCAGCTGACAGCAAACCACACACACACACACACACACACACACAAATGGTCACGGTATGTTGGCTGTAAACCTTTCATCTCTCTCAAACCTTCCTTTCTCGTGAGAAAGAACACTTCTGTTGATGTCAAAAGATGATAGCCTCCATCATTCATCCATCAATGATAATGTTTTATAGCACAGCCAGGCCACCTCACCTGCTACAACCAAACCTTACGAACATTGTTAAGTTTTGTGAAATAAAACATTAATCTGTAAAAGAAAAAGGGAATTGGTGCTGTTAAACACAGATAAGGACATACATTGAATGGATGCAGCTTTCAAAGACCTGAACTCCATCAGTATATGAAAAATAAAATCTCATAAGGTCAATTTCACCCATTTTCAACTTGCTTCCCATGGTTCTAGTTTGGGGAGTACATGTATGTATTTTAAAATCTCTCTCTGCTTTTAGCTTGAAACTGACGATGAAATCAAATGTCATCTATATTTTTATTCTTGGACTCCGGGACTTAATCGTTTTGGACTATTTACAATTTTAAAATCAGATATATTTTTTTAATGGACATTTATGCTGTACTTCCTCTTCAGCTTGGAGTGAAATGGTTAATTTTAGCTCCTGTTTGTCTACTCTGCTCTGATTGGTCAGCTTGAGGCCTGACCAGAGCTGAGTACCGTGAATGTAATATGACAGTGGATGGGTGCAACGGTGGACTATGTGGCTGTTTGGACCTAAAACTGAGGTCTGTTTATGGTTTGACAGCGTTACGATTTAGGATGGTCAGGAACCTGTTCGGAGGGTCAAGAGAAAGTTTCTGAAAAGCCTTAACATCAGCCCTGAAAAAGTCTTATGACAGCAGAGCAGACATAGAAATAGACAAGATTGTTGGTGCTTTTTTACTGCGTCTGTTCAGCTCATGATGTGGAACATCATCACAACAGTTAAGTTACAAATAAAAGTAGGTTCAGGTTTGTAAAATACATATATTTATATATATATTTTCACTTAAAAGCTAAATTGCAACAGAATGTGGTATAATGTGAGTCAGTCTATCACACTCAGCCCAGCCCCTCTCCCCCAGCTCTGATACATCTCTGGTTCTCTCTTTACGCTCTACCACATTCTGCACAGCTCTTCATGTATTAGTCATTATCAAATTAAAATAAAATCTTCATAATAAGGGATGTTTGGGACATAGTTCTAGTAAAAACTTGTGACAAAAGTTGCTCCTGAAGCTGATGCATCTTTTTTTGTTATTTCAGATACTGGCAGCTGAGTGTCGAACTGCAGGCTACAGTGGTGTGTTCATGCCCTTCAAGTGCGATCTGAACAACGAAGAGGAGATTTTGTCCATGTTCTCTGCCATTAAAGAGCAGCACAAAGGGGTGGATGTCTGCATCAACAATGCTGGTCTGGCTCTTCCAGAGCCACTTTTAAGTGGCAAAACCAGTGGCTGGAAGAACCTACTGAATGTAAGAGCTTAAGGTTGATTTTCATAGTCGAAAGTGTATCATTGTCCAGTTTTACAAAATACCACATAGTATGAAAAATCACAACTCCATGGAAATGAAACACTTTTTTCTACAAATGCTGACTGCATTGTTTTACACAGCGGCACCAATTCAAGGAGTCTTTCTGCACAGCTCTGGGATCAGCTGTTCCACCAAATTTCTATTTACCGCTTGATGTCTTGCAGGTGAACGTGCTTGCTTTGAGTATATGCACGCGTGAAGCTTATCAGTCTATGAAAGAAAGGAATGTTGACGATGGGCACATTGTAAACCTCAACAGGTAAAGTCTCCCTCAGTAATACTGACTGATGTTCATGCTAATGACGTATAGTTCTGTTGATTTAATATTTTGAAATATTTCCTCACCACCAATCACATTTTACTGTAATTATTGCAGTCCACTAGAAACAGAATATTAGTAATATGATACCCATTTATGGGACTAATAAACAATATTATTTTATTAATTACTTTACTTGTTATTGTATTTTCCTAATGAATTGCAGTCTGTAACAAATCCTAAAATAGTGAAATTCACTCAGAACTGTCTAAGCAACAGTTTGAAACCTAAAGATATTTAGTTAACAAAATAAAGGTTGCAAAGTCTCACTATCCAGAACAGACTCCATGAAATATGGTAATGTTCACAAGAAAACATATATCTCCCTAACAAAATATACAAAAAAAGAAAATACCTGGGCAAAAATCTATCATCTCATAAGTATAAATAATTATAAGATCTGAAGATCTAAATCATTTTGTCTCAAGTAATAAACAGAAAACAACATAAGAAAATATCTGAAAAATGTTATTATACCATTGGAAAAATCTAGGGAAACCCTCAGCAAAATAAAAATATGTGGAAACTCTACAGAAAATAGTCATGAAATACCAGTTAATAAATAGAATAATTATTGCAGCTCTAGACTTTTTAGTAAAGGGTTTGACACTTTTGTCTTCTATCACCCAGTCTATTGTGGTTTTTAGTTAACTGACCATTGATAGATGTTGTTCAAACTTCACATGTAGAAGGGAATTAGATCAGATGTGTGCTTCTGCTGACTTCTAAGTCATAGCCCAAATCTGCTTCTGTTACAGCGTATGTGGACATCAGGTACTTCACTTAACTGATATGCATTTCTACACCGCCACCAAGTTTGCTGTGACGGCCCTGACAGAGTGCCTGAGGCAGGAGTTGCGTGATGCCAACACCAACATCAGAGCCACAGTAAGTCACTGCAATCACTGTCAGTAGCTCTGCGAAAAAAAAACATGTTGTACTCTCAGATTTTCTGCAGCTCAAACCTGCTATGATGCCACTATTGACATATTTCATGCAAAAGGTACCCACTTAAGTTTAGACATGGTCAGTTTATCCCAATTGCGTCTGTAAAATGTAAATGTGAGATCCACTCTGGCAGGTGAGATCGCAGTGATGTCAGCAGGTCGCAGCACGGACCCTAGGAGGAGCGACCGCTGTCTGCCTTCACTCCTGGGGAGGCCAAAAGCTTTGTTTTAGCAAACTCTGTATTCATTTGCTGCTGGCCTGTGTTTGTTTTATTGGATAACACAAAAGTGGGCGGACTCCCCACATATCAGTACAGAAATACATAAATGCATATAAACCCTTGACTGTCGATTTGTTTAGTTCAATGTTAAAAACACAAAGTCTTGGTAGGTAGTTTATTGACATTGGTGTTCTCTTTGGTGTTTTCTCTCTTCCCAGAGTCTCCCTTTATCTAAAGTGGGGACAATGGGATTCATATTTTTCATTTTGGAACTCTTTAGACAAATGCAGACGATTTAATGACATCCACTCATTTGTGAAAATCCATTCTTTCAGTCCATTTCTCCTGGCATGGTGGAGACAGAATTTGCTTGGCGCCTTCACAGAGACAATCCCGCTAAAGCTGTTGCTAAATATTCCCAATTTAAGGTGCAAGCTACATATTATTCCTACATTGCTCTATGACAGTATAAATGTAGTTGAACCATTTAAGCACTCTGTAACATTTTACTTTTCTCCTCCAGCCTTTGGAAGCGATGGATGTTGCAAATGCTGTTATATACGTCCTGAGTGCCCCTCCCAATGTGCAGGTATTTTCATCATTCTTTTGCTTTGATTTATCTCACACGGTTTTGGCTTGTTGACTGTAAAATATCAGTAGTTAACCTGTAATGACATAACCTTCACATGTCTTACCGTTTAGATTGAAGACATCCAGGTGCAAGCTGTGGGGCAGGTGTCATTGCCCTTGGCTGTGTGACGGCCAAAATAGTGCTATGACACATGCCTCATCTTCAACAGGGCGATTGGCGACAGGTTGTTGTCGCTTAAATGTTCATTGAGAGTGGACTCTTGTTTAACAGTTCTCCAATAAATGAACAATTTCACAAATTAATTTGCTTCTATGAGTTAATTTGTGACAAAACATATTGTGTTATGTAAAGACATTGTGGTTAGTACATTCGCCTCACAGCAACAAGTTTAGGGTTTAAACCTGCGGTTTTGAGACCTTGAGATCTTTGTGGAGTTTGCATGTTTTTTCCCATTCTGCGACTGTAGCGCAGGAGGTGTGGGGCTCTGGGAGCTGAGAGCCTGAATAAAAGAGAGGACAAGAAAGAGGAAAGAGAGAGAGGATCACAGTGCTGGAGAGGCAAAGAGATTCTTACCTCAGGACAACATGAACATATTGTTCTTTTAGGTTTAACCTGAACCACTGATATTGGTAACTGTTCCAAGCCCTGAAATTAATGGATAAAAAGCAACTACTTAAAAGTTAATACATATAAATGTAGTTAACATTGAAGAGTCAGACTGTCTGATGTCAGCATGAAGGTAGCACAATAAAAATAAGCCATGATGCACGTTTGAGCCTTAAAGTCTGTTTGCAGGTGGAAATGAATGAAATACAGGTACTTCGTTACTGTAATTAAATAATTTCTTCACATATCTGCACTTTACTTAAGTAGATTTGATTATGGCTACTTTGACTTTTACTCCGCCACATATAAAAGCAAATATTTATACTTTTTACTCCATTACATTTCAAAAGTTCACATCAAACATCAAAGTTGCGTTAGACGTTAAAATCACATCACTTTACACATTTCATAATAAACTACTTTGTTAATTTTTTTATGATAATGAATAACTAAGTAGTTAATGTTCCCCCAAAGACGAAGCAGCACTGGTCCACAGAAGAAGGACAAAAAAGTACTTTTACTTTTTATACTAAGTAAAATATAAATCATGTACTTAGTTACTTTTACTTAAGTAGAAATTCCATTGGGTAGTTATATATTTACTACAGTACATTATTGTTTGTTTATTTGTGCATATACTTAATTACAGTTTTTGAGTACTTTATCCATTACTGAATGTGAGGAAGACAACAACAACAACAACACCTATACTCAGTAGCTCTGCGAAATAAGTCTGCTATCCACATCATCATTAGGTTGCACGGGTAAGGGACCAGAGACAGTTTTACAAGTAACTTACATTTCACCCATTCTTAGGTGGGCAGCGCTGATGCTGTCGTGCTTGTATCTCACCTCACACAGAGAGTTTGGTTCTGTGGTTGTCAGAGGATTTCTCCTGCAGATTTCCCTCTAATAAAAGGCATAAGGGTGGCTCCAATAAAGTGATTATTGTTGGCTCAGCTGTATCTTATCTACATGGCAAAGTGTTTCTATGAGAGCTAATCCTTTTTTATGTTCACTGATGTTGATAATCTGAACAAATATGCGAGGTGTGTATGTGGCAGGGCCCTCATTTGTTGTCAAGCAGGTGATATATTGCATGGCAAATATTCTCAGGTTCAAACCAGTGTCACAGAAAGTCCATAACATAAAACATAACCAAGTGTCATGAGCCCGGTCCTGGACTTCATTTTGTCTTGTCTTCTTTCACCAGATTCACTTTCCGTCCCAGGCTTTTATTTTGTAGCCACTCTTACACATCAGTTATGATCGTTTTTACCTGTCCCCCTGCCTATTTAGACCCAGCTCTCTCCATAGTTCCCTGCCGGATCTGCGCTGTTTTTTCCTGATGAAACACGCAGTCTTCTGGCTCTGCCTGCCTCTTGTTTTAAGACTCTGTTGCCTATTATTTTGTGTTTCCTTACCTGCTCTATAACACGCTCAGTTTAATTAATTGTTTACTTCTTCTTCTGATTATTGGTTGCACTCTGTTTGGCTCTCCCTCTGGTACTTTTCCCTTTTAGCATCTCTGTTTTCCCATTGTTCATTCCATTTTGGTCTTTTGTACTAATAGTCTGGGTCATCTAGAACAGATATATAGCGGAACTATGGGCCAAAGTGTTTTTTATTAACCTTTAAAGTTCATAGTAGATGCAGTAAAAATGTGAAATCTGCTTTCTCAAAAATAGCACAGTAAAAGTTAATATATAATATTTGTACATGCACAAAGCCATAAACGTCAGGTTAAATTTGAAGTAAAAGGGAAGGAAAAAGGAAAATCCCCTAATTTGAGTGTTTGTTATTTTTGGAAAGGTAATTTATTTTGAAAACCGGATGTTGTACGTGTGTTTTGGCTTGCGTCAATACCATTACCGTAGAGGTAACTGTACAGCCGCACTTCAATTTCTAGCGCGGATAGCTTGACCACGGAGAAGAGAACGAAGGCTGACTTGACCTCAGTTGTTCACTCTGTGTCTTCGGTTGAGGTTCTAGTCTGTTGCCCTTATGTCTTTATTGGTTCTATTCCTCGGAATGATTTCGTGAAGTTTATTCTTGCGTTCATAATAAAGGTTTGCTTCCTCCCTCTCTTCCTGTGAGCATTTGGTTCCGCCTTAACACAAAATCGGACACGGACTAAATAAGCTGATCGATAAAAACATCGATAGATAGCTGGTGATTGGACAAAAGTCAGACACCTCCCAAAACTTTAGGACTGCAATTTTAAAAACAGAACAGCACATATACAGGTGTGTATAAGTCATGGGGAAAGAAGTTGCACCCCAACCTGAAAAAAGGTTCCTTCAAGTTTTCTCCACTAGAGGTCTCAAGCACTGCATATGAAATGCTTGCTGAACTTTGATCTCATGGTGGGCATCTGTATATGTTGGTAACAAGTAGGAGACAGTATTGAAAACATTTTAATACCTAAAGTATAAATACTTTAGGTATTAAAAGTGAAAAAATGTTCTGCAGAATAATTACTCTTTACTTGAATGATCAGAATCATGAACTAACTTTTGGCGTTGCTTTGCATGAAGCTTTCTTGGACACGTCCATGCTGCAGTGACTCAATGAAAGTTAAAGTACATTTTCTAGACACACTGATAAAAAAATTAGTAAGTGTAAGTTTTTCTCTCATTAGTTTAACTTGTTTACCTTTATTTACTTTTAGGACATTAAAATCTGATCACTTTTAAGTCATTTTCATGGAGAAAAAAGAAAATTGGCATGACTGTATGTCAATGTAAAATAATCATCCACATGATGAGTAAGTGCAAATACTGTCGAATTCTCATTCAAACCTGCTCATATTAAAAAAATCACCAGCTGTTGTTTTAGTGAATACCAGAATATGAAGGAGACTCTGTTGTAAGAGAAACCTACTCTCATCTCTTACTGTGTTCCTGTTCCTTTTTATGTCCAGAGGAAAGCCAAGATTAGCTGGGTACTACCCATTTGTATACTTACACAGAAGTTGGTAACACATTTGGTGTTCAGTGTTTTTGGCATATGCAGTGGAAATTATCTTAAAAAAAAATCACCCTTTGTTCCAGGCTGCACACCCATATAGAAAATATCACATAAATGGGGGAAATCTTTGCTGTTGTCACCTGCCAGAAACAAAACATGATTACTTCAACTGTAGAAGTAGAGAAGCAGACTGAACATGTTACTTTGTTGTGGAATATTAAAACAGTGGGTGACATAATGTAAAAGTATTTACTCTGAATGTGTGTCACAGCACAGGACTTTAAAACAAAATATTTCCAGTTTTTTCAATTGTTTGTTTAGTCAGTGTTGCATTTTAACCGACATCACAATTTTTCCCTAAACCTAACGGTCTCTTTTTGGGCATAATCATAAGTTGTTTTTTGTTTTTTTTAAACAACATAGCACCAAAAAATATGGCTCGACATTGACCAACTGATCCTGCTAGCATTGTTCCTCTCAATAAATAACTGTCCTCATTACTACATCCTTCTCTGTAACACAAATTTCATGGTCAAGAAAATAAAAGCCGAATTCTAAGTCGTAATATATTTCTGAAGGGAACTTATTTGGAGTAACTTTACGTTAGCTGAAAGGAATGTTGCACATTAGCTGTGTATAGTACATGTGCTGTGTTGCCATTGTGGCCAAATGTCAGAACCTAAACTTTACACCCAAATGATTGATCGGCATTAATGAACTGCGTTCACTTAATGCAAAGGCTTTCCACAGGAATATGCATTGCAGCAGGAATTCACTCCCATTCAACCACAATAGAGTAAGTGAAATTGGGCAATGGATTGCATTTGTGATCCTCAGTGTGCCGGGTGGAGGGTCTGTGCAGGCCAGTCAAGATCTTCAGAAACAGTAAACTTTATCTGTAATTGTACTAAGCCATTAAATATGTTCCTGATGGCAGTGTCACTTGCAAATTTTACCAGTTAATACAGATGATTTTTTATTATTTAGAGACTAGCCTTATACCGCTGTAACAAAGCTAGAGGATCACACACTAGTATCTAAAATATGATTGTCTGCCTTTGGCCACAATAAAACAAAAGTATCTGTCCATATACTTTTAGACATATAGTGTATACCAGTGGTTTCCAATATTTATTGTCCCTTGGCCGCCTGAAACAAAGCTATATACAGTGGCTTGCAAAAGTATTCATACCCATTGAAATTTTCCACATTTTGTCATGTTACATCCACAAATGTAAATGTATTTTACTGTGATTTTATGTGATAGACAACGCGGGGTGGCAGTGGCTCAGTAGGTAGAGTGGCTGCCTACCGACTAGACGGTCGCACCCCGCTCTTCTTGAGCACATGTCGAAGTGTCTCTGGGCAAGACACTGAACCTCCAACAGCCCATCCCCAGCTGTGCAGTCCTGGTAGGGCATCCGGCGTTAAAACTGTGCCAAATCACCATGCGGATAAATGATCTGCTCTCCATTCCTCTTTGCAAAACATGCAGGTTGGATGGAGAACGTCTGTAAAAAGCAATTTTCAATTCTTGCCACACATTGGGTTTTAATATTGGATTTAGGTCTCGAGTTAGACTGGGCCATTCTAACACATGAATATGCTTTGATCCAAACCATTCCATTGTATCTCTGGCTGTATGTTTAGGGTTGTTGTCCTGCTGGAAGGTGAACATCTGTCCCAATCTCAAGTCTTTTGCAGACTTACAATTTTTCTTCTAAGATTGCCCTGTGTTTGCCTCCATTCATCTTCCCATCATGGCCTGTCGCAAACTGCAAAGGGGCCTTCTTATGGCTTTCAACAATGGCTTTCTTCTTGCCACCCTTCCATAAAGGCCAGAATTTTAGTGCACAGAGTGGACAGATTCTCCAACCTGAGCCTTTTTTTAATTATTTTTTTCCATTTTCGAATGATAGCTTCACAGAACAGCTGTATTTATACTGTGATTACATTACATACAGGTGGACTTTATTTATTAATTAGGTGACTGCTGAAGACAATTGGTTCCACTGGATTTTAGTTGATGGTATCAGAGTAAAGGGGGCTGAATACAAATAAATGCCACAGTTTTCATATATTTATTTGTAAAAAATGTTGAAAACCATTTATAATTTTTCTTTCATTTCACAGTTATGCACCACTTTGTGTTGGTCTATCACATACAATCCCAGTAAAATACATTTACAACTGTTTGTTGTTGTAACATGACAAAAATTGGCAAATTTCAATGTGTATGAATACTTTTGCAAGGCACTGTATGTGTGACTATTGCTTCTCATATTGTTTTAAGGAAATAATATTTGAGGCCAACAGTAGTGAAATTACATCCACCAGCCAACATTAACACAACTTGACAGTTTACGGGGGTCAGTAAGGGCACTCTGACTAATCTGCAGCTATGCAGCATCATACAGTATGTACGTAGTGTTCTGACATTGCATCTTTCACATTCTGACCCCTGTCCATAATACCTCATCACTTAATTCAGTAAGTGTTGAGACAAGAAAAGAGAGGCACCTGCCTGCAGATTATTAGCTTTTACCTTGGCTAAAAGTTTGTAGGTTTTCTTGAAGGTAAGTCTTTTTAGAATGTTTTTGGGCCTTATCATCTTGACCAAGGCTTTTCCTAACCGAACCACTCGACCATATCCTTACCATGTTGATATTAAATACTTCCTGCCCAGGTCAGTGGTTTGCCGTCTTTATCTGCAACTGGATACTCATGTGAAAAAAGAAACATTTGAATTGTGTGGGAACAGAAAGATATGCCAAAAAATATGTCATTTCTTCCTTTTGATCCTATGAATTACCCCACAACCACGACAAAATTCATCTCATGACCTGCTGGAGAGGTCAGACAATAAAAGGCTTTTTCAGCAACATGAGTGTGTGAACCCATGAACCCAACAGGAAGAGAAATCTGACTATTCACTTCAGTGTCAAGCAACTGCCATTCATTTTCAGCTCTTACTATCTACCACATAATGGTTGTTTCTAATGTGCAATAAAATCCTTAATCACAAGTCTAGTGTAAATTTAAAGAAACAGTTATACACTTATTGATGAATCAATGTGTGGACATGAAATTGCTGTATTTCTTATGTAAGCCAAAGTTGTGTCTATGTGAACCATACAAATAAATGTAAATAATACATGCATAGCTGTATGGAATACACATATTCTTCAGGAAAGTTCCTGCCACCTTGTCTTTATTCACTGTGAGAAATGGCTTAAGCACACATCCATCTGTGTTAGTTGCTCTGCCATTTCAGCTTATGATTGTGTGTGAATATGCCAAGTGCTTTGAAAAGCTTGGGTGTCTTCCAACAAATCTGGGAACTTGGGCTGTAGCATGAAAGTCACCACTGTTACATTTTTCCCACTGTTTGCCAGACTTAGGCTATAATCTGATCTAGTACATAATAAATGTGTCCTCAGCACGCCAAAGCCCACTTTAAGTGTGTCAGATATGACTGACATCTAGATGTCTCCCTCTTTCAAATTTACCCAAAATAATTACTCTTATGCAAGAATGACAGAGACAGACAACCTGAAAGATTTCAGTCGACGTGAAAGTAGTAATGGGCAAAATGATAAGTTAATCCATGTGGAGAATGTGAAATTACCCGAAATCACATGGGGGCAGCTACAAGACTAAAGTCCAGAGTTTAAAACTTAGGTTAAGCAGGTGTTAAGTCTCTGAGTTTTAGATATAGAATGCTTATTAAATATTTCCAGCTGGTATAATGGAAAGTGCTTAGAAAATAATTTCCGAATGAATTATTTAAAAGGATGTATCTATCTATGAGATATGTTCTAGAAAATTGGGGCACTTTAACTGAAAATGGTCTTAAAAGGTTTTATAACCCAACATAAAAACATGTTTTATGGAAATATTGAAATAATTGGATAATATGAATATAATTATTATTGCATATGTTATGCATCACTCCAGGTGTAGATAATGTAATTTTTAAAAATATTGCCTAACACGGCAACACTTCTGTTCGGACACAGTAACATATTTTACAATTCAATAAAGGAAAACCATGCTTCTCCTTTGGTGTATTATTTATCTAATCAGAACGGTTGCATTCAGACTCATATCTGGTTACACTATCTTTGTGTTCATGGTCAACACGAGGCCAAAAGAGTCCAGTGAGTGAGTTTAGCACTGATTATTAAAGAGAGCAAACACTTTTTGTTTTTTGTTTGCTAGCTATTTTATTCATATCTTGAACAAAACTTATAATGCCAATGTGCATTTTACATTGCTCATATTTTATGGGCTTTTTATTTAGGAATTTATCTTACTACTTCAGATAAATTCCTCTTATGCAAGCATGTGAGAGTCAGCAGACCTGGAGGATTTAAGCCTCTCCTTTAGGTGCTACAGCCCTCATCGTGTGGAGAATGTGACCCCAGCCTCAAACCACGAAAGAGGTGGCAACTTTAACAAGTCCTCAGACCACTTGAACAAAAGAACCCCGTAGCTGATATAAAACACATGGTTTCTGTGCCATATTCTGTGTTAAACTTCAAAGATTTAAATTCCCAATGTTAATTAAATACTGTACTTCCTGTTACCATAAGGTTATGTAAACGTTCAATTATTTTAAAATAACCACGTGAGCGATCTCATTTTCAGTCCTAATTAATTTAAGCTAACTGGCTGCTAGAAGTAGCACTTTTCTCTAAATGTAACAGTAGCCTTTAGCAAAATATATAACCTTAAGCAATGTGTGATACATTCATAATAATTTGATTTTTATTTTATTTTAAAATGGTTATTATGGACATGCAGAATAAAATTTTACAAAACATGATTCTCACATTACAGTCAAATATGGTTTCTATGATTTTAATGTTGCACCAGAAAATATAATACTCCAAATGTTTTAATTTTGTATTTAAGTCAGGTACATTTTTGTAAGCATTTTTTTAGATATCATGCTATGTTTGCATTGCATGGGTCATTGTTGTCTAATCGACGGTACTGCTTCATTCCTCTTCTTCTACTTCGTTTTCTTCTTCCGATGAACTGGGCCTCTGCTCTGTTAATTGATATCTGTATTGGGCTCGTGACAGGAGTTGATAAAGTGGTCATGTAAGCACTGAGCTCTTCAGCAATAGTGACATTAATTGGTGTGGGTGTTAATGTTATAGGTGAATATTCCGTTTCTTTTGGCATGGAAACCCCATCACTGAGCACAGCAGACATGACTTTCTTTCTTGATTTTCTCTGCTGTCTGATTGTCTGCCCGCGTTTCTTTGTACGGATTATAGATGCGGCTGTTGTAAAAAGGCTCCATTCACTGTGAGTTTCTGGTTTAGCAGTAAGCTTACTAAATGCAGCAGTGTTTGCAGGACTGTTCAGTGTACCGCTTGCGTCTGCACTCCTGGGGATGACGAGCACCTTTTCAGAGCTGTGGTTTTCCTCCTTCTATCTCTCAGTTTTCTTTCTTTTGACCTTTGACTTTTCAGAACACTGAAAGATGAGTTCAGAGCGGTGTGGAAGCTTGTCTTCCCTCTATAAACGCCCAGCCTGTGGGAACCTTGCTGCCCTGTGGTGGGGAGTGATGACACAGGGGGAACCCCGGTGAGAGGGATCACTTTCAGATTGTCTGCGGGAGTATTTTCATGGCCAGAAGCCACAATGGGAGAAACTGAGCTGAGTTTCCTCCTTTTTTCTCGCTTCTCTAACTTTTCTTTCTCCTTTGACCTGTTCTTTTTGACTTTAGGGATCACGATAGAGGCACTGGTAGTACTGGAGATAGGTTGGTTTTCAGTGTGGCTCCCAGCTGACGGGGTAATGGCAATGATGGTGGGGACAGAAAACACACTTAAACTGGCTGGTGTGTCAGTGTCTTGTGTCTTGCACTTCTTTCTCCTCTCCTTTCTTGGCCTTCTGCGTCTGTCCTTACGGGGAATAACAGTTGTCCCACTTGTTGACACAGAGAGAGTGGTTTCCTCTGTCAGTCTGTCCCTGTTCGTCTCTGCCAGCTTCTTCTGGACACTCTTCGGTGACGTCATGGAAACGGTGTCCTTATCCACTGGTGGTTCATCTTTCATGACTTCATTAAAGGGCTCTTCTTTACCTCCGAGCTCGTATTCACTGGCATCGACTCTGTTTCTGTTTCTACTTGATTGGGCACGATTGTGGGACTCGATGAAATTACTTAGAGCGATGACTTCTTCTGCTTTACTGCCAGAGGGCGAAAGTCCAGCTCCTTCCTCCACTTTAACACCCGCCTCTGCTTTCTGCTTCCTCTTCCTCCCCTTTCCTTTTCCTTTTTGCTTTTTGGTGGTTTTCTTCTTCTTCCCAGTGTTCTTCCTCTTTTTCTTCTCTGAGCTTTGCGTCTCGCTTTTGTCAGAGTCAGTGGTGGAGCTTTGAGAGGTGGACACAGTAGCGAGGATTTTGATGAAGTCCTCTGCAGCAGTGACAACATTTGTGAGTGAAGGCTCTTCAGGGCCCAACACAGTAGACAAAGTGGAATTCTCCACTTTCTCTCCCTTCTTGCTCTCCTTGGAATCTTTCTTCTTGGGAGGGGCTACAGTCAGCTTATCAATGACGTCAATACCACCAAAGTCATACAGGACCGCCTCTTTCAGCACAGCAATGGGGAGCTTGTCATATTGCTTACAACTTCAAGAGAGAGAGAGTGAGAGAGAAAGAATGAAGGGGAGGTTTTGTCTGGTGATTTTGGGGATTAATGCTGCAAAGCTGCTTAAACGCTGAACACCAGAGTGCGCTGATACTCACAGGCCATACCAGTGTCGCTCTGTGCACTGTTCTTCATAGACAAAATCAAAGCAAGGCACACCAATAACGTTGAAGAATGCCTGGCCCACAACTCTGGAGGAAGTGTCATTGACTTTCCTTAGACAATCTTTCAACCTGCAGAGAGTAACAGAACAAAAATTCTGTCACATTTTGCCTTATGTTACTAATACGTTTCTCCTGCAAAAATTTGACATGTGTACAAATAATTGTTGAATCACTGATAAACTTTTTTTTAGAAGTCACAAAGGTCACTGCCGCCTTTGATGTCACATCGTGCGACCATGAAGACTGCAGTATCTCACTGTCTGAAGATAGGCTTATTATAAACTGTTCTTACTGGGATTTGTTTTCAGAGAAGACACCAGCTCTGATCTTGTCCCTTTTGTAGTACAGCTAATAGCAGATAATCTAGTGCTAATCATGCAAAGACTCGTTTTCTGGGCCCACAGGGACTGTATTCTTCTAAGTCAACAGACACTTCTTCTCATTATCACCAGTGCAGGTGGTTAGTTCTGGCTCATGTCAATTAAAGACACGTAAGATCTAACCAATGAAAAACTAAACTAAACTGCAGACCCAAGCTCCAACATTTTGCAAAACCTCAAATGAAGCATCATAAAAAGATGATCAGTGCAATATTGGTGCATTATTGTCCCTTGGTGTCATGCTCTAACCATTACACTGAAATTGTTTTGTTATTGTCCAAATTACTGCATGTAGGCTAAGTAATTGTATCATCTTTTGTCATTCTGATGCATTTAAAAAAAATACAGTTATGTTCTATGCTTTTAGTTGATCAATTGTGTTATTTTGTTTTCATTTATTTTCTGATTGGAAATGTTCCCTGTATTTATTTCTCCAGTTCTGATATCTGTAATTAATCCTACGTTTTTGTGTTTTGAGGTTGCTTATTTAAAAGGCTTAATCACAACGTGGCATTGGTTTTGATAATAACAGTTTCATTGTTCCACTTGCTTTCACACTCTTCACACCGGTTGTACTCACGCATTGTCACAGTCACAATGACAGATGGGGTGCCACTTGAAGTTAATGTGGCCATAGTTGGAGGAAAAAGCGTGGATGACATGAGGGCAGTGGTCATGGGTACGGCAGCAGCTGTCGGTCTCGGCAAAGACTCCTATAATAAGTAACACTTAATAGGATGTTGTTCTCATTCTCTCATTCAAATTCACAACACACATAATTCATTCTAGTTTCTTAAAAAAGGGGTGATATGTAACCTACCCAGTTGGTCGTAGTTATCTGCCAAGTTACCGGCTCCACACCACAGGGTCCCAGGGTACGTAAAGCCTCTCTTGGATCTTTTTAATGTTTTATGCTGCAGCGCAGTGTCATCAGTTTCATCCTTTCCCAGCACACCGATAGGCACTGACCTCTCCTTGAACTCTCTGCACATTAAATTGGCTTCATCCATGACCGCAAAACGCGTGTCCAGCGGCTGCCCGGCTCTCTGTCCCCTCAGTCCCAACCTGCACTCGTGCATGAACGATTTCACCTGCATTTGGTTCACTATAATAGAGCAGTCCACAAGCTTACCGGTGGGACTGACCACGGATCGCACCAACTCGGTTCCGTTTGAAACCTGGTAAAGGAAATTCTCTCCCAAAGTCGACATTTTGGCGCAAAAGGTGCCGTTGAGCACTGATAACATCTGTTTGTCCGGCTTCTCTGCATCCAAAGAGCGGCTGAGGAAGTCGCCCTTGACGAAGTTTCTGTCCAGATAAGACAGAAAGACGAAAAAGACCGACCACATGATGCGGCTAGTGGCACTTTCAGCACCACGCGCAAGGGAGACAGCTCCTCGTTTCCCGGGGCTCTCGTGCAACACTGCTACTTTTAAAAGAAATGTAATACGGCAAATCGCAAAGCTGGGAGGAGTCAGCTGAGTTAACCTCTGTAGATTCTCTATCTATTGCACATTGCGCCGCTTTCCCTACAGATGATGAGGACAGGGTTAAAATATAACGGAGAGAGGGCGAGACGTGACCGCAAGTTACCTCCTAGCCACCTCAGACCCCCCCGAAAGTGGAGATTTACTTTGGGAACGCGCATGGAGGAGGTTCTAGCTTTTCCTGCTTTCCATGGTAACAGGCATGGGGTGATTGTGCCAACTCAGGAGATTGGACATCTTTCAAATGCCACAAAACAGGCACCGAATTGGTGATGACCTAAATCACAATGTAGGAACAAAAGTCTTTGTCGTTGTGGAATGTGGAGAAAGGTTGGAGCTGTCGCACGAACTAACTGAAGGGTCTGCGCAGCTCACGAATAATGAAGGGATCAATGGCATTATGCAGCTACCAGCAGCTCCCCATCCTATATTATCCTCCCCTAGTCTAAATTGGCGCTTACCCTTTGTGTTTATTTGTTGTCACCGAGACCTGTGCGTTTCTAACGGAGGTGCTCATGCTGAAATGTAACACATTTATCAGTTCTATGCTCCAGATCGCTTCTTTATTTATTGTGGAGAAAAAGAATTCTTAAAAAGGACTTTGATTGAGGTTTGGAACACAATGTGTGAGCTCTGATACATTCTGCTGTGCTGATGCTCAAAGACGACAGAAGTCTGATATGTACCTCTGCGTAAAAACCCTGGAAAAAACGCTCAATGCACAGTTTTTGCTCCAGTTTCACAGTTTAAAGTTGTTTTCCATTAATGTGAAAATCTCAATTGTGGCTCTTTGTTTGTGGACTGAAAAATGTACAGCACAGTATTTTGGATGTGGTCTATTAGTATGACACATAATACAATAATTACTATACCAGCAGGTGCGGTGTTGAAATCATATTTTGCAGATGTTTATCTCACCTACTTCAATTGTTTTAGATAGATTGGCACTAAATTCCCATGTGACGTTAGAAAGTGATGCACAGCCAACTCATCTCCATCTGGAAACCGGGGACTGTTCCCGGAGGAATAAAAACAAAAAAAGTCTTGTCACATGGATGGTCTTACAGCTCCAGAGTCGGATATCCAGCCTATACAAAGCTGAAATCAGATTTCTGGAAGGCGGAGAGAAATGATGTAAAATCACCAGAGGCAACATTCGACTACTTCTTGAGGGAGGGGAAAAAAGTTTCTCACGACTGAGGCGGACCCTGTAGGAGGCATTTGGGTGAAAACAAAGAGAGCAAACAATGTTGCTGTGCACCAGGATAGATGTGGAGTCAACTATCAGCGCACAGTGAGGCAGAAAGTCACAATTATGTGTCCTGTTCTGGGTGAGACTCCTTTTAGTTGCTCTCATGCACAGACAAGTAAGCAGCTGCAGAACAGCGCCCCCTGGACGAGCAGCAGCGTCAGTGTGTGACTGGGAACTCAATGCTCTTGACAGATGCAAAGTGAATTGAGTGAAAGTGCAGTGGTGGAAATTGTGTAAATCTGTAAAATAATTTTTATGTGTTACACTTTGTAATAATGAGGACTAAATAACGTCTTCATTATTTAGATTTTATAAGCAGTTTGAATGGCACAAACACTATAGCCTGATATACAGTGGTTGTATGCATATAGTGGTTTGTAATGATGATAATAATGTTGTTGGTTCATCCAGGGCCCCTTGGGGTGATGAAAAGGTGTGTAAACGTATAATGACCCCTGAAAAAGTCCCCATTCTGAGGGGCCTGTATCTTATTGGTTTTATACCATACAGCATTTGTTGTATTTCACTTTTGGGGCTGAACAAGAGGATTGTTTGTTTTGGCTTGTTACAAAAACACCAGCAACTGAATCATAGCTGCAGCGGCCAATTGAATATGAAAACAGATAGTAGGGTCGGAGGGAGCTGGGAAAGTGGGGAGCAACTTTGTGTAATTGCTTGAGAGCAAAAGCTGTCTCTGTTGACTGACAGCGCAGACTAGGCTGGACTGGCAATGACCAGGCATCAGTATTTGACACCCTTGGTGTTCCAGTCTAGTGCTCCAGCTAGATTTTTTGCCATAATGTTGCACATTGCAGCTTTAAGTAAAACATTCTGCAAAAGGACTCTTAAACGTGCATGTATGCATATTTATGAATGTCAGAGAATTATTAGTTTACGTATTAGTAGTTAGTTTGTTGTTAAAGTCTCCCAAACTGGGCAAAAGCTACTAACTAAAAGAAATAACATACAGTCACTCCACCTGGTTTGGGTAGCTGTTACTCTCATTTTGTCTGTAGTTGTCACTCTTATATTGTCTCTGGTTTGTTCACTGTGGAACACGTTGGCCAATAAAACTGATTACATCCTACTTTATTTAGTCACCCACCCTTTTTGCGCACTGCCTGTTGTAAATTTAACTTCCAATTAAATTAAGTTTTTGCTATCAATAATAACCCATGATCAATTCAATTCAACTTTATTTATATAGGGCCAATTCACGACAAAGTCATCGCAAGGCACTTTACATAATAAAGTCCAGACTACACAAGTATGTAGAGGCAACCCAACAAACCCCCCTTGAGCAAGCCCTAGGCAACAGAAGAGGAGAGGAAAAACTCCCTTTAACGGCAGAAACCTCCAGCAGAACCAGGCTCAGGGTGGGCGGCCATCTGCCTTGACTGGTTGGGGTGAGTGGAAAGTGGAGAGAGAAAAGAAAAGAAAAGAGCAACAAAAAGCAACAAAACATTTAACAGGTTGGTAGGTGCACAATGGAAACACACAGCTCCAAAGCCAAGGACACCTTCAGAAAGGGACAGAGAGAAGGAGACAGAGTCTGATTGGAAGCTGGTTCCAAAGGAGATGGGCTTGATAGCTAAAAGCTCTGCCTCCCATTCTACTTTTGCAAACTCTGGGAACCACAAGTAGTCCTGTATTCTGGGATCAAAGTGGTCTAATCTGGGCGATACAGTACAATGAGATCTTTTAAATATGATGGAGCTTTACCATTTTGGATTAACTGAAAGCTTTTTAGAGAGTTATTAGAACACCCCAAAAGTAGAGAATTACAGTGATCTAGTCCAACCTAGAAGTAACAAATGCATGGACTAGTTTTTTGGCATCACTTTGAGACAGGATGCTCCTAATTTTAGCAATGTTCTGTAGGTGGAAGAAGGCTGTTCTAGAGATTTGTTTTATATGTGAGGTAAACGCCAAATCCTGGTCAAAAATAACTCCAAGGTTCCTCACTGCAGCACTGGAGGTCAAAGTTATGCCATCTAAAGTAACTATATTGTTAGGCATATTTCTCATCTTTTTAGGCCCAAATAGAATAGTTTCAGTTTTGTCTTAATTTAGAAGTAGGAAATTAGGCAATTTAGGAAATTTAGGCATGCTTGAAGTTTGACTAATTGGTTAGTATCTTCTGGTTTCACAGATAAATAAAGCTGGGCATCATCTGCATATCAGTGGAAGTTTATGGAATGTTTCCTAATAATTTTGCCTAAACGGAACACATACAGATTGAAAAGTATTGGTCCTAACACAAGAGCCCTGTGGAACTCCATAACTGACTTTTAACATTAACAAGTTGGAATCTGTCTGACAGATAATATTTAAAACAATGCAGTGCGGTTCCTTTAATCCCAAATCCGTGTTCCAGTCTTTGTAATAAAATGTTGTGGTCAATGGTGTCAAATGGCACTAAGGTGTAGTAATCACAATGTAAAAACATATTTTTTAAATATTTCAAATGTATTATTGTAGGAGCCATACTTAGTATTAGCATTGGTTGTTATTTGTTGTTGATATTTTGTAATTATAGTGAAAAGGTCACATGTGAAGGGGCGGAAGTAATCGGGGTTTACAGGTGCGTCAGGAACGACCCGAGCTCGGCCTCTCAACGAGTTTACTTTAAATCATGACGTCATTACAGCGTGTCACCAAATAAAAGGACACTAAAAGAAACATCAGTAAGGAGCCAGTGGAAGCGGATCAAACCAAACGATTGTCAGTAAAGGACAGTAAACGCAGAAGCTGAGGTAAGTCTATACCTGTGGATGTGCGCATTGATGGATGGAAGAAACCTTTTTTTGCATTTTGCATTCACGGCTGTTCGTCCACTGGGAACTGGTTGTCGGCTTGGTTGCTACTCAAAGTTCACGCTGAGTGTGTTTACATTGACTTCGCTCAAAGGGTTTATGGCTCTGCATTAGTCCCACGATGTCATGGGAATCTCCTCTGAGTGTTTCAGGTTAACGTTGTTCTAATAATGCGCAAATCTGATGTTTGTTGAATGGCCTTTTCTGTTAAAGCCTCTGGGTTCATTTAAAATGTACAATTAATTTACTTAAAAACCGGAAGAAAATAAAGTAAATTTGAGTGAAAGAAATGATGATGTGTTAGGCCCTGAAATAGAGTGTGGTAAAAGAGAAATGAAATAACTGCAAAGGCTTTAGAGAATAATATTGAAAAGCTTAAAATAAAGGGCTCACTCCAGAGATTAAAAAAAAATCTTCACTTTCCAACCTCTTCTGGAGAGTATTTCTCTTACTTTCAGATGATAAACACAGTAAACAAAATGAATGGCTTTCCAGCAACATGTTTAGGGACAATCTCAAACAGTTGATGAATGAAAATGGCATTTCTGTTTAATCTTATTGAAGAGATGCTTTACATTCAAGTAGCAGATAATCCTCAGAGTACAGGCTGCATCTTTAATTATCACAAAGGCCAAACAAGATGATGTAAAACCGAGCCACCATGTGTCAAATATGGGAAGCACTGTGAAAGGAATGTGGGTGCAGAAAGACCTCCACTCAGGAATGAATCAATAACACTTTCTTATGAAATCAATTTTTTACAGCATTTCAACAGGTCAAAAAAGTGCAGTTGCAGAGTGCAGCACGGTTTGTTATCATCACATTGGGACATTTGAATATCGATAGATGTATTTCTGTTTTGTTGTCTACTGGGAAATGACTGATTAAACGAGTGTAAAAGTTTAACAACAAGTTTAACAGCAAGGGAAAATTTTGCTTTTGTTGCATGATTTTAATCTTATTTCAGTGTCAGAGCATTTTGCAAACAGAACGAGTCATATTTGGCAGTGAGCTTCTGTTTCAGCCTATGTGTTATCTTTTGAAAATGTGACTTCATAGTGGATTCAAGTGTCTGATCAAATGACAAAAACTGTGAACACATCTTACCTATTGAAAAAACTGTTAAGCAGAAGCATGAACATGAAAAAGAAGAGGGGCAGCTACAGAAGAGGAAGGAGCAACTTAAATTAGATGGGGAAATTGCAGCACACATGGCTAAACTAACAGTAGTAAGATCTCAAACATGTATTTACTTCGTTAATGTTATCATAAGAAAAGGACATTAAACACGACCAACTGGATTCAGGATCAAGGTCTAACATGACAAATGCACCTCAGATCAGTCATTCAAAACCTGGAACATCTAAAGGCTGTGGATTAAAGCCTAGTTTCATTGCATCACAATGCACAAGAGACTACATGAGCAATGATGTTGCCTCGAATTCAAATATTGTATGTCAGTGTTAGACATGAGAAGGCAGAATGAAATAACTCCACTTGTGATACAACAGCAATGCCTTTCATCTTTGCCAAAGAAAGAGATACCAGTCTTTGGTGAAGATTCGTTTAGAGGACCTTTATGAAAAGATTTAGGAATGGTGTAAAAACACTTAGAGAAACAGGTATGGACTCTTTTTCTTGGAGCAGTACAGAACGGGTCGATCTATGGAAGTGGCATCTAATTAATCCATATAGGGAATAAGAATTTATTACAGGGGCAGTTTGGCAATAAGCAAAAGCTGCATACAGTATCTCTGCAGAAGGGTTTTTTCATTGCCTCCAAATAAAACTGAAGATGTAAAACCTATTTAAGGCCACAGCCTGTTTCTTATTGTTTACTTTCATGCCATGGATGAAGTGCAGTACATGATCTTCATATGTCTGTTAATATGTTGACCGTCACTGGCGGCAAATAAAGGCATATGCAAACCCAACCACCAGCTTTGCTACAACTGTAGTCACCCAACCTGGAGGTAAAGGGAAGGAGAGGTTTCCAAAAGTGTGAAGACACATCCATAGACTGATGTTGTTTTACGAGTTAAGGGGCAGGTCATGGATGCTCATGTCCATGGAAACTAAACAATCAATAATATCAACAATAATATTTTTACAGCTTCTTACGGCACATTCATCAACAAGTCGGACATGGCGGTTGCAATGATGTCCAAATTATGAGAGAAGTATTGTATCACCAAATGTTCAGCCAAAGTTCCAGAAGATGGCAGACTTGCACACTGAAAAAGTTACTCTGAAGGAGCCTCCACTTACTCGTGTTGGAGTAGACAGTTTGGACCTTTGAAGTAAAGAGCAGTTGAAGTGTAATGATTATTTACTGAATAATTTTTTTCCTGTCTAACCATATGAGCAACAGACATTAGCAGGCAGTTTCACTGGACACAGACTTATATGCCCTCAAATATTTTGTCATGATGGGGTCAAGTTCTGGAGCTGCAGTATGATAATAGTAGGGACATAATAGGAGCAGAGTGTTGAAAAATTACCAATGTTTTTCTTAAAAAATAAAGAATTAAGTTTGTTGACTTTCAGTCCCCCAACTGGCTCACATTATGCAGGACCAAGTAAAAAGGCTTATTAGATCTGTGTAGAAAGGCCTTCACTCACTTCTTGGTGTAGGAGAAGCCAGTCATCCAATAACCCAAGCATGGATCCTAATGACACAAAAGCATCAACAACCACAGTTAAACAGATGTTAAAGACCTTACTATCTTTACCACCAGGAGAATTCTAAAGTGCAGACATATCACATCAGAGATGATCTGGGGTAAAGTGCAGCCTCATCCGTTGAGACATGATACAGGTAATGGATAACACTGCAGCTCGGACACTTTGTCACATGACAAAGTATGTGGATGTCTTCTGACATCTAACACCTTCTCCACAAATGGTCCATGATTCTAGGTGACAGTTGTTTTTAAATCACCTGTCCATCTATTTGGACTTTTGTCTGCTCCCTGCTAGAGTTTTATACGCTCTGAATTAATTCTGACCCCTGGCTTTCTCATTATTCCTGCATGGTCTGCATCCCTGACCTGCAGGCAAGAAATAAATAATTAAATCGATAAACTCTAGCATCGAAATCATGGCCAGAAACATAACTTCAAATGCACAGTAACATAAATGTTGTCCCCTATGTGTGAACAAGCAACCTTTGGCTAACTCAGTGTCCAGATAATAATAGTTTATCGGTTTTGTAATTAAAGCTTGTTTACACTGCTCCATAGTGGGCAAAAATGTTATTTAATTTCTCCAAAATGCACATCGGTTCAGATTAATCTTTTAAAAAGCATATAAGCATGTCAGTGTTATCTTTACTGTGAGGTCACTGGGTTTCAGATACATATGCAATAAAACTGGGGGAAAGTAGAGTTACTTTTGGCAGAAAAGGAAGCCAGTCTTGTGCTCAGCTTGAATTCTGTTGCACAAAAATGTGCTGATATTTCAGATAAGTTTATTTAATGCCTTTTTCCAGCCTAGGAGATACACTGTGAGTACAGTAACGTCCTGGATCTCGTTTATCCGGCAGTGAATATGATCGCAACCTGTGCTTATTTAAACACAGATCCTCTGATGATTCTAGGTAAAGCCGGAAGACCAAAGTTCTGAGCAGCATTTAAAATAATAACATGAGGCACAGAGCATCTAAATCTTATCACCTGAGAATTTGTAGACTGAAATCCAAATATTATTTGGCATTAGGATCCAAGTAGTGTATCATCAGAAGTCACAGATATTAAAGCCAAATCTGTTTAACCATAAACTTCAACTTTGTTATTATGTTTTAGGAAATCCTCATAAATTAGGATAAGCCATGACGTATCAGCTGATGAGCCTATTTAAAATGAATGAGGTGGCCAAAACATTAGAACCACATAGGCTTATAATGCATTTCAGTACAACTCCAGTATGACCTTAATAATAAACACATATTAGAATTATCACCTTTCTGTAAGTTTCAACCTCGAGAATATAACCTTGTTAAGGTAGAATCTGTGGCAGAGTCACTGTATTGGATTGGATTAAATTACACAGGTGGTCATAACGATGTGCCTGATCGCTGCACGTCTGCATTACAGATTAGTGAGGAGCAACACAGGACATGGAAACGTAAATACTAACTATAAACTTCTAAAACAAATACTGCTTTGTCACTCCACTGAATGAATCCCAGCTCTCATGGCACCAGCCAGGGAACACCCTGGACAGGTCTCCAGTCTGTGTCAGTGCCAACCTAGAGAGACCTATACAGATAACCTTTCACACCCACAGGAAATTTAGAGCCACCAGTTAAACTAAGAGTCATGTCTTTGAACTGTGGGAAGAAGCCAAGTACAGGCCTTTCTGTGTGCAATTAGCTGTGCAGGTAGATTTGAACAAGATTTGAACAAGGACCTTCTAGCTGCGTGGTGACAGCACTTAACACTCTGCCACAATGCTGCTCCCTGATGTATTATAAAATTAAGATATACACTTGTCATCCATTTAAGCCTACACTTATCAGCTACGGCATTTTGATCCTCCACCTGATATTGAGTATGTCCCCCTTTTCCCGCCAAATCAACCCTGTCATGTCCAGGCATGGATTCGCTAGAAGTCTGAAGTTATGCTTTGGTATCTGTATTATCCTGCTGCCTTCAGGAAATATTGTTTTCATTAAGCAGTGTACTTGGTCAGCAACAATGTTTAGGTAGGTGGCATGTCTTTTTCTCTATTGCTCTTTGGTCCAGATATGATCGTCACATGCCCAGTGTGAATCAGCATTAACTTTTGAGCTACAGTATCTTCTACTGGGTTGGATTACATGACTGAGCCTTCGCTCCCCACAAGCATCAATGAACTTTAGCATAAATAACCAAGCTGAGTACCCCCTGTACCCACCATTCTCCCCACTGGAACCTAATACTTTATAGGTAAACTAACACCCTCACAGTTCAGTCCTTCACCCCAGTTTCTTCCTTCACCAGCACTGAAACTGTTGTTTTTCAAATGGATCTGTTGGCTGTTCCTGCAGAAAAGAAAAAAGGGTGGTACCTTTCTCTGATGGCCCCTAACACAAAAGGACCCATGTTTTCCTGGCTGGACCCTTCCAGACTCTACTGCAATTCACAGGTACTATTGGAACAAAAGGGGATTTTCTTGATACAGTGTCTGCTGTCCAAACTTTCACGAACTGCAGTCATTCACTAAGTCATTAGTAACTTTAGAAATATAAATAGTTTATGTGTTTATTTTACCCACATTTAGTAAAATTTGCATTCATTCTCTGTGCACTTGATTCAGGCTTTTGCAGACTGTGTTGAAGACCTTCTCAGTCCATTCCAGAAAGATTCCATAGACCTGGTTGCTGGGATAGATGCAATGGGATTCATTCTTGGTAAGAAAACAAACCAATTCAAGAAATTAAACGTTACGAGCAATCACTGTTGTTGTTGCATGCTAAATATATATTTTTAGAGGCAGTTGCTCTGCTAGTAAAGAGGTCAGGAAATTGAACCCCAGTGACAAAGATACTAAATTTAGATTTTTGGTCTGACTATTGAGCTAGGGTCCAACACCCCACCAAGCTAACCAGGACAACTGGTTAGGATAATGGATGGATTGATCAACTAATTCTAACACTGTTTGCATGAAAATGTGCAAAAGCATTCTTTCCTCAGTTTACATTAGTATATATTTGAATGCATGTTCTCATGTGTTTTTCAGGAGCATCTGTTGCAACTACTCTTGGAAAAGGTTTCCTAACTATCCGGAAAGGTGGACACCTGTGTGTCCCAAGTCAACACCTTAACTACACAGACTACACAGGCAAAGAAAATACTCTGGAAGTGAGACAGGATGTGCTAAAACCAGGTTAATGGAAACTTACCCAACAGTGAAAATAAAGACTTCAAATACTCCAACATATTCTCCATTTGCTCCTACCAATTAGGTCAAGGGTTCTCATTACAGTAACATCACCCTGAATATTTTCCTTTGTCTCTGATCCAGGTTGCAAATAGCAACACAGATGAGCTCAGATCTTTTATAGATGAATGGATGATCACTGATTCAAGAATTTTCTGTTGGCGGATTTATATTTAGCAAATGAATTTTAATAGCTGGGACCATGTGCTTTCCTTTTATTTGACACCGTTAATTCATAAAACGTTTTGGCTCAGAAGTGTTGCAAATACAATGTTTTGCTGTGCTAAAAAGGTGATGGTGAAAATCAAATGGATCCTAGTTTTATTAAATTAATCTTTGCAATTTTAAACAACTGTAACTGAGGTGGTAGCACACCAACTCAGTACTCAAGAGTTATTTGCCTAAAAAGGCTATTACACTGTTATGACTCCCTTGTATAAACCATGTCCATTGACATGTCTGTCTTTCTTTCAGGTGTGCGTGTGCTATTAGTGGACCAATGGATAGAGACTGGAGGCACTATGAAGGCTGCAGTGCAGCTCATAGAAGGGCAGGGAGCCACTGTTGCAGGTCAGTGGTTATAGGCTCAAGGTCTGAAATAAGACACTGACTAAAGTATATGGATGAGTTTCTGGATTTGATTTGAAGGCCCCCACAGAGTCAGTGTCTAATGTCAGTAGGCATGTTACTTCAAAGTAAGGGGCCTAATGAGTTCTAAACTTTATGTCATTGGAGGCCCCTTAAAGTCTGATCTGACAGGAAAGCTGTAACTGATTGGTTTTTGGTTTCAAATCTAAATGCATGAATATGAATATCTCATTGTCTCCCTTAGGCATTGCAACTGTGGCCATCGAGAACACAGAAGGTGGGAAGTGGATTAAAGACAATTACAGATTTTCTCACTGCATCCCAGAAGAGCTGCAGAGCTACATCGATGGGAAAGACCTCAACTCCTTAATTCAAAAGCTCCAAAAACTGAACAACTAAACAGGATTTCTTAGAAGTTCAGTGAAGGGGAATAATGAGTTTCTAAAACTGAGAAAAATGAGGAAATAGTTTTCTGTGTAGATGTACTGTAATGACTTTTTATTAAAATGTATTATAGCATAAGCTGTTCAGTGATTTTAACTTACCGTTTCTTAAAACCCATTATTTTACAAACACTTTGATAGGAATAATATTTACATAAAAATGTTTGACATGACATGGTGGCGATTGTGGTAGAGCGGTTGTCCACCAATCTTGCAGTTGTCGGTTCAATCCTCGGCTCCTCCTGTCACATGTTGAAGTGAACCCCAACTTAGTTGCTCACGGTTAGTGTTGGCCAGCTGCATAGCAGGTCCCCCATCCCCAGTGTGTGACTGTGTGTGTGTGACTGTGAGTGCGAATGGGTGAATAAGAAGCAGTGTAAAGTGATTTGAGTACCAATAAGTAGAAAAGCACTATGTAAGTGCAGAACATTTACCATTTATATAAACATTAAAAAATAAATGACTAAACATAATATCTACCTTTTTACCTATCTTTTAACAGTGTATTACTATGTATAATATTACAGTATATAACAGTAGAAAAACTGTGGATTGGAGTAATTTTGGAGTATATATTATTGTTGCATGTTATTGTTTATTTTCAAAGCTTAATAAAATTAGCTACTTTTTTATTTTAACTGCATGACAGTATAATTAAAAAAGGACAATAGTGTGCGGTAAGAAGGACTTTAATCCCACATTTGGCTGGTATCCTCCTGGTCAAAAGTTCTATTGTTTCTAGTTACAATCCTAATTACAGATATCTGAAATTACATTTTTATTAGTCATAATAGCAACTGTAGACATTTTTACTAGTCAACGTATTTTTGGATATTCAGAATTTTATTTTAGATACCCAGAATATTGTATTTTCATTTTAAATATCTGAAATTAACATTATGACTAGTAACAACTGCATTGTAAATATGAGACAGGAAGAAGGTAATTGTGGATATATAAATTGTTTGTTTTGAGTGTAAAGATTAAAATTAGAGATATGTTAAAACAACTAAGGATATCTTTAATTACCTTTCTGTCTAATGGGAATACAGCTTGGTCTAGGAGAAATGCTTTTTTAAATATCTAAATTTTTATTACAAATAAGAATTTTGTTTGCTTTACTGTTAAAAACAGTAGCCATACTTGCTTTTTTCCAACCTCACAAGAATAGAACCCACATTGCACCTCAACTGTTGAGCATGAGAAATATCAAGAGAGGCTCACTACTGTTTCAAAACAATCACCACAGAGTAAAAGAGAAATAATTTAAGAAAATATATGTGTCCTCTCACTGCTTATCATATCATAGTATTCTTTTTGCTCTTTGTCAGAAAGGCTCTGAGGTCTGAGGAAAAACTACATTCCTGTGGTTTGAGCCAGGACACAGAAGATTTGCTCTGCACATACCAATCCAAACAATTTGGATTTGACCCCAGCAACATCACAGAAATGGTCCCAAGCACAATTTTAGTATCAGTGTATCAAGTATCAATGTAAAATAGTAAAGAATGTACATTCAGATCTTTGTGACCCCGAGTAACAACTAAACACTAGTGGGGTTGTTCTTGTAGCACACACACAGAGCTTCAGAGACAGATTCCTGACCAGTAACAAACTGACCTTTAACCTGTCTCCATTAGGAGAAAGAGTGGACCCACTCCTTTCCTAAACCAAACTCAGCCTTCTTTAGATGAAACAAGACTGTGATTACATGATATTTGATCCAAGTTTGATTAGAGTTCAATAAAAAAATAGCAAAGTCTACATTTTAAATAGGGTAAATAGATAATGAAGACACAGTGCCACTGAGAGGAGATATTGTTCATCAAATGCATGTTTGGTTGACTAGATTGACTTTTGTAATAACTGGCAAGTTTTAATATTTTTAAACACACTTAATATCGTATGTCACATGTAAGGCACACTTTACTGTTTACAGACACTGTAGCTGCACTGAAAGCTGCTGATTTTTTGATCTATGGATTATTCGTAACAGGACCATTGCATTTGAAAAGAGATGCTGATGCGAGAAAGTTAAATATGTTTCTTCTGTGTTTTACATTCACGTAGCTACTCATGCAAATAATGTAAATAGTGTATACTTTGTTACAAGTAAACGTCTTGCACTCAAAACTAGAAATAGCATTTCCAAAAAGAAAATGCACTGTGAATGATTCAGCACTGAAAGGATTGCTGATAAAAGCTGAACTGTTTTTGCTGAAGCTGAAACAAAACATCACTTCCTTATATACTGATTGGCAAACTTCATAGCCCGTTGGGGTTGACACAGAAACTTCAAAGGCAATTATGTGATGTCATTTATGCTGTAATCAATGACGTCATATAAAAAGTATAAAAGTATACAAATCTTAGAAAGATATCAAAAGTCTTTATACAAATAATAATGATGCTTCCTTTATAAGCTGAAAGTGTTGAACTTTGAATGGTGTTTCTTGCTGAAAGTATGCCCAAGTAGTTAGGTGCCAAAAACTTATGAAAGACTGAAGTCATAATAATCATAATAATAATAAAGATTAGAATAAAATATACTGTGAAGCCTGAAGTTCACAGTAGAATAGAAATGAAAATGCAATCTGAAGGCCTCGGTGCTGAAAGGATTTTCCAAGCAAAGCTAAAAAAGCTAAACTGTTTTGCTGAAATAGCTGAAACGTAATGTTGCTTTGTTATATGCTTCAGCATTCACAGAAGATTATAATTAAGTGCTATGGTAAAATATTTAAAGTATCAAAGTAAAAGTACTCACAGCTGAAAAGTGGTCTAACTGCATAATATTGAGAGGTAATATTTACTATTCTGCCTTTAACTTGGGTTGGAGTGTTAAAATACATGTTAGGCAATAAGCATGCGTCAGCTTAACTGCTTAATTAATGAGGTATCACGTTACTAATGTTATTTAGAAATGTAATAAGAATACACAGAATATGTATGTAAATATGATATTCATATTATATGTGATTTTGCAAATATTGACATATTTACTTACTGAATTATTTTGCATAGTAATAGTTTATTATAGGACACTACTTAGTGTATGTGCATCATGACACAAATTTAGTGAACCAGGCTGAGATCAGTAAGGTTTATGTCGCCCTCTACAGCCGTTACATTTTATTGAATACCCGGAAATACCCCCTTTTTTTTTCTTTTTTCCCCCTTGTTGCGAAAACAACGGCATGCAGTCAAATACTGTAATATTACTACTTGCATTATTATAGAAAACATGTCAAATGTATAGAATTTTGCATTATTTTGCAGAGCATCACAAGCATTCTATTTTTTTACAAGATCCTTGCCTTACAAACATAAAGCATAAAAGATTAAAAATCCAAAAATTCCACATTTCTTCCAGTAGGGGACCGAGCAGAGAACCTGTGGGAGGAAAAAAAAAAAAAAAGAATCCAGGGAACTGAGTCAGCAGCAGCAGCAGCAGCAGCGGATCAGTCTGCGTCTCCCTCTTAACTTCCGTGGATCCATTTCAGCTTAGTTCACTAGAAATTCGGCGTCTTTAACTACCTGACATCATAACAAGAAACGTATGCGGGAATAAAATAAATCGTATTAAGCAGAAGAAAGAAAAGACGTACTTGGAGCGGATCGTCCTGCCTCCCTAAGGTAACATCTCTACAGATCTGTGCAGGTCAAACACGTTGGATTAAAAAAGTTTAGTGACTCGTGACTTATTCAGAGGTTTAACTTTAACGAGATGAAACTGTGCTTTATCTGCAATCTTAGGTCCAGTGTCAAAGTCGTTATTTTTCAGCCTTGTGTCTGGAATCTGTTATAAAAGTCTGTTAAAATTTGGGTTTTACGAGGAGCTTTGATGAACAATAGGATTAAAACAGATTTGCACCATAAATGGATGAGCAGTGATTACTGTTGTCTGGCTGTGTGTGTGTGTGTGTGTGTGTGTGTGTGTGGGGGGGGACGACGACAAACGGTTCCTCATTATTTGTTCTTTGAATTGGCTCCCTGTCTACACTACAGTATCGTGGCCTGTTTGGTTAAGGACACACAGACACACGGATGAAAAGGTTCCTCTGCCTTCTCTGTATTAAAGTATCTGTGCTTTTAGCTGAGCAACTCGTGTAGATGATGTCATTTATTGGATTTGTTTCAATTTCCATTAAACACATTTGGTTACTGTTATATTAAAGGTTGTAGTCTTGGTGGAGCTGCTCCTTCACAACTCCAGTTGACAGCATGTGAAATGAAAAACTACTCTGGATTTTATCATTTGGAGAAGTTTTACAGCTAATAGTACAGCAATATTTCAAATGGAAAAGGCTAAACCAGGGGTGGCTAAATACCTAGAAGTGGCCAGGAATGGCCACCAGGAATGGTGGCTAAATGGCCATTTGTTTCCACTATTTTGTTGATACTCTTTACTCTGAACAAGAAAGAAAATAATTGTCAGATCGTTTGATGATGACAAATATTTATTGGCTGCAGCCTTTCAATACTTTCTCTGCTTGAATCATGCCATCGTGCCAATGTTTCCTGCTTGTTTACAGACAAAAGATAATGGAACAATTTGACAAACACAATGTTATATCAAATTAGTTCTATATAAACAAAATCATTCAAGTTGCAATTGTAGTCTTAGCCAGGTACCATCTAAGAATGGAGGAGCCATCATCCTTACGATTTTTGTTGGACTGAAGTGACTAAAATCGTTATTTAGTTAACAAAACAGTGACATTTTCAGTTGTTCGGTAAATAAATCAGCTAAGTTGCATTTCTTCACTAATCAAAAGTCAGTAGCTGCATTAACAGACATATTGTCATTGGAGCCTCCTGCTGGTTGCATCCTGATAGTTTTTCTTATTGAAGAAAATTCTTACATTGTAGTTTACTGTGGGCTACTGGAATTTCAGATACTCTAGAGAAACCAACAATTGTCTTGAAACAAGATTTAGACAGTCTCTATGAGACAGTGGGGTTTAGGGGTAGACAGTTATTTTAAAATGAAAAAAATATATAGTAGCTTTTTGTTTTCTGTTAACTGCTGAATCAATAAATTGACGGATTGTTTCAATTGTATATAAACTCTAAATGCGTAAACATTCAGAAAACATTTGAATTCAGTAAATCTATCTGAATCTTAGTTGATAATTTTCTGTCTATAAATGTGAGGTGACAGTGAGGAATATTGATTACAGTTCCCAAATTATGGCTGAAACCATCAGTCAACTAATCAACTAGTCAATTGTCAGAAAATAAATTGTGACAATTTTGAGAATCATCTAATTATTACATCAAATATATTTTTAAAGTAACATGCAACCCATGTACTATTTCCTCTTCTTAAATAGTTTGTGTAACTTCGGTTTAACATTTTTCACCTTTTTTATTTAATCAATGAATTCCCTGCATGCTAGATGTTGTGAAGAAAGCTGTGAAGTGGTGAGATGATTCTTCTCTTCCTCTCTGTCCAGATCATTTACCCTGAGCTTTCATGTCTTTCCGAGTTTCAGCCATGAGTGTTCTTCCTCCTGTTCGAAGGGATCGCATCATCGCTCATCTCCCTCAGGTAAAACCATTCACTATTTAAGCCTCATTCTCTACCATATCTGTAAAACACTGTACAGTCTCACTGTCTTCTCCCTCACCTGTAGTATTTCAGGAAAGAAGCAGCTCTCCACACTGAGGACGATTTCCACAATAAAGTGAAGACTGCCTGCCAGGAGCAGCGCACCGGCACTGTGGGGTAAGTTCCTGGGTTATGTTACATTAGGAGTTTTATTTGTGGCACTTGTTTACATATTGCTTGTTCTTGTAATCTTCTCAGCAGATTTAAAATCTCTAAGGTCATTGTTGTTGGTGACCTGGCTGTGGGGAAAACCTGTCTGATTAATAGGTAAGCGCCAGCCTAATATGTGAAGAGCTAAGTTGTGTTTCTGGTAAATAAATGATCTGAAACCCAAACTCAATATGGCCTAATATAACCTACCTTGTTTAATAATGTCATATTTAGGTTTTTGTGTCAACCCCGTCTGTATGTACATTGACAGTTTGTTAATTTTACCTGGTCATCACAGACACAAAACATTTTTAGTATTTCATAGTGTCTGTATTTTAAACAGAGTAGCAATACAAAGGAGAAAGTAGATTATTTTTTTACTGGGCATGTGTTAAAGTCTGTCCCGCAACCGCTGTTTGGCAGCTCCAAATATTTGGCAGTTGTAAATCATCAAAAGTCTAAAATTAATGGTGCTAGCAACAATGTAGCTATTCAGCTTTAGCTTTCCTGCATGTTGGGAGCTCCATACAGATGTGAACCACCAAGATGGTTGATCTACTGTAAAATGTTAGCTAAATGTAACATTACATGGCTTTCTGAACAAAAGCATCACAATTGCTATTTTGCTAAGAATTTAACTTTAACATTAACATTAGCCACACATTGTTTGGATAGTCAGTAAAGGTTCTTAGCCATCCACATTTCATGTCAACTGGACTTTTCATCAAGTAGCTTCTTGGCTGGGTGGCACAGTATCAACAGTGGTCCTTTGTTTCTCACCTGGCCTGAATAATGGGCATGTTAGGTGAACAAGTGGAGGTGAGATTAGGGAGGAGTCATCAGCATATAACAGTCGTGACTCCTAATGCCTTCATCCGTTCATGGGGGGGATCGTTAGCTGTGGCCTCCCTGGTGGATGCGTGAAGTATTTTAAAATTATCTGGGAATGCATGAAAAGGCAGTTTGGATATTGGGAGACAGCTTTCACTGAGAATGAAGAAGCTACCTGGATGAGTAGTAAAACATTTTAATCTGAGAAGTCCAGTTGAACTGTAAAATAAGCATTTGCTTCTAAATGTGCATTTACTAAACAACAAGAGCACGTGTGATGACCTTTTTTCAATCAATAAATGCAGTAGTTCAAATGAAAATTCAGAATATTAAAAAAACATTTTTATTATTTTGTGTCCAACTCAAAACAGATCTTTACAAACTGATCTAAATTAATGAAACAATATAAAATGACAAATAAGAATTTTAAAGGAGGTAAATGCTTGTGCTATCAGTTACGGGGGCCTGGGTAGCTCAGATGGACTTTTAATCTGATGATCCAGGGTTCAAGTCCCCGTTCAGGCGACAATGTTATTTAGGTGGTTACAATCTAGGCTCTACTAGAATGTTTCCTCTACACGGCATCTTTGCTGGGACAGCTCTAGCTCAGTTGGTAAGGCGTCAATGGTTCGATTCCCAGCCCTGGCTACATGTTGAAGTGTCCTGAAGCCCATGTTGCTCCTGGTGGGTCAGGTGAGCATCTTGCATGGCAGCCACCACCATCGGTGTGTGAGTGTGTGTGTGAATGGGAATGGGAACATTGTAAAGCACTTTGGATAAAAGCACTATATGTGTCCATTTACCATTTACTTACATTTTATATCTAATCTAGATGATTCTAAAAATTAGGAAATTTATGTCCAAAAAGCCAAATTAAATCATGATTCAATGCTATACTAAAATACAACATGAACACTTCCAATAGCTTTTTTGAGCACCATACAATGCAACAATGTTTTTTGTGTATTTATCATATCTCTCTTTTTAGATTTTGTAAAGATGCTTTTGATAAGAACTACAAGGCAACAATTGGTGTTGACTTTGAGATGGAGCGGTTTGAGGTGCTGGGAGTTCCTTTCAGCCTACAGCTGTAAGTGGAAGTGGCCTTTTTTTTTTTGCACACATCAAACTGAATAAGTATCATCAGTAGGAATTTCTTTTTGTTACAGGTGGGACACTGCAGGACAGGAGAGGTTTAAGTGCATTGCTTCTACATACTACAGAGGAGCCCAGGGTGAGAGATTTGTGTGTTTTAGGGAACCAGACCAATAAACTCTGCTTGGATACATAGTTTAACAAAGAACAAAATGTCAAAGGGGAAATGCTAAAACAACATTCTTATAACAATATTAATGCAGATTCTTCTTTCCAGTTGTGATCATCGTGTTTGATGTTAATGACATCACCTCTTTGGGGCATGTGAGGTAAGCTTCATTTCTATGAGCTGTGTGTTTGCACACGTGTCCCAGCTGGAGGATTTACTGTATTTCAAGTTCTCTTATCTTTTATTGTCTGCAGGCAGTGGCTCGAAGATGCCTTGAAAGAGAACGACCCCACGAGTGTTCAGCTGTTCCTCGTGGGCACAAAGAAAGATCTGAGTGTAGGTCTTTTACTGTTTTTAAATTGATGCAAGGGAGCATTTCTGTGATGTTACTGGAGTCAAATCTGAATCCTTTGGATTGGTGTGAGCAGTGCAAATCCTCTCTGTACTGGCTAAGACGTCAGGAATGTAGTATCTCCTCCTCTTTAACAGAGCTCCCTTTCTGACCGAGTTCGCAAGCAATACGAACTTATTTAAGCAGTGATGGGTGGTGACATGCATACTTGTTAATTATGATTATTTCATCCACTTTTCTGTGTGAAGAGGAATTATTTCTTTTTACTTCGTAGTGATTTTGTTGAAACAGTAGGGTCTGTATTGACATTTCCTGTGCTAATTTCTGTAGCCACACAAACACTTTGATTATTTCCCAGAGCCCAAAGCAACCTGTTGGCAAATCTTGTTTTGTCCAATGCCAAAGATATTTAATTCAGTGGTAAAAACAGAAGCCAAAAATCACACCAGATTATCAAACTGAGACCATGGCAGCCTCGTCTCTGCTTTAGGCCACTGGAGCTGCCAAACAGCATAATGACCCCACAACCACACTGGACAGTTGAGTTTCATTGTGGGTACTGTATGCTCCAGGTTTTGACTATGAACCCGGTGTGGAAATAAAAGAAATGTTATTCCACTTCTAGTGTTCACTGTCCATGATTAATGCAACAGTGGCATAGTGTGAGACTGTTATGCCAACTTTTTCTTGGAATATATGAAATGCATCAGTAATCTTTATAATTAGCACTCTACTTTAACGTTTTCTTCTTGACTTATCGCTTTGGATAAAAGCTTCTGCCAAATGAATAAATATAAATTAAATGTAATTGGTTGATTGAAGTCATTTGTAGAGCAAAGGTGCCTCCTGTTTTTCCTGCTTTGATGACAGTAATATCAAGATTTTGGACAGTTGCTCAGATGAAAAAAAAACAGCCTGAACTGTTGGACTTTGTAATTGATATTTTTTTAAACAATTTGGCCAGTTCATAGACCTAACATTTTATCAAGTAAGAAATTCATTGATAATGGAAATAAGTTACTTTCACTTAGTGATTTCCTACTTTTTGATCTCTCTTGGTTTGATCTCCTCTCACAGTCCCCTGCTCAGTACTCTCGGATTGAACAAGACGCCCTTAAATTAGCACAAGAGATGAAAGCGGAGTACTGGGCTGTTTCATCCCTGACAGGTGAGTGTTTAGATTTCCATAGTCAGTAACTCTAGGGAGGGAGCAGAGGTTTCAGTCTTCTTTCTTACTCTAATATTGCAGTCGTCATTGATGTGTATCTCAATTGTGCTATAGGAGAAAACGTCAAAGAGTTTTTCTTCCGAGTTGCATCATTGGCATTTGAGACCAATGTTCTTGCAGAGCTGGAGAAAAGTGGGTCGAGACAAATTGGAGATGTCATCAGTGAGTGTCCAAACTGTTGCACTGTAATCATAAAAAAAAACATCACATTTGTCAAAGTTTAACACTCTGCTGTATTTCAGGGATTAACAGCACTTCGAACAACCTGTACACAACGTCGAAGAAGAAACAGCTGAGCTGCTGTCAGTAAGAATCAGGAGTCAGGAGCAGAATTTTCTCAGTGAGGAAAACAACCATGGCTGCAGCTTATGTGAGGGATTTGTGTGGTCAAAGCAGGAGGAGAAGCTGGATTTTCACTTCCTGACATATTTGAGTTCATCGGGTTTCCTCCGTGGGATTCCTGTGGTAGTGGTTAACATGCCTGGAGTTGCAGACTGACACATTAGAGAAACAGTGACTGTTCTAGTACTGCCAACATGACAAGTATTGACTGTACGTAATTTCGCCATGTATTTGTGGATGCTTACTTAGAAATTTTGAATTTACTCTTCAGTTGCGCTGGTGTGTTTTACAATCGGTATTCCTCATTACACAATGGTTATTTACGTTCAGTTCTTTGTTTTTAAATCTTTTTTTAATTTTATATTTCTTTATAATTTTTTTTTTTACAAGAGATGTTGCTTTTTATCTTATGACTCGATACAACAAAGCCATGGATGCTGTTAAATGCTGTTCAACTTTTCAAATGTATTTTTCTCCCTTTAGTTTTATATGAAACCCCAGAAACCCAAGAATTTTTTTTTGTCTTCAACTGAGAACCATTGTTGTAATATAATCACAGCTTGGGCATTTTAACTTGAAGTGGTAAATTGTGCTTCATAGGTACTTTTGTACTTTGTTTACAATCAAATCAACTTAATTTTATTTCTTTCTACTTTTTTCACAGAACTTATGAGAAATCATTTTTAGTTGTTCAGTTGTTGGAGCTTTTGAATGAAGGAGTTGAGGTCTTTCCCATCAATGTGGCTCTGCAGCTCTTCTGGGATGCAGTGAGAAAATCTGTAATTGTCTTTAATCCACTTCCCACCTTCTGTGTTCTCGATGGCAACACTTGCAATGCCTGCAGGAGAAAATGAGATATTCATATTCATGCATTTAGCTTGAATGCAAATCAGTTATAGCTTTCCTTTTACTGGCTATGTCAGTTCAGTATTGAAGGGGCCTCCAGTGACATAAAACCCTATTTGAATGTGCTCCCATTTGATCTCCCCTTAACCTTATACTGAACCCTGTGGTCCCCGCTCTCAGAATGCAGGGATCCTGTCTGTCTCCAGAGTCCCTGTCTGTCCCCTTATAATTTTGAATAACCTACCTGCTGACATCAGACAGCCTTTGAATCCAACCTAAAAACTCATCCATATGCCTTAGCTTTGAGTCCGTGGCTTATTTCAGACCTTGAACCTGTTATACTGACCTGCAACAGTGGCTCCCTGCCCTTCTATGAGCTTGATTGCAGCCTTCATAGTGGCTCCAGTCTCTATCCATTGGTCCACTAATAGCACACGCATACCTGGAAGACAGAGAGCCATGTCAATTAAACTTACATTTATTCAGTATTAATATTTTTTTGAAACATTATTCATGTGTAGTCCCATGATTTAAAATCTGAGTGGGTCATGACACAGTATAATAGCCTATTGGATACTTTTCTGTCTACTGAAGTTTAGAGGTAGCAAAAGTACATACATTCCTCACGTAGGTGGTAATGCATTTTTTCAGCTACAGAGTTGGTTACTTCTCATTGTGCTGAAAGTTCTAGAGCAGCTGCCTACAACCTTGTTATTCTGACAGGAGATGGCACCCCTGGGTACACCATGGAAGGGTCTCTGGTCTATCTCAGGGCCAACAGAAAAGCATACACAGACAATCAACCATTCATATTCACACCAACGGGCAATTTAGAGTAACCAATTAACCTAACATGCATTTCTTTAGACTGTGGGAGGAAACTGGAGTACCCGGCCGTGGCAAAAAGGTAGATTCCAACTGGGGACCTTCAAACTGTGAGGTGGCAGTGCTAACCATTCCATGGGTGTGCTATCTGCAGTTCATTCAGATCATATATAAAGAAATAAAATATATTATAATTACAGAAAAAAAATTGAGAGGTAATAATATATAAACTCTCCTTTTTTTAAATTGGGTAGCTGACTCAGCTGATAGAAATCTTTATTCTTGTGAAAATTGAATTTTAGATTAAAACCAACAAATACATGTGTCTTCAGATGTGAGCGGTGGTATTGAAAAGTAAAAATGCCTGAAACATTAAATTTTGTACCAGTATTTTTTGTTGATTGAGTCAGAGATACATGCTGAGATACATACTGATCACAGGTTATTTTTAAAACAGAAAATGAGATAAAAGAAATAAGAAAAATAATGTTGATTAAATGTGTATCAGAAACACTGACATACTCTAAGATCTGTAGTCTGACTTTACACTTTATATTTAAGAAGATAATTTATCCAAATACTGGGCCTGATTCACAAATAACATGTTTTGCAGCTTAAAACACTGACATGACGTCAATGAGACCCCTTTAAAAATGCATGACCAGCAGGAATGTTGATTCATCCTTTAATAAATCCAAGTGGAGCTCACAGTGTGAATTTAAAGAAAAGATTTAACCAGAAACAGAAAATGTATCTTGTCCTTTTTTATTTATTTATCAGTAGACTGTTCCTTACTTGAGATACCTGCAGGTGGCCCCTATGTTTTGGACGCTTATTCATAGTAAAGTAGCCTACTTCATAGTAAAGTGTTAAAAGTCAACAGCAAAATTTTTTCTCTGGTAAAACGTTTATATAAAATAGTCGGCTTAAGGAAAGAGTTCAGGCAGTTTATTTAGACGCATTTACAACAGACCTGTTTGTGAACAGCTTGCCTTTAGCTGCCCATCATGGAAAATTGCAGACCAATTTGAATATTTCGATGTAGAGATGGAAGGAGCCTCCTTTAGTTACTGAGTATAGCTATGCTAAAGTTAGAATATGCCTGGACAGAGAAGGTTGTACAAAGAAAAATAAAATCACTTCAAATGCAGTAAAAAGCAGCAAGCCTGTTTAGAAGATGTAAGGAGAAGAAAGTAGATATTTGTGTTAAAATGTAGGGAGTAAAAGTAAAAAATGGTTAAAAACTAAATACTGAAAGAATAGATACCTGAAATTTCTGCTTAAGTACAGTAACAAAGTATTTGTACAAACATTCTGGACATGTAAATAAGAACAAGCCTCCAAATGATTGTTTTTTTTTTTTTAAATAGAGGCAAAAAGGGTTTATCCATCAGCAGTGTGCTCTATTTTAGAAGCTTATACATTACATTACACAAGTACAATATTGTGATAGTAGAGTAAAAAGTACTGCCCTCTTTATTGTATTGGTGTGAAGATGTCTCACAATATGGTAATACACTAGACAAGTACCTCTAAATTGTATTTTCGTATAGGACTTATACAAATGATGGTTAAAAGAACTACTTCTAGTTGTAGTAGATTAGTGTTTTTGCTAAGAAGTCACACTTTTACCTGTGTACTGAGTTGGTGTAGGACCACCTCTGTCGATGGAACATATGTATAAATTCAGATGTAATTTGATTCAACTAACAAGAACGCGGTACTTGTAAAGATGAGGAAACCCGTGCTTTTAATGCTTGTGGTCATTATTCAATTATCAGAAAGTTTGTTCTTTATTTTTTGTAAATATTTGATGAAATATTCTAGTCACATACGTGGATTTATTCTCTGAGATTTGCTTATTTTATAACATTACACAAAATTGAAAATGTGTGTGTTTTTTATGGTTCAGTGCATTTAGCACTACATTTCGCTGCTTTTCCAGTGCTCACCGCACAAACCATTTTTTTGGTCCAAATGATGAATAAAGTCATCATCGCATGAAAATGCAATCAATTCATTTTTCAGTGTTGACAAATGTGTGACGTCAAAGGGTAAAGAGCAAAGGAAACTAACCTGGTTTTAGCACATCAAGTCTAACTTCCAAAGTACTGCCTTTGCCTGTGTAGTGCATATAGTTTTGGTGTTGACTTGGGACACACAGGTGTCCTCCTTTGCGGATAGCCAAGAAACCTTTTCCTAGAGTGGTGGCAACAGATGCTCCTGAAAAAACACATGAAAGCATGCATCCAAATATATTAGAAGTGGAGGAAGAATGCTTTTGGACACTGCCATGCAGGCAGGGTTGGATGAGTTATCAATCCCTTCATTATCCTACAACTTATAGTATTTGGGTTCATGGTGGCCAACAGTCAAAGCAAAAATCTAAATTTAGGGTTCCTGTCCTCTTTACTAGCAGAGTAACTGCCTCCTATAATAAGTTCAACAACAAGTGTAATTGCTCCTATCATTTTACTTCTTGAATTGGTTTGTTTTCTTACCAAGAATGAATCCCATTGCATCTACCCCAGCAACCAGGTCTATGGGGTTTTTCTGGAATGGACTAAGAAGGTCTTCAACACAGTCTGCAAAAGCCTGAGTCAAGTGCAGAGAGAACCATTGCAAATTATACTAAGTTTGCCTATAATAAGCTCATAAAACATTTGTATTTCTGCAGTTATTAATGATTTTTTTTGTTTTGTTTTTGTTTTTTTGCTGTATTTAGTGAGACACTGCAGGCAGATACTGTCACAGCAGCTTGCTGACTACCTAGAAATCCACTTTTGTTCCCACAATACCTGGGAATTGCAGTAGAGTCTTGATGGGTCCAGCCACGCAAACATGGGTCCTTTTGTGTTGGGGGCCATCAGAGAAAGATACCACCCTTTTTTCTTTTCTGCAGGAACAGCCAACACATCCATCTGACAAACAACAGTTGTCTGTGCTGGTAAAAGAAGAAACTAGGGTGAAAGACTGAACTGTGTGTGTGTGAGTTTCCTATAGAGCAGCAATTATTAATACACTGACCGCAGACTCAATCCTGCCCGGACCCAGGGCCGGAACCGACATATCATTACTATTACTATACATTACTATAGAGTTTTAGCGGAGATTACATTTCGACCGGCGACTCTTGTTTCTACACCGCTACCAAGCAACGGGGACGTCCTGCCTGTCTTGATTGGCTAGAGATTGAAAAAGATTGCTCAAGGTCAGAGTATCAGCCAATCACAGCCAGAGTAAGGCGGGACTTCACTGCTTTAGAGTGAAAACAGCGCTAGTGACAGGAACTTTCTTTAGTGAGAAGTGAGACGACAAGTGAAAGAAAAGCGGCCAAATTGTAAGTCATGGTTTCATGGCTTGTGCTAAACTGCGGAAGGTTGACAGAGAAAACCGGGCTTTTAATCGGTAATAGACTGAGACCTACATGTTCATCCTTCATTTAGAAAGCTCGAAACCGCTGTGCCTCATCTGCTCTGACACGGTGGCAGTTTTTAAAAGTGGGAATGTAAAATGCTACTACGAAATTGAGCAATTCGGCTACAGAAAATAAGCGTTGTGAAAGCCAAAGCTACGAAACTCTCCGTTATTTAAAGATGTTAAAATGATATGTTAAACTGGTTAAGCCTATTTAGCTGTTCACAATTTTTATTTTTTTACTTAATTTTATTACATTTTATTTTTATATGCAGCCAAGTATTTGTTTTATTGAAATGTTAAAACTCATTATCATCATTATTATTATTATGACTCCCGTCTTAACTACTTAGGCATATTTTTAGCTAGAAACACCGTTCAAACCAAAACGTTCAGCTTATAAAAGATATTATTGCCTGTATTGCCTTTTTAAATCTTATAATTTTATACTTTTAAAAGTTATTGCTTTGATGACTTCGTGGATGACATCATCAATGACATCACATAATTGCCTTTGATGTTTTTTTCCCTTAAAGTTTTTGCTTTGAAGTTTGCCTAACCAGGTATATAAGGAAGCGACATTTTGTTTAAGCAATTTCAGCAAAAGCTAAACTGTCAGCTCTTTCAGCAAAAACAGCTTTTCAAAATCCTTTCAGTTATTAAATCCCTTATATATTTAAAAATAAATGTAGTATATAAATGAAATAAGCTGAAATGATAAACTGGCTAAGGTTTTTGTGGCATAATTAAGTCAAAATCCTTGGACTTGCACTGTTGCACGGTGAGTGAAGTGAGGTAGGATGGGAATGAATGGCAGCTACCCATCAATTCCATTGATGGCAAACAGCATTATGGTATCAAAGGAAATGATCCTTGTTGGGCACAAAAAAGTAAGAAGAATTAAACGGAAGAATAAAAACAGTCAAAGGATAAAGGTAAGGCACGAGTGATGCGGGGTGGACGGGGAAAGTGTAACGCCGAGCTTTTAGCAAGTTTTCTATTTGATCTGCCAACTGGCTCAGCTAGCCTCAGATAAATGTGAGTAAGTTGGGTTTGATAAGCAGTGGTTAGATATGTCCACATTTTACCACTGAGTAACACAAACAGGTTGGGTTATTTTCAGCCAAGCCTTTTTAATGATAAAGTAATACATTTAGAGGACTGTGCTTACTTGACAGTACATATTTTTGGTTCAGGTTATTTATGAGACATATTAGGCTGTAGGTTACCTATTAATCATTTCCTCGCAGGTTTCAAACAAAGATGACCTTTGAGATTTTACATCTGCTAAGAACAATGGAAGAACAAGCATAACTCCTAATGTAACATAACCCAGGAACTTAACCCACAGTGCCGGTGCACTTCTCCTTGCATCTTTAGTGTGAAGAGCTGCTTCTTTCCTGAAATACTACAGGTGAGGGAGAAGACTTTATTAGGCTGTACAGTGTTTGTTTTTTTAGATAATTTACCCTGAGCCTTCATGTCTGTCCACGTTTCAGCCATGATTGTTCTTCCTCCTGTTTGAAGGGACTGCATCATCACTTATCTCATCTAAAATGTTTTAAGCCTCATTGTCACCCACATATGTAAATCTACATAGAAACATGTCTTATTAGTACCAAGATGGTTGAATCCAAGGTCATTTGATAGGAAAAAAAGTCACATTCTCTGTAAATTATTTTCTTAGTCTCCATTGATTTTCATAATCAGTCAGTTGCTTAAATGTTACAGTTTACAGTTTCCAAAATAGTGGATGTCTGCAAAATGCTAAACCCAAAGATTTAAAATTTAGAAATACTATTTGATAAGAGGAAACAGTACTTGTTTCCTGTTACTTAAAAAAAAGTACTTGATGTAATTATTAGATGATTCTCTAAATTGTCACAATTTGTTTTCTGACAATCAACAAAGTGATTAGCTGACTAATGGTTTCAGCCCTAATATGAAAACATCACCCTGGGAACATCACCTGATCAATATTTCTTAGTTTTCTTACATTTTGTAAACAGAAAAACAGAATAATCACCTATCAATGAATTTTCAGTTGCATTTACTGAATTCAAATGTCTATTGAATATTTATGCATTTACAGTTTATATACGGCTGAAACAATTGGCCAATTTATTGATCGATCAGTTAAAAGAAAAACTGCTATTTTACATAATTTTCAAACAACTTTGTCCCCCTCAGCCCCATTGTCTCATACTCTTTGTACAAATCTTGTTTCAAGACAATGTTGCTTTCTGTAGTGCTGAAATTCCGGCAGCCCACAGAAAACTACAATAGAATGCTGTTCTTCAATAAGACGTAGTTCTGTAACTCATATTTACGAGATCTGTATCTCGTAATTACAAGATTAAGAGAAATAAATTTGACGTTTTTGACATTTGCCTAACCAGTATATATAGAAGCTACATTTTATTTCAGCAAAAGCAACACTTTCAGGTTTTTCAGCAAAAAAAAACATTTCAGCACTGAAGCATTCATAGTGCATTTTCTTCACGGAAATGTTTTCTATAGTTTGATATAAAACTATAAAATTAAATTTCTTCCATTATCTTTTTGTCTGTAAACCAGCAGAAAACTGAGGAAAGGCAGCACTATGATTCAAGCAAAGAAAGTACTGAAATAATATAAATATTCATCATCAAAGATATGACAATTTTTTTTCTTGTTCAGAATAAAAATATCAGAAAATAGTGGCAAACATGGCCATAATTATTCCTAATGATGGCTAAATTAACATATTCAAAGAGGTTTTTTTTTCTGATCAAAGCAACAAAAAATTACTACGAACAGTTTATTGAAAAAAAATGACAAATATTCACATAGAAGAACCTGGTCTTTTGGCTACTTTGCAACTTTGCAAATTTTCAACTTGCTTCCTATGGTTTTACAGATTAATCTTTTATACCGTATGTTTGTAAAGCAAAGAGTTTAGAAAAATAGCCTTGTAACGCTCTGCAAAATATACATTTGCCATGTTTTCTAAAACTATGCAAGTAGTAATATTAGAGTATTTGACTGAAAGCCCTTGTTTTTGCAACAAGCACACATACAAAAACAAAAGATAGAAACGGGAAACTTTTATTTACATTTCTGAGCATTCAATTAAATATGACTGTAGAGGGCTCCATAAACCTTTTGATCAGCCTGGCTCACTACATCTTTGTCATGGTGCACATACAACAGGTATGGTCATAGAATTAATGCAATATAAGTCATTAAAGTAAATATGTCATTATTCGCAATATCAAATACCAATGAATAACATATTTACATAGATTATTTAGTAATGTAATACATAGATTAAGTCGTAGTTTAAAGTGGTGTTGGGCTGAATTACTTCATACTGAGATGTAGTTTTTCTCGTAAAAACCACATGGGGGCAGAATATTACAAACTGCTCTCTGTGACATTGTAATAGGTACATGGGCTATTTTTTTCTGCAGTGAGGTTATTTTTTTCTTTTGGCTTATCCCGTGAGTTCAGGGTCGCCACAGCGGATCAATGTCCGCATTTTGCGGCTTGATTATGCAGTTTTCACGCCGGATGCTCTTCCTGACGCAACCCTCCCATATTTCTACCGGGCTTGGCATTGCACAGCTGGGGATGGGAATGGGCTGTTGGGGGTTCATTGTCTTGCCTAGAGACACTTTGACATATAGCTGGGACCGGGAATCAAACCACTGACGCCTTTGTGACTGCCTTTACCAACTGAGCTAGCCACAGTGAGTACTTTATTAGAAGTAAAAGTTTTGTATTTAAAATTATAAGTATTATCATCAAATATAATTAAAGTATTAATATTTGATGATAAATACAAATATATATATTATATATAAATACAATAATATAAATATAAATATAAATACAAAACTTTTACTTCTAATAGAGTATGCAATGTTTAAATCTAACTGGCACTTTCTCTAACTTTGACATCTACGCATGAATGTAGGTAACTACTTGAATGTAAAAACACTATTAAAAATATATACACCAGCATCCCTGTCATTTTAAACATTTTTTAATCCATGGTATCACTCAACAATCTAAAATACAGGGTTCTTAAAAAAACTTTTCATTTTAATACACAAGATAAATTATACATTATTGTGGTCAAATTAATTTACTGTATTTTCTTTCTGAAATCTCTTCTGGGCTTTTACAAAAGCATATACAGATAACATGCTGCACTATGTACATTCTACATTAACCATATCTCCACTTTCTTCTCAGTGTATTTTTTTAAAGGCACTGTGGTAAAGGCACTGTGGCACAGGTCAGACACATCTCCACTCTGATTTTCTTGGCATTGGCTGAAATATAAAGGTAAATGTACTAATAGGTTTTAAATGATACTGTCAGCACTGGATTTTTGGCATGATTAGGAAATTAGTATTCAAAGTTCATGGAAGGTTGACTTAGTGTTACAATACTACCTTTTGAAATATATCAAAAAGGAATGCACAGGAGGAAGAGGAATCACATCTTCAATCGATGCTTAAAAAGACGGTATATTTTGTAAAAGTATTATTATTTTACAAACGAGCAAATAAACCGTGAGGATACTTTTTTACTACTCCACATCAGGTCGAGCTACTTGTAATGCAGTATCAATACTGATTGTGCTGCTGCCTGCTCATTACGAAGGGTCCCTCATGCCCACCTCCCGATGAGCAAAATTATCACACTGTTAAATGGCAGGAAGATCCAGCTTCAGCTTTGCTTAAGTCAAATACCAACAAACATTACGTGAGAACCATAAAAGGGCCATAAATTGTCCTGCATTGTGTATTGCAAGTTCATTTGGTCCTTGACAACATTATGTATTAGTTCTATCACAGCCCAGCATCTCTTCAGCCACAACTGGCTTCATACAGATGAAGAGGATGTAATATATATACACACATTATTAAAATGTGTCTATTGCTGAGAAAATTCAAACTCCAGTGTCAGAAAGTCCCAGCTGGTGGGTTGTTCAAACACTCGGGGAGACAAAAATGGACGAGTTTGAAATGTTCCCTACAGAAAAAACACTGCTCCCCATGTAAAGGTTATTGCAAATAGCTGAGCTGTCTGCTACAACTAAATGCCACTTCACACACACGATTCAATTTAATGTATGAGTTGAACTGTTCATCACTTTGGAGTTTTGACAGTTTTACATGCTGGTTGATTGAAATCAGGGAGTTTATATCCCAAAGTATCTATTGCTCACATGATGCTGAGATAGATTCTTAAAGCAGAAGTTTGATATTTTGGGAGTATTAAATGAAAATACTGATAAATGTACTGCTCTCTGCTAGTGAGATAGAAATAGGCTACAGTCAGTAACAGTTTTGCAGAGACACTATAGAACTGGGGGAAACTAACTCACCTGGCTCTGTCTACAGGTAACTAAATCCACATAACAGCTCCTCTAAAGCTCACTGGGTTCTTTAACTCTCTGCAAAAACATGATGTGGCTTTGCAGATACAGCCAAACCACCTGTTTCTAGTGTTTAAAGGATAACTTTAGTTATTTTTCTGAATTAATTATGTTGTCCACAATCGCCATACAAGCTAAAGCCACCACTATATCTTCTCTGCTCACATTTGGTTAGTTGATGCCATAGACCTCCATTGTCAAAAAAATATTAAAAACACATCACAGCCAGACACACTGCTCCACAGGGTGACACACATTCTTCATTCTAAAAACTAGGACACATTTAAAAATTGAATGCAGGCTACAGGCTGACAACGAACCAAACGTGAGTAGAGAAGATTCAATGTTGGCGTCAGTGTCTATGGTGATTGTGGACAATAGGATTAATTCAGAAAATGACCAACTTTATCCTTTAAAGCTGCAGTGTGGAACTTTTTTCAATTCTTTGTTTCAGTAAAGATATTCCTCAGGCACACACTTAATGACTGCGGAGACAATATGAATGTAATTTGGTAGAGATGACTGGTCGGACGTCCTGGACCATTTTCATCTAGCACAGTTGGTGTTGTCAGTCAAGTAGGAGAAAAAAATCGTTTGTGCCGTGTAAAGATTCTAGCATTTAGTTTTAAGATCTAGTCACTGCCAGCCGTTCTCCCAATAATTTATAAAATATTTACGCCTGACATCAGTGACCGATCACGTCACAACAGAGACACTAAGTACAGTAAGTTTCAAATTTCTATATAAGCACTACAGTGTGCATTGTTCTCACCTCTCCATCCAAGACACTTTTATTGTCTTTTGTTCTTTTCAACGCAAATTGCACATTAAAATAAGTAAAAGTTGCTGGTTGCAACCATGTTTGTATGGCACATTAATTTTTGTTCATCAGGGGTTTGTTCTTTCTCCAGAACCTCCAATCGATAATTATGTTTCCCACAGTTTACTCAGTCATCAGGTGTGATTAGACTAGAAGTCTCTGACAGTCTTTGAAAGTCTTGGTTTTCAGCTGTGTCCTCAGCTTTATGACCATGGGCCCTGCACCTAAACAATTTAATGTTAATGTTAATTCAAGGGGGTTGTTCTTTGGCAATGCAACACAACAAGGGAACCTGTCATGATAATGAATGGTGTCAGTTATTGTGTGAAAAAGACAACGTGTAAACTCCCACCCTAAATAAAAACCTAACAGTGTTGTAAACCTCCCTGTCAGTCATTGAGGAACTTTTTGGAGTTGTTGTTATGAATCCCGTTCTGCCCCACATAGCTTTTACTCCGGGGAAAGAAATCAGCACGGAGCAGGCGGTAGAAATAAATCAGGATCATAATATTCATCACCATGATGCTGACAAGAAAGCTTGTGGCGTTGTCCAGCCAGGAGTAGTTGTGGATGATGTACCAGGTGAGGTAGAACTGAGTGCCCAGACGAAACGTGATGTAGGTGAAGAGGTTGACGAGTTTGTTGACGTGGTACATGGAAGAGGACTGGGCACCAGCCAGCTTCAGCATCAGCCTCAGATGCAGGGTGACGCTGTTGACCTCCACAAAGAGAGCGATCAAAGCGCCGGCTATATACAGCTGGGTGTAGAGGGCGTACAGGAAACACCAGATCACCTAATAAGGAGACAGACACGGATGTGGAGGTGTTTAGCAGCAAACATCGGATCTTGCCAATTTGTTTTTATTTTAATTTGCCTTACTTTGTTCTGCTTCTTTTAAAGCATTTTAAAGAATTTGTACGGGATATTCTATATTTTATTATTGTTAACAAAATCACATAAAGAGCCATTAACACCCTGATTTTGTTTATTCCTCTATGCCACAGCCTTCCAGTTGTGTCCAAAAGCTAAAAAAAAACACACATTACACTGCGGGAAACCTTTTCATTAATCAAAATATGGGCAGTGTAGTTTATCTATAAACAGCTCCAGACTAAAACTGGCTGCCACTTTCACACTCTGGAGTAGTTCTTGTAAAGCAGAGTATTTGTACTGCACATGCTTCTGTTTACATTGCTTCTGAGCAATGTTTGTTGTGGTTCTCTGACATTAATTATCACAAAAAACGTCAACAAACATGAATAATTTAAAAAAGTGTTTTATGATCAATTGAGGCAAATGTATGTCATGTGCTTCAAAATAGGAGCTAATGAAAAACGTGGAGATGGGATAAAACAAACGCAATCTGTCATGCTGTCACATGAATTTTCAATCTCAAAGTATCTTGAAGTTGAAATAAAAGTCGCTGCATGACCTATTATCAGTGGCTGCATGATTGATTATCAGTATGCAGTGACATAAATATAGTGTGTGTGCAACAGGTCTGTGTCATAATGAACAACACAACTCAGCAAGTGCAAGTGTTTTTGTGCGTTTCTCACACACAAACACAAGGACACAGTTCTGTGTCCTGATAACCTTGATGTTTCGTTTCTTGTGTTGAGTTGCTAAGCTTAGCATGGTGACTAATGCAAAAATGAAACCACAATAGTTAAAAAGAAAAGGAAACAAACAAACATGGCCACAGGCATGCTGTCTTACCAGTGCATGATGGAGTAAGAATTCCCACGATCCTCTTGCATGTCCTGTCACAATTATATCACCTGCATCTTGCACAAAGTATCCTGAGAGGAAAGAAATCAAGACGATGTCTCTGCTACTGCTATAAGTTAATCAGCTTAATATCAATTATAAATTTTAAAAAATCTAATGTAAATGGACAGTTCAGTACCATTACTAAACTGTGTGGAGATCTAGGTGACAAACTGGTGGAAGGAAAATGCATAGATACCCCGAGTGTGTCACTCTTTTGGTAAGAGTAGCCTAATGTCAGGGTTAGTGAACATGCAGAGCCCCAGATGATTGTTAATTAGAGGATTGTTACAGTCCTATAACAGCATCAAAGTGTTTAAGTATGTGAATTATACAAAGAGCAACGGCTTGTGTTGAGGGTTGGCCACACCGGAACATGTTCCGCACATTGATTTGGCATGTGTTTTTACGCCGGATGCCCTTCCTGCCAACCCAATGCTCTACCACTGTGCCACCAGGCCCTCTAAGTAATTCCAGCTTTTCAAATTTAATTAATTTCTTGCATATGGTAGAACATTGAATATATTTGCATCTTGAACTGTTTGGTCAAATAAAACATGACATGCCACTAACAACTTGAACTGACAATAATTGTATGGGTAGTTTTCACTATTTTCTCATTTGATTGAGAAAATGAAGAATGTCTGATAGAGAAAAATAATCTGCAAGTTAGTTGGTATTAAAAGTAGTTGTTAACTGAAGCCCTGTTTAATTTAAATTATGATTTTTTTGTTGCTTTGCTTTTAGCCTTAATAAATAATTTTACTCTTTGGGTGTATGGCAACTGAATACAAGTATTTTTAATTCATTTGTTTGGATGAACATTTTGATGTAATGACTTTTTTCTTTACTCAATAAATCCAGTTTGGTCCTTCACCCTGCTCTGAAAGCAGAGCAACTGTTACCTCACCCTGCTGTTGTGAAAACTCAAGGTAATTGTAATATTGCCTAAGGGATGAGGCAACCAGACAGGTGTGTGACTCAACAAACTCACAAACATTGTAAAGGTTATTCCAAAAGCAATCAGTGCTGTATTTTACTTTACAATATGAAGGGATACAACAACAATGTAGTCATTATAAAAATGGGGAATTCAGACTTTAAAAGACAAAACATGGATGAATTTAACTCCTTACAATGTCAACTTCCAATTTATTCCTGACAGAAAACAGTTTTTCCCCCCAAATAACAGCCCTTTTCACTTCAAATGGGTCCATATCTTTTTTGTGTCATATAGATTTTGTCACCCTATATTTGTAGCACTTTATGACACCACTATGCTTTTGTAATGGAGTGTCGGCAGTTGTTTTGCTGGTAATGCATGAACTACCACCAAGAAAGCAAGAAACCCAATCTGCTCCTGTGTTAAAGAGTATGACCTCCACTATCTGGTGTGGTTGGCCTCAGTGGAGTTAATAGCTGTTTGTGGTTGGTAGGACACATTGCCAAAGATTTGTGTCTTCATGATAACACAAAGATGCACATTACAGTAAAACCCAGCCACGTACAGCTCAGTCAGACTAATCTCAAACTTATCAGTTACTTGATACACTCATCAGCACTTATCAATGGGATTATCGTTGCAGTTCATAGCAGCTAAGAAAATCCACCTATTTGTCTGTTCTAAGAATCAGGTAAGAAGGCCAGATCTGGTTTCTTTGAAAATCAGAAACTGGAAAGGTGGCACGTTTACACACCCACAGAACAGGAGGGTTTAGTACATATCAGGGATGGAAGAGACACCTCCCACGTTTCCCTATTCTGCATTAAACTGAAAAATTAATCAGTTGATAATAAAGTAATCTGCAACTATTTTAATATTTAAATGATAGTTTACAGTTTTTAAAGGCCCCAGAAGTGCTGATTTCAGCTTCTCAAATGTAAATGGTAAATGGTCTGCAGTTATATAGCGCTTTTCTACCTATTGGTACTCAAAGCACTTTACACTGCTTCTCATTCACACATTCAACTGACACACACACACTCACACACCAATATGGGAGCTGCTATGCAGCTGGCCAACGCTTGCTGGGAGCAACTAAGTTGGGAGCAACCGCTCTACCTTCTGCCACTGTGTTGCAGGAGGTAGAGAATGAGAAAACAGCTGGTTAATTAACAATATAATCAGTAAATGACTCAATATGGACATCTTTTCTGTTTTTAAACATTACGACATATTCCGTGTGTGCAGTGTAGCTGGAGGCAAAATAACTCCCTAAACACTTTAGGTTTTGGGTTTGGTGGCTTTTATAAGTTTTTCTGCAGACACATGGTCACTGACTCTCTGGACTTGTTTTTGTAGCACACTTCAAACCATGTAAGGTCTGGATGTGTCTAAATGCAAATCAGAAATTGGGGAACTAGGTGGAATAAAGTTAGGTGATTTGACACAGGTAGTTCACGCAGAAACAAAATAAAAATGTACATCCCGATTAACATGCCACAAACTTATTTTATGTATAAATGTTTTTTTTTTAATTCCACAAAGTGTTTACTGACCTGTTGAGATGCAGATGAGCAGGTAGGACTGAGGCGTGTGGTAAGAGTGGATATTTCTCAATGTCTCTGGCCAAACCACCACACTGGAGAGGGACACATGTTATGGATAGGTGGGTCTGTAATCACCTCACTCAGACATACGTACATGGGCTCACTCCTGGAGAGAAAAGCCCGACTAAGCAGAATATCATGTGTTATAGCTTGTTTACCCACTGGCCAATTGTAGAAATAGTGCTATTGTTGTTTTTTTTCTTTAAAGGACGAGTTCACAATTTCTTTTATGTGCGTCTTAAAACACTCAGGTACCTCTATGGACACTATAACTAGTTTTACTTGCTCTAACCATTTCCCCTGTTCGCACAAGCCATGAAAAGATCCCTCCATGAGATACGTCCCACTGGATGCAAATAAGCGGGGCCAAAATTCAATGTGCAAAAAATGTGCAAGACACTGAACCCCCAACAATCCATCTACAGCCACGCAGTGCCGGACCCAAGCCCGGGAGAAATCGGGAAGGGTTGTGTCAGGAAGAGCATCTGGCGTTAAAAAAAAAAAAAAAAAACGGTGCCAAATCAACATGTGGACAAATGATCCCCTGTGGCGATGCTGAACTCATGGCCAAAAGAAAATCTGAGGACAATAGACTGTTCAAGCGTATTTTTTTTATCTTTAGTTATAAATGTACATTTGAAAACATGTTTGCAAAGAAGGACTGTGGATTTTGGCCCCCACCACTTCCATTGAAAGGACTTTAAGAAGCAATGTCTCTGTGGCTAATGGGCACCTGACTTGTTTTAAGACGCACTTGTGAAACAATGTGAAACTCTTTCCTACTAGTTACAGTGTTATTTGTATCTAAATATGAGTCACTGATTTGACAATATCACTTAACACTGTCACTTTATTGTGCTGTTTGGAAAAAGAGGCACACCTCCTAAAATCAATGGTTTCTCAATGGTTACTCCCCACCTTGTATAAACACAGCATAACAGACTTGTCATAAATGACTTACAGTACAGTATAAGCAGTGCACCATTACACCTGTACTTTAAGTGCACAAAGTCTCTTTTGGATGCAAAATCTTACTTCTAACAACTCTAATGCCACATGTTAAATGCAGCAATAATTAGGTAAGAAAGCCGACGGTTGATAAACACGATCTTGGTCCCACTGTTTCATGTTAAAAGATGAGTTACAAGCATGGTCCACACCCTAAGAATAGCTTCTTCTAATGCTTTCGCAAGAATCATTTGGCAGGTTTTTCCAGTTGCTATCAACGACTGAAAGTGAGACTAGAATGATGTGTTTCCTCTGAGTCACACACCAGATTCAACAACAGCAACAAGAGCTTTGTGTGGCTCATATACTGTACAGTGGCATTTCCCTCCCCACTTTAAAATGCCATTGTCTCCCCCATCCCTCACTCTGTCTGAACATGTCCTTCTTCTCCTGGCTGCCACAGACTGTCACTGCTCCACTCACACAGACACACACACACACACACACACACACACACACACACACACTCCCCTACACATAACACATCACGTGGACTGTGAATAGACAATGGTGTCCCAGTGTGGATGGACAGACAGCTGTTTGGATGGACGGATGGAGACTTACCACATCAGGGCCCATGTCCCAGTTAGCAGGGAGTGTACCATTGAGACAGAGAGATTCCTCCACTTCCAGGAGCATAGGTCATCCTGCTTCACCACCTTGGGCACAGGCAGCCTTTGCAGAAGCCAGTGGACCAATCTGAAAATAAGAGCGCACACCAGGACAGATGGGCCTGGGTGACTCTTCAGCACAGGAAGCAGGGCCTCCATCCTCTCCTCCCCACGCGCGCTCTGCCTCTATCTCTCGGCGGTTGCTCTTCTCCTAATTAGATTGCGTTCCCTCCTTTGGTCCTTTGCTGTTGGCGACTCACGCTCCTGTCAGCGTCTCCGCAGACCGGTGATGGACGCAAGGGACGTGATGGGTTATATAGGACCGGGTTCTGCTGTTGCAGGAGATGATCTGCCTTTTTTATTATATTTTTTCGGATATCCTTTCCGCACACTTGATGTCTGAATGATGCTGCGGCCGTTTTCTTCGGACGATTTCAGCCTGAAGATGGACGCTGGTATAAGAATCCCGTAAACAACTCATACCAATCTGCCTCGTAACGTTCTGTGAAGCCGCTCGCAGCCCGCCCGTCTGTGCACAACGATGGGGGAGTGGTGGAGATGGAGCGGGGTGGGCGGTACTGTTGCTGCTCAGTTTAAGCAGAAAAAAACAAGACCGAACACAGAACTGAGATTATGTAGGGCAGCACTCCATTCGGCCATGCCGATGTGCCTCTTTTACAGAGCAGTAAGGGCGGGGAAAGCGGCGGTAGCAGAATTGTTGAGCATGTCTTTGCTTTTGGGTTACACAAAGGGAATGGAATGAATTTTATTTGTATTGAATAGTCCAATGTGAAGTTGGTGTTTTATTAAATCCTGATTTTACACATATTTTATTAAAGAGATAAATAAAATAATCTTATATTTGTCTTAAGTGTTGTAAAGCTATTGACAACATACGGGTTGTGTTGATCCACGTAGTGATTGTGTGTGTTTGTGACGTTTGTAGAGTTTAAATGGAAAATCACGCTCACCCGGTACGAACAGGCACGGGCCGGACAGATTTTGGAGTGCACCCATGGAGTGCCGTGGGAATGACGTTTTTCTGTAGGCCAACATGGACGGCAGCATCTTCCTGATTCCTTTGACAAAAAGTCAATGGGTTTTTCCTCACTGATAATTGGAACAGTGCAAGAAATACGATAAAACAGATGAGAACATATTGATACTCTCTCGTTTGGTTCAGCCAGATAACCTGCACTGATAAACTGCAAGCTCGACAGAAAACGTGGACGAAAGCAGGCGGCGACAGCAGGGGGAGTGGTGACAAAAAGCTGCTCTCAAGACGGACAGAGACAAGACGTTTATTCGTCATCTGACTGATATTTGAACTGTCAGAGATAAAAACATGTGTGCAGATGTTATTTTAAGAATCCCCACATTCTATTTCCAAATTGTTTTGACACCCTAAATAATTTCTTTATTTTTTATGCTACAGAACTAGATTATTAGCAGTACAACACAATATGTGATTTATCGATAATATATTTAGCCTTTGGTAAATCGTAACGTTGATTACTAGTAAAATCAAACTATTTCACACTAAACAAATAAGGAAACACGTCTATAAACGTCATGTTTTTTATTCCACACCTGAACCAATCAGCTGTTCTATACTTATGTGTATTACGTACTTTAGATGATCAAATACAGATTTAAATTTTTACTGAGGCTATGTTAGCACTAGGTGCTGTTACTGTAAATATACTGATATGATTAAAAAATATGACTACAAATATTACTTTTATCAATATTTAAACTATATAAACTATATATACCCCCAAAAAGGTTTTTGCTGGGTTTGATCTTCAGGACTTTTCCCCTGAGATTCTTCTGTCAGTGGCACAGAGGAATTGTGAGACCACCAGTCATCCCATTACTGTCACCTCTGATCAGATTTGACGTCAGCTAAGATGGCAAAATGTCAATAAAGAACATAGACCAGATGGCATTGATTCTAAAAACTTGAAACTAAGTGCTGATCAGTTGTGTGATGCATTCCATCATTTTTTCTCCCACTCCCTTAGTGAATATAGAATACTGTGACATGGAATAAATCTTGCATAGTGGCTGTCTCTAAGATTTGATAAGATAATGATTTAAGACCATTGCATTAACATATTATGGTTGGTCTATGTTTATGGAATGAGTTTTAAGATCCCCTGCAGTTTGCTTATATGAAATGTTACATTCCATAGTCATCTGGAGACAAATCGTAGTTCTGTGCAGATTATGTTTTCGGATTTCTCATGTGGATTTCACACTGTTCAACCTCATCACTTGGCATCAAAACTAATTGATTTTAATCTCCATACTGCCTCGTTAGCATGGATTTACTTACAAGACCTCAGTTTGTCACACTTACCAAAGTTTCTAACACAGGTTTGATCTAATACAGGAGCCCCACATAGTCAAGCATCATGTCATCTCCAAAATATTTCAAATGATTCTGCCTTAGGATTTATTTGAAAAGTTGATAATAAGGCTTATAGGAATGAGATAAATAGACTTGTCAGTTGGTGCAATGGAAATTACCTGAAACTGAATATTGGCAAGACAAAGTTATTAGTTTTATCTTTGTTTTTCAGAAAAACAAAGATAAAATATCACCAATTCTCATTTATAATGAAGGGGATTGAAATTGTCTCATCTAAAGAGTGCATGTCTGTAGATATTCATTTGACGGTCTTTTATTTGTTTAGGGTCTAAATTAAACACTATCCAGCTTCATTAGTCAGTGTATTCAGAGAAACCTGATAACACATGATGAACATGTGGAAATGCACTATAGTAACCTGGTTACTATAAATCTGTGTATACATCTTTATAATTACGTCTAAAATGCATTTGTTTTATTGGTATTTAAAAAAACATGGCAAAGCCTAACAAAATTACCTAAATATGGACAAAAGGTCTCTATCATGAATGTTTTGTTCTAACCACAATAAATACAAAATATTTTGTTATACTACTTTTAGTTCCTAAAAACGTTGAGTGATTAATTCAGTGTGTTGAGCTGAGCTATGCAAACATTCACTTAGTTTCATTATAAATAATTTATAGAAGTAAGAAACAGAAATTTTAAGTTAAATTAAATGCACATTGCTTGTATAATTTTAATGAGAAAAGATTCGATTGAATAAATTGATTAGATTTGATTCTACAAAATCATTTATAGTCACTCACATATGTCCAAAAGAGAAACTTAAGTGTACAGTTTGTGTCTGCACTTTATCTTTAGAAAAACACTCCTAACAGCACAGACTACAACAACAAAAACACCGTTAGATGGCAGCAAAACTTCATGTCAACAAGCTTTGTATATAGACGATTCTGATGTTTAGTTCCACTGCTCCCATTTTGTCATCACACCACTTGGGGGCAGTTCTGTCCTACAGTTTAACCTGCAGAGGAAGATCCACCCCTCTAACACTGATTGTTAAGATGTGCTAGATGGTTTCCAGTATTTATTCCATATGAGTTTAATTGCATGTGTATTTGTGAGAAAAAAGAGAGAGATCAACTAAATATTTTTTATTAGTAATGTGTTGTTCAGCATAACAGGATCAATCCAATGCTCATTTGACCTTTTTGCAAAAGTATGAAACTTGAACCAAGAATGATTAACCATATAATTAATCTACTTATCCTCTGAATACAGAGCTCTTTGTAATCAAACACCCTGTGGTTACAGAGTGAAGTGTAACTTAATACCATGCCCAGTGTTTCCTGGTTGCTTCGCCACGGTTATTTTACTAGTGTGTGGGAGAATTAGAGCTCCCATGGTTTTTTCACCGTTTTTTAGTTTTTCCACTGAATCCTACAGATAAGCACAGCCTCAGGTTTCCAAAAAAGGATTTCTGACACCAGGTGTAAATAAAACCCAGGACACAGCAAAAATCCAAGTCGTTTCATTTCATTTGCAGAAATGTCCGCAGTTGTTGGTATCATTTTGGTGTTTCTACTTGAGTGTTTCTATTTTATGCTACTGTGCTTTCATTTTCCTACATGTCAGAGACAAATATTGTACTTTTACTCCACTATATTTATTTTCTACTCATCTTGTTACTAGATGCTTTTCAGATACTAGAGTATGTGAAGCCATTCAACTCATATATAAAGTAGTTAAAATCAGCTCCATCTTTAGCTGTAACATAAAACATTACAAGACATTAATGCATCAATAACTATAATCTAATAATTTCATATTCATTGACATAGTTTATAAAGAATTCCTTTACTTCTGCTACCATAAGTATTTTTGGGGCTATTATTGTACTTAAGTGACATTCTGAATGCATGACCGTAACTTGAAACATTTCTACGATTATACCTTTGCTTAAGTAAATGTTCCAGGTAGCCGACTTCTTACTAGTTATATTAATTATTCACTCCTCATTTATTGTATTTTCACCTCTGCTTGTCCAGCTGATACATGTCACAATAAAATCCACAAGCAAGCACCTTTAAAAATTTTAAGTATGAGGAAACAACTAAAAGCATTTCTGTGATTGAAGCCTCACCCAACAACTTCCTCTCATGTGTCTTGAGAAAACTACAAGGTTCATACCTGGGGCTTAACATCAGTTTCACTGTCCTATACAGTGCATTCCTGGACACTTACTGTCACGTCTAGAGACAGATTTGTTGCTGACAGAAGAGCACATGCCCAAATATGCCACTTATCTGGTCTGAGCAGTGACATATATACTGCAAGGCTATTCTAGTTGCTCCACTGCTGAAATATTATATCACTGGGAAAGAGCAAACCATGTCTGTAAAACCTTCACTACACCAAACTGTTTTAAAAAGTGCAAATTGTAAAGAAAAATAAATAGTAGTTTAGTAATGTACTTCACCACAACACAGAGCGAGCTTTGTCACAGCACAAAGCATTTATTATCCCCATCGTGGTAGAGAGGGGAAACAGTGCTAATGCAGTTCCCTTCCAGCTTATCTCAGACAAGGGGAAGGCGCTTCATAATCACTAGGCGTCTGAATGTAAGACTGTTGTATGTGAAGTCCAAGCTCAAAACGCTAATCATATCTGTCTCACTGTCTCCGTTAGCAGCCTCAGTGTCTCTGTTTCAGCTTTCACTACTTGTTTCCTGGCATTGATGTTCAAGAACATACAGCTTAATAATAAATTACAGCACCTATCTTATTGCCCCTCTCTTTTTGATTTTTTTTAGTGTGTGTCATTTTAAACACAATTCCAGTTTTCAGTGTTTATAGTGAACATTCAACAAAGATGATCTTTTGCAAGAGGCAAAACAATCTAGCTTTACTTAGATTATGAATAGAATTTTTAAAGATCAAATAAAACCATGCACAGCACAACATAGCCAGCTATCATTATCCAACCTAAACGTGAATGTTACCCACTATTTACATGGAAGACCTAGCATTTCATTTTTAGATATCTGACAAAAACACTTTGCTTACCTATGTCAATACGACAAGAACTGATCTAAACATTTACTAGCAAAACACATAGTCCCAAAGACTCCTGCATTTCCATTGTCACTATGTTAAGCAAATGGTACCAGGAATAGTTTTTAAAGAAAGAGGTTTACTTTTATTCAGCAGCTTAATTTAGCTGCCATAGTAAAGAAAATATCTGTTTCTGACTTATAGATATCAGAAACTTCATGTCCAGCCGGACTGTTCACAGCTAAACGCACTTTTATCTTGTTCTTATGGAAGAAAAAATACACAGAAGGAAGAAACTAAAGAGTGTATTCATATGTGTCTGAAAAAACTAAAAACATTTTCTTGTGGGTGTAGAATCTTTTTTGTGGATTTTGGGAGCCTTATTTTCTTTTCTTTTTGAAAAGAAGGCTACACTATGTTCTGTTTTTTTTTTTTTTTTTTTTTGATGTACATGAGCAGATTTTTTTTAATTTCCTTTGCCATTTTTGTCCTTCGTAGTTTGCCGTAGATGTCGTGTTGCCTGGAGACGGCGGAAACGTTTGGGAGCAGCGATGGAGAAATATGAGAAAATCAAAGTTGTTGGAAGAGGAGCTTTCGGGTAAACTCATAGTTTACTTTCACTTGTTAGCTTATTTGTTTTGCACACTTTTTGTCTGTCTTAAAGTACGACGCTGTCAGACACGAAAAAGAAGTTCGTAATTCCGTAAGGGCTCAGTTTCCCCCACAAATGTGAAAAACCAAATGCGTCAAATATGCGTGAAGAAGACGACGAAGACGAGGTAGACAAGGAACGGAGCTCTGAGAATAAACAGTTTTATTTAACAAATAATGTTAAGAACTCACATTGGGTCCCCCTATTTAGCACATATGTGTCATTTATATGTATGTACAGTAAAGTTATTTGTCACGGACTAACTGAAGACATTTTTAAAACGTTACGGTAAAAAGTTACCAAGTTAACGGTTACTACGTTACTAAGTTAACGGTAAGTTAACGGTATGTAATGATAGCTGCTGCCTAAAAGCTCGGAAGGTGAACTTTTACCTGTTTATACTTAATGCTAAAGTCACTTTTGCTTTGTGGCATTTTATTTTTTATTTTAAAATGTAACTATAGCTAAACTGTTAAAATTAACTTAGGCTAGTTAGCAGCTACAAGGTAACATCAGTGGGTGGTTAATATTTTGTCTGTGCTCTGCATTGATTTGATATTTCAGGGGTAAATCTTTGTGATAAAGCTTCATTTCTAAAGGTTTAGTAGATTAAACAACGTTTAACCTATTAGTAATTAGTTCACTCGTGCTTTAAAGGTCAATTTTAAACCATTAAATACAACAGGTTTCCAGATTTTTGTAAAATTGCTAGTTACCCTCTAGCATGGCACTTTGCTAGCACCTATATTTAAAATCAATTCTATGTCATGAGTTCTCAACCTTCAAGCCCCCCGTTTTCAAACTATCCTGGCCCCACACACTGCTGTTTGCCATGGTCAGGTGTGTTTAGTTGCTAAGAAGCTGGAAAATACCAATTCGCTTTTTCTTACCCCCAAATGTACCAATGTACCCACATCTGAAATGTTATCTTCCAGTTTCTGATTAATTGAATACACCTGATCAAGGAAGTTGCAGTGGGTAGTACAAAGACAATTGGAAGCTAAGCAGGGAAGGGGCGCTTGAGGACCAGGGTCAAGAATCCTTTCACTAAGTAATCAAGGTATAATTTTAGCTATAAATATTAGTAAATATGTCATAAACAAAGAATATAAAGTCATGCCACCTATGGCCTTCAGCCCCGTGACTCTTAACAAATTAAGTGATATAGATAATGATGATGATGGATATTTTGGTTTATAAATCGTGTCTTATCAGAAAGTGAAACTGAAAAAGCTTCTGGAAAATACTGACTATTTCCAACTAATTCTTCCTCTAACTGTAGGTGCAGTTGAAGACATGAATGTGGGGGAATATCGATATCATCCATTAATCCGTTATCTGTAACTGCTATCCTGTTTATGGGCGCAGGGGGGGTTTGAGGCTTTCACAGCTTTTGTTAGGCGAGAGTCTGTTACACCCTCAGGGCCAACACAGAGAGACATACAAAGACAGAAAACCATTCACAATCACATTCAAACCTACGGGAAATTTAGAGAAACCTTTTAATCTAACATTTATGCATTTGGACTGCGGGAGAAAAGTGGAATACCTGGAGACACATCCAATCTTTCTTTCTAGCACTAACCACTAACCATTATTATGCCACCCAGTAAAAAAAACAAAGGTAGGCAAACACGACTATACTGGGGGAACAAACAAACAGTTTCATTGATCATATGGATCACTTTGTACGTGTTTGGACTGGGGGAGGAAAATGTAGCAACACGACTGATTCAGTCGCACTGCACTTTCATTTTCACATATTTATTTTACTCGTATAATACAAAGTCGTGTCCTTTGATCAGATACTGCTTATCATCACTCAGTCTAAACTGCCTTGGAGAGGACAAAATCTATAAATCTACACATTTTTTTTCTGGTGTCAGGATCGTTCACCTGTGTCGCAGGCGCAGTGATGGGGCCTTTGTCATCTTGAAGGAGATCCCAGTGGAGCAGATGTCACGAGATGAACGCCTTGCAGCTCAGAATGAGTGTCAGGTGCTGAAATTGCTTAACCACCCAAATATCATAGAGTACTATGAGAACTTCCTAGAGGACAAGGCCCTTATGATAGCTATGGAATATGCACCAGGTAAGCTTACGCTAATATCTTATTTCATTAACCCCTTTTTGTTCATTGTACAGTTTACTTTTCCCATGGTGTTTTGCTGTAGGGCTCCATCCTATTTTTTGTTTCAGTGTCAGGTGCACTTCATAATAATGTGATATGATGATGCTTTGAGTAACAATGTGATTAGGTAACTCTTATGTTAAGTAAGGTATAATGTATAAGGGGCACACTCTATGGTAGTTATAGACACAGTTAATAAAACAATGTATTCAGGCTATAAATATTAAAACATTTAAGAAAGCTTCTTAGATCTCCTAAGTTGGTCAATAGCAGATAGATGTATAAAAGGATACATTATTATTTTGTGGATCCAAATTCACTTTAATTCTGACATCTACATTTCATCTATGCACAGAAACAGCACATGTAGTTTTCTTTAAGCCTGGTGAATCAGTTGCCTATTGGCTTTGATACAATCATCTGACTGTCATTTGGTAGTAACTTGAAGTCATTATGATGGAATGAACACAGTATTATTTAATTTTTCTTACTCTGTGCAGGTGGGACCTTGGCTGATTACATACAGAAGCGCTGTAACTCTTTGCTGGATGAAGACACCATCCTTCACTTCTTTGTACAGATCCTACTTGCCTTGTATCATGTTCACAACAAACTCATTCTGCACAGAGACCTAAAGACACAGAATATTTTACTGGACAAGCACCAGATGATTGTCAAAATCGGTGACTTTGGCATCTCCAAAATCCTCGTCAGCAAGAGCAAAGCATACACAGTGAGCTGTTTCCCCCTTGGTTTGGAACTGTAATTACTTCAGCAACTTGTTGTGATATGGTGCCTTCTAACATGTGCTGGCAGGGAATTAATGCTTCATTTTTCACTTTGCAGGTGGTTGGGACTCCATGCTACATCTCCCCAGAGCTCTGTGAAGGAAAGCCGTATAATCAGAAGAGTGACATTTGGGCTCTAGGCTGTGTACTCTACGAGCTAGCCAGCCTTAAGAGAGCATTTGAGGCTGCTGTACTGAAGTTTTGTCTTTACAATAACACTTAAAATGTACAATATGTGAAAGATTAATGTTTGCAGCAAGTTACAATCCTAACAACCATCAGAGCCACAGTGTCCACCTTGGGAGACACATCATTTCTTATATTGTTGAGGTGTTTGATAATGACATGGTTCAAATCGTCTTACCTGCTTTCACTACTTATTCTACAGAGATGTATTAATGTGGCAGTGTTATTTGTTTAATTTGTAGGGGATTGGGAATTATCTTATATTTCTAAATCCTTTTTGTTGTCTTTCAGAATCTACCTGCTCTCGTTCTGAAGATCATGAGTGGCACATTTGCTCCAATTTCAGACCGGTACAGCCCTGAACTCCGACACCTAATTCTCAATATGCTCAATCTGGATCCATCCAAACGGCCTCAACTCAATGAAATAATGGCTCTTCCCGTATGCATCAGGCCTCTGCTTAATCTCTACACAGATATAGGCAGTGTCAAAATGCGCAGGTGAGCCCTCTCCTCATAAGTAATGAGAAGAAAGATTTTCATGAGACATGAGAAATTGATTTGAGATAAAGGTTTTTAACAATTAAGCAATTAGTTTCTATTTCTATACAAAAATCATCTCATCTTGCATTTTAAATGTTTTTCTCAGAATTGAGAAACCACTGTCCAGTGTTCAAAGTGGTCCAGGCAGTAGACCAGGAGGGAGAGTTCCTACCAACAGATCCAGAGGTGAGGCTCATCACAAAGTACCTGTAACAAATTACTGATTGGGGTACTTTAATCATAAATCTGACTTTATCTCTTGGACTAAAACAGACGGATCAGTTGGCTTAGGCTCAGGAAAGGTGCATTCCCTCCCCCTGTCTTCAGTGTACACATGGGGTAGTGGCATCTCATTGCCTCTCCGCCTGCCAATGCTCAATACCGAAGTACTTCAGGTGTCCCTAGGTCGGACTCAGAAGATGGGGGTCACCAAGTCAGGCCGTCTGATTACATGGGAGGTCTGTGCAATATTTTATAGTTATTAATATATTTGTTTACAAGTTGCTTCTATTACTTGAATGAAGGAATAAAGGAAAAATTCATTCAGTAACATGAACTTACTGTCAAAGAACAGCTGTGATCTGCACTCCTGGGTCACCTTGTTGATGAACAAAGGTTTATTTTTTCATATTGCCACAGACAACTAGCCAAATACAGTTGATATGTTTCTTGTTAATATACACGTCAAATGCACTTTAATACAACATAGTGGTCATAGTGGCGTTGTTGTAATAGACAAACATTTTTATATTTTTAATTGAAGAATTCATGGTTAAGCTGTTTTAGCTGTGTATTGTATTAACTGCAAAAAAGCAGATTTTACAAATCACATTTCACTGTCAGACCCTCAGAGCTTTTAACTCTAAGACCAAATTACAGAGGGACGTACCATTGCAGGTGTGGCAGAAGTAACAATTTCTTTCAGCATTTGCTCTGGTACTTCAAGTATAAAAACCATCCATTCATTATCTAACTTATCATGTTAAGTGTTAAATGAGACAGGCTAGCTATTTAATAATGACATGACAAATTGATGGTTTTTAACTGTGAATTTTTTCCTTTGACATTTATTGTTGCATTTTTACTCTGTTGAGGCCATAAAAGCAAAGTATCCTTTTCACCTTACACCAATAAGCCTGTATTGTCACAGGCGCCATTGGTTGGGTCCGGTGAGGCCAGTTTGCCCGGTGTGGTGGAACAGATGCAACCTCAATTCATTTCCCGCTTCCTAGAGGGCCAGTCTGGAGTCACTATTAAGTCTGTGTCCTGTGGTGATCTCTTTACCACCTGCATGACAGGTTTGCTGATCATTCCTCTTTGGATAACAATCAGAGAGATCACAGCTATGTCCATTCAGCCTAGAAAGGAGATCCACTATTGGAAATCAGTGTTTATTCTCTGCTTTCTGCACTCGCATATACTGCACAACATGACGGTAAAACTCTGAGGCAACATTTGAGCATATACTGTATATTAAAGTGTTGTGACAGTCAGCTCTTTTTCCACATCAGATAGTGTGAACCCACATGGAAAATAAACCTTTCCATGCTTGCTTAGCACTTTGGAACTACAATTTTTCTTGAGCTTTAAACTGTAGTACAGTGTCAGTCAGTGTGTTTTAGGAGGCTGTCATGAGTCTGCCTAGCATTGCAAAGCAGATAAACCAGGATTAAAAACCCTTCAGCTCAGTTGCCTCTCTTTTATCACGGTTCACTGTGGTGATACAGATTAGTATTTACTAGATAGGGATTAGAAGTATTCTGTTGGTCTAAATAAAAATACACCTACTCTCATTTACTAATAGTACCTTTAATCCCTTCTTCTAAATATCAATTTGCAGACAGGGGTATTATCATGACGTTTGGAAGTGGGAGCAATGGCTGTTTAGGACACGGTAACTTCAATGATGTAACGCAGGTAAACGTTTACCCTTTAAAGTAAAATATTTGAAGGCCACATTCATATTAAATGTACAGTTGCTGACCTGTTGATCAGATATACTTAGCTAAAAGAATATTCAACTGTATTTGTCTAAGCTAGGTGTACCTAATAAACTGACAAGTGAATTTCATAAAAGTGCAACCTATAAATATTTTACTTATATTTCTAGTATTTCTACACTAAGTAAACACATCTTCAGCCGATCTGGTCACTACTTACAGTGCATTGGGATTTACAGTACAATATTCTAAACCATTCTCCCATCTGGAACTAATGCAGTGAGCATTAATACTCCAATGTGTCTAATAAATATATATTTAGCAAATACTCTGATTCCAAAAATTATTTGTTAGGGTCTGTCATATGCATTTCTTTTGAAAATATGTGAGAAAGAGCCAAACATATATATAATGAATAATAATTAAACAGATATTACACACACTGTATTCTAATTTAAATTGGTACCATGTAGAGGTCATACTTATCTAAATGTGCAAAAGTTTGAACCCTGACTGAAAGGGATCTATAAAAAATGAACCAGAACTCTAGTACCAGGATCCTTCATCCTTACAGATATCTGAAAGTGTGTCAAAAACATTACAGTGCTGACATTTCTGTGCTCTCCTTTGGCTTTTGTACTCAGCCCAAGATAGTGGAGGCCCTCCTGGGCTATGAGCTGATTCAGGTGTCTTGTGGTGCTTCCCATGTTCTTGCTGTGACCAATGAAAGAGAAGTATTTGCTTGGGGAAGAGGAGACAATGGTATAGCACCTAACTCATGACAGCATTGTCTCAGCATGCAGCTTAATTTTTGAGTCTCTGTCCTTGTTTCTGTTTCTCTGTATGGAAGGTCGCCTCGGGCTAGGCACCCAAGACACCCACAACTCTCCACAGCAGGTCTCTTTACCTGTGGAATTTGAGCCCCAGAGGGTGGTGTGTGGAGTTGACTGCTCCATGATTATCAGCACCCATTACAGCATTGTTGCATGTGGAAGCAACAGGTAATTACTGTATACTGTATAACACAAACTATCACCGTCACACTTGGTAAACAGTGATTGACAGGAGCTCACGATCAGCAGTGAAACATGCCTATGTTTGTGTTGAATGATAAGAGAAGCCTCTCTATCAGGATCCATTTTGATGCATTTTGTAAAAGGATTCTTCTGTTTTCAACAACCAATGAAATGACTCCTCCTATCGGCTTACTGTATACTATAGACTCATTCACGAGATGAGGGGGGGTTAAAAGTAAAAAAGAAGAGAGTTAGTTTCCTGTTTTGTTTTGTTTTTTTCCGTCCTTTCGGCTTATCCCGTGAGTTCAGGGTCGCCACAGCGGATCATTGTCTGCATGTTGATTTGGCACAGTTTTTACACCGGATGCCCTTCCTGATGCCACCCTCCCCAATTTCTGCTGGGCTTGGACCGGCACTGCACAGCTGGATATGGGAATGGGCTGTTCAGCGTCAGTTCAGTGTCTTGCCCAGAGACTATTTGACACATTTATATAGTTGGGACCGGGGATCGAACCACTGACCCTATGGACCTGTGAGACAGCATTCTCCTAAAACCATTCCTTTATTTTATAAGGTTTACGACAGGATGGAGTGTGTAAACAGTGCAGATTCATAATCTGTAGCTCAGCAGAAACTCTTACATATATACATATGTATATACACACACACACACACACACACACACATATATATACATATATATTTTTGTTGTTGTTGTTAGATTTAACAAGCTTGGTCTGGATAAGATAACAGCTGGAGAGGAACCAAATCCCTCTAGTCAGGTGGAAGAAATCCATTCTTTCACTCCCGTTCAATCAGTGCCACTCAACAATGAGAAGTTTGTTTACATTGATATTGGAACAGCTCATTCTGTTGCTGTTACAGGTAAGGCAATTCTCAATATTATTTTGTCAGGTGAAATTTTTGCAGCAGACTGGTTTGTAGTGCATGTATGTGTAAGTGAAAGGATTGGTCACTCACATCTCTGCCACCAAATGTGCAACACTTCGCAGTACTTTTATGCACATTTCTTTCCCCAGAAAGGGGTCAGTGTTTTACTTTTGGCAGCAACCAACATGGCCAGATGGGTTGTAGTTCCCGTCATTGCAGCCGTGTGCCCTACCTTGTGCCTGGACTGCAAGATATCGCCATGGCTGCTTGTGGAGACGCGTTCACCTTAGCCATTGGATCTGGTGAGTAGAGGGGACTTTTTGTGATAATTTGGCCAAAATGTGTAACATATAGAAATGTACTGACAGACAATTCCTGCCTGACTGTGCCTTTAGAAATGAGTTGAGATCACTTGTATGGATGTACAGTAGTTGCAGAGGGTCTTAAGAAGTTGTGGGTTTTATTGTCACAGCATGCAGAACGTTGCATGACTTAGAGTTATACAAATTAACAAACAACGGGGTTTGTCTTAGCTTTGAGTAGATGTAACATGTCTCAGATTACCTGTGGTTTAGCTGCTTTGTTAGGAAAGTGGAGAATTTAGGGAAAGTCAGCGCACTGTGTCTTAATGCAAATCAAACGGTCCGTGGGTTTTGTCACTCAAAAAACCTTAATGTCTCTGCAAGTTGACTTTGATGCCAAACTGAAACGCACTGTTTTAAACCAATGCTCACAGGGAGTATATTGTGTGCTGTGAAGAACCGACAATGCAAACTACACAGGGGTTTCGACTAATGGGCCAAACAGACAAAAACCGTTGCTACAATCCCTTAAATACATGTGTTAACAGATAGGTAACAGATGTGTGAGTCTGTGTTTTTGTGCTCGTGTGTCTCTAACTGTGCTTTGTTCTGAGAGTTAAGGGTAAAATGGTAAAATGTCATATTGTACCAGTGACTGGCTCCCTGGGGAACAAACCGGCAGTGGCAGCCATGCCTGGAGGTTTTCTTTGGTAAAGACAGTCTTTGTTCAGCTCTGACTTCCTACGGATTGAGTCATTATGGTGCCACTGCAGGAGAGTCAGAGCTGTCAGTAAAAGATTTGTTTGGATTAATGGATCCTGGGGGTCTCACTCAGAATTTTGAGAAACGCTGACCAGCTTCTTCTTCTTCTGGTTTTCACAGAAGGAGAGGTGTACACCTGGGGAAAAGGGGCCCGTGGACGGCTTGGCAGAAAGGAGGAGAACTCTGGGATACCAAAGGCGGTGCAGCTTGAAGAGAGTCACCCATACATGGTGACATCAGTGGCTTGTTGTCATGGCAACACTCTTCTGGCAGTGAAACGTAATATTTCACTTATTAGCCTTTGTTAACAAACACTGTGTGATGTTGGGATGTGCTGAGATCTAACAGAGAGGGCTAATCCCCAGATGAAAGACAGGCTGAACTTGAGAAGAGCTTCTCTTCACAATGCTAACAGAGATCCATGTAGAATAGTAAAAGGACTCATTTGTAAGTTTGAAAGCTCATTCACCAAAGACATGAGTATAGCTTTGTTGATCGTATGTTATGTGTTAAGGCTTTTTTTTTACTTCAACAAACAGTCCAAACACATTTTTGCATGGACAGTGCAAAACCGGCTAAGGTAGGATTAAAACCTCCTTGTACAGTCCAAATTGAGCAGAGTTGCAGATTTAGAGAAGATTAAACATAATCACAACAATCTAACAGGTAACAGAGATAATGGTGATCCTTGCTGCTGTGTGACCTAAACCATGTGACAAGGATCTGGACAAACACTGAGGGTTTAAAGACATGCTAATCTGTGAGCAGTTTAATTTTATTGTTATCAGTAATTTAACTAGGATTTTCCTTGCATTACCAGCCCCCCTTTATAGGTAGAGCTGCTTCTTTACTAACAACAACAAACTCACATTTAGATGGTGAGACAACAAAGGTGAGTCACAGTGTTTTGCAGACTTTTGTTAGTGACATATACAGGTGTCACTCTATAAATGAAACTGATAGTTTTGTGTGCACATGTGGAAACCTTTGAAATTACGGCTACATTTTAATAGGATTGAGTGCAGTATTTCAACGTTCCTTCTGAAGTTTTTGGCCACTATCAACAATATGGAGTATCATATTTACGATCTTGATTTTGTTTGCTCTCCTGTATAATCATTCCAGCCAATGGTTTCACACTATTCTACTGATGAACACACGGCATTCATTTTAGTCTTTGTCAGTGGTCACGTTGTGTTACATCAGTTGTTTTGATGAGAACCAGTGAATGAAAATAGACTGTTTAGAAGAAAACTCTATGGGGTCCTGTTATTTCTTAGTAGGAAGGAGCTGGTCTAAAACATCCTTTAGAATGTCACCAAACAGTAAAACCTTTTAGCACTCCTGTCACACTAAAAGTCATTATGGATGTAGTGAGAGAGGACAGGAAGTTAGTTGGTGTGAGAGAAGAGGACGCAGAGGACAGGGTTTGATGGAGGCAGATGATTCAGATGATGCGACCACTGAAAGGGAACAGCCGAAAAGAAAAGAAGAGTAGGTTTAACCTAATAACTAATTATTTTGATTACATCCCACTTATTACAATTCAGTTTTATTTCTTTATAAAACATAAAACATTTTATTCTCAACAAAACAAAATTGGAAAAAATAGCTCAAGGTACAGCATCATGTTCAAGTACCGTACTTCCCCATTTTTTGTAATTGTAGCTTGAAAAATTAAGCTTTACTTTATAAAATACTTTTTAACTTGTTGGTTAGTTGATTAATCATACACAGAATTTTGACCATCTTTACACAAGAATGATTCAGGATTTTGTTAACGTGAATGTTTGTACTGCAGCTGAAAACCTTACTATTTTTTTTTTTTTTTCCTTTTGGCTTATCCCGTGAGTTCAGGGTCGCCACAGCGGATCAATGTCCACATTTTGCAGCTTATGCACAGTTTTCACACCGGATGCTCTTCCTGACGCAACCCTCACATATTTCTACCAGGCTTGGACCAGCACTGCACAGGAGGGAGGGGAATGGGCTGTTAGGGGTTCAGTGTCTTGCCCAGGGACACTTCGACATATAGCCAGGGCCAGGGATCAAACCACTCACCTTATGGTCTGTGGACGACTGCCCTTACCAACTGAGCTAAAGCCGCCCCCAGCTGAAAATATTACTATTAATAATAATAAATACAATTTAAATAATAAATAATTAATAAAACAAGACATTTGAAAACTTCTACTATCATGTAAAAGTGGCAAATCCTGGCATGCTGAAAACAGTAAATACTTTGCATTTTTACTGAGAAGTTACTGAAAGAAATCGATTATAAAAACACACTTTATATAACAACTGATCGCTTAATTGACTCCAGCTTTACTGACCCTTGTCCTTTGTTTCATGTTGTTTCAGCTTTGCTTGAGGAACCTGTCCCAAGATGATGTAGTCCCCAAATCCACTCAGCAGTTGTCATGAAGTCCAGCAGTGGCATGAGGTGAAGGAGAGTTTCCTTCGAAGAACTCTTCCCATCTGTGCTGCACTTAAACGATTCCCTTTCATACTGCAGCTGTGGTCTCAGATTTTCACTTGGTCTTCCTCTCTATTTTTTTTGTACAGGAATAAATGTTTGTTTCATTCTGTGCCTTGATATCATGGAGCATGGCACAGAAAAGGTCAAACCTGGCTGTTGTAGCAGGTGTATCTCACTGCCATACACTTAAAGGAATGCTGTAACACTGTTGCTGAATGTGGATTGCAGAAAGTCAGCTTTCATGTGGCAAACTATTGTTCTCTTTCACTTGCATGGTTAGCATGATAAACAACAGAAGCCCAGAAGCAGTCAAACTTTGAGCTCTCTTAAGCAACTGGTGAATGAGCTGATACAATGCACACACATTAAAAGAATTAAGCCACTAGAGAGTTCACCATTTGGATGAACCAAACACATTCATCTTGATCATGCAGTCAGTGGTTACATTGTGCTTTATTGGATTAGTCCTCCGCTACATTTCTAACTTCACAGCAGTGTTCAGACCAGATAACGACATGTTGTTCAGTGTTAGACTGAAACAAGAGTTTAAGACGCATTGACTCCTTTGTTCACTCATTCACTGGTCCCTATAGAATCAACACACAGGAGTGTGTAGTCAGCGGTAAATATTATTAACCAGAGGTAAAACAAATATTACTCATTTATGTTTTGACATTTACATTTACAGGAAGGCAGAGCAGTTGTCCACCAATCTCACAGTTGTTGGTTCACATGTTGAAGTGTCCTTGAGCAAGACACTGAACCCCAACTTAGTTGCTCGCGGTGAGTGTTGGCCAGCTGCATAGCAGCTCCCCCACTGGTGTATGTGTGTGTGATTGTGAGTGTGAATGGGTGAATAAGAAGCAGTGTAAAGCGCTTTGAGTGCCAATAGGTAGAAAAGCGCTATTTAAGTGCAGAACATTTATATAGTAGGTGTAGGGATAATATTTTCTAAATTTTAATTAATTGTACATATACTGTAAATGTGTAAACTGTGTTAATAGCAGGACAAAAAACTATCAAAGGGACCCAGATTTGCCAGATTAGACTTCTAGTGAAAAGTTTGAAGTGTATGAGTATTTGCATCAGGAAGGGATGTGTCTGCTGCAGACACTGCTGTTTATGTTCTGTTGTGTGAGATTGTGGATTCAGTGTTCGGACACAATATTACCATATATTAAATGTTATGATTTACATATTGTGCAAAGTGCATTTACAGGAAGACCTAATATTGTAAATAATATACAATATTAGAATACTTAGTATTTTCAAAAGTACTTAAAGAATCAAAAGTAAAAGTATTCATTTTGCAGAATAGCTTATGTGTAGCTGGATTGATGCGTATATTACTTAATGTAGTAGCTGGCAAAGGAGTTACTCTTACTTTTTATTCTGAGCTATAGCTTAGCCTGTTATATACTGGGCATCCTTAAATATAAGATTATTATTATGCTTTGTACTGATAATCACAAATCTTAAATTAATACAGTCAAGTATTTCCCTCTAAAAATTGTGGACTTGAAGTACAATGTACCACAAGATTGCAGTACTCAGTGCCTTGAAATCATGAGTAAAATGTGTGTGTGTTTATTACTTTAACTAAATTTTTTCAAAAGGATTCCAGATCTCGACAAGTGTATCATGACTGTGAAAGCTGACATTAAAATAAAAACTGTAGTTGGCACACAGTGATTATACCTTATTTCACATGTGTTCACACCTTTTTTTTTTAGACATGGATCTTCTCCATTGTTGTCTTGTGCGGTGATGTAATGATGATGTAATCCGGTGGCAATATAGCAGTTGAAACCTGGTCTAAATATGTGGTTGTGCTCATTTTTCCTGTCATGAAACGATGTGGAGTTGTCTGTTTTTAGCAGTGTTACATAAATCAAATTGTAATTTTTGTTGTATGTAGATCATATTTTAACATGAACCACAGAACATATCATAAATCTTGAGTTTGTGCGCTTGCTTTTGCCACCAGGGGGTGTTAGTCACCGCTGTGTTGTAGGTTTTCATCATCTAAAACCACATGCTACAGTTAATGAGTTTTATTCTCTTGATTTTGTGTTAAACCTAACAACCAAACCCTTCACCCTCAAGTTTATTAATGAAATGCGAAAATAGATTTAAGTGTTCCGGTTTCAGGCGCCGTGAAATAAATCGCCAGAAATCTACAGGTATGGAAGACAAACAGCTTATCTGATTGAAGGCCACTGTAGCCAGACAAACAGCGCAATTAAAGATCCTTAACGGGAGATGGGAGGATAAAATGGTGTGAAGAGAGGAAGCTTCAGCTTCTTGACTCCTCCTTGCTTGAAGGAGGAGGCGGGACTCGGCGCACCTCAACAGACGGAGGGGTTATGCGTTGTGTACAGTGTCAGCACTGCATCCACGGCGGGACAGAGGAGAGAAGGACACAGCGGCACTGGCGGCTAAAATAAAGACGCCGATCGTGCAGCGAGACAAGGGTCTAAGAACGAATCCGTGACCAGTTTTCTAGCGTTTCCTGGACGGTGTTGTGTCGTGCGTCTGTCAGCTACCAGTCGCACGGGTTGCAGAAAGAAAAGCTGGGGAGGACTCGTCTCCTCAAACCCCGATCGCTCGTTGGCGGAAGGGACGTGATATGCACCCTCCATCGGCTTGAACGGCTGTGCAGCTGAACAGCTCCGTTTTGTGGAGGTGGGGTTAGCAGATACTCTGAAGGGACATATCTACCTTTAACCTGCAGCGGAAGGCCCGAGAAACAGTCACAGCGATGCCCGGTTTTGATTACAAGTTTCTGGAAAAACCAAAGAGACGGTTCCAGTGTCCACTCTGCAGCAAGGCGATGCGGGAGCCGGTCCAAGTGTCTACCTGTGGACACCGGTTCTGTGACACCTGTCTGCAAGAATTCCTAAGGTACGGTGTGTGTTTGTTTGTGGACAAACATAGATAGACCCACCTCTCTGAAGGCGATACCGAAGGCTACAGCCGTGTCTAGTTTCGGTCGAGCAACAGTAAATACATGATATGTAGGTGTTTGTGTGCGCGCGCCCCCTTCACCTTTCCTCAACTGGGATTTTAGGCTTTTATGTCACCGCCGCACAGTGCAGTGACACAATATGTGGCCTGGAAAACAGGTCCTGGTTTTAGCCCGTCTTCTTTTAGTTTGAGGTCCTCAATGTCGTCTCTGCTGTGCGCAAAAAACAAAAGTGAGGAGCCCTTTGTTGTATCAGTCATGCAGGAACAGGTAGATCATGTTTTCACTGTATAGACAAGGCTCAGATCAGGGGGTTGCTGTGGCCACATAACACAACAACGCACGCAAAATGCAAATGATCCATAAGTTGGTGTTTTGGGAAAAATGTATGATTTTTTTTTCCTAATCACAGTATCCGGTCCTATTTGTGTCCTGCAGAGGGCCCTTGTTTCCTGTTTCTGTCTGTGTTTTTGCCCCCGGGATGGCTGAGTCTGCCTGGTGTGTGTGTGTGTGTGTGTGTGTGTGTGTGTGTGTGTGTGTAAGGGAGTTCAGAATTAGACAGATTCCTTAATTAGTGTCAGGGCACTTGGGGGATTACATGGAGACCTGTCACTTTGGGGTCTGCAGCCTCATCAGAAAGTCTGAACAGAAGCTACAGCTGTAAACAGATGTGTAAACTGATAGGATGCGCTGAATTTTACTTTTAATACCAACAACAACTCACCTGAACATCATGAAAATTCATACATTTTTTGTTTTACGAGCTACAACTGATATCTCTGGTTTGGTGTGTGTGTGTGTGTGTGTGTTTTTTTTTTTTGCGTAACTTTTGCTGTTGACCTTGTGGGACTTGTGTAAGCTGTTAGTCATTCTTTGTGGACTCTCCACTGTCCACTCACCCCAACCGGTCAAGGCAGATGGCCGCCCACCCTGAGCCTGGTTCTGCTGGAGGTTTCTTCCATTAAAGGGAGTTTATTCTCTTCACTGTTGCTTAGGGCTTGCTCTGGGGGGGGGGATTGATGGGTTTTCTCTATAAATCTTCATAGTCTTGACTTTTTTTTCTGTGCCTAGAGATGACTTGAAAAAGACTTGGTTTTTCCCTGTCTTAAATTACAATAAGTGGAATATTTTTGAAGCATTGATTAGACAAAAGAGAAACAACAATTTGAAGATGTGCCACCCCCCTTTCTGTTGTTTAAAAGGCAAAACATTTAACAAATTATAGGAGAAAAGATGAATCCTCAATGAGCAACACAGTCACATCTCTGCTTGTAATCCTTTAAATGTAATATAAAAATGTCATTCATTCATGCCTACAATAAGCTGTGAATGAAAGTGGCCGTTGACACACAAAGTAAATGCACTGTTGTTTTTACAGTCACTGAGTCATAGAATAAAGCCTCTGTGTTGTTGACATGTGACGCAGATCAGAGTTGCAGTGATCATATAGAAAGATAAAAAGAGATGCAACAAAATTTGCTTACTTTTGTTTGAGACAGTCTGCGGAGATACAGTTTCCATGCCACTTAACCTCAAAGCCTTCAAGTTCTTGACTATAGTTAAATATAGCATTTTATTAGTTGCATTCAGTTTTACAGCGAAAATAAAAGCAGTAGTTTGTTGGTGTTCACTTTTACTACTGAGATATGAGCGTAACCAGCGTGGATGAAGATATTAAAATGTCTTCAGTTTTACCTGATGAAACTTGAAGGCACCCTGAGGGAAACATGCAGGCAAATACAGTATAGCTTCTTAGAGAGCAACACTTGCTTGTCAGGAAAGAGGAAGATCTTATCGTATCCAATGTTGATCATCGTATCCAATGTTGATCTCATATCAACTTGCTTTTCACTATCGTCTTGTGTCAGACAGCCAGGAGAAAGGGGAAGATGTGGATTAATTTGCTGAATACATTAACCACTGCGTCGTGAGTTCCTAGTTACTGCCTTGAGTCATCAGGAAGGAAACCCTGGCTCACCAAAAAGCAGCAAATTGCATCTGGGTGAAACGATGAAATTCAGATGAACAAAGAGAACGAGGGAGGAACAGCAATCATTGGTGATCAATGAGTTTGGCCCGACGCTTTTTCTGCCTCATCCGGCCCACCTCCGTGATCATCCTCCAGTTTATGCTCTTTATTCACTCCCACAGACTAACTGAATTTAAGTGAAGTTTCCCAATTTCTGAAAGTTTTTAGTTGAGTAACTGTGTGCTCCTGATGAGTAGGGGCGTCAGTGCAGATGTGAGGCTTTTTCTTCATGTCTGACGCACATGACCTAAAGATGTGGGACTTGAAGAGATATGTACGCGACTGTGCATATTTATACACCAGCCACACAATCCTACAATAAGTTTAAAAAAAAATCCCATTTTCTAATGGATACCATGAATTAAAGAATCACTTTGGAACCATTATTAATGATTTATTAATAAATCATTAATAATGCCTTGTTTAAGCACTTATATATGGGCAAACATCTCTATTATGATCAAGATGGTACAGGAAGTTTGTAATTGCAGATTTAGACATTATTGTACATCTCTGTACAATAATGTTCACATTATTAGTTCCTGTTCCACTTTTCCAGCAGACATAAGTTTAAATAAACATACATTAGCAGTAGGTAATGTGTCGGCAGCTGGTCCACTGTGACACCTAGAAGCAAAGAATCGACGGCGGCACTGTCACCTCTTTAAATAACAGTGTGTCAGCTGAGGCCACTTTCAGCTCTCTTGGCCATTAGGAGCCTGCATCTTTTGTGAGTAGGGTTCAAGTTTATTGAGGCTGACAGACAGTAGTTAGTTATTGCTGCACCTATTGTGCAACTAGATTGATCCCGTTTTTGTAGTCATTGAAGGCTCTGTAACATCCAGCCTGGGCTTGCCAGTCAACCCTGCCCACTTTCACACTACCAGCTCCGTCCCTGTCTGCATAGCTGCTGCTGTGTTGCAACAAAGATTGCTTCAGCGTTAATCATCGTTTCTTAGGAAAAAGCTGTGACAGAATTAAAAGATTAGCTTATCTAACACTTTACAGCTCTCCTTTTTATCGCTGTATAAACAAATAATAGATGGGTTGCAACACACCGGGATCGAACCAACAACTGCGAGATTGGTGGACATCCGCTCTAGCTTCCTGCGCCACAGTCGCCCCATAGTACTATAGTAATGCAGGAATAGTTAGAAAACAAGCAGGGCAGGGGGGCAAGTATTGAGAACCTGTGGTCTACAGGGTCTGTCACCAAAGTGGGTCAGTGCTGCTGCCATAGCAGGTCAGTAGATGAGTGCTGTCTTACTTTTGCCACATCTTCATCAACCTTGAACAACCCTCTATAAGCTCTCTTTACATTTAGCCCATTACCTCATGAGATGTCACCCCTGTCCCCTAAAAATGAACAAGGCATGATGTAAATGGACACTCTTGTTTTCCCTAACCGGGACTTTGGTGAGCCAGAACTCACCACCTCCTTGGTTCAGGTTCTTCCATCAGCCTTTTTGAAGACAAGTTCTGGGAGCTAAATATTAGCACCTCCCAGGAAGTGATACTAAAATCAAGTTGCACTCACATGGGTGTAAACACATGAAAAACGGATTAAACAAGCAGGCAAGAATTGACCACATTTACCCCACAAGGTTATGAAAAGCTCCAGGATATGATGAGGTTAAGTACCTTTGGTGGAAACCCACCTTTAGTGGATGGTATTAAAGATGGATAATGAAACGGATAATGAAACAAACAACCAAAACAACTATTAGTATCGTTGAATAGTGTACGTTAATGCCTATTAGTGTATATTATTATAAATGTTTTACCATTTTGCCATTTGTTACTATATCTGTTGTGTCATAGTCTATTTATTATGGACTTATGGGCTGCTTATATACGCTAAGCAGGGGATATTAAATCCTCGATTTATTTTAAGAAAGGGTTACTATTTTTATTTTCAATTCTGGGGATGGCACAATACAGTGGAATGCCACCGAAAGGAACTCAAGGAAACACAATTGTTCATACTTCACCCTGTCTGAGTGCTGAAAAGAGCTGATGCATGCCTCTGTGTCCACAGGCATGTTAGCATGTGATGCTAATGGACTGTGTTTCCGCCTCGGGAGGAATGTGTAAATACTCCTCAGCCGCAGCAGCAGTCCTGGAGGCTGCCCCTGCTCTGAGAGAGAGAGAGAGAGTCATGGGGTAAAAGCAGCAGCAGCAGCAGCCCAGCCCTGCAGCTTTAACACCCTCTGGAATCAAACATGAGTCACATGCTTCAACAATTTAATGTGTGCAGACCGGGCCGGGTCTTTGTTTTAGCAACACTGCCTCTTTAATAAAGAGGAGTAAACACTTAATGATATGTAACACAATGTCCTTCGCTGTGTGAGGGCTAAGTAGGGCTTATGGCCATGCCGCACATGGCTCATCAGTTCTAGGTCTTCTGAGCCATAGCGGTGCCATGCGATGATGTGAGTGGTGTGTCTGTGAGAATGATGCAGTGCTATGCCACAGCCATGACAGGGCTGTAATTGGTTTGTTCGGCTCGGGAGCTTCTTCCTATGCAGACCTCCATGTAGTTGTGTAGTGAGTACAGCGGTGCTGACTTACCCAGAGTCACACAGAGCTCCAAAGTGGGCTAATGTGAGAATATTTCACAGCTCGATTATTCACTGTCCAGAAGCCAGAGTGGTGTTATTTATTTCTTTTTTTGAATGGGCCGTGATTCATTTTAGCGTAGACACAATCTGCGTGTAGTGCACTGATGTAGGTGATACTCACTTTTTCTACTCCCACACTTTTATTGTCTGAATTCCCAGATGCACAATTATCTACACATCCTATCTTTTACTCTTCTTCTACTAGCAACTGTTGAAATGTGTGGTAAACTTTAGTGGAAATATTAATACCACTTATTGGTTGAACCTGATTTTTTTTTCATAAAGTAAAGTTGTGCTTTTCCTGGTAAATTAGGAATAGTTTGACATATGTGGGGGGAAATATTCCTATAAACTTTTTTACATGGGGATGGAAAACAAAAACGGACAATGTAGCCAGTTAGCATAGCTTAGCATACAGCCTTGAACCAGACAGAAACAGCTAGTATGACTGTGCTAACAGTCCACACACTAGCAGTTCTCAAGCTCACCCCCATATTATTTCTGTTAAGAAAACACTTTAAGATTTAAACACTATTACGTGCTGAAATATTTTCCTTTCGGGGTGCAGTGGACTCCTGGATTCTCTCTTTATATGTGCAGGTAGGTAGGTTTTGTTATGTTTAAAAACACTTGCTGTTTCCTCATGTTTAAAGGTTTTATGCTAAGCCAAGCTAGCTGGCTCCTATTCCCAGCATTGTAATTAACAGACTGATGTGCACTGATTTTGTGGTATTAAGCTTCTCATCCACTAAAAGATCTGAAAAGACAAGTGTTCAAACCTGGAAATCAAAGCTGGCAACTTAAAAGTAGTTTTTATGAATGACTTGATGTGGGAAAGATGAGTAGACCTTTAACAGTGGTTACTAAAGCTTACCAACCAACAGTGACTTATTACAAAGTTGAACCAAAAAGGTCAAGTAACAGGTCTGACCTGACATGTCAGGGCTCTTTTAGCTCATCAACATTAGCATACTCTCCTTGAAATGCCAATGAATCGACTTCTGTCTCTTGTGTGTGCAGCCGTGCAGATGGATGTATTGAGAGGCTTTTTGGCCCCTGTGATGGGGCGTTTCTTAAATAGCTAAATGGAGCTGTGTTGCATTGGTGTTTAATGTTGTGTTACTTTGGCACTCAAGCCAGCTGGAGCTTTGTGTCTCAGTGGGTATCTGTATCGGAATAGGGCCGATGCCATGGATGGCTCATGAATGAGTGTGTGTTCATTATCATCTTCGTCTCTCAGTCCCATCACAGAGATATTCACAGTCCCCCCGCAGGTGTCCCAAAGGCTGCACGGGCATCCTGGGTCCAGATCCGGAGAGTTCGAAGGGGACTTAGTGTCCCATCCTTTTCTGACGACAAGAGCGGTCACTGAGCTGCACATAGAGAGACATTGTGTTTAGCTGAGTGAAAGCCCTCAAGCCTCCGCTCTGCACTCTAGGGCCTGTGAAGGCCTCTCAGAGATGTGCACTGAGGCTGCTGTCAGCTGATATACGAGGGCTGAAAACAGCCCAATAAATTTGCATACATTAATGCATAGTAGATCCACTCACTCAGAGAAAAAAGACAAAAAAAAAAAAAAAAAAAAAGCTTTTATATCCAGCAGCATTTGTGTGGGAAAAGAACACTCTGCAATCTCTTTCGTGATGTTCAGCACCTGTAAAGTCAAGAGACAAACACCAGCTACTGTGAAGCTGTGCCACCCATTCTTTCCACTTATAATAGCAGTCAATGAGCTGAACTGATTCCCGAACTTGACACATCATCACACTCCTGGACTTTGAAACTAGTGATTACAAGAGAAGTCGCTGATCTGATCGATGTTTACTTCCTGCTGCCTCAAACAGATTATGCTCTGATTTGAAATGGGAGGCACCTGTGCCTCAAACTGTCCAGGGTGATTTAATAAAAATTTGGATTTAGACTGATGGAGTTTGGTGCTTTTTTACTATTAATAATTGAATTATTTCAGCTAAAGACTGAACTTGGATGAACATAAAAGTAACTGGAACAACACTAACAGTCTCAGGATGAAATCTAAGCAAACAACAGAAATTTACCACAAATTATAATGTTTTATGGATGTAAGGAAATGGTTGTTGACATCCGGTCGACAGTAATTACCCATGATTGGAAGGGATGGCATGAGAAATTACAATTGAGCCCATGTGACTTTTGTTTACATGCTCTGATTCTTCTGTCACAAGATTCCTCTTTTCCCACCACAATTTGAAGTAAAGTTGTAACAGTACATGTTATAATATAGGTTCAGAAATTCCTATTTATTGCCCGATAATCTCCTAAAGGTAATTCATACACAGAGTGGTAAATGTTCTGCACTTATATAGAGCTTTTCTACCTATTGGCACTCAAAGTGCTTTACACTGCTTCTTATTCACCCATTCACACTCTCAATCTCACACACACACACACTCATACACACTCACACACCGATGGGGGAGCTGCTATGTAGCTGGCCAACACTCACCGGGCGCAACTAAGTTGGGGTTGAGTGTCTTGCTCAAGGACACTTTGACATGTGACCGGAGGAGCCGGGGATTGAACCAACAACTGTGAGATTGGTGGACAACCACTCTACCTTCCTGCGCCACAGTTGCCCCAGAACAATTTATACCAGTGTATATAAATGAAGAATAACATTTCCAATTAAACATAAATAAATATTCACTCAAAATGGAGCAATTTCTTTAATTAAAACTCATCTGAAAGTAAAGCAGACAATCTCCAAACTTTGTGTGGTTATTTCAAAGAAATATTCAGGGATTTATCAGGAAAAAAGATATTAAGATACTAATATAAAGTTTTAGAAACAAACAAATACAGCAGAATAATTGGCAAAAAGAATATGCATAGAGGAAACTTTGCATAACTTAAGCAACCTTTATCCTTTTCATCTGTCAATTTGCAAACACTGAAATGTTGGTTCTCTAAACGTTTCCATAGATCCCCCTCACCCCAGAGGCGAATAGCTAGATGTAAGATGGCCTGTTTCAGATAATTGTGGCCACCCTCATGGGAGGACACGGAGAGGCTTTAGAGATGCAGCTGTGTTGATGACATCGCTGAGAGAAAGTGCCCCGACCATTTCACACAGCTGCAGAGGGGATGTTATCATGAGACTCATGTTGTGACAGCTGTTTGTGCGTGAATGTAAAAAAACAACAGCGGGGTGAAATTCTCCAAAGATGCAGGCACATTTTTATTGTTATGGTTGATTTTTCTCCATTGGTGGAATGAAAGTATGCTTACTGCAAGTGTTTGGGAATAAAATTGTAGTTTTGTAGTTAAGACTTTTACATACTAAACAGTCTATTTGATGCTTTCTTTTAGATCAAAATACCAGAAACACATGATTTAGTGGAAAATTTGTCCTTTATGTCCATTTTAAATTAACAATTTCAAAAGTTTCTTTACAGTTTTGCTAGTCTAATTTTGAGGTTTGGACAGTTGATTGGACAAAGAGACATAGTGAAGATTTCACTTTTATCTTTGGGCAGTGGTGATGGACTTGCCCCCATATTTTTAACCAACTGAATTATCAAGGAAATAATTGGCAGATTATTCCATAATTTAAAAAAATATTAGACAGTGGCTTTTGGCTTGTCCCTTTGGGGGTCGCTACAACGGAACGTGTTCCACATGTTGATTTGGCATGAGTTTTTATGCCGGCTGCCATTACTTTTTTATATGTTCAGCCTCTTGTAATGGGCCAGCTCTCGGTATATCCCCTTTAGATCCAAATATCTGTCATCTGTTAGGAAGCTTATTAGTGACTAATTTATTTGAATCACAAAAAGAAATACTAAATGCTCCGACTTGCTAATTTCTGTGTATTTAAAAAAACTTGAGCTAATTTCTGTGTCAACCACAACTGTTTGTCTAGAATCAGAAACCACGCACACAACAATTTGAACGTTTAGGTAAAGGCCATTACTGCAATTACTAGTTGACTTTATGTTTGTAGTTGATTCTTTTCAAGTAGATCGGTTTCAGAATGAAATGTTGCATCTTGGGAGTTTTGTTTATTGCCAAGATAAAGACCAGTTTTTTGGATTTTGCAAGTATGGATTTAGTTTCTAGTGTGGGCTCCAACATGAGTGGTTTATTACAGCTTTGTTCTTCAAGGCATCTTTAGCTCAGTCAATAAAGCAGTTGGTAAGGCAGTCGTCCATGAATCAATATGTCGAAGTGTCCTTTGGCTAGACACTGAACTTCAAATTGCTCCCGGTGGGTTAGGTGAGTACCTTGCATGGCAGCTACAGACCTGATTCTACATTTCCTTTTACATATGTAGCACACAACAAGAAATTCTGAGTCTGTGTCAGATGGGTTAAATACTTTAAAACACACTTAGTCCGGATAATCAGCCGTGGGTACAACAGGAATAGTTGGAAAACAAGCAGGGCAGCATCCCTCAAGGACTGTTGATGGAGTTGGCAGAGTGTCCAGTTCAACTGAGTTGAACTTTGACTGCTTACATACTGCTTCTCAGACTGAGTATCAGTAAGACCGTTGAGCAAAAGTGTGTTTATTGTTTATGAATAAATCAACAGATGTTGCATTGTCTTGCTTTAAGACAATGCAACATCTGAAAAAACAATGTTTTCTCTTTGCTAAAAACTCATTCGCTCTGACTTAATAAATGTAAATATTTGTTGGTTTTCTTCGCCAAAATTATTCATAGAGGACTAAGCAAGGAATTTGTTTAATACCTACTGTAAGACCACCTGACCACTCTTGTTTCTTGCCCCATTAGCATTCGCAGACCTAAAACCACACAACCACAAGAAATGATTGCTAGAGCTGCGAGAGTAGGATGATCTAAGATGTAATGAACATAAGATAAGATAAACCTTTATTCTTCCTATAGTGGGGAAATTTCCATGTTACAGCAGCGGAAAAAGTGTGAAAATGTTCCTAAAGAATTTCTGCACAGAATGAAAAATAAAAACTCAATATAAAAAAATCAATATTAAAAAAACCTTTTCCTAAAGGATTTTTGTTTCTGTGGAGATGACTCTGATTTTTGCATACATTTCATCACACTGGGTTAATCAATGAGTAGATCAAAGCATATTTTCTGTATATTTAAAAAATAAATTTTACACTAAAAGAATACTTAAGAAAGCGGTCTGTCAAATAATCGATAAAGAACTGTATTGTCATTTACAACCTAATTGAATTTAGTGTCTGTGTTTCACACGCTATAAGCATATTTAAGAGCTGCTTATAGACATGTTTTTACTTGCCTGCCTCTATAGGAGCTCCTTTAAAATCTATGTCCCAGAATTGGGGACCAAACAAAGATGGGAAAACATTCCAGCTATGCAGTGAAGCACCTTGCCCCTCATACAACAAGCATGCTGGGGCCAAGCCACCAGACCCAGCCCTGCTGCTGGACTACAGCCAATTGGCCCAGATCTGAAACGCATGGCTAGTGCTTACACGTGCCTGGGTGCGCATGCTATGTGAAACAGCTTAGCTGAAGGTATGTTTATGATATTACATACACGCTATTTGCATCTCTGCTGCACCACAAAACATATGGGCTCCTCCTGAAGTTTGTAATGAAGGCTTGTAGTTTGGGTGGTAATAGCAGTTTCAGGGTTCAACAGCAGATTTTTCAAGAGATGGCTCCAAACCATTTCCTTGCTCAGTCTGACTACATCTGTGCTTTGTTCCTATTGTACTAATTGCCCCCTCCCCTCAATCCCCGTCTTGTTTGTGTTGTGCACAGGTCACTGAACACACACACACACACACACGTTTAGTCTCCCACAGAAATTGGTCCAGTTGGTTTACTGTTTTGTGTTATTCACTACATAAAATTAGGCCATCATCCTTCAAGCCCACTACTAGAGTGAATTAGTTAATTAGTCATTCTACAAAATAAATAAATGTTATGATAATCTAGTTTACTAGTTAAATGTATTTTGTCCAGCGTTTCAAATATGGTAATTTTCTGCTTTTCTTAGTAGTTGCAGCTATATCTACCTGTACTTGCAATTTCTCAATTAGGAAATGAACCACGAACATGTTCTGAGAAATGATTTTGATGATGTCGTTTTTGAGTTCATCTCTCTTAATATTTAATCAAAATGTTGATTTGTGAAAGAGGTAAAGTGATGTGTGATCCAGCAGTATTGGCGCTTCCTGTCGACTTCCTGTGAGACACTGTGATGCTTTGACAGCAGCGTTGTTGGTGTTAGGGACTAGTGTTTAGGAGCAGGCAGCTGAGTGGTCACTGCAGTGGTTGCTGAGCTGACAGGAAGGCATGTAAAGAATGTGTGTTTGAGGTCTGAAAGGCAAGCAGCTGGGAGCGAGGGGAAGAGAGCGCTGGCTGCAGAAGCACCTGTCCTCAGTGAAAGGCTCCTCTGTAGAGGTGAACAGGTGTCGGCTAAGCAGTTAAGCCCCTCAGTTGCAACGAACACACTCTGAATTATATAATTTATCCATAGGGCCTCATCAGTGTTAAGGTCACTGGCCAGTATTCCCTCTGCCTTTCCACCCATTTGTTTCAGAAGTGATGGCTTCCTTCCTGCCAAGGCATTTCCTCTTATCAGCTAGCTGCTTGACTGTGGTGGCTCAGTGTTTCTTTCAAGTAAACCAACTCCCTTGTGTTGTATTCAGGATCTCTGTGCCCATGAAAGAAACTAAGTGTCACATGCACAACCAGGTGGATTGTTCAGTCAGCTTGTTCAGGATGAATGAACACTTGTTTTCTAGACTTCCACAGCTTAGCAGACATAGGATTCACTGGGCAGCTAAATATTATAGTTTTTATCAATGGATCTGACATTTTTTCTTCTTGATTAACTGATTAGTCTTTTTTTAAAATAGAAGTCAAATGGGAAAAAACATTTCTGCATAGTTTTCTAAAACCCAGGGTGACTCGTTCCGTTGACCTTGTTTGTCAGACCAACAATTCAAAACCAAAAGATGTTGAATATACTGGAAGATATTTACAGTTTGACATTTTTCCTTAAACATTTTGAAATTATTACTAGATTTGCTGCGTATTATTGATAAAAAAAAAAAAACAATAAAGATCTGGCTAATCCCAATCAATTTGTGCTTATTTAACCAAGTTTTTGCAGAATGTAATTAAAAACGAACAACTGAGTGGCTGTTATACTGCACTGGCAAAAGCAGCAACGCTATAATTTAGCTGACAGGAATAGGAAAATTGCATTTTCAGAAAGAACTTCCCCTTTATTTTGATGATTTATTCTTATTAGGAATGAGTGACATCTATATTTGTTGCTAGTTTTTCTTTGCTTCCCATCTGCTTTTATGTCCTGTTGAAAAATCTTGTCATTTATCTCATTGTTGCTCCCAGCAACAGGGGCAGGTTGAAGAATTCATACTAGATGAACAATGCAGGCGAGGCGTTAAAAAACAAAGGAGGCGATTTGACGTCACCACCTCGCCTCACTGAACAAAGAAATTGCATCCACAAAGCAGAGAAGTGGACAACTGCAGGAGAAGCAGCACGACTAGCTTTCTCACAGTCATGCTACGTGGCTATGTACAGGCCAGGGGCACTTTCTTTATTGCTTTGGACTTCATCTGCATGTATTTTGTACGGATTGAGATCGATAAGGAAAAACCAACCCACAGCGTGGCTGAGGTGTGACTGTGGCAGCTGGTAATAGTAACAGCAAGCGGCAATTGTTTATGTGTTGTGAATTAGTGCATGTGTCTATGCTCAACATCTGCCAACTGCTCCCTCCGTCTCCTTTCTCTCACTCTTACTCACACACACACACCGAAGAAGCCCTCACCTTCACTCCTAGTTACCATGGACACAAAAGCACAGGAACTAAAATTGTCACTGCCAGTTATGTGCACACCTCACACACCTGAATCAGCTTATTAACAAATTAGGCAAAGTTGCTTTTCCTGCTCACAGTTTGGTGGAAATGCAAATGAGCTAGAAGCAGAAGTTTACATTATATAACAGTTTTTTTTTTTTTTTTTATACCTCAGAGTGAATGAAGCATCGACTTAAAAACCATCTATGTGAAAAAAGTTAAGATGAGGCAAAGAAAGTGACTCATGACAAGTCAAACTCATGGCTTTGCTTCCAGCACTCTGCTGTGATAGTGGTGAATCACATTGAGGCAGGTCACAGACTTTGACGAGGGGAATCCAAATCATTATCCTCTCTCTATTCTGCACTGTCTCCAGTTCAGTGTGACCTCAGACACTGTCTGTAAAAGTTTCAGTTTCACAGCATTTAAAGCAAAGTTGAGTCATTGTGCTGACATAAGAACTATTCTTCCGGTCCTACTCTTAATGATCTGTAGTACTGGACTTCTTCAACTCTTGCTAATTAATGAACGTGTCAAAGACCATATTGCACATTTTTTCCACAAGGTGTTCTTGCGGGAAAGGACCAAAATAACTTCCTCACACAGCAAAGCTGATAATGTTTTACTCGCACCTGCTATCATGTGCACACATTGCAGGTCAGCTCGAGATATGTGTGTGTTTGTGTGTATTAGTTATCAGTGAAAGTAAGGAAAGAAAAGACAGCTGGTTATTGACAGCAGAGCTGTACCTTCTGTTGTTGCAAGCTATTTGATAGAGTCTGTGTTTAAAGCACCAAACCAGGAGACTGAATCTGCTGTTACCTGCTGAAAAAAAAAACAATGGTGGATGATCCACCTTATAGTCATTTCATTAATTAGTTTTAAGAATGTTAAATTTTTTTTTCTTATTTTCATGCAGATCTTTTATGTGTTTGATGACGCTTATGTAACACACAAGAGCAGTTTTCTTTTTTAACATGCAAACTTTTATGCCTTTTCTTTATAGCCAAGCATAAATAAATGGTTTGATTTTCTTTTTTTTAAAGCTCATCTTAATACAGGGTTGAGGTGCTTGTACTGTATGTATGTGACAATAGGTCTTGTTCACTATAGTTTTTGCTGCTCTGCACAGTGGCCATGTGGCATTTTACCTGGGATTTCTGCAAGAAATCAATAGATTTGATTGAATAGTTTTGCCTAAACTCAACCACATAGATTTTGTGTCTGAAGGTTGTAGCTCCATATTTATTATTGTAACAACTGTCAGGTGCATAATGTGATAGCAACCTGAACCTACTGGGAGTCATTATGGGCTTATAGGAACTGATAATGGAATGGTGAAATAATGCAGACTATTACAAAGTTTCTAAAAATCTGTCATTTGTACCTAGGATTTTATGCTGGTGTTCAATTTGGACTCGCATACAGAGACTCATATACAGATGAAGCACATGGAGCACTTATTTTTAAAAACTGAATAATTTTAGAATAATTTAGTCAAAAAAGTATTTTTTTTTAAACAAGGTAACAAAGATTTAAAAAATGTACTGCAGGTAGGATTGATTGTTAAGTTTCATTCCATTTTGTTGAGCACAGATTGAATAGGTGCAGGTTAATTAAAAGCTCTGTTGTCCACACGTTACAGCTTGCAGGTATTATCTACACTGACCACCTGCTACACTGGAGGCAATACAGAATTGAGGTTTGAGGTTAGGCTCTTTCCCTGGGGGCATGGAGTATGTATATCTTTGGCATTGAGAGTACACTACATAATAAGTGAACTGAAGTACTCTGCTTAGCAGTTACAATAAAATGTGATTTATGATAGGAGCAGGCAAAGCAGCAGCTTGTCCTTTCACCTTCGGTGCCAGGAGCTCATGTGTCTGTAGCTGCTAAATTGTGAAACTTTACCTCCTGATTGCCCTTTGATTGATGCCCTACCTCTGAGGGTCAAGTGCACTGAAAATTCTCTTTAAAAAGAAACAGTCCATATTGGTTTCTGGGCCGGGCGTGTCAGACCTGGGCAGTTTAAGAGGAAGCTGTTATGGAGGAATAATGTGCCATTAGGACAATCTAATAAGCCACTGGCATATTCTTTATTCTTCCACAAGAGCTAAGCCTCTCTTGATTAAAAGAAAATGTAACATTTAATTCATGCTAAAATCTGCCCTGCTTAATTTATGCAAAACTTGTGAATTATCCTACTATGGAATGGCTTGATATCTAGGATCTTCTTCTTTTACTTTCAGCTGTTCCATTTCAGGGGTTGCCACAGTGAACCATCTGCCTCCTCAGTCATGTCGTGATTCCCATATTTGATTTGGCATATGCTAAGACACTGGATATTGCCCCCCTGTGCCTGATATCTAGCATGTTCAATGGTTAAAAAACATGAAATCGATAAATGTAAAGCGCTCCTTTGCTTGAAGAGAAACTTTCTTGGCTTTAACTTCGGCCAAAGGAAGGGTGGTTACAAAGGCACCATTTCATGTTCAAGGAAGTGCTTTTCTAAATTATTCGGGAAATGACTCCTGTGGCTATAACTTTTTAATCAAAGCCTAACTGTAACACTACATTTAACAAACCAGTTACATATGCTCCCCAGTGCTCATGCTAATTTTAACTATGATTATATGACACAATTAAATTTGGCGTCCTGGTATTGTAGGTCTGTAGCCCCAATTTGAACTTCTCATGTATTATACCATAGATAAGCTGCTGATAACAAATCAATAGATGGTGATGTTTTCTCAATCAGCTTTGACAACACTCACAACACACTAATTTTTTAGGTATTTCTATAATCTTCTTCTAATCATCTGGATAAATAATTAACTAGATCCACTATAGAAAAGTATTTGAAATTCATTTGTCAGGTACTGCTATTTCTGACGTTGTCTGTTTTGTCCATAAAAAGTCACAGCAGCAATATCAGCAGGTCCCAGTTGAAGTCTCTCAGTAAGACTTCAGACAATAAGACAGTAAGATATTAGGCTATAGCATCTTTTTGAAGGAAACATTTTTGTGATGTAAAAAAGTCCCTGTTGAACTCCTTGATATAGACTGTGTATTTCATTGCTGATCAGATAATTTAATAACAGTCGATGGGCAGTAAAAGTACTCTATGAGGACTCTCATAGAAATATCACGCAAGCTTGTATGAGTGTTGTAAAGTGTGTTGCAGATCTAGAAAACCTTGCCCTGTATTGATTGATTGATTGATTGATTGATTGATTTGTTTATCAGCATCTTTATCTCTGTGTCTACAATTTGAGCTGAACCCACTTCACTTAAGCTGTGGCTACAGGTCGATCAGACTGTCTAGTTCAGTGGTATCAATCATTCTGAAAGCACTCCAGGGTTAAAGAAAGGTCAGAAATGTTTAATCCTTTGAGCTGTGCAAGTGTTTAGTGTTATTGGAATTAAAGTGTGCAATGAACTATTACGGCTTGAAATCCATACTGGCACCTCCTGCCATCATGACCGCATACACAGAATTAGTCATGTGACTTCCAGGGCTCTATAAACCATCTGCAGCATAAACTGCCCATCAGTAATACTTTAGCTAGTAATGTGTACAATACAAAATGACCTCCTAATCGATAGAAATAAACACAGGCTTGGGCCAGCTGTTTTCCAACGTTACCAGCGCTTGCACTACTGCTAGACAGCAAGAAACCAAATTATGTCAACTTATTCTTTTGCTGCTAAGTTTGAATATAGGTTTATGGTCACAAAATAAATGGCAGAGATTTCTTTACATTCAGAATTGCGTGTAAGAGAAATTACCTCAAGCTAAACACCTTCACAAGCAAGCTTGTGTTTTTCTGAATGACACGCCTTATTGTTGCTGAACTTCCATTTCCTCTTTTGATAGATGACTTGTACAATAGCCTGAAGTGCACTGCAGCTGCCACGCTTAATCTGTATTAGTGGTGTCACGTCATGCTGTGCTTTATAATGATTGTGACTCCAATAGCTGATTCATTAATGCTGTTTGAAGGAAAAGAGTGACTGTGTCTAGTTCTGCTTTTCTAGCAACATATGCATAGTTGGCAAACTGCTCTCCCTTTAATAGGCCAGGCAGTGGCTTGGCAATCTCAGAGCCCCTCCATCCAGTGGAGGCATTCAACAGGATTAGTGTGGCTGTGTTGCAGCTTCACCAAGCCAGTCTCCGTCCCTGCAGATCCGAAATCTGCCCTCTGAAGCAGAGCTAAAATTAGACCAGCCATCTGTCGTTAAAACAGCGGAATTGGAGAAATTTATAGCATGTAATTGCTTCCATTTGGGCTAAGTTGCTAGTTAGCGGTCAATCAGCTTCTTGTTCTTTCACATTTGAATTTTTGCAAATGTGCGATAGTGGGTAGTAAAATGGTGAGTGGGATGTTTCACACCTGCTTAAATCTTGACAGCAGCTTTTATCACTTGTTGTGATGTGTCCTTCTCACACATGTGACATGTTAAAGCCCAGTACTTTCATTGATCTTCAGGAACAGTCCTCCACCCACACCACCCTTCAACAAACCACCTTTCAAACAGATTTAACCTAAAGAATAAATCTCCTTACCTTTCCTGTGAAGAATGCAGGTGTGTGTACACTTTTGTCATGGTGGTCTCCTTTTTTACTGTGTGGATAAGGTAAGCGTTATGGTAGCCATGCATGTGTGAGCTCTGCTACTGATACTGAATTGATGGGGCACACTTCTCCTCTCAACCCCCCACCCTGCACCCAGATCAGCAGCAGTTAATGAAAGTGGATTGATTTTTCCCTGCGTCCTGCATACAGCGTATAATCTGTCAGATGAAATCGACCAGGAAAACAAAGGATCTTACAAGCATTCTCTTACATTTGCTGTTTTATTCTTGCCTACCAAGCACAGTGGAAAATAGTCTTTAAAGTGTGACCAGTTAGCTTGGCATACGAACTAAACTACGTAGCCTGACTTGTTAAACAGTAACTAAAACCACCTACCTATTTCTTTAGATCTGCAAATAATATCTGGTTTGCTAAATCTGAACAGAAAGCTTCGGACATAGGAAGGTAGATGTTTCCAGTATCTAAACAAAGTTAAGCCAATTGCTATTTAGCAGTGTCAATCATGAACAAGAAAAGTTTTATCCTAAAGGAGGTTTTCAGTTCAATTTCAGTTCATTTAAAAAGTTGAGCAAAAACAAATGAAGGGCTGGATTAGCATGCTATAACCCTCCCACCTCTGATGACTGTGTCAAGGCCTCACAGTCATGGAAGGAGACAGTGCAAGGGATTATAAATACTTGTAAGCACTGTCTCCCCTCCTCATACGTTTAAGGATGGATTATGGCATCTCGCAGGCTTGCTCGAAGCTTGCAGATGGCTTCTCCTCCTCCCTCTGACCCTTCTTTCATCTATTCATCCATCCATCCATCCTTTTCTTTTCCTCCTCTCACTCTGTTTTTGCAGCCAGCTTATGGCAGGTGGCTCTTCCCTTTATGCTTTGCTGTCATGGCAGTGCGTTTATGCTGCACCTCTGGCAATTTGATCATTGTCCGGTCACAAATTTAAACCAACTGATTTCGCCTCACAAGGTTCTTGGAGCCACTTCTATAAATCAATAAAATCTTTCCATCCGGTAAGAATAGGTCTGCTTTCTGTAAAGAATGCAATAAATAAATGAGCATATGTGTGTGTGTGTGTGTGTGTGTGTGTGTGTGTGTGTGTGTGTGTACAAAACAAGGACAAAACAAAAACTAAACTGTTATTGTTTGCTGACATTTAGAAAAAAACTAGGATTTTTTTTTTTTTTTTTTAGAGCTGTGTGAACTTGCTCACAGATGGCTTGTGCTCACAAATGCCAGCAGGGTGAAACGAAGGAGAAATTAATATCATTACATAAGCAATGACGCCATGAGCATAGGCGACCTCAGGTGTCCTGATAGATAGGACATACAGCTTAATTGTGTTCCTAAAAATACCTGTTTGCAGGAATATTGCAAAAGACAGAAAACTAAATCCTAGTAGTATCAAAATCGACTTTCTTTTGTTCAGCTTTTTGCTGATAGTGTTTGTGTAGCTCCTGTAGTAAAACCATCCTTTTAATGTGTTGTCTATCTTGGTCCACATTTGGTCCCAGTGAGTGTTGCATGGGGTGCTCGAGATGAAGCCAGGGAAGGAGGCCAGACATCCACCCACACACACTCTCTCTAGTAGTAGTGTCTTCCTTCCACTTGCATAATTTTTTTTCTGCTTTAGCAAAGCAGCACATTAAAATAAATAGCATTTTTTTTGCTTAATTTATATTAATTCCTAGTGGTGTAGTTTTTCACTTGCCTTTGTAGTTTTATCTGCCACTGAGTCAGATTTATTTAAATCAGTTTTGTTGACGACCGTGGCTCACAAACTGTCAGCAATTGTTACTTCATAACAGCTGCCAGTGGCTGTTGGTGATCAGCAGAGGAAGTCAGATGGGATTTTCCAGGTGTCTTTTTCTGAATGTGCACCTGCAAAACCATTAAAAAAATGTTGATTGCACTGGCTCAATTAGCATATAATTTAGGAATGTATCACTTCTGGCGTAGTCTTGTAGAAGAACTACAGTACATATCGTTTTCAGGATTGTCAAAATAAAAGGACATGACCTAATTTAACATGTACAGTATGGCAAGACTAACAGCAAGATTTCTCCATATATGTTTTGTTTAAGTTACAAAATTACTATTTTTTTAATAGTAAAGTGTAATGAGTGAACTCATAATTGTAACTTAAAAGAGTTCAACAGAATTTCACCACAAACGTCAGAAGGCTTTAATGTAATCTCTAGCAAACCACAGGTATGAACAGCTTATCTTATACTGTGCAAGAAGCTGTCCCAGCTTCTTTTCTGTGTGGAACTCCCACACACAAAGCCTACGAAGGAGAACTCCATCCACCTGTGGGCACGTGTGTCATCACCCTCTGTGAAAGTAGGTGCAACTCCACCTTTTTCAGATACATAAGAGCCAAAGAGAGCTCGGCTTAAAGCCAAATCAGCTGTGGGCAAAAGGGGCTCTCACGCTTGTGGAGTATCGGATTTCACAGGAGAAAACACCACCCAGCTTCAACCCTGTTACTCATCCTCATTTAAGAATCTTTATTCAGTGCCGACTGTTCACATGAGGGCGATAATCCAGTTCGAGAAGTAGAGCTTCTGCTGGCCAAACACCAGCTGCTGCTTTATTGTCTTAAGTTTCTTTGTAGGATTGTTAGTTGGAAAGTTGGATAGCTCATACGTCACTATAGAAACTAAATGTGTTTGATTTGAAAGTTTGCTTTTGATGTTAAAGTTCCAAAATGCTGTGCAGAGCAAAAATGAAGGAGCCGCTAACAGGCAGCTCTACCATTTTCATTTGGAAAAGATTAAGACAAGCTGTGGGTTGTGGGCAGACGGCTCCAGAGACAGCTGTAAAGACATAAAAATAAACTATAACATCTTAGAAAAAAACATTTGGCTTTTTCTTTGTGAAGTTTTTAGTTATCTTGACTGAAGCTGTGTAAATTCACACATTACTTCAGTACACAACAGTGAAAAGCATAGATTTAATTGATGCTTCCTCCCAGTTTGGAAGATATACTTCTACTATTCATGTTGTACATAATGTAAGGCAGGTTTTGTTCAGCTTCTAGATAGTTTTACTATATTGTGGGGAAGTGGGACATAGTCTGGCTCAGAAGAAGGAAGTCACAAGAGCCCACAGTTTTGAACACACAAACCCAACACCAGAAGGATTTGGGGGATTACGAGAACATTATCCTAGGAACCAGGATAAAACAAAATTCTTGTTTTCTCCCAACTTCCTGAGAGGAGACGGAAGAAGTTCTGGAGCACTGGAAGAACTTCAGGTTTAGTTTGTGTATATAAAAGTTAATCCTGATTGTAACTTAAAAAGACAAAAGGGTTTAGCGTGAGGATGAACATAAAAGCTGATAGCCAGCTCCAGGGGGAAATAAGATCGTAGTTCAGTCGACGCTTTCGATGCTATCTGAGTCAATGAGAAAATACCTGGTGTTAATGTTCCACAGACATGTACACGCCAAAACCTTCGTATTTTTGATTTGGTTTGTTTAGTGTGCTTCATAGGTTTCAAGGTTACTCTGCGGTCTTGGCTTGTAAGGAGGCTGGGCTGTCACAAACATGTCTGCTCTGTGTGGCCTACAGGCTGGTCACTGTCACTGGAAAAAACACCCTTCCGCTCTTACATTAAACCTGAGGGATTAGTAGTTCTCACAGTCCGTCTGTCAGAAGCCCTGTGAGTGACAAATGTTGTGATGGCTGTCCTCATGGTATCAGCTGGATGAATGGAGGGCTGTAATCTGTGCCTGAAACGAAGATTTGAGGACAGGAAAGAGAAGGGGCAACCCACCATTGGCTTGGACCGATGATGGGTTTGACTGGTGGTCGCATTTCACATGCACACGTGTGAATATTTTTTCTACAAACTAACACAATATACAGTAATAATGTGTGTACCCTTGTGATCAACTCTGCAGGCGAGCAGCTGCAGAGCCTTCTCTGCTCTCAGACTGAAGGAGGCAATGAAATTTTAATAAGGTGATTGGATTATGCTGTGCTGTCCAGTCTTAAGCTGCTCCCCTGTGACATCCCAACACTGAAACACTTGTTTATCAGTCTCACCCTGGATGGTAATTGACTAGCGTGTGAACCGAGGTCAGAGACCTGTTAGTAGACAAACATTTCTGTGGAACTTGTTTTAAAAGAGGCTGAAATGCAAGTTCCCACTTGCAAGCATGTACACGAAGCACTTTTCCCCTTTGGGCTTTCTGTAATAGTTATGTTTATCCTTTAATGGCCGCATAGGTGTTGCATCTAATTAATAGTCTTTGATGATTAACATACGTGCTGTTTTTAAAATTAAACATGTGAGCACATTTGTCATAAAATGAGAGAAAAATGCTTGTCACAATTTCCCACAGCTTGAGTTAACATCTTCAAATGTATTGTTGTCCTATGTAATATGTGTGAGTATAATATAGTTTTTTTTACATGTTATCTAGATACTACATTTCTGCCTGGTGAGTTGTAATCAAAGAATTAATAAAAAAGTGATGTTGGGAGCAGAGGGACAGCCAGGCACAAATAGATTGACAGTAAGGGAATGTTCAAAAACCATTGTTGGTTCTTTTTAATTAAACAATGCGATTTAGATAAATTAGTCATAAATGGCCATTTTCACAGCAGATTACTGCTAGAAATGTGCTATTACCTTCTGGGACAACTGTTGCCATAGTTGTCATCACATACTGTACATAATTATAGCTCTGTGTCAGATCATATTTTTTCCCAATTCTTTTTCATTGCCATACTGAAACAAAGTTAGGCTATTGATGTTTTAGCTGCGGGATGTCTCACATACATCTACACAGCCACAAGAAGGACAAGATGCACCAGAAATATTATTGTGAAGGAAATTTGTCCGATTTTATATTTTTGTATTTATATTATTTTTTTACCTACTTTATTGGCTTATTGGTTGGATATTTGATGGTGTCGAGGTTTGAAACAATAAATGTCTGTAGTTTTTTTCACCGTGTGGAAGGTAGCAGTATAATAAAAGTCCCACTCTTGTTTTTACAAAGCACAAACAAACCAAGCAATATGAAACTTAGATATTTTGTACGGGTGTCTGGGAATGTAATTGGTAAATGTTCTGCACTTATATAGCACTTTTCTACCTATTGGCACTCAAAGCGCTTTACACTGCTTCTTATTCCCCCATTTGCACTCACAATCACACACCACTAAGACATGTGACTGGAGGAGTCAGGGATTGAACCAACAACTGTGAGATTGGTGGACAACCGCTCTACCTTCCTGCGCCACAGTCGCATGTGCATTTTTCAGATTTTTGAGTAGTTTAAGAGTAAACAATCAAATTATTCATTTAAAAAAATTAGGTAATAAAATTAATAAATGTTATGTTCAACTTGATTCGTGATATTTTCTGCCTCTTCTAGAGGCTTTGCCGGTCAAAAATATTGTCATTCGGTGAAGATGGATGGAATTGGATTAGATTTGTGTTACACATCGCCTGTACCTTTTACCACTAATGTGCTGTCACAAAGTGCCAGTGAGCTGAACTCACGAGCAGCCTAGAGAGTCGAGTGGGATTATCAGCAGTGGGGGACTGAATACATGAATGTGTGACTGCGGGAGCATCTCTGTGACCGGGGAACGAATTATCCTGACAGTCTGTGACTCGGCTCTTTTCGCCTGTCTGCCTCTCTGTACATCAGATACGGAGACTGAGCTGGACTGGGGCCTCTGGCTGGCACCCTGTCCTGAGTTGAAAACCTGTCACTTCCCATCTCCTCCCATTGTTGTGGGCAGTGCTTTCTATACATCTTCCAGTGGAGCACGAGATGATTCCTGTGTGATGCCGATGAGTACTAGGAATGATTTCACACCACGCATGAGATGCTGACCAGATGCTCTCAGCATCTAATCGATTGACCCTATTTTATAGCCCGCTGTGGCTTGTTAATTGGTCTCCAGCTCCCTGCTGACACAATGACCATAATGGAGGAGAATTACTGCTGTCTTGTCATGCATTAACCTCCCTCATCCACCCCCGTTTCATGAGCCCTCCCTCCCTCTCAGATCTCTGGTCCCACCCACCACACCCCTTTATCTGCACACTCCCTGGTCTTACAGCATCTGGGTAGATGGGGTGAAGTGCACATTCACTCCCATCCTGTCACATGTCCCTGTGCCAGTTGGAGCTGCTGACACTGCAGCCAATGAACTTAAAGCACCAAGAGGCAAATTCTTACTGCTTGCATACTGTTGTCCCTCAATTAGTTTAAACATAATTTAGGCATAGTCAGAGTTACAAGAGGCCTCTTTGCACGGGAGGTCAGATCAAGCTCTAGGGCTTGTGACTTACGAATAAAACATGTGTCAGTCAGTGCTTTGTTGTCTGTAAGTCTCTGTAGATTTAATGCAAAAGCAAAAAAGAATTAACGCTTACTACTTTTATATGCACCATTATCAGTGCAATTACTCAAATGCAAAAACACAATTAAAAATACTTGTTACCAATCCCAACATTGTAAGGATTTGTCTAGTTAAAATACAAAAAACAAAGATATATTTATTTATTAGCACAATAAACTTATTGTTTGAGATTTTTCTACGAAAAATGCCATAACAGTTGACCAGTAATCAAAATAGCAGACCTGCAGTCTGTGACAGCATCAAGCATCAGTCATAACATTGTGTACATCTCATGAGATCAGCCAGCGATTTCCCCGTCTGCTTTAAAAAATTACTTTTCTAGGTCTCTGTGTGTTTGCCATTCAGCTGCGATCTCAGATTCCATGTAGCAGCTCTCCCCTAGTGGCTGCTGCCTCCATTATTTACCAGTGTGAATATTTTATGATGACATCAGGGTAGGGATGCTGGCAGAGGGTTGCCCTAATGAGCCATGGCATTCGCTCATTTGGTCCTAAAACCAGCCAGTGAGTGCCACTCTGTGCCGCCACAAAAGCTGCTTGGGGGCCTTTAGTAAAATGTGAGTTCAGTTTTTCTTTAAGGTTAAATTACTTTAGGAAAAACTAAGGAAATGAAAACTTGCACCAGCAGATCAGCAAGCAAGTTTTTCCTGAGGAAAAGCCTGGAGACGAACAGAAAACAGAAGCCCGTTGAAAGTAGCACAGAGTTGTGTAGATTGCGAAACAATGGCAAAGATGATTTAAACATTTTTAAAGTCCACAATCAGCCTGTTATGTATTGTAGATCAACAGAGTAGGCTGTAACTTGTAGTTTTGTCTGCTGTAGTTATAAAAATCTGTGCAGACATGTCCTCTGAGGGGAGAGATATGAAAGAACCAATGTCTGAATGAATGATGAGTGTGATTCAAACATGTCTCATTGTCCTGGTTAAGGTGCTTTGAAATTAGTTGTCGTTGCAGCTTTTGTTTTTTGTTTTTTGTTGTTTTTTTGAGTCCTGATTTTAACAATTAATCTTTTCTCCTGTTTTGTTGTAGTGAGGGTGTCTTCAAGTGTCCGGAGGACCAGCTGCCATTGGACTATGCCAAGGTAAGATCACATTCTTTCAAAGTGCATGAATCTGCAGCCATGTTAATTGCTGGCATATGACGCCTTAATGTGCTTTGAGCTAAAAGGGTGTCATGCTCCCACCTAGCAATCTAAATTTTCAGCATGCTAATTATCACTAAACAAAAAGTACTGTTCAGCTGCAACAAAAGGCTGAATTAAGGTTCTCTGAGGTTTGTTAAACAAGATACTGCCATCTCCACACAATGCATTGTTGAGATTTGGGAGGTGTGCACATTGGGGCCTCTGTGAGCCTCTGCAGCCAACCGTTACCCATAATTCCCTTCTCTGCGTAGGTCCATGCCGATGTTTACTTGTATGAAAGTATAAAGTGTAGTATAAATCGGCCTTGAGGAGTGTGTCATTTGCAGGTGTTAAATAAAATGTTGATGGCCAAAAAAAATTATTACAGTTTATCTTTAAGGGTGCATGCATGTCTGTACAAGCTACAATAAAAGACAAATTAAAAGTAGAACACAAAATAAAACAATAAGGAACATAAAAAAGCCCAAATCTAATAATAACAATGCTGAAGTCTAAGACAAAGGTTTCTGATAAACAGGACTGAAAACATACAGATTTGTCAGAATTTACATATTAAAGGATGTTAGCCATAACCTGCTTGTGCTGTCTGTGCCTGGTAAATGTGGAAAAAACGCATCAGTGGAGACCAGCAGCACACAGAGTGACAGAGTCCTGTGGCAATAAATATACTGTAGATGTATTTGGGATTTTAGATGCAAATTGTTGCATTTAAAGAGAGTTTTAGAACATTTGCATCACTGGATAACACAGGAGAAATAATCCTCACCAGTGTCAAAGGTTGCATTTATTTCATTGCAGTGGGAAAGCAGTCCATTTCACGGATCTGATACAAATATGCAACATAATTTATAAAAACTCAATTCAGTTTTTACCATGTCTTTCTTAAAAAAAGAGAACTATATGCAAATTCCAGCTGAACTCTTTCCCTCTTTTGTTTTTTAAAGGCAGATAAAAGGGTTGTGCTCAGGGGGAAACAGTTAATGACCAACTGTATTCAGAGTCAGAGGCTGCTTCTTTAACACGTGATCTCCCTGTTGTAAAGTGAGAGACTGTTACACAAGGATCAGGGCTTAGACATAGGAACCATGCATAAGAGATTTTAAAAAAAAAATCTATCCAAGAGAAACACATAGTAAATGATCAGCTCTTTTTGTGAGCTGCTTTTGGCATCTACAGTGCATCCAGAAAGTGTTCCCTTCATTTTGTTAAGTTACAGCCTTATTCCAAAATGGATCAAATTCATTATCTTCTTCAAAATTCTACAAACAATACCCCATAATGTCATTAAAAACTCATTAAAAATAAAAAACGTGTTTAGGGCAACTGTGGCGCAGGAGGTAAAGCGGTTGTCCACCAATCCCCCAGTTGCTGATTCGATCCCCGGCTCTTCTGGCCACATGTTGAAGTGTCCTTTAGCAAAACACTGAACCCCAATTTAGTTGGTCCCGGTGAGCGGTGGCTAGCTGCATAGCAGCTCCCCCATCGGTGTGTGACTGTGTGTGTGATTGTGAGTGTGAATGGGTGAATGACAAACAGTGTGAAGTGCTTTGAGTGTCAATAGGTAGAAAACTGCTATATAAGTGCAGACCATTTACATTTACCATTTTATTCATGGCCTTTGACGCCATGATACTAAAAACTGAGCTCTGGTTCATCCTGTTTCCACTGATCATCCCTGAGAGTTTCTAGAACTTGATTGTCTACCTGTGGGAAATTCAGTTGATGGAAAATTATTTGGAAAAGCATACACCTAAGGTCGCACAGTTAACAATGCATGGCAGAGCACAAACCAAGCCAGTCAAATAAATTTTATGCAGACCTCCGAGACAGGATTGTATTGAGGCACAAATCTAAAAAAGGAGTACAGAAAAATTTCTGCAGCATTGAAAGTCCTAATGACGTTTGGAACCACTAGGACTGTTCCTAGAGCGGGCCAGCTGGCTTCTCAAACTGAACCATTGAGAGAGAAGGGCCTTGGTCAGGGAGATGACCAAGAACCCGATGGTCACTCTGAAAGAGCTCCAGCATTTCTCTGTGGAGAGAGGAGAACCTTCCAGAAAAACGACCAACTCTGCAGCACTCTGCGGCCTGTATAGTAAATGGTAACTGGTCTGCAGTTATATAGAGCTTTTTTACCTATTGGCACTCAAACCGCACATTCACACAGCCAATGGGGGAGCTGCTATGCAGCTGGCTAATGCTCACCGGGAGTAACTAAGTTGGGGTTCAGTGTCTTGCTGAAGGATACTTGACCTGAGGAGCCAGGAACGGCAGGAGCGGCAGGAACTGGGACACAGGTTAAGTCAGGATCGGGGGAAAGATGGATGCAGCAATGTACAGAGACATCCTTGATGAAAACCTGTTCCAGAGGGCTCTGGACTTCAGACTATGGTGAGGGTTCATCTTTCAACAGGACAACAAACCTTAGCACACAGCCAAGATAACAAAGGAGTGGCTACGGGACAACTCTGTCAATGTCCTTGAGTGGCCCAGCCAGATCCCAGACTTGAACCTGATTGAACATCTCTGGAGAGATCTGAAAATGGCTGTGCACTGACACTCTCCATCCATCCTGATGGAGTTTGAGAGCTACTGCAAAGAAGAATGTCGGAAACCAAAAATAATTAATTTAATAAATTTTGAAATAAGGTTTTAACGTAACAAAATGTGGAAAAAGTTAATACTGTGAATACTTTCTGGATACACTCTATTGAAATCAGCCCGCTGCTTGACATTTTTCTATGCAGTGAATTAGCCCAAATTTATCATCGAGCTGTAAACCCCAGTGCTGCTTCAGGATAAGTGGGGCAGCAGTGCAGGGCATTGCAGCATGCAATGCTGTGAGCGACGACGGGGCCTGTAATAGCAGGGACTCTCCATGGGAAGGATGTGGACATAGCACACCTGTCAGACATTGTTATTTACCAAGCCCCTTGCAGGCTCCCAGTCACCTGCAAATTAGTCCTTGCTGGTGGTCTCCTGTCAGGAGTAATGCTTGCTGCACACCTCCTTTCAAAAATGTGCACAAACACAACCTCGCTTCAACATAACCAGAGTGTTGCAGTCATTAAAGGATTGTGCTGCTGCTGCTGCTGCTGCTGCTGCTGCTGCTACTGATGTAGTAGTAATGTTGTGGGAATTAGAATGGCTCAAGCAGACAGAATAAACCCCCAAGTTAGCGCTCCAAAGAGCTTAACCCCCCTGATCTGGCTGGGACTAAGTTATTAAAAGGTCATTATTGCCGTCTCCCTGCAGATTCCAATACTGGAACAATGAGTGTTCCAGTTTGCTTTACAGGATTTTTTTTTTTCCCCCTTTTGCTTCTCCTCAAAGAATGTGATTATGGCAGCGAAAAATGGAGTACAGCAAATCAGGCATTTATTGTGCTGTTTTTTATTTTTTATCTATATATTTTCTATAAAGCATATTTTACAGGATTATAGTTTAATGCATTTGTTTTATCGGAGACAATCGTCCAAATGAGCTTTTTATTTTGATGGCAGTGGCTCCACTGCAGAGGCAGGTAAATACTCCCTGGCCGTTACTGAGCTGTTTTTTGTTTGTCTGTTGTGACATTTTGAGGAAGTGGCTTGTCTTGTTTTACCAGTGTTCTGCTAGTGTTACAATGATCGGGAATGAAAACGCAGAGCAAGAGTGTAGATCTTTGGGACGTTGTACTGTAGGGGAAGGATTCAGGGTGTTTAGCGAGAAAACTGGCTTGACCCTATCGCTCAGTGACCATAGTCTTTTGCTCTTCATCTGTCTTTGTCACTTTCTCTCCAAAGACCCCATAAAGCCATAAATTCACTCATTATCACTGCAGTGGCTGGATTCACTGTGCTGCAACACAATCTCAACACAATCTCAGTAAGAAAGCAATATATTTTATAATATAATATATATTATAATTCGTTTTTTCTAATTGTAGGAAAATTGTCATAGTACAATGTACACACCACCATATGCATTAAATCTTAGGAAACAGGCTTTTCCATTTTAATGTAATCAGAGCAGAAGAAAATCAAAACATATCTACTCATGATGAATTTAAACACAGCACCAAATAAACCACTTTCTGCATGTAAATGTTTTTATGAAAATCAAGTTTTGAGAATTGATAAAGTTTCACAAAGCATAACATCGCCAAATTCAAGTGGCTTGAATTGTATTTTTTTTCACAACCCCTGTACAGTATATAGGTTTGGATTGGAAAATACACCTATTTGCCGCTGCTAGTTTCAACTCTTTGTGAAATACAGAGCTGCAGTAAAAACTTTAGATTAGCTGAGTTGTGCTAAGGTGATCTACTGTAACATTCTACCTGTAGGCTCGAAACGGCACCTTACAACTGACTTATTTACATGATCTACCATCTGTGGTTCACTTATGTATTTTCGACTGATGTTGCTTATGTGGTGTCTTGGCAATTGGAGTAATCAGGAGGTTGCTAGCTTGTGATCAACCATTGTGATGTTATTCCTTGTATTACTCTTTTTGTCATTTCAAACATTTGCACCCAATTGTAAAAGCTACATATACTTGCAGAAATTCTTTATGCTTTAGTTTAGCTAAATCACCAACCATACGTCTCTTTTTGGTACACAGTCCAGACCAATGTAAGATACACATGTGCTGTATGAATGTGGTGTATTACAGCTCCCCTAACACCTAGTTCCCAGCGATGACTGTAGCTTACCCTGGATCAGCTCGTCCACTGACCTTGTCCTGCTTTTCTTATTTAGATCTACCCAGACCCAGAGCTGGAGCAGCAGATCCTAGCATTGCCCATCCGCTGCATCCACAGCGAGGAGGGCTGTCGCTGGACCGGCCAGATGAAGCAGCTGCAGGTATTCTCTCTCACTTTGCCTTCATTGTTTCTCCCCCCACCCCCCCCCCTTCCTCTCGGTTATTGTTTTCTAGCAGCAGCCTGGCTCAACACTCAACATGTGGTTGTATGTATGTGTGCAAGTCTCATGACTCTTGTTGTGTCTCTTTCAGGGCCACTTCTCCACCTGCGCCTTCAATGTGATTCCCTGCCCCAATCGCTGTTCTGTCAAGCTGACGCGCCGTGACTTGCCTGACCACCTGCAGCACGACTGCCCAAAACGCAAGGTCCAGTGTGAGTTCTGTGGCAGTGAGTTCACCGGTGAAGCTTATGAGGTAAACACAGACTTCCCTTTTTTCCTCAGCAGCTCTTTGGTGTAATAGCCCAGAAGGACACTACATTATTTCCATGGCCATATGAAAGCTGCCTTTGTGAAACACCGCAGGAAAAGCATGTGGGACGCTGCCTTCTGAGAGTGTTGGTCTGTTTTAAAATGGCACATGTTGGCAAAAGGAAGGAAGATTAATGTTTTTTTCTCCAGAGTCTCCTCACTAACACCTCTGTCGTTTCTACCAAGTTGCCCCTCCTCTGTTTACTTTGGCCCACATGATCTCCCCTCTGCACATAGTCACACTGGTGTTAAGCCAGCGTTTGGCTCTCGCACTGTCATTACTCATGTTTACAACTGTATCTCATTCAAAACCATAATCCTACTTCAGTAAAGCTGCAAGGCTAATGATCTACATTGGTCTTTCACAAAACTCTTGTCTTCATTGAAGAATATTAGACAAACCTATAAAGGAATCAATACAAGCTTTTATAATAGTTTTAACAATAATACATATGATAACAAGTTAAAAATGTGACTTTGTCACACTGGCTTACTGCTTACAAAGCAACAAGGTTGCAGTGGTGGACCACTGACCTCGGCAGGAAGTAGCTGATATCAGAGAGAACTTGCTGAAGATAACTGTCAGCAAAAAGAGGGTTAGGGTTTAACAATGAGGTTGAATGTTTAGATTTAGGGAACTCCATTTAAGGCAATAAAACCAGAATAACTTATGGAACATATTTTAAGGACTAAAATAGATGCCTGGCGTTGGGAATAGCATGTTAAGTAGACGTCACTTAATAGTCACTGGCTAATAGTAATAACCTTTTTACTACAGCTTTCGATTTTTTCCCCATTATCCAGGACTACTAAGATTTGACCTCTAAATTTTTATATTTGCAAGTGTGTTATTACTGTATTGCAGTAATTGCCGTTCTGTGTTGTGAAACCTGCAGTAGGTACTGTAAATAGCCTCCTTATAAAAAGTAATTCTTACTGTATGTAGAATACATGAAATGCTCCCTCTAATATTCCATGTGTCTCAGCAAACACACAAACTCCCTGAGGTCCCTTGGACCAATGTGAGAAACATCAGACGTGTGCACTGTGCTCACGGCAGCATCGCATCCATCCATGGTTTATTCAAATAATTAAATTACAGCACTTGCAGTTCTGTTAGAATACTTGAAAATTACAAAAATCTTGTTCATGACTTGTGTAGTATGTTAACGGTATTAGAAATATAAATATTTAATTTCAACTATGGCAAAACATGAACTGCCAACCAAACCAAGCCAACTATAAACTCCAATTTTGAAAACACAATTGACATTTTTATTATAAAGCTCTGACTTGTATTATGAGTATGAGCCAGTGTGTGAAGCGATTAGCTGAGTTGTGCTAAGGTGATCTACTGTAACATTCTACCTGTAGGCTCAAACGGCACCTTACAACTGACTTATTTACATGATCTACCATCTGTGGTTCACTTATGTATTTTCGACTGATGTTGCTTATGTGGTGTCTTGGCAATTGGAGTAATCAGGAGGTTGCTAGCTTGTGATCAACCATTGTGATGTTATTCCTTGTATTACTCTTTTTGTCATTTCAAACATTTGCACCCAATTGTAAAAGCTACATATACTTGCAGAAATTCTTTATGCTTTAGTTTAGCTAAATCACCAACCATACGTCTCTTTTTGGTACACAGTCCAGACCAATGTAAGATACACATGTGCTGTATGAATGTGGTGTATTACAGCTCCCCTAACACCTAGTTCCCAGCGATGACTGTAGCTTACCCTGGATCAGCTCGTCCACTGACCTTGTCCTGCTTTTCTTATTTAGATCTACCCAGACCCAGAGCTGGAGCAGCAGATCCTAGCATTGCCCATCCGCTGCATCCACAGCGAGGAGGGCTGTCGCTGGACCGGCCAGATGAAGCAGCTGCAGGTATTCTCTCTCACTTTGCCTTCATTGTTTCTCCCCACCCCTTCCTCTCGGTTATTGTTTTCTAGCAGCAGCCTGGCTCAACACTCAACATGTGGTTGTATGTATGTGTGCAAGTCTCATGACTCTTGTTGTGTCTCTTTCAGGGCCACTTCTCCACCTGCGCCTTCAATGTGATTCCTGCCCCAATCGCTGTTCTGTCAAGCTGACGCCGTGACTTGCCTGACCACCTGCAGCACGACTGCCCAAAACGCAAGGTCCAGTGTGAGTTCTGTGGCAGTGAGTTCACCGTGAAGCTTATGAGGTAAACACAGACTTCCCTTTTTTCCTCAGCAGCTCTTTGGTGTAATAGCCCAGAAGGACACTACATTATTTCCATGGCCATATGAAAGCTGCCTTTGTGAAACACCGCAGGAAAAGCATGTGGGACGCTGCCTTCTGAGAGTGTTGGTCTGTTTTAAAATGGCACATGTTGGCAAAAGGAAGGAAGATTAATGTTTTTTTCTCCAGAGTCTCCTCACTAACACCTCTGTCGTTTCTACCAAGTTGCCCCTCCTCTGTTTACTTTGGCCCACATGATCTCCCTCTGCACATAGTCACACTGGTGTTAAGCCAGCGTTTGGCTCTCGCACTGTCATTACTCATGTTTACAACTGTATCTCATTCAAAACCATAATCCTACTTCAGTAAAGCTGCAAGGCTAATGATCTACATTGGTCTTTCACAAAACTCTTGTCTTCATTGAAGAATATTAGACAAACCTATAAAGGAATCAATACAAGCTTTTATAATAGTTTTAACAATAATACATATGATAACAAGTTAAAAATGTGACTTTGTCACACTGGCTTACTGCTTACAAAGCAACAAGGTTGCAGTGGTGGACCACTGACCTCGGCAGGAAGTAGCTGATATCAGAGAGAACTTGCTGAAGATAACTGTCAGCAAAAAGAGGGTTAGGGTTTAACAATGAGGTTGAATGTTTAGATTTAGGGAACTCCATTTAAGGCAATAAAACCAGAATAACGTATGGAACATATTTTAAGGACTAAAATAGATGCCTGGCGTTGGGAATAGCATGTTAAGTAGACGTCACTTAATAGTCACTGGCTAATAGTAATAACCTTTTACTACAGCTTTGATTTTTTCCCCATTATCCAGGACTACTAAGATTTGACCTCTAAATTTTTATATTTGCAAGTGTGTTATTACTGTATTGCAGTAATTGCCGTTCTGTGTTGTGAAACCTGCAGTAGGTACTGTAAATAGCCTCCTTATAAAAAGTAATTCTTACTGTATGTAGAATACGTGAAATGCTCCCTCTAATATTCCATGTGTCTCAGCAAACACACAAACTCCCTGAGGTCCCTTGGACCAATGTGAGAAACATCAGACGTGTGCACTGTGCTCACGGCAGCATCGCATCCATCCATGGTTTATTCAAATAATTAAATTACAGCACTTGCAGTTCTGTTAGAATACTTGAAAATTACAAAAATCTTGTTCATGACTTGTGTAGTATGTTAACGGTATTAGAAATATAAATATTTAATTTCAACTATGGCAAAACATGAACTGCCAACCAAACCAAGCCAACTATAAACTCCAATTTTGAAAACACAATTGACATTTTTATTATAAAGCTCTGACTTGTTCCTGCTGTGCAGTGGGTGAGATTGTCCTACTGTGGTCTGGGAGAGAGTCCTGTAACTCTTTGTCTGCAAAATACAGTATGACACGATTATTTGCATTTCTACTGCTCATAAACATGTGACAGTTATTTAATGATCAATATCCATTAATGAAAATTGTAAATAACTTTCCGTTCGTTTTGCCATTATTATTATTAAGGGTCAACATAATCAACACGTAGCATCATGAGCGTGTCTTCACTCCACATGGGCCACACCGCCTTGCTAGCTAAAATACCGGTGCCGGCACATAAGGACGCTGTCATAGCCTGTCAATGACGTTGATTAGCTGAGTAAATACGTATGTATCGCATCATTGGCTGGAGCGGCCAGTCACTCACTGAATCACATTGCAAAATAGCACAGAATAAATCGTTATGTTTATTTTATTTTCAAATCAGGTTGGATTTTATTTTTTTTTAATTTTTTTTTGTGCGCCCAGCAGATTTTCTGTGTGCAGAGACCGTGTCAGCACTGCACAATTGCGCAGGCGCGCAGTTTAGAGGGAACACTGAATGCATGCATTGCAGATTGACTGCAGATAGCTCAGACCATGTTCTAAATTGTAACCCCGTGTCTTTCGCATCCCAGAATCACCAGGGTGTGTGTCCTCAGGAGAGCGTTTACTGTGAGAACAAGTGTGGAGCAAGGATGATGCGTCGTCTCCTGTCCCAACACAGCATGGCTGAGTGTCCCAAGCGCACCCAGCCCTGCAAGTACTGTGGCAAGGAGTTTGTCTTTGATACAATCCAGGTCAGTTTCTCAGAGTGTACAAGCTGAATCTCACATTTTTTACCAAATGACTACTTAATGTAATTCTTAAAGAAGTTTAACTCCTTTCTGGTGTCATTGTCCCTGCCGCCCATTACACATACAGGTGGCTCTTAGAGGGTTTACTGCCTGACATTTATTACGTCATGGCTTTAATTTGTTTTGTTAATCCCTGCTCCTGATGTGATGTTTAGTGTTTCTTTTTGGCTTTATAGTGGTACATGATAAAATATGTGCTTCCATACTAGCGGATAAAATCTTTGTAGAACTAGTTTTGTAGAATTAGTCAACAATTGTTAGAACTGAATGTTGCACAATTTTGTTGATCAAGTTGTTTTTAAGGAAACATTCATCCATCAAGATATTCAGCTTATCTCTGTTTTCTGTCATTGCATATTGTGCTTTAAAGTCTTCGTTGGCAAAACAAGACACATAAAGACACGATCATGCACTTGCAGACACTAGGACCATTTTCTGACATTTTATAGACTAAATGATAAATCAATAAAGTTTTAATAAATAGAAAAAATCATTAGTTTTTCATATCAGAAAATTATCCCTAACAGAGCAACAAATTCATTTACTTTATTTTCCTGCATCGCTTTAGTAAGAACTTTTAAGGAAATGTTTTTGTGTGTGTGTGTGTGTTCTTATCATTAATACTGTTCTTTAAGCAGTGCACATATTAACATTTTTGCCTGATTCTTCTGCAGAATCACCAATATCACTGCCCTCGATTTCCTGTCCAGTGTCCAAACCAGTGCGGCACACCCAACATTGCCCGAGAGGACCTGGCCAACCATGTGAAGGACAACTGTGGCAGTGCGCTCGTTCTCTGTCCCTTCAAAGAAGCCGGCTGCAAACACAGAGTAAGACCTACCTACATAATTTAACCATAAAAGTCTATTTCTGCTTCTGGAGTAATTTTCCTCTTGACCTATGATAATCAGCTGCAAGCCATGCTTGTCTTTGTTGTTAATATGGGGATTTTTCATCCTTATATTAACTTTATATCCATGCAGGCTATAAGTAATGATTTTTATTTCTTCTCAAACATATAGTGCTGTGCCTGTAGGGTCTATTTTAATGAGGGCAACACATCTATATTTTGGCCAAATTCCTGACTATTTTTGCAACTGACGTCAATTTTTGAAAATGTGGACACGCCGAGGAAGAGCGACAGATAAGCGTCATACTTTGTGCTGTCGGCTTAATGCTCTGTTAAGCATCACAAAGCTTTTGGAGAGCTTGATGTACAACATCTACAGATGGCCCTGATAGAAAGTGATAGTAGTCTTGAACAGCACATCCCCATCTTTATCGTGTTCAGCATAAGGCTGACTCATTAGCACAATTAAACTGTAGATGCAATATGAAGCTGCTGACTGCATATTAGTGATGAAAATAAATGAACCCGATCTTAACAGATATATTAGTAATATTTGTTTTTCGCTTGCCTAATCAGAATCAGAAATTCCTTTCATCCCAGACGCTCCAGGCAAGAGTTCAAATCAGGTTGGATTTTATTTTTTATTTTATTTTTGTGCGCCCAGCAGATTTTCTGTGCGCAGAGACCGTGTCAGCACTGCACAATTGCGCAGGCGCGCAGTTTAGAGGGAACACTGAATGCATGCATTGCAGATTGACTGCAGATAGCTCAGACCATGTTCTAAATTGTAACCCCGTGTCTTTCGCATCCCAGAATCACCAGGGTGTGTGTCCTCAGGAGAGCGTTTACTGTGAGAACAAGTGTGGAGCAAGGATGATGCGTCGTCTCCTGTCCCAACACAGCATGGCTGAGTGTCCCAAGCGCACCCAGCCCTGCAAGTACTGTGGCAAGGAGTTTGTCTTTGATACAATCCAGGTCAGTTTCTCAGAGTGTACAAGCTGAATCTCACATTTTTTACCAAATGACTACTTAATGTAATTCTTAAAGAAGTTTAACTCCTTTCTGGTGTCATTGTCCCTGCCGCCCATTACACATACAGGTGGCTCTTAGAGGGTTTACTGCCTGACATTTATTACGTCATGGCTTTAATTTGTTTTGTTAATCCCTGCTCCTGATGTGATGTTTAGTGTTTCTTTTTGGCTTTATAGTGGTACATGATAAAATATGTGCTTCCATACTAGCGGATAAAATCTTTGTAGAACTAGTTTTGTAGAATTAGTCAACAATTGTTAGAACTGAATGTTGCACAATTTTGTTGATCAAGTTGTTTTTAAGGAAACATTCATCCATCAAGATATTCAGCTTATCTCTGTTTTCTGTCATTGCATATTGTGCTTTAAAGTCTTCGTTGGCAAAACAAGACACATAAAGACACGATCATGCACTTGCAGACACTAGGACCATTTTCTGACATTTTATAGACTAAATGATAAATCAATAAAGTTTTAATAAATAGAAAAAATCATTAGTTTTTCATATCAGAAAATTATCCCTAACAGAGCAACAAATTCATTTACTTTATTTTCCTGCATCGTTTTAGTAAGAACTTTTAAGGAAATGTTTTTGTGTGTGTGTGTGTGTTCTTATCATTAATACTGTTCTTTAAGCAGTGCACATATTAACATTTTTGCCTGATTCTTCTGCAGAATCACCAATATCACTGCCCTCGATTTCCTGTCCAGTGTCCAAACCAGTGCGGCACACCCAACATTGCCCGAGAGGACCTGGCCAACCATGTGAAGGACAACTGTGGCAGTGCGCTCGTTCTCTGTCCCTTCAAAGAAGCCGGCTGCAAACACAGAGTAAGACCTACCTACATAATTTAACCATAAAAGTCTATTTCTGCTTCTGGAGTAATTTTCCTCTTGACCTATGATAATCAGCTGCAAGCCATGCTTGTCTTTGTTGTTAATATGGGGATTTTTCATCCTTATATTAACTTTATATCCATGCAGGCTATAAGTAATGATTTTTATTTCTTCTCAAACATATAGTGCTGTGCCTGTAGGGTCTATTTTAATGAGGGCAACACATCTATATTTTGGCCAAATTCCTGACTATTTTTGCAACTGACGTCAATTTTTGAAAATGTGGACACGCTCGAGGAAGAGCGACAGATAAGCGTCATACTTTGTGCTGTCGGCTTAATGCTCTGTTAAGCATCACAAAGCTTTTGGAGAGCTTGATGTACAACATCTACAGATGGCCCTGATAGAAAGTGATAGTAGTCTTGAACAGCACATCCCCATCTTTATCGTGTTCAGCATAAGGCTGACTCATTAGCACAATTAAACTGTAGATGCAATATGAAGCTGCTGACTGCATATTAGTGATGAAAATAAATGAACCCCGATCTTAACAGATATATTAGTAATATTTGTTTTTCGTTTGCCTAATCAGAATCAGAAATTCCTTTCATCCCAGACGCTCCAGGCAAGAGTAGGAAATTGTGCATATGAACTTGACTTATAAACCTAAAATGAGATTGAAATAAAAATAAATTATAAAGGAAAAAATTTACAAATTTACAGATAAAGTACCAGTATGGTTTTGAATCTGAGTATCTGATCTCAGAGGGATAGTTATAAAGATTGATGCTCAGTGGTGCACTTTGGTAGTATGAGGTTTGCACTGAAAGTGATCCTATGCTTCACCAGCATGTCGTGCAGAGGATAGGAGCCATTCTGCATTATCCCTCGCAGCTTAGACAGCATCTTTCTGCTTGACGCTGCTGTTAAAGTGTCCAGCTCCATCCACTGCCCCAGCACACAGTAAAGAGAATTGGCAACCGCAGACTCGTAAAACATCCTCAGCATAGTTCAACAGATGTTGAAGAACCTGAGCTTCCTCTGAAAATAGACAGCTCTGGCCCTTTTTGTAGAGGGCTTCAGTGGTCTTAGCTCAGTCCAATTTCTTATCAATAAACACTCTCAGGTATTTGTAATCCTCCACAACTTCCACACAGTGAGCCTGAGTAGAAACTGGAGCCACTAACGCCTGAGCCCTGCTCAGATACTTACTTACTTACTGTACTTGCTGTATGGCAGCTGCTACATAAATCCTCTCTCTGCTCATTCTCTTTGCAGTGCCCCAAACTGGCCATTGGACGTCACCTGGAAGACACCACAAAGTCTCACCTGACTATGATGTGTAACCTTGTGGGTCGTCAGCGGCAGGAGATCCTGGAGCTGCGGAGAGAGGTGGAGGAGCTGTCTGTTAGCCACGATGGCGTTCTCATCTGGAAACTTAGTGACTACTCCCGCAAACTCCAAGAGGCCAAACTGCGAAGCAACCATGAGTTTTTCAGCCCACCCTTCTACACCCACCGCTACGGCTACAAGCTGCAGGTGTCGGCCTTTCTAAACGGGAATGGCAGTGGTGAGGGCTCCCACCTCTCTGTCTACATCCGCGTGCTTCCCGGAGAGTATGACAACCTGCTGGAGTGGCCCTTCTCCTACAAGGTGACGTTCTCCATCCTGGACCAGAGTGACCCGTCGCTTTCCAAACCTCAGCACATCACTGAGACCTTTAACCCTGATCCTAACTGGAAAAACTTCCAGAAGCCATGCAGCAGCCGCAATTCATTGGATGAGAGCACCCTGGGCTTTGGCTATCCCAAGTTCATCTCTCACGAGGAGATAAAGAAGAGGAACTACATCCGAGACAACTGCATCTTCATCAAAGCTTCTATAGAGATTCCCCAAAAGATAATGGCTTAAGATCCGACCTTTGTTTTCTTTTCATGAAGGAGAAATCAGTTAAAGACTAAAACTGATACTTAACTTTGAAAACTTCAATACACTTACCCTTTAGATACTTTCTGCTCTTAAAGCCTTTCCACCACAGAGCTTGAAGCGAGTCTGTTTGACTGTGAGCTGACTAGAAGAACCGTGATACATCAGAGGGGAAAGTGTTTGGTCTGCAGAACCATCACTCTCTGTTGAGTCTTTCAGTGTGTGTTTTTTTTTTTTTTATCCGTTTGCTAACCTTTTATCACAGTCTAAAACAAAAAGCCTTGGAAATCAACCAGTGCCTAGAGAGTGTATTTTAAGTTATATTTTTGTTGTTATTTCCGCAGTACAGATGTTAAAGATTATGGAAAGAGCTAAAGTAAAGGTGAAGGGCTTCACTAAGCCTTGCACTTAAAGTAGAGGAAAAGTTAGAAGTTGTTAGAGCCGTCCTTTTTTATCTTGGGTGATCTAAAAAAGAGGAAGCTCAGCAGACTAAAGCTCGAGCCCAACTGCCTTTTGTTTACGTGCTCATACAGTATACTCCCGCTGATCCTTTAGCAAACACAAAGTCCTTGGTGAGAGACAACTACTGAGGTTTGCACACAAACAAATAAATCAATGTTTTTAGCTAAGAAACTTTCAGATCTTGGCGTTTTTTGGTGGTTTAAGGGAATAATTTAACATTATGGGAAACATGGTTGTTCCTGCTGAGAGCTAAATGAGATAAACAACACCACTATTGTTAAAGCAAGGCATTGAGTTAGCTTAGCATTCATAAATAATGGAAACCTCTAGCCTGCCTCTGTCAAGAGCCCGAAATAGCCATAAAATTGTTGTTTTTACTAATTGTTTTATGTACGTTATAAACAACAAGATATATGTTAATTGGTCTGAGTATAACATATTGTCTATGGCAAGTTAGCTTTTAAGTTAGCATCAGCTAGTCTGCTTATATATTAAGGTTTTTTTTTGTATAGATTAACAAGAGATTACAGTGCGTTAACAAGCGAGCTGAGAGAGACAAGCTAACTGGCTGCTAACTGTATCTTCATATTTTAAAAAAAATAGTTTCATATTTAGGCAAATACACTTACGTGAAAGTAAAGAAAATATAAAGCCCTAGCAACCACTTAGCTTAACTTTGTAGAAAGACTAGAAACGCTCAATTACATTTAGACAGAGCCAGGCTAGGTGTCTTAGCTATGCTAACCTGTGCTGGCTGAAGTCTCATCATTTGAGATTGATATCAATGTTTTGAGTGAATAACCAAATGTTGAACTATTCCTTTAAATAAAATTAAACATACCTCACACACAGCACTCTATTGAAGGAGAAAAGCATCTGTCAAGCTAAACCAAGTCAGATTTCAAAAGCGTTTCATCCAACATCACTGAATTTACAGATGCCTCTCTTCAAGTAAACTGCTCTTACAGGAAACTGGTTTGTGACATGTGTTTGTAGGTAGTTCAGCCTAGTTTTAAGAGCTTCAGCGCCAATGTACCAAACACACACTTCATAGTGAACCTATGGAGCTTTGTACTGACTGTGGAATCAACCAAGAGGAGGGAAAAAAAAGCACCTTTCGTCGGTCTTCAGAGGAGCTGAGAAGACAAAAAGGCCAGCTGTTGGAGTGCACGTGCATTTAATAGTGAAGGAAAAGCCATGTGGCCTTTTTATACAGTATGTCTTCGCATAAAGGTTTTAGGGGTTTGCAGGCCAACGTAAACACATGCATGCTTCATGTGCTACCACCTGGACCACATTTTTGTACTGTAACCTGTATTCTTGAAATCCTCTCCCATTGATGGCTATTTTGTCTCATTAGGACCATTTCAAAGCTGACAAATTGTCAAAAGGATTTTTTTTCCCCCCATTTATTTACAGAAAATGTGAACACTGTTGACCTGTAAAGACAATAAACATTTGGCTGTCAAGTGTATTGTTTCACATTAACCTGAACATGGATGCACTGAGGCTGTTTGAAGAGATGGCTATGGAAGCGGCCTCTGCGAACATGTGCGTGTCTTGGGACTGACTGCACCTTTGTGGTTACCATGGCCACCAGTGCCTATCTTCAGCTCGGTGCACAATGTGGTGATGAGGATTGGTTGGCTGGGAGCAGCCCCGTGCGATACACCTGTTTCCATCAGCACCATCCGAGGGATGGAGGACTTTGATACTGTACACTCATGACATATGTGAATACTATTGTAAAAATGCAGAAGCACATTCTGTCTTTTTACTATTATACATGAGAAAAATCTTGATTTCTTGTCATAATACCAGCTGATATTTTACAGTGATTTAAAGAAGTAAAAAGATTAGACTTTTTTTAAGACCATGTATTTTTCAAAATACTTAGCTGTTTTATACAAACACTCTTTGTTGGAGAGTCGGGGTTGACTTTGGGAATTTTTCAAACCCTTCCATCTCTTGGAATAATTTGTTTGTCTGTGTGGTTTGAGCCTCACATATTCTGTCTGTATTATTTCCTCTTAAAAGTATTTATTTTAAGGAGCCACCCTGTGAGTTTACACAGGTGGCACAAATGTTTTAAAATGTTGATTGATGAGTGCTTGTCAATTTCTTAATTGAAATAAAATACCATATATTATAGTTGCTTTATTTGATGGCTTTTGTACAGTAAGTAACTCTGTCTTTTAGTAAAACAGCATGGGCACACAACTATCAAAGACAAGTTCCTAAAGTACTGATTTAAGACTAAAAAGTTTGCCCCACAACTACAAATCTTCAGGGGCTTTTTGTTTTTTATATATACAGCCATTAGGAACTGTTTAGAGTAATGTAAACGAGGGATCATTCCAGTAAAATATTATTATATTTCTAAATTGTGGTGAGTCTGCACATCTTTGTAACATCCAATAAAATGGTTTTTACTTTCAGACAAATAAGCAGTAACAGATCATATTTTATCTTTGACACCATTATCTATTTTTACAAAATTGATAACTTTTTAAAATGCTATAAACAGTAACCTGCAGTATATATATATATATATATATTTATATATCTTTATACACCAACACCTAATGTAGAGAGGTCTATTGAAACCTCCCATGACATAGGCTCATTGAACAGGACTGGCAGCAGTGCAGAGATGTTTACTTCCATAAGCTTTTTGAGTGAGGGTCACCCTTCTGACCATTCAGAGAAAACAAATGATTTATGCTTGTTTATTAAGATTTGGAACATTCTAATTTATTGTAATTTAGTAACTATGACTACCTGAAGGGCTATGTAGATGGTGGTGGAGCCTAATGAGCAATGCATAGCTGTCTGCACTCAAATAACTATTATTGCATCAGCCTAGACTAGTTTACAGTGATTTTGGACTAAAAGGGCCTAAATCTTTTCTCAACCAACAGCCAAGAAATAATTAAATTAATTTAAAGCCTGAGCTTAACCACACCAATGCAACGTTGTTGAAAACTAGAAGGCTAAAGATCAGTGATGCAGTGATGCAGAAGGAAAAAATGTAAAAATATACAAATAAACAAAAGTATATAAATAAGACTGCCGGGTACATTGAGTCACAGTTTACATTTCCAGTACTACTTGCAAGGAAGGAACCAAGAATGTGGCCAGGAGAAACCAGGGATCAAACCACTAGCCCTGTTGTATGGACAACGGAGCTACTAACTTGGCCAAAACCTCCGAAGTACTTCACTTTACAGGCCCACTCAGTGAATTACAACTATATTTGTAAGTATAGCTGATCAAACATTAAATGTTTGAAATTAGGAAGGTTTGATCCTTTTCTAACCTCAGATGACCTTTAAATCAATGCACTACTTTACCTAATACCTTTATTATAGAAAATCCAAATTTCCTCCTGGCTAAAAAGAGGTGCTACATCATCCATTCAGAGATCTAGGTCAGAGGTCAAAGCCGTTTCTGTGTTGTCTTTTCTTGAGATGGACAGAAGCTGAGGAGCAGAGGAAAGGGGGCAGAGGAAGTGAGGCAGACACTAGCCCTGCTTTGAAGCCATGCCAGCAGTTTGCATTAGCTTGCAGTGATGATGTGGATGATGTTCAGTACAACAGGATTTAGGGAAGAGGAAAATTTGCTTTTAATGTAAAACTCACTGAGATGTCCCTCAGGAGGACAAGTCTTGTTTTTCACTTACTATGCAATAGCTGTCCAAAGTTGTCCTAAAACATATGATCCCAACTATCTAAATCTATTTGGGGGAGGTCTTTTTTTTCTTATCCTTTTTCTTTGCTTCTGTTTTATTTCGGTTTTTAGGGATATTGCCAATATCCTTGAAAAACAAACAAACAAAAGGAAACCTTCTAGAGCAAATGCATTTTTTTTTTTCAATTTGGGAAAGCTGTTTTGAAGTTTTCCCCAGTTTCCCTGAATGAGATCGTTAATTGCACCAAGGGTGCCCTCTGTCTGTCCTCGGACCATTACAGAAAGCCTCGAAAGTCATACTGACAGCCTAAATTTTTCCTGGCAAGGGGTATTAAACCAACAGTCCTGAGCTGCTTCAGGGCAGTGCAGAGTGAAAATAGTAACGGCTAATTACAAGGTGGCAAGCTCTATGTTTCCCATGCAGAGCAGAGCAGAGTGGAGTCACATGCAGCTCATTGCACAGTGCTGCTCTTTGGCTTTGCTCCCTTTTTAAATGACCCTCTGCTCTCTTGGTGAATGATTTGCAGGTACAGTAACGTTCTCACACATGCTGTGTACACATTAATGGCATTTCGGTTTGGTGAGCTCACTAAACCTTTGGCCAGTGTGTGTTCAAAGTAAGATACCAACTAAGTTAAAGGAGGAGGAGGAGGAGGAGGTGGTGGTGAAGGCGGGGATGGGCCCAACCCGTGAGGCTTTCCTGGGCCATAAAAAAAAAAACCCACATCAAAGAGGACGTGTGGTTTATAAAGCGGTGCCCTGCTGTCGTCCCTCGTACTGGAGTTTAACAGTTGTGAGTCAGAGTGCAGCAACTGAACCGAGGTGGTATGTAAGTAAGATGGTGTCTTACAGCAGTGAAAACCTCACAGACATGGTAAAGTTAATTCACAAGTTGGACAAATTCTCTGACAATAACCTTACTGTCTGAGTGGAGGTTAATCTCGATCTTGGGAAGAGTAGCCAAAAAATCTTGTGAGGTCCTCCTCAACTATGTCCAATAAACCACAATAATAGGAAAGCAAGTATTTATTTGGATTTTTATTTGGCATTTTGAGCTCCACACCCATTGATTAATGTTGCTACGCCTGACAGGCATTTCCAGTCTTATTTCTTCCTTTTAACAGGCTTCCAGCAGTTGTGCTGGCTGAAAAGGGACCTATTGTTGGCACATTTGTGCTGTAACAAGCATAAATAATTTGCTAATATTCATAATACCAAAGTCTGATAACAAGGGCTGGACTAGTAGTACATCAGTTTATTGTAAGTTCCTCACGTTACCCTATTATTAAATACCTTATGTGTTTCCTTTTCCTTGCATGACATATCTTACATTTCATTGTCTCAGTTTTTCTCCTGGTATTTCTATCGCATTTTTGCATGTTCTGTCTTGAATTATCCAATAATCTTCTTCAGTTGTGTTCACAAGCAGCCCCGCCCTGCCCATCCCTCTGTCCAAAAGGCACTTTAATGTGCGTCATTGAAATCATCCCACTTATTTGCATCAAAATGTGACAGCTGCAAAGGTGCAAAAATAATTGCTCATCATTTGTGAATATTGTGACACAAGTACATAATTAATATGCGGCCCATACATAAATCTTTAAAAACACCTGAAATACTCAGCTGAGACTCTAACGTCTCACTGCATAGTATGAGTCATGAAACTTATGCCTCTGATGCTATTTTTATGTGGAGCTTTATGTCAGAGTTGAAGCAACTGCTTTTAAAGACCTCAGATAAATAAATAAAAAAAGACAGCTTGCTGCTGGATTACAGACTGGGTGATACAACTTATACTTTAGACCACCAGTCTTTAAGATAAGGTTGTCTGACCACGCAAAAGTCATTGATGACAGCCAGCTGGTTTTGCTGATGCTGTAGCTGGACTGAGTAGAATCTGAAAAAGCAGCCACACACAGTTTTATTATGTACAGAGAAAAAGAAAAGCAGCCTCCCCGGCGTATTGATTTATGCTTTCTTTCTGATCCATCAGCAAGTGATTGATAGTTTTCATCTCTTTTAATTAAACTAGTCGAATATGACCAGATGCAGTGACCTGGGGGTCACAGGTCAGTCAGACCCATCATGGCACCCTGCCACCACTACGATGCTGCCAGGCCTGGATCGATTACTGACCTGGATTACTGACATAATACACACTAGTGGGGGGAGGAGAAAGAGGCCTTACACCCACACACACACACACACACACGAGTGAAACCTGTGTTTGACTGTATTAAAAGTGCCACAGTACAGCCTGTGATTTACTGTGTATATGTGTAGAATTCATCATTGATCTCACGTCACCTTGAAACATCAATCTCATGCTCTTCTTCCTCCACTTGTTCAGTTAAAAAAACACTAAAGAAAGACAAATTAGATATGAATATAATCGCCAGCAGCTCAGATTCAAATCTGCTCAACAGTCATTTGTAAGAAATATTTAAGAGAGTACAAACAACCAGTATTTGACACTGTGAGTATTCTCCAGCTCTGATGCAAATATGTAGAGCGATGTGTGAGTCAGTTTGTACACTGTGAGAGAGAAAAGTGTTTTCATATGTGGTTGTTTGATATCAGATGATAAACATTACACAGCTTAGAGGAGAAGCTGTAATACTTCTTAACACATTTAAACATTTAAATTCAATTCAGTCTTTACTTCAGATGGACATAAACATCATGAAATTGACAAGTAAGTGATTAGGACCTTTGCACATGATCATCAAGTTTAGCTACAAGCCTGTTTTACATTCTGGTCAAATAATATTTGACCAAGTCACCTACAAATAGGTGAACTTAGACCCATTAACTGTGTCATTTTCATTAAGGTACTATTTACTAAGGGTTTTAAAGCTGTAATGAATAGATTCCTTCATGATTACATAGTTTGCTAGTCCTTAATACATAGTTTACAATACATATTTATAGCCTGTAAATATGAACAACTTTTGGAAAATTGTCATCCAGCATGAAGAAAACATAAGCCATCTAGATTCAAATCCATTTATAAACTGCTTATTTATGTCTTAAACTACACACTTCATGTATTATTGTTATAATTTTAGATGACTGACTGACTTGTCAATAAAAACCAAGATATTATAAGATATTTATTAATGACTTACTACCATTTATCGTTAGTACGTTGGACTTACATTGGACACACTGACACTGATGCAAGAAAGAAATTATCAACGTAAAAGTAAGACAAGCAGCATTTACCATCAACATTTCACATTCACTGCATGCATATTAACAGCAAGTCCAACAACCTCACAATAAAACAGTCTGCAGTTTCTAGGATTTGTTCTGCAGTCCTTTTCCAGCAGCTTAGTGGTGGTGGTGGTTAAACAATGATTTGGAGAGGTCCTAACACATTAAAGTGCTTAACTTGATACACCAAAATGACTGTGGTGTATTAATTGCTTATAGCTGACATGTAAGAATTTGTAAAGCTATAAATGACAGTTAATGTCATAAACAGAGGGATTTCCTCTCAGCTTAAGTAACAGGCTGCTTTTGGAAAACAGAATACAGCCACATGGAACAGACACAATGACTCTGATCAACTGAGGTTTTGATGCAGATGACCAGGAAGCCTCCAGACGTTCACATGCTGCTGGGATGATTTGTCAACATGACTGTTGACTCATTGTCACTGACCGTGCTGTACTTGCACAACACAAGCCTTAAGTCTGTGTTTAACCCTTTAACCCTTAGATGCATAAGTGGGTCAAAAATGACCCGGTGAGGACGTTTTCTTTCAGTTTATTCATTATGAAAAGTTGTTATCATTTCATAGTTCAGCTCTTTCTCAAAAAGACATGTTATTTTTATCACTTACATTTTTTACCTACCATTTATACATTTCAAGAAATTGTAGTTTTTGTATTACTAACCTAAGCTTCCATAGATGGGTCAAAAATTACCTGCATTCATTTCCTATGGAATTTCATGATTCTTTGACTGTCAGGAATATACATATGAATTTCATCTTTGTCCTTCTCTGTCTCTGCTAAAAAGCATTATATAACCATTTACACACAAAATGGATGTTGACATTTTTCTATTGCTGTTGTGAAATTTTCTTTTTAAATTTTCAAAACATGGGTCATTTTTGACCCACTTATGGAAGAGTGTAGGGTCCAGTCACTAGTGCATCTAAGGGTTAATAACTTCTTCAATTGCACCATGAAACCTGAAAATGAATCAGAGTTCTGACACGATGTAAGATTTACTACCTCAAAGTCAGTGAGCAGCAGAGATTTTACAGGATGGTTACAAACGCTTTGACAAATTCAGTCCTCTATTACTTTACTTTTGTACACATAAGCATTTGTTAAGAAATGATGGGACTTGAATATCTTAACTTTATAGGTATCGCTGGACTGTTCACTTGGTACCATATTGAAGATACTGACACCGATGCATGAAGTCAGCAAGACTAACCATAGTTTTTAGTCTAACTGGAGGTTTACAGTTTTTTGTAGTAATATTTTATAATTTTCCACATTGATAATGCCAAATGTTGCTCACTCTTGTTGATTAGCTTACAGATAAACATCCCAAATACTTTTCAGCTCACAGTTTAGCTATAGCCTTCATCTCTCTCTGGTTTTTAGTCTTTGTCTTTTCTTCTGCTAGCTCGCAGGCACCCACACTCATTCACGCACACACGCACACACACACACACACACACACACACACAGAACACCTGGCCCCTCTCTGCCTGATGGATCTGCTCCTCCTTCTCTGCCACACTCACCTGTTCCTACTTAGTATTTGGCCATTCCACCACATGCCAAAGGTGCTTAGTTGAATTGAAATTTAGTGACTGGAGGTCATTTGAGTACATTGAATGTATTGTCTTGCTGAAGAAGGCAGGAGCATTTAAACAATGTTCAATTAGTACTAAGGGGCTCAAAGTGGTTCAAGAAAACATCCCTACACCATTAATCTACCAGCAGCCTGAACCCTTGATACAAGGCAGGATAGATTCATGCTTTCATGTTGTTTCTGCAAAATTCTGATCCTACCATCTGAACGTTGCAACAGAAATCATCAGCAAGGCAAGGTTGTGTACTCAGTATCCTGTTCTTGGTGGACAGGAGTAGCCCTTTGTGTGGTCTTCTGCTGTTGTAGTCCTTTCATACTCGTTTTTCATACTCCTCTCTGTAAACTCTACAGATAGATTAGAGATGATTGTGTGTGAAATCTCAAGCAGATCGGTATCTTTAACAGGTTTATCTTAGTCACAGGTGAGTGTCATTAATGTTAACATGCTTGAAAGATCAAAACAGAGTATGTAAAATCCCCCAGAGTCTCTTCCAAAGAATGGGTAAAGACAGTAGGAATAGCGTGGATGCAACAACAGTCATAAACAGTGACTAATGAGACAAGTTTTACCACTTGAATGGGGCAGAACAAATGGAAGTATGAGGCATAATCCTGCAGCAAAGATGGAGATGAGAGATGGAAACTGTAGCACTTAGACCACATGACAGGCAGACAAACAGACGGGGAGCTGTGAACAGGGCAGAAACAAAAGGTAAAACGTACGAGTATAGACAAGACAATCCAGCAGGGAGAAAAGGGTGAGAGCCGCTTAAACAGTGCATGGACAGATGGAAGAGCAAACACTCTGGGTGAGAGTGGGCAGAGTTTGGTAAAGAAAAGGCAAGGTTGGAAAAACAGAACAAAGAAACTACAGTCAGTGTGTGTGTGTGTGTGTGTGAGAGAGACAACTTGGTGGTTCAATCTATACTTCACTATCTTTTACTAGAATGTGTATTGTTAGTCGTGTGTTTCTGTGACTTTACGCTCAGTAAAAGTAGTGAATTATTCGGGAAGTAAAATCAAACCAAATTAGAAAACCTGGATTTAATTGTTGACACCACAGAATCCTCTCACCACTAAACACAATGTTGTGTTTTGCTTGTGGACCCAAATCTCTTTGACCCGAAGTCCTGTAGATAATAACTGCAGCCTTTACCTCCTAAGTAATGGCTTTCTGTGGCTTCGACCATACAACCTATAATCTGGCCACATGGCAGAAATACTGTATGAGCAGGGTGAATACTTAAAGATCTTTGCACACAGAATAAAATAGAAATGTTATGAGCTTTGGACTATTTTTATCTCCCATGTTGTGGAGCTTAAGTGGCCATACTTTAACCAAGTATGCTGAAACAGTGATTATTTTACAGGAACATTTTTTTTATTTAAGGAAATCAAACTCTTTTTCCTGTTGCTAAACATAAGAAAAATGCATAAATCTATTTCATCCTACCCTGCCAGTAGTACTGTATGATTCAGCGTTGTAATGCCCTGTAGTAGCGATGTCACACTACTGCCGAGCCCAGTTTAATCCTATTACAAGCATTTTCATCACTACCAGGGTCTCTAGATTAAATTTCCTGTGTCAACAGAGATTATACTGGGAGGGGAATGGGATTGCTGAAGCATCCAGATGGGCAAAAGCAACTGGAAGTGATCAGTAGAATAATATCTCACCACTGGCTTGGGATGCTTCAAAACCCACCCCTTCTCAAACGAATGAAATTCAGGTGACTTCTCGGTCACAGTATAAGACAGTTAGAAAAAAAAGAAATCAGAAATGTATAGAGAGAATCTTGACCAGATGGCTGAGCCAAGGTTATCCTCTAAATATTGCTTCCTAGTCTCTCCAAGCTATTCAGTAAACACTTTTAGCTCTGTGTCAAGCGGGTCTGTGTCACTGGGGGTCTGGATGTTTCTCATCTTTGTTCCTGTGTACAGATGTGTTTGCTGCTGCACTGTCAGGGAAGGGTTACTCAAATAAGTGTGGTTTGTCGTTTAAACCAGCTGCAGCAAAACATGCGGCACCACCCACACTTGTCTAGAGCTGTATTCTCACATCTGTGCTGTGGCTCAAATATCTTCTTTCCCCACAAGCATCTGCTACAGGCAGAGAAGACTGCCCTGCTTTCATATTGTCGCCATTTCCATCCTCTGAGATAACATCACATATAGATGCCTTTACCCTGAGCTATATGGAGCTACACTGAGCGCCTCACTTGGTAGAAGGGCCACCCACAGCCTGTAGGGTTAGTGGTTCACAGCCTGACTCCACCTGGTCAAAACTGTCCAATCCCAGCTGTTGAGAAAGATAAACTCCAGGTAACGTCCAGACTATCTGAATCTGACATTTACCTTCTCACACACACCTCCTCTGCGTGAAGTTTACAGAAGGTCAGGGTTAACGTTCATGTGTGAAAGCTGCTAAAAAGGGAGGCCAGAGAGATAGAAGGTGGGTGAGGCAGGTAAGTGAGGATTTGGCTGCGTTATAGAAGGTAAATAACAGGGGCGAGAACTGAACAAAGGGCAAGACTGTGGTAGAAACAAATTATGATGTTGCCGGTTTTACAGTATATGTGTTAGGACCCTGTACATGGTGAAATAATAAGGGCTTGTTTCATGTTGTGCGGTAGTAATTTTATAAACGTTTTCATTTAGAATCAAATATTGGCCTCTTGTAAGAAAGTCCTGTGTTTTCTGACCCACCCACTCCCCAGAGCAGAATAAGGTCAACTTTCTCCTTTCCTTAGAACTGAAAGATTTCTTTCTAACTTTCTAACCTTTTGTGGTTTTCTGTTTCTTTCTTTTAACTCCTCTATTACTGCCTATTATAAACTGCAGTCAAAAGTCTTTGTAATATACTAAGCTAAATTATGTTCAACATTAACTAACACTCAGTTTACTGTGTCTTGATGCAGGATATTAAGTCAATGTTTGGGTGATCTGGTAAAAAAAGGTGCTATGCTATCCATATTATTTAACTGGTAGTTCCCAAACCCAAAAGTTTATAGTACTCAGCAACTTGCTGTTTCAGCACCTTTTTGTGGGTCTGCAGTAATTAATGAAATTGAGCTGTTCATTCAAGGAGATTACACTGGAAATCAACAACTGATTCAGCTGAGCTCTACCCAAAAAAAGTAACAGACATGTCCTGTACATTTAAAGCTAAAAAGCAGCTTATTTTAAAAATGTAGATATTTTTTTGGACCACAGAACTTGTAACAACTGTAACAGGTATCTAAATAAACAACTTTTGAGAATTTGGCTCTTAAGCCATGGCTCACTGGTTTAAAGCAAGCCTTCTAAAATAGAAGTATAGCATGTAAACCACACACCAACCCCTCCTCCTCTGTTACACCCCTCCTGAGCTGCAGGAAAGGCCAGTTTCAGTTCATTGGGGTGTTATTTTGTCCATCTGATGGAGACAGAGAAAACGATGTGAGGGCTGTCAGTGAGTAGAGGTAGAGTGGAGCGGTTGCCATGGCAAACATGTTCCGTTTCCACCAAGCCAGCATCTGATTGGTGGAGGCCCCAAATGAGATTTGGAAATTCTGCCAATAGGAAACAATTGATGTTTTGTTGCTGGGCCACACTGTCTTGACACACAGTTGACATTAACTGGCAGCATGATGGCTCCTCAGGTTTGAAAAGGTGACTCTAATACAGACAGGGGTTCACACATGGTCATGTGTGCTGTTGTTTGAGTGACACACTATTCACATGGGTGAATTATCTACACTGACATGTTATAGCCCCCTATCTGCCTACATAGCAGCAATACACCCCCATATTGAAAGAGACAGAAATGATTTTGTCTATTTATGGTATTTTGTGTCTGTCTGTGCATGTTTTGGCTCTTTTTGTAGAATATTTTGCAGATGAAGTGAGCCGTTGAGCCTGTGACCGGCTCATTAAATGCTGCTTAAAAACATCAATATTGATTAAACAATGAGACTAGATTATTAAAAAAAAAATGCTGACTTTATATCAACTGGTTTGCATATAGTCATGAGATGGTAATCCTAGTAATTACTTGCCATGATACAAATGTTCAATGAGGGTTTGTTACTCACAGAACAAAACCTGGAAATACTGGATTCTCTTCAGCTTTCTATAGTTAACAGACTCAGACTTCTTCAGCAAAACATTTGGCTCTCTGACTAAAGCTGAAGTCTTCTTGATCACAAACACAATCTCTTATATGATTCACTGCAGATTACAAGGATAATAATACAGATAAGTCTTGGTTGACCTTTTGGAAGTGAAGTTTACTAAACGTTTTTCACAAAAACGTATTACTTATTTTAAATACATATATAACTCTATAGTATGTCAGTGGCCAGCCAATAACTGCTCAACAATATCGACAATATCCAACCCACATATATTATGTATAGACGCACAGGTGTGCAAACAGGTGGAAGTTGAACAGAAATTGTGTGTGATTGAAAACAAAAAACAAAAACAAAAAAACTACTGCTACAGGCCTCTGTTTTCATAGTTTGTGCGGACAATCTGTTGATAAAATCTCATTCACACACAAATGTATTTCACTTTAACATTTTGAAACATTTAAGTGTCTCGTTGGTTACAATGGGCAGCACGGTGGTGGAGTGGTTGGTTCTGCCGCCTCACAGCTAGAAGGTTGCAGGTTCGCATCCCAGGCAAACCATGGCCTTTCTGTGTGCATGTGTGGATTTCCTCTACGTACTGTGATTTCCTTCTCTAAATCTACCAGGACAAAGAACAGTCCCACAGTAGACCATAATCCGACTCCAGTGTTTGATGTTGTGCGTTTTAATGATGACCGGTAGACAACATAATTCAGTTCAACTGTATTTATATAGCGCCAATTCACAACAAAGTCATCTCAAGGCACTTTACAGGATAAAGTCAAGACTATAAAGATGTACAGAGAGAACCCAACAACTCCCCCTTGAGCAAGCCCTTGGCAACAGTGGAGAGGAAAACTCCTTTAACGGAAGAAACCTCCAGCAGAACCAGGCTCAGGGTGAGCGGCCATCTGCCTTGACTGGTTGGGGTGAGTGGAAAGTGAAGAGAGAAGAATAGAGCAACAAAAAGCAACAACAAAACATTAGGCAGGTTGGTAGTCAGTCTACTGGTTAGCCAGTAGCTGCACGCTGGAAAACACACAACTTCAAAGCCCGGGGACACCTGCAAAGAGGCACAGAGATAGGGGGACAGAGAAGGACAAAGACAACTATGGGAGAAAACACACAAAGTTAATGTCATACAGTAGTGACAATTGTAGAGTAAGAGGAGAGGAGAGAGGGACAAGAGGAGGAAAGAAGCTAAGTGCATTGGGGTGGGTCCCCAGCAGTCTAAGCCTATAGCAGCATAACAATGACTAACTATAAGCTTTATCAAAGAGGAAGGTTTTGAGCCCCAAATCAGAACTGGGAGCTGGTTCCACAGGAGAGGAGCTTGATAGCTAAAGGCTCTGTCTCCCATTCTACCTTTGGAAATTCTGGGAACAACAAGTAGGCCTGCATTCTGAGATCAAAGTGGTCTACTGGGACGATATGGTAAATGGTAAATAGTCACTTATATAGTGCTTTTATCCAAAGCGCTTTACAATATAGCTTCCCATTCACACACACACACACACACACACACACAATGGCGGTGGCTGCCATGCAAGGTGCTCACCTGACCCCACTTGGGGTTCAGTGTCTTGCCCAAGGACACTTCGACTTGGGCGGGATTAAACCACTGACCCTGTGGTCAATGGTCAATTGCCTTACCAGCTGAGCTACAGCCACCCCATGGTGCTATGAGGTCCATTCAGAGCTTTATATGTAAGAAGCAGGGTTTTAAATTTTATTCTAAATTTAATGGGAAGCCAATGGAGAGAAGCTAGTGAAGGTGAAATATGATCTCTTGCTAGTTCCAGTCAGCACTCTTGCTGCAGCATTTTGGATTAATTGCAGGCTCTTTAGGGAGTTACTGGGGCATCCTGAAAGTAGGGCCTTACAGTAGTCCAACCCAGAAGTAACAAATGCATTGACCAGTTTTTCGGCATCACTTTGAGACAGGATGCTCCTAATTTTGGCAATGTTCAGTAGGTGGAAGAAGGCTTTTCTAGAGATTTGTTTAATATGTGAGTTAAAGGACAGATCCTGATCAAAAATAAATCCAAGGTTCCTTGCAGTAGTACTGGAGGCCAGACTTATGCCATCTAGAGTAACAATATGGTTGAACAGCATATTTCTGAGGTTTTAGGCCCAAATACTATGACTTCAGTTTTGTCTGAGTTTAGAAGTAAACAATTGTGGGACATCCAGGCCTTTATGTCTTATAGGCATGAAGCTGTATTAACTGATTATTTTCATCTGGTTCCATAGATAAATATAGCTGGGCATCATCAGCATAACAGTGGAAATTTATGGAGTGTTTTCTAACAATGTTGCCTAAAAGAGATATATAAAGTAAAAAGTATTGGTCCTAACACAGAGCCTTGTGGAACTCCATAGCTAACCTTTGTGTACATGGAGGATTCATCATTAACATGGACAAATTGAAATCTATCAGATAGATAAGATTTAACCAACCAACATAAAACATGTTATTATAGTTAGAAAGTATGTGTTTGACTTGTCACTGTATGTAGTGTTTCGGTTGTATGCAATCTGTAGCAGCTATAGCTCAGTTTGTAAGGCAGCCGTCCACGACCACAGGGTCAGTGTTTCGATTCCCCTCAAACGGCCATTTAACTAAACCATACCCTGAAGTTTTACTGCCTAGACTTAGCCAGTATTGTTTCTTAGCATAACCTTACTCTAAGGTTGTTTTTTCTAACCATAACACAGTTTTGTGTGTATATAAAGTCTCTGTCGTGACATGAAATGGTGGGACTCATGAAGTGTCCTTTAGTTATGCCTATCTTAGCTATCATTGGACAAGAGGCAGGGTACACCCTGAACAGGTCTCCAGTCTGTCTCAAGGCCTACACAGATAGACATAGAACCATTCACACTCACATTAAATCCTACGGGCAATTTAGAATAACCAATTAATCTAATGTGCATACCTTTGAACTCTGGGAGGAAACTGAGATACCTGGAGGATACAGCTGGCTGTGGCTTTAGACCAAAGGCCTTCTAGCTGTGAGGCAACAGTGCTAAAGATTTCACCGCTGTGCTACCCAAAGATATGCCTCCCCTTACATTAATCTGAACCCAGTAACATTTACAATTAGTTAATAACAACAGAATAAATTAGTACCAATAACAAGAAAAACTGTATATCCAAAAAACATAAAATTATTTTTTTATAATAAGAAAAGCAGCTTATGCCATTATAATGAGATATTTCAATTTAATGGATGTTCTGAAACACTGAGATAATTTTCATGACTTAACAACAAACTGATCATAAAATGTTTAAGGTGACAATGTTATACTTATGTTCTATACAGTAGCTGTTAATTTGTTTTACATTTTTCATGATAAAATTAAAATTTTCTTAAGTTAAATGATTATGGCTATTTTAAATGTAACAGTAATCGTTTTCAATTTTGTGACATTCCCGCAAAAATAAACGTTCTCGTCTCAAGTTGAGCTAGTCTCGTCAAATCACAGAGCAGCAGCGTGTTTTTCCGTTCTCTCATTGGACTATTTGATTATCGCGGGAGCAGCGATCTATGGGCGAAGTGCGCGCTCAGTCTGTCGCTGCATGGATTTGTCTGTACGGGAGGACGTGGAGAATCACGAGCTATAGCATTGTCTGGTAAGCTAAAAATTTATTTTCTTTAAGCTTGAAATAAATGACCTTATTTCAGCAAAATGCTAGCTTATGGTTTTGAGCGAGGGTTTATTTTGTAGTTTAGAATAAGGCTCACTGACTGGGTCTGTCTAATTAGTGGACGCATGAACTTGGACTGTTTTTTTTGGCAGCATTATTTGAGGGTGAAAATGTTCTAGGTGAAAACGGACGGTTGTTAGTGGTAGTTTGATTAAAAATGAGTAAAATTATCTGCCGTTTTGCAACAAAACACTACAGACTTTGAGGGTTATGTGCTGCATTGTAGAGTTCATAGGACCGAACCCCATTGTTTTTCACATGTGTCGGCACAGACTGCAAGCGGACATTTTGTTCTTACGCAGCTTTTAAAGCTCATTTCTATCGAGTTCACAATGTGCCTGCTCCTCTGGTACTGCTAAAGCAGTTGTTACAGATTTCAAATGTGCATTTTCGCTGTGTGCGCATCAATTTCAAACAGTGAAAGAACTGATATCCCACTTAAAGGAGCATATAGTGGAGGGACGAGTTGTGTCGTGTCCAGTAGCAGGTTGTAAAAATACGTTCACCGTGAAATCTTCATTCACTGCACATATGTCCAGGAAGCATAAAGCATGTTCTATAGAAAGCATAAGTGACATCTACAAGGAAGCTATTTCTGTTGTCACTACATGTGAAGATGTTTCCCAGAGCTTAAATGATGTAACAACAAATGAAAGCACTGATTTGCCAGAGAATTTCAGTGCGACCTTTCTTAGGAATATATGTTTGTTTTATCTAAAACTGCAAGGGCAGCACCTTCTTCCAGCCTCAACAATACAGACGATTGTTGAAGAGATGCAAAATCTGCATGAGATGGGACAGGATTACACTTTAACTAAGCTACATTTACTTTTAAAAAATGACATGGGTCTAACAGATGATGCTGTTGCTAAAATTATTGATTGTGTAAAGGATTCAGATCTCTTCTCTGTCTGTCATCAGGGGCCGCTGAGAACAACATATACAAGAGCTCAGACATTCAAAAAGATGTTCAAATACATTGGGCCTAAAAAAGTCATGTTAGGAACAGATGAAAATATGACGCAAAAGTTTGCTTACTACATACCAGTGAGAGAAACGTTAAAAAGCTTATTAGAATCAGAATTCTGGAAGAATTTGTCCCAACAGTTTTGTGAAACAGACTCAGAGGATTTTTGTGACATTAGTGATGGCCAAAACTTTAAGACCAACAAGTTCTTCACAGAAAATCCAGGATGCCTAAAACTAATTCTATACCAGGATGCCTTTGAAATTGTGAATCCCCTCGGCTCTGCTAAGAAGAAGCACAAGGTTGTTGCAGTCTATCTTTCTGTGGCAAATTTACCTACTCATATGCGGTCAAATACTGATTACATGTCTCTTGTACTACTTTGTGGAGAGAATGACCTAAAACAATTTGGAAGTGCTAAGATTTTCTCTGAGATGTTGGTAGATTTAAAAGAGTTGGAGGACAATGGGATAACTATAGGTGATGAAACAATCAAAGGGGCTCTGTATTGTATTGCTGGTGACAATTTGGGTTCTCATAGCATCGGTGGATTTACTGAAAACTTTAGTAATTCTCAGTACTTTTGCAGATACTGTGAAATCACACGAGTGAATTTCAAAGTGATGATCCAAATGTATGTGGCCCACAGCGTACTCCTGAGAATTATAATTCTGCTGTTGGTGATCTACAAATCAATGACGTCCAGAACAGCAAAGGCATAAAGGTAAACTCAGTTTTCAATGTTCTGAAATCATTCCATGTTTGCCAGCCTGGCCTCCCACCTTGTTTAGGTCATGACATTTTGAAGGTGTCCTATCCTATGATGTTGCACTATACCTGAAGTACTTTATTAAGAAAAAGAAATGGCTTACATATTCGCTTTTGAACCGGCGCATGAAGCAGTTTAAGTACAAAGGATCTGATGCTCTCACAAAGCCATGTGCTGTCAACTCTGAAGCATCCAAGCTTTCAGGTCAGGCTGTTCAAAATTGGAATTTGTTAAGGTTGCTGCCTGTATTAATTGGTGACAAAGTGCAAAATCCAGAAGATGATGTGTGGCAGTTAACTCTCCAACTTAAAGATATTGTTGATATGATTTGTGCACAAAAGATTTCAGTGGCACAGGTAGCTTATCTTGAAATTATAGTCCAGGAATATTTGGAATCAAGGAAGTATTTATTTCCTGAGAGTCCACTAAAACCAAAACACCATTTCTTGCGCCACTATCCGGCCCTAATTTTGAAATTTGGTCCCTTGATTCGATTGTGGACGATGCGTTTTGAAAGTAAACACAGCTACTTCAAGAGGTGTGCCAGACATCTCAAAAACTTTAAAAACCTTTGCTCAACTTTATCTGAAAGACATCAGATGTTTCAGGCATATCTTTTAGCTGGATCAGGATTCGGCCAGCTTCTGCAAGTCAAAGACAGTTGTACCTTTTACCCCAACCTTTACAGTGATGCAATTAAAAAAGCAGTAAGAGAGTTTGACTTTTCAGGACACAATACTAGCGTTTCCACAGAAATACAGTATAAAGGCACATTGTATAAAAAGGGGGATTTCCTTGTGTCAAAAAATGAGGAGTCCATGGAATTTGGTGAGCTGCTTATTATTTTAATTAAAAACGATGAAGCTGTCTACTTGCTAATGGATATACACAAAGCTGACTATCATTCTGAATACCATTTGTACTCGGTGACAAAACAGAGTACAAGGACGCAATGTCTTAACATTAATGACTTGGTAGATTTTTATCCATTACCATCATACGTTCTGAACAGCCACCAAGTCATTCCACTGAAACACAGTGTGTTATCAAAATAAATGTGATCTTTGCCATTGTAGTGGAGAAACCGTAGTATTGCACATATATACTTACAGAAAGTGACAGCAGTTATTTTTTTCTTCCTCTAGATGTACAGAGATTAAAAGTGAAAAGAAGAGGCTTCTCTCATCTGTAGAAATGTCTTAATTTATTTTGTCTTCTTTCATTTGTAATCTTGAAAATCTGTCATACTTCTTTGATTCCAGAAATGACTGACTTGGAGCAAACATTTCTACGCACCGCCATCACTGAGGTCATGCCTGACCTCCCGGATGCAGTGAAAGATATTCTTGAAGAAACCTTACAGTCCCTTGGGGTCGAGACGTATGATGATTTTTCATTTATTGAGGAAGCCGATTTGCTGTCGGCATTGAGGCCAATTCAAGCTCGCAAATTCCTTGCTGCTTGGAAGCTGAAATGTAAGCAAAGTATTGCAGTACAGAAGGCATTCAATGGCCAAAATAGTCTTTGTAAAAGATTGAGAAATATAAAAATATTAACATGTGTCACTGAAACCTTTTTCTGTGTGCTTTGCAGGCCAGACACCGGAAACTATTAGCTCATCTGTCCATGCCTCGCCAGTACCTGTAACATCCTTGCAGTCTCCTTCACCCAGAAGTTCTTCCTCAGCCTCTTCCAACAGCAGCCAAAGTCCAGGTGTAGACTGGATGGATACTTTTATAATACCATGGGATAAGTTCCCAGAAGAACTGATGCAATCATTGGAGAGAGGGAAAAGACCAAGCCCTAAAATGAGAAGGGAGATGGTCCGGATTTTGGTTCGCGAGATGATGCAAGTAAGTTCTTGCATAAGTAAAAGGAATACTACTGAAATTGCCAAAAAGATTGTGGCTAAATATCCAAATTCTCTGCAAGATGTTATAGAGGGAGATGTGATTGGCCCAGGGTATCACTCTCTAGTCAAGCAAATGCAAAATAGGATAGAGAATGTGAGGCGGCCTACGACCCCAAAAATAAGAAAACGAAGGCATCGCACTGATGATTCTGACACAGACGAAGTCCCTCCGGAGCAAAGAGCCGCAATTCAAGACACTTATGGATGCATTAATTGGGATTTAAAATTCCTGCCCCGTGGAGAGACTCTAGAGAGTCAGCAGGAAAAGAAAGAAAAACTGAAGAAGATGGATCAGCAAGCAGATGCAAATGCGGAAGAGGTCAAATGTCTGATGAAACTGACTTTTTACACACAGCGTAAACAGGTCAACCAGGGGACAAATATAAAACACCTTCAGGAAGAGTGGCCATTTTGGTTCAAGGAACTTGGCATGGCAGTCCACTTCAAGGAACTCACTGGTATTGGACTTAAAGAAACGTTCATACGGAATGTTGATTTGAAGGAAACGACTCTGAACTACATGAATACGGTTTGTGTGAACAAAAGCAAAGGTTTCTACAGGATGTAACAAAGTTTAAAGTGCTGAGAGGACAGATGAGTGGTTGCTCTGAAGACATTAAAGAGATAATGCTGCTCCTGCTGTCCTACTTTGATGAGAAGGAAGATGTCATGTTCTGCTATGTGGATGACGTATGCCTGGCTGGGGAAGTACAGATGGATCAAGTTCAATTGACTCCCACCATTGTTGTGTGTGGTAAGTAAACATTGTTTTTCTTACATTTCTCTATGCTTTACTTTTAATTTTTTGAAAATGTTTAAATCCAAATTGTTTCATGAAACATTTCAGGAACATTGTCCCATCGTAATTTTTATTTAATTGTGTGTTTTTATTTGCTTGCTTTTGCTTTTAGGACAATCCTGCTTTTCCTCAAGACGTTTTATGCTGAGTGTTGATCAAACATTGTGCATGACAATATAACCTGCATGGTTTCTGCCATTTGCATGATGTTTGGGAGCTATTATTGCTTTAACATCCATTACCCATCACAGCTGGCATCAACCCTGGAGTTTTTGCAGAGGTGTGTCTTTTAGATGGGCTTTATCCAACATACTCACATTACTGAACTTAAAGTAGCTACTCCGACCTGTTGTTGTGGGACTTGTCATTTTACCTTTCACTGTTTTGTGTCTCTAAAATATTAGCTAGAATAAAAAAAATTATGGTGCGTGTGGTTCCCATCAATAGTAATACATTTTTCTTTTTCTTCTCTTTTCCAAGGTGTTTTTCCATCAACCCAGAGAAGGGTACTAAAGTGGAGAAGACCAGCACATCTCGTCTTCATGTGAACCCCAGAGTGCTTACCTTGATTCAAGAACTTTCAGACCATGAGTGGCGTGATGTTTGAATATGGACTGAACTCAGTAGAATTTATGGCACATAATGATGCCCTACATGGAGTTTAGAGGTTAGTTTCACCTCATTATCTGCTTAGTTCTTCAAGCTCAAGAAACAGAAAGTTTTAACTCCATTGTTACTGAGTTTTAATATTGTTGTATTAAATTTTTTTATGTCTCTTCTTCATTTTGAAGACTTGTTTAAAGATGTTTTAGTTAAGGGCTCTGGACTCCTGTAAGACTGTCAGACTGACAATTGTATACTGTATGTATCAGTGCAGCAGATTCCACACAGTCCATTGATTGTCAACATCGAACCCCCACATTACCCACAATACTTTGGGGGGACCTAGGTAAATGTCTTTGTTTCCACTATGTCTAATATACATACTGATGTTGATTTTAAAACTTCCTCCAGTGTTTTTCAATGTTCTTCTTCCACTGAAGTCAATTGACCTCTACTGTATCGTATCAGTAGCTAGACCCTGTGCATCAATATCCTTAAGGCTATAGATGAGATTATGGCAGGAAGTAGAGTTTTAATAAATAAATGTTGTTTTTCCAGCTGACACCTGTGAACAGCAGCAAAAGCACACATCAATTAATGTAGAGAAACTTTTTTTTTTATTATTCCTGTTGGCTTCCTGCCCAAACTGTACATTTCAGGTTCCTGATATGTAAAATCCTGATATATTAATAAATCTGAGCAGCTCCTGCAAACAGATCGTCCCTGCTTTTAATAAAGTTAGGCTGTGGGACATCAAGCTCAATATTTTCTGTGGAAGTTCATATTAATCTAAGCTTATATATTATATATTTATATTAATCTAAGTAATCTTGCTTTTTATTTTCTCCTTTTATAACTTATGTGTGTGCTGGGAAATCTCTTGAAATGTTTTTATTACCATCTTGCAGTGTAAAACTGTTAAAAAAAAAAAAAAAAAGAAGAATAATGATACAAAAAGATAAAAACAAAAGTTTAGTTGCATCAGTTATCGTTTACATAGGGGTTTCGCTTAATTACACCTAATGTTGAAAACATCAGAATTATACATTTTCACATTTAACTTATCATTACTGACTGAAAATGGCTCAAACAAACATAATTACTCCAGATGTTTCTTAAAAGGAATATGGATCTTTTTTTGACTGCTGTTTCTGAGGACAGTCATGCCTACATTAATGGAAGGTGGCAGCGTGTCCTGATGTCATTCATTAGTTGTGCATCTTAAACATCCAGACAGTAATTGTCAGCTGCACACGAGTAATTGAATGGGGCGGGCATGCTTAAACAATTGACTCTAATTACATTATTCATTTGGACCATGACAACTACTGTCAGCCTGAAATTTGCCCTTTCAGCTCTGCTAATTGCATATGTAAATCCCAATATTTGGCCTCTTACCAGAGGGGAGGGTTAATGTAATAAAGGAACTCCGCCACTGCGATGAGACCTGGCAGGCATCTACTGCTAATGCCTGAAGCACACACGGGGGATGTTTTCAACCTTTAGAATTGAACCCATCACTGGATCAATGAAATGAGATGATTTTATGAGCTCTGAGGTGGAGGATTGTAGAAAAATTTGTACTTAGTCTCCAGGATTTCCAGGATGTTTTGTGAGGAACATCTGCAGGGTAAAATGCAGTAGTTTAAAAAAAGTCCATTTTTTTTTTGGTTTCTTTGTTTCGCCATGAGAATAAACACCACACACACAGTTTATCTTGCAGACAAGTACACCTCTACTTTATGACGTGTGCACTAACCTGCTTGTTTAATCTTACTTACCTCGATTCTTTCAGCACTTCAATTGATCTGGATGCAGCAGCCTCTGTCAATGATTTGCTTGGACTGTTGTCTGTGTTTCAGCTATTCTTTAAGTGTGGTTTGTTTTAGAAGTGTTGTCTTTGACTTTACTTTCTGTTTCACCACTACAATGTACATAGTGCACATCAGTTTACATCAAGAAACTGTCTTGCACAGTATTTACAGATAATTTTTGCAAACATCCCACCTGTCCTGGAAGTTCCTGGAAAATGGTCTGCACTGCACTTATATAGCACTTTTCTACCTATTGGCACTCAAAGCCAAGCTGCTTATTATTCCCCCATTCACACTCACACACCGATGGGGGAGCTGCTATGCAGCTGGCCAACACTCACTGGGAGGAACTAAGTTGGGGTTCAGTGTGTTGCTCAAGGACACTTCAACATGTGACCAGAGGAGCCTGGGATTGAACCAACAACTGCAAGATTGGTGGACAACCGCCCAACCTTCCTGCGCCACAGTCGCCCAAGTGTCCTGCATAGTGTCCTGCGGAGTGTCCTGCATATTAATAACAGGTCCCCGATGCCTGCAAATAATATAAAATATCCTGAAAATAAGATGTTTTCTTATCTTATCATGAGTGGGTCCTTTATTACCCTTTGTGCATAGTTTGTACATAAACAGCGACACCACATAGTGAAAGTAAGCTTCCATCAGCAGCCCTGGATTGTGAGGCGATCAGGGACAAACAGGGTGTGGGTCAAATTTACAGAATAGTTGCAATGATTGGACAAAACTGGAAGATGACACAGAATTCATAAGGATTGTTCTAATTCCTATTAATCATGTTAATGAAACTTAGTGTGTGTGTGTAGCCAACCCACATTACTGTAACATGGATTTGGGCTATTTTAAAACATAAAAGTGTGAGGTACATCCAGGTATTTTTATTGCTAGTATCCGGAAGGATCAAGAAATACTGACGAACTACCAGGAAGCGAAAACATATTTTTAACTATATTACGTGTTCTAATCATACTGATAGTGAATAGATGTATTAAGATATGCAGTCAACGGCATATTCTGCAGTTCATGATCATGTAATGATACAGTATTATTAAGCATTTTTATGGTTATGGTTTAGCACTAAAAGATGTAGGGTTGGTTAAGGTTAGGAAAAGAGCACATCCTGCTTTAACACATGAACTTACTGTGACTTCATCGACTGTGGTGCAGGAAAGTAGAGCGGTCATCCACCAATCCCACAGGTTGTTGGTTCAATCTCCGGCTCCTCTGGTCACATGTTGAACTATCCTTGAGCAAGACACTGAACCTGACCGGCTGCATAGCAGCTCCCTCATTGGTGTGTGTGTGTGTGTGTGTTTGTGTGTGTGTGTGTGTAATTGTCAGTGCGAATGGGTGAATGAGAAGCAGTGCAAAGCGCTTTGCAGTAGGTAGAAAGCACTGTATAAGTGCAGAGCATTGACCATTTCAGATAGTCAGCGTTTCGTTACATTTAACCCAAACCTACGAAATGCTTTTGTTGCCCAAAACCACAGACGAGACTGTGGATGCCAATTCCAGTAGCTGGTGTGATACTCAACCATCTCTTGGTCTCGTTTGTTCTGTATCTGAAGTTTTATTCATTTATAAAACAAGAAATTATGTGATTTCATAAAAATTTGGTAATATATAAATGGAATTTCCAGAAAACAGGTTTGCAAAACTAAATCACCCCCCCTTTCCTAATACAATACATTTTATACTGTCCCTCAAAAGCTTGGACTTCTCAGAGTGGGTTGTTTGTCACAAAGGGTGGTGCGAGTAATGTGGAGGATGATGGGGCAAAGGAGGGGGAGGAGGGGGTCACATTTCCATTCCCCACAGCTGTCTCTCCTCTCTCTCAATCCTGCTGTTCTCATCACCATCTTCAGAGCAGAGAAAGACAGAGCACATCTGGAGCTGCAGCCATGAGTCCAAACATGGCACCAGCCAAACTCTGAGCCAACACCAAACCCAGAAACACATCCCTGTATGTCCCATCATGCTCCTGTGTCGTGGTACCAAAGAGTTTGTTTCTCACACTAAAGTAATTAATTGGGCATACAGGAGTTCTGAAGTGCTAAATGTATGTTTTAAGGAATGCATTTCACTTGGCTCCTCAAAAAAGAGTCACTGAACTTCAAAAAAAAAAAAAAATCTGAAGTGCCATTAAAAGCTTCTTAAATTAATCCTGAGACATTAACATAAGCTGATACCGTTCCTTTCTCATTGAGGCAGGGCAGACCCTCATGCATGTTAATTGTTCACAGCTTTTATAATCCAGTCCTCCACATGTGGGACCCCATCCAGTCTGCCTGTTTCTGATTAAGACTGAGAGAAGGATCTGTGGTAAATTTTATTTTTTTTGGGGGGGGGGGGGTTGTGAGATCCCAAACTATTGTCTCTATTGGACAGGCTAGGCAATTACATTACATCTATGGGAAAAGCAGACAACAGAGAGTGCAGATCAGGGTTGGTTGATTACTCTTTTTCTTTCTTTTTCTTTTTTTTTTTTTTGTCATTTCCTCTTATCCTGTGAGTTCAGGATCGCTACAGCAGATCATTTATGACTGGAGATATTTTTATCCAACACTACCTTAGAATGTGTTGCACCAAGTCTCATGTAAATAAAAAGAAAAGTCAGAAAGCCAAAAGCTTCTGGTATTATTGTGGCTGAATAATAAGATCAGAACATTTATTTGATCTTAAAACTTAGATCCAAAGCTAAGAATATGAGCCAATTTAAACCATATTGGTTTTCAGGGGCCAACAGGTAGTGTTGCCTTCTGCCTGGAGTCTGCATCCTCATGCAGACTAGGCTGCAGGTCTTGTGTAGGGGGGTGGATGCAAGATGAGGAATAAATTCATTAGGTGGTGCTGCTCTGTATTTACAGGTCACCAGGGAGCCTTCTGTCATTAACCAGCCCTGGGGCGCCTCCACTCTGTCAGTGTGTCAGGTTTCAAGCACATGGAATTTATTAACCATATGTGGCACTATACCAGGGCTGGGTCCCCCACACCCTGACTAAGCAGTGACTGGGTGTTAGAAGGTCCCATTTTGTTTTCTCTATAAACACAATATACTTTTAAGACTTGTTGTTTCAGGATGGTACTGAGTCTCCTGCTGTAGTCTGAGGAATGTTGGTGGAATTTGACCTGTATTGTAGAGGAAAAGAGTAACTTGAATAGAAGTCAACCATGGCCTGTACTGCATGTTGACTTTAGTTTTTTCACAAATTAATGCAGTTTGCATTTCTTGCATTAGTCATGTCTTTTATGCTCCCCACACAGACACTAAAACTCACAACAAATCTCTTTTAGGCTCCAGTCTGGGTTGTTTGTCTGTGCTGTCCAAAAACTGTACAGCCATAGTTCTGTTGAGCCTAGCATTCCCTTAACTCTGAGCAGCAATGACTTCATGACTTTCTTTATGAATAACATTGTAGCTATTACAGAAAAAATTCACCCGATCCTCCCCCCAAATATTACAAATAGATCTTCAGATACAACATTGCTAATCAATAAGGCCCTTATCCTTCTTAGACTGCTTTTTACCCATAGATCTCACTGAGCTAACTTCAATTATTATCTCATCTAAACCACTACTTAAAAAACCCTGTCTTGACCCAGGTGTTTTAGCCAATTACAGACCAATATCTAATCTTCCCTTTATTTCTAAAATCTTTGAAAAAAACGTTTCAAAACAATTATGTGATCACCTTTATAGGACTAATTTGTATGAAGACTTTCAGTCAGGATTTAGAGTTCATCATAGTACAGAAACAGCACTGGTAAAAGTCACCAACGATCTTCTCATGGCCTCAGATAATGGACTCATCTCTATACTTGATCTGTTAGATCTTAGTGCTGCATTTGATACCATTGATCACAACATTTTATTACAGAGACTGGAACATGAAATTGGGATTAAAGGAACTGCACTAGGTTGGTTTAAATCTTATCTATCTGATAGATTTCAATTTGTTCATGTTAATGATGAATCCTCCATGCACACAAAGGTTAGCTATGGAGTTCCACAAGGCTCTGTGTTAGGACCAATACTTTTTACTTTATATATGTCTCCTTTAGGCAACATTATTAGAAAACACTCCAGAAATTTCCACTGCTATGCTGATGATACCCAGCTATATTTATCTATTGAACCAGATGAAAATAATCAAGCCTACAAGACATAAAGGCCTGGATGTCCCACAATTTTTTACTTCTAAACTCAGACAAAACTGAAGTCATTGTATTTGGGCCTCCAGTACTACTGCAAGGAAACTTGGAGTTATTTTTGACCAGGATTTGTCCTTTAACTCACATATAAAACAAATCTCTAGAACAGCCTTCTTCCACCTACGGAACATTGCCAAAATTAGGAGCATCCTGTATGAAAGTGATGCCGAAAAACTAGTCCATGCATTTGTTACTTCTAGGTTGGACTACTGTAATTCCATACTTTCAGGATGCCCCAGTAACTCCCTAAAGAGCCTGCAATTAATCCAAAATGCTGCAACAAGAGTGCTGACTGGAACTAGCAAGAGAGATCATATTTCACCTTCACTAGCTTCTCTCCATTGGCTTCCCATTAAATCTAGAATAGAATTTAAAACCCTGCTTCTTACATATAAAGCTCTGAATGGTCAGGCTCCATCATATATAGAAGACCTCAAAGCACCATATCATCCAAGTAGACCATTTCAGAATGCAGGGTTACTAGTGGTTCCCATAATTTCCAAAGGTAGAATAGGAGGCAGAGCCTCTAGCTATCAAGCTCCTCTCCTGTGGAACCAGCTCCCAGTTCAGATTCCTCTCTACTTAGTCTAGGCTTAAAACCTTCCTCTTTGATAAAGCTTATTCTTAGTTATAGTTATGCTGCTATAGGCTTAGACTGCTGGGAGACCACCCCTCAATGCACTGATGTTTTGTTGTTGCTTTTGTTGCTCTTTTTTTTCTCTCTCTTCACTTTCCACTCACCCCAACCGGTCAACCGCCCACTCTGAGCCTGGTTCTGCTGGAGGTGTCTTCCGTTAAAGGGAGTTTTTCCTCTCCACTGTTGCCTAGGGCTTGCTCAAGGGGGAATGGTTGCATTCTCTCTGTACATCTTTGTAGTCTTGACTTTATTCTGTAAATTGCCTTGTGAACTGGTGCTATATAAATAAAGTTGAATTAATTTGAATCAAATAAACAACACATTGCTCCCCTCTGTGACATGTTCCTTCATGCCCAAGCACTACAGTAGGTTGTGAAGCTGACTACCAAATCACTATGATATTTTACAGTGGTGATGCATGTGGTTGCTTATTTCTGACTGCTTCTGAATTAACATGTCACAGAGTGGAATAGAGTGGAATTTTTGAACAAAAACGAAGGTTACAGACAACCCTGAATAGAGGAGAGTCATTCTTCATTTTGACGATTGTGTGCTGCCATTTTTGAAAATATGATACATTTTCTTTAAGCAGTACTAACTTTTCTCAAGGAGTTCTTTGAGGCAGCACAACAAGCCGCAGTACTGCATTTCTGGTTCCCTCGTACCTATGTCTACAGGTTTCTTAAAATATTTTAGGTTAAAAGCTTGTATGTTGCTGAACAAAATGTGCAAGTATCATGCAAGTTTCTCTTTTTCACAGAGCTAATTTTTTGCAGTATTCTAAATGCCAAGATGAAAGTACGATGCTAACTTTAGGGTAGTGCTACAAAATACATCATGGCTTTCTATAATGTCTGCTTACGTGACTGATGGTGACATGTATGAGGAGGTTTTTATTTATCATGGCTCATGAGCTGCTTTTGTGTTTTGTTTGGTGTATCTGTGCGTAGTGTTTACACAGGGATTTGGTGTCAGATCAGTGACTCTCAATGAGTGTCTGGAGTGCACTGAGGTCCAGATGCATGAGTGAAACGAACCAGGGGGAAAATCTGTCAAACTGCCAAAGATTACAGCTGCCACAGATGATGAGCTCAAAAGACAGTTTGAAAAATTGTACTCTCTGAGAAAATGATTACCGCTGTTTCCATAGTGCTTGTGACTGTGCAACTCCTAGAATAGATAAAAACACATGTGGTTTAACCTACATTAATATGAGAAAAACTGCTTCACTAGTGAGGACCATCTCCTTAATTTTTTTCAGCAGGATTGGCATAAAAGTCTGGTTGTGTTTTTGGCTTTCATCCTCCAGTTTGGACTGCAATCAACATTCTTTCTTATTTTATATACTGTAGCCACTGCAGAGTCCTTTTTGTCATTGCACAGCATGATTCACACATTCCATTTATATAAACGCAGACTTTAACAGCGAGAGGAAGAGTAAAACATTAACCTGTGTTCAACAATTGGACAGCTCTGGGACTTTTAGCCTGCATCACGGCTCACCAACGAGCCACCACTGGAACTACTGAACCTCTCATTTTCAGAGAATGCTTGGCAGGGATCCCAGAGCCGCTATGGAGCTGAAACTGCAAAGGTGCTCTCTCCCACCGTTTATCACATACATTTTGTAGTCACGTTTGATAAAACAAGAGTTGTGTGAAACTCCAATGAAGAAAGTAGGAGGTTATGAGGCTGCGAGAGTGGGCGAGTGTGTCAAGAGACAACAGTGTAACGCCTGGTGTCCAATTTCAAGCTCAGATTGCCGTTTAACACACTGAACTCTTTGACTTCTTAAGTTGAAATCAGTGCATGAAAGTAAATAGTAGTTTCTATTTTCTCACATATCTGCTTTGGGCAATGCATATAGTTTTGTTTTTCTTTATACCTTACATATTTTCCCTTCAGCTACCTTCTCCTCTAACTCCCAGCAGGAACACAAATAAGATATTTTCCCCAAATTCGACTATTATTATTTCCATAGTTTTACATTCTGTGGTGCCCAAACGATGCAAAATGTGTCTTTGTCACATTCCTGTCTCTAACCTCTGTTCTCCACCTCTCCATGCTGCATTTATAATGACAGGCTAGATGCTGTAAAGGGAACTGAAAATAGATAATGATGTGTTATATTGGTCACAGAGGGTGCACAGTATGTAATGGTACCATTCTCCTGCAGACAACGTCAGCGAGGATGTCTCGCGTTTCCATCATGTTCCGTCAGACGCAGCTATGCTCGGCTCTGGTAATGTTAGCGCCGCCTTATTGACTCACTATTCGCCAGTTTACAGTGTCACACTCACAGGATGTGCATGTGATGGAGCGTGGGATCTTTTAAAGATGTTTACATCTGAATAAAAGATGATTATCTTTAGTCTATACAGTAAATTAGAAGATGAGAATTAGAACATGTTTTGCAGCAGTGAAATATAAAATCTGAAGCTTGAGTCATTACAAAGGGGGACAGTTTAAGTTAACGACAAAAAGAAAGTTTAATCTCTTATTAGCGTGAAATATGGTTACATTTCCTTAAAAGTAACAAGAATCCTTATGGGCACAATTTGGTTATAACGTTTAGGTCCACTAATCAGTTGACTGACAGTAAGTTGATTCACATGTAATCCTTAACTAAACACTAGATAGGACAACCACACTCTGCTGGGAGTGATAAGGTTAACAGAGATTCTTCTGTGTGTGCAGTGTGTCTCTGTTCATTTGCATGGTGAACTGCTGCATATAATGCATGTCTGAACTGTATCAACCATTTACACACAAAAACAGTGAAGAAAAGCCATGTCTCTAGCCCAGAATGGGAAATTCCTGCAACACATTCCTAAAAATGTGCACCTCTCCATGTTTTATCAAGCAATTCAGCTTCTTGTGACTATTGCATTTTAGTTTAGTTTTCTTGTAGTTTCCCTGTTACTATAAAGTTGCTTTTGCTGTTTGTAAAAGAAAAATGTCAGTTTTACAGTATAGATATCTAAACTCACTGCCCTCCAAATGTCAGCGGTAAAGTTTTACAAACTAGCCCAAGATGGGTGAGGAATGGCTGCTGCTGTGCTTAATACATTAAAAGGTGATGAGAAATTAGGGCCGACACAATGCAGTGACCTTGAGTGGGTATGAATCTAACTTGGCTGAGCCTCTGAAGATGACTGAGGATAAAGGAGGATCAGGAGGTCATGAACCGTCTTTATGAACTTTGTGGTAATACATGAAATAAAGTTAAATTACAGGTCCAAAGGCTGACTCATTCCTTTAGTCGTTAATTCATCCAAACCTTTCTGCAGGAAAATCATTCTCAGGAATTAGTGGAGTCCTTGTAAACAGTCTCAACATATTGCACTGTAAACAAGCAGCTATGTTCAAACAATAGAAGCTAATGGACGCAGGAAGAGGACTTGTAACCTAAACTGTTCGTTTGATTTCAGTGTGCAGATGGACAGAGTGTTCTCTTCTACTCAGAATGGCAGGGAGGGCCACTGACCTTTGACCCCAGCAGGGTGCCTATTATTGTAGGGGGGCTTCTCCCTTGCTGCTGCTAAGCTGCTGTCTTGATAACATGCGGAAGAAGGTTTCGTCAGGGGGAAACAACCATATGTCTTCCAGAGCCATCCCCCCCACCCCACCCAGACCCACACCCTCCCACATACACACACACACACACACACACACATAATAGACATTTCTATCTTCATTCATTACAGTATTGATTCTCTGTGAAGACGTTTACATCATGTGTTGCAAGTGAAAACGTTTTATGTAATGGCTTTTCAGTGGCTGCTGACCTCAGCTGATGAAAACATTTCACAGAAGGATTTACATGAACTTCATATTCTGCATGTGATATAATGACCAACAGAGCTGGTACTGAGGAGAAAAGGCCTGAACACTTTATCCCCACCTGCAATTTTCCAGCTGTCTTTATTCATTGCAACCCTAGTAAAAATACAGAGCTGTAGGTACAGATAAACAAAAATGCTTTTAATTAGTATCAGTAAGACAATTAGAAATTAGGTTTAAAATACAGTTGAATGTTTTAATAGAAATATGCTTGAAAATGTGTGATCTTCCAAAACAATATACAGAAAACATGACACCACATTGCTCAGTGCTTTAGAACCTTCTCATTTTAAAATTACATTTAATAATAATTTATGAAAATGTACTAATTAAGCAGAAATTATTGAAATTCTGGATTTTTTGGAAGGGTGAGCGTTGGTCAAAAATGTTTACAAGTCAATATATCTGTTTTCTAGTAGAGAGAATATTACAAAAAAGTTACAAAGTTTATATTTAAAGTCATTTTTAGGAATTTAATGGTACCAGCTTCTCAAATGTAAATATTTCAAGTTTAAGTTTTGAATCACATGTAGCTTTGTATGACAACAAATCAAACTTCTTTGATTTTTGGTTGTTGGTCTGATCAACTAAGATATGTGAACATTTTAACTTGGACTCTGCAGAACATGTGATAATGAGGTAATTGTGCGTTACACCATTACATTTCCAACACTGTCTTTGATTTGATAAAATATAACTTTATGACAAATGAGCAAAGTATAAAGTAAAATAATATGAAAAGCTCGTCATTTGGCAGACGCTTTTATCCAAAGCGACTTACGAGTGAGGGCTTTGTACACTTTGGATCTATTAGAAATCCAGCCTTCACTGCCCAGAACAGCAGGCAAAATGACTAACTAGCATGTAAAGAAGAAGAAGAAATATTTCTGTGTTAAAGTCCAAAACAAAAACGTAAAAGGTAAAAAGGGAACGAATCTGCAAGTCGCCTGGGACTCAACATTATCACTAATGTTGCTCGATGCCTCCTGGATGTGAAAATAGTGAACTGCTAGCTGTAAGTCAAGGAGCCAAATAGTTCAGAAGATTTAAAACTTCTTAATTAAGAATTTCTTGAATTTCATGATGGAAACCTAATAACTAATCCAGTATAGAGTCTCCCAGTAAGTGTACACTTTGTTAATCTCTGAGTGGCTGTAATGAGGACGTGAAACTCTCTGTGTGAAGCTCCTCTTCGTGTACGCTCTCAGGCCAGTGCTGAATAATAACATCGGTACTGGAACGGAGCAGAAAACGATGACACAAAAACTTCCTCGCTTCCTTCATGTAGCTGACAACCTAACTTATTTTTGTGGAAATGTTTTTTTGCGCTGTACTTATGAGGTCTGAGGTCATGGCCTCTTTATGAACTGAACATTGCAACATCAAAGCCCAGAGTGAGTGCTATCCAACTATCCACAAGAGCAGATGACTGGCTGGGTCTATGTGTTCAGAGGTCTCCCAACAACAAAGTTAAGCCTTAGCACTACAGTTGCATCATGTCTCACACTTATTTATAGTATTTATAAATTGCTGAAGAGCATCCTAAGGCTGATTTGGAACATTAGGCTTTATGAGCTGCCTCAGCACTTACCCCTGATTAACACAAAGATCAGCACTTTTGTGCCACACGCTAACTTTCGGCACACTTTCTTTCAGTCTTTGTTCTCGCTGAGTCTTTTGCCAGACTGAGTTTACTGTGGTGGAGGTGCTCGTAGTGGTCCTGCTAGGGCTGTAGCCTTTTCAAATGGTCCCAAACCAATGACTCAATGAGAACTGAGAGACTGAAGAGCAGAAGTAAAAAAGAGAGGATGCAACAGCCCAAACCAGGGGAGCTTTGTCAGAGCCGTCACCTGGTTTTAGCTAAAAGAGTTGATATTCAAGTTGTGTGGGGGCATGGATGGATAATAAGAAAATGCCTTTCTGTGCCCTGGGACAGAAATGAGAAGTCCCCCATTCCTCCTACACACTGTAGGACCCCGACTAATGGTTTCTGTCTGTTTAGGTTGCTTTATAACCTTTTGTTGTAGTTCTGTGTATTTTTGTCTCTTTGGTTATTTTGCAAAGGAACCTAGTGATGGAGTGGTTAGCGTTGCCGGTTCAATCCCACTTGTCTCTGGTTAGTGTCCACGTGCCGGCTGTGGCCTTTCTGCATTTACATGTTCTCCCTGTGCTTGTGTAGATTCCCTCCAGGTACTCAAGTTTTTTCCCACAGTCCAAAGACATAATTGTTATTATGTTTGGTGACTTTAAATTCCCGTAGGTGTGAATGTGAGTGTGAATGGTTGTCTGTGTATGTGTGTATGTCTGTCTGTGTTGGCCCTGAGGTCGACCTGCCCAGGATCTACCCTGCCTCTCACCCAATCACAGCTGGGATAGGCTCCAGCCAACTCAAGACCCTATGAATGAATAATTATTTTTTTATATACCTGTAGGCATCTGTGTCTGTCAGCTTTTGCATATCTTTGTGATCAGAGTTTGAGCAGAGGAAATCTGAACATGAGCAGGGACACTTTGAGTGTGAGGAAAGGCATTTAAGAAAACTCACTCCATACATTTGTTTTCTGTTTTTTTGTATCTTAGCCTATAGCAGCGCTTCGTGTTCATTTTGTGGTTATTTTGACTCATTTTGTTATTGTTTTCTGTCTCTTAGTGGCTGCTTTGTATCATACCGTGGTTGTTGTGTGTCAATGTGTTTATTTTGCTTCTCTTTAGATAGTTTTTTTGTCTCCATTTGTTTCTCTTTGCATTTCGTAGCCCTTTTTCGGTAAACGAAATGCTTATTGTTGTATTGCATCACTGTCATTTTGTGCCCCTTTATGCTCCTGCTTGATTCTTTTTTTTTATGGTTGCTTTGCATCTCTATGGTTGTTTTGTGTCTCTTTATGGTCATATTGGTTGTTTTGCCTGTCACTGTTTTTATTTTTGCTTCTCGTTTGGATAAATTCCTGTCCCAGCAGTTTTGCATCCTATTGGTCATTTGGTGTTTAGCTTTACATTTTGCAGCCTTCTGTTGTTTTAGCATCACTTCAAGTCATTTTGTGCCTCTTCGTGCTTCATGCTTGTTTCTTTTTGTATTGCTGCTTTGCATCTCTATGGTCATTTTGTGTCTGTGTTGTCTGGCTCCTTGTTATTGTTGTGTGACTCTTTGCAGTTGTTTTTGTCTCTTAGTTAATGTTTTTGGTCTCTTTGATGTAGTTTTTAGTTACTTTGGCTTTTTTGTATCTCATCGTGGTTGTTTTGTGCGTCACTGTATTTATTTTGCTTCTCTTTTGGATAAATTTCTGTCTCCGTTTTGCATCCTATTGGTCAGCATAAAGAGACCCAAAGTCTCTTTGTGCTCATTTTGTTTCTTTTTTATTTCTGCTTCGCATCTCTATGGTTGCGTGGTGGCAACTTTGTATTTTTTAACTGAGCTCCATGAGAAACAACAACAGTTGCCTCATAAAGAGGTCATAATGTTTGAAGAAGACAAGATAACAGTCTGGCTGTACAATTTAGCATAATATACAAGATGAATATAAAGCATTTTAGAAATCAACTAAATGTCAAAGCACATTTCTGGTGGATAATGTGGTGCCTGAAGTTACTCATTTATTTATTGTTTGTTAATGATTCACCAGATGCCTTTTGGGGTATGTAAGTGTGTATACTAATGACTTTTGAGCTAATATTTGTGTCACAGTGTGCTGTGAAGATAACAGACTGTTGAGAGACTCAGTGCATCCATAAGGTTGTAAGGGAAGTCCTTTAGCCCATACAGGAAGCATGTAAACTGAGCTGCAGTGCAAACAGGAAATGAGTGATGGATTGCAGGTTTTGTTGCAGCCGAGGGAGGAAAAGCTTGAGTTCCTCAATCACTCTAGCACATGGCCATGTTGCTAGAAAGCTGTTTAGCTATTGCAATGCAGGAAAAGGAGAAAAAGTTTCTGTGGTTGATCCAAGGGCGCACAGAGCCATACCAGACCGAAAACAGCTTTAAAATTGCATGTTTTTAGTTATATAACCCTTTTCCTTTGGTTTCATCAACTGAGTTTTTAATAATAGAATAGGAAGACAGTAGTTCTTGGTGGTCTCTGGGTTGTGACCTCCTGTGTTGCAGCTGAGACAGGTGCAGCCGCATATTTTCTCATTCTGCTCCATCTGCTGCAGGCAGTCATCATCAAATGCAAGCAACATCCCTGTTGTGTGACTGAGAGTGGACACACACTTATTTTCACCTCAGTTCAAACTCTTTATATGAGCATTTCATTGATTAGTCAGGCTAAAAGTCACCATTGTGACTATATTCTTAAAGTCCTGTAGCTACTAAATAAAACAAGTTAATTTCCTAAAATCAAAGCCAGATTTTGGCATAGGTTAACTCTCCATCATAGCTGAAATTCTGAAAGTAGGTTTACTTCAACTGAAAATGATAAAATACTGAACATCACTAGCCAATATCTTGATTAAGCCCTCCCATATCCCAAACTCTCAGAATAGCACTGGCAGCAGTACAGAGATATTCACTTCTAAAGGTTTTTCTGTGAGGCTCTGTTCTCTAAGCTGTCAAAAATATTTGAAAAAAAGGTACATATCTATGAGACGCCACAGCCTTTTACACAATGTCAATGATATAATTTGTCAGCCAAACATTTTACTTTCAGTTCCAGCGAGTTTGCTGAAATTAATTCAGTATACAATAAAATGTGATTTCTGTGAGCCTGAAAAGAGAGCACAAGTCAAAAGCACGAATAGAATACTGCCTTTCATTGCCATAGTATAATGTTCAAGCAGGAAAGAGCTTTATGCTCTTTGTTTCAAAGGATCAACTGAGGCAGACCTGCTGATGAGAGAAACATAAAACCTGGAGGTGGCTGCATGCTCTTGATAACAGTGTTATTTTCATCCCATTTAATGATCAGTCCATGCATTGTATTTGTCCACATTTCCCTGGACATTTATTGTAATTTTGAATTATCCTGTTGAACTGGTTGCGTATTTCTTTCTGCACACTGCAAAGTCAGGTTTGTTTCTCCAGACTAAAGGAACAGGACACCTGTGTGCCAGCTTTTTGACCATGTATGAGCCCTTTGAGTTCATAGGTCAGATTCATACCTCTCTTTTGCTCGACTGTCTCTGGTGTCACATTCCCCTGCAGCAGATATAGCTGTCAGAAAAGATGGACTTACTTTCTTGCCACATTTCTGCCACAGCTGCAGAGATTCAGAAATAGCAGTGCCTTTCTCAGCTGACACACTGGCGCCAAAGTGAAAACCACGGACTCACTCTCTCTTTGGACCTTTCACTCTCACTGGCTTGACATAAAACGCTGCTCCTGAAATGCACTAATTCTTCATGAACTCAAAGGAAAATGTCAGTTAATTTGGGAATGCAAGGAAATAAAAGTCACGATCACACAAAGTTGGAGCACTGATTTGAAAGTAATTAAGCTTATAAAATTATATTAAATTGATATGAAATTGTATACAATATTGAAAAAATACTAATTCTCTTCAGATGTTTCTTCCCAAATCTGCAACTCCATATGCCACTAAAACTTTTTAAACAATGGGTTAACACCCTCAGGAAATTGAACAAGAGACCAAGGGCACTGTGTACAAAGAACCAATAAAAACATTTAAAAAAAGAAGCAAGTGAGCTCAAATACTTTTTTTGTGGATGGTATAGTCTTCTGACATGTTCTGTTTCCAGTCACAATCTAAAGATAATTATATTAACCACAGGCTAAAACAAGAGCATCACCTCAGCATTTTCAATGTTCAAGCACAATTGTGTTCACAACCATGTCGATCAGTGTCCCAGGGAGCCGCAGGTACTAAACAACACCGCAGCAAGCTTGACATAATAATTACTTTGAGCATATCTGCAAATCTGTGGAGGCAGATGCACAGCCGTGCTGTCTCCGACACACAGCAGAATGTATGCACATGCCTGCACTTTCTGCCCGTAATCAGCATCCTGGCTGCTAGAGATAAGGCACACTAGCTCAGTATGAGGCTGCTGCCAGGAAACTTAGCGGCAAAACTTCACAGCCAACTCCACAATAGGCTCTTCTGCCAGTGAAAGCAGTCAGCCCTTATTGTACCACTCAACTGTCATTATCCAACATATTGTACCACCCTGTAACACCTTATCTGTATGTGTGTAGTAACTAGTCTATTGGCAAATTCTGCAGAAGATTAGTTTGAATTAATAATCTGTAGGTCAGTGATTCCTCACCAGGAATACTTACAGTATACTCCAGGGTACTTACATTTCTACAAACTGTTGCCTGGAGGTTTGGTGAATAGAAAAATGAGATACATAAAAAATGTTATTTGTTTAAAACATATCAACATATATTCAGTCAGTTTCAATGTGTTGGGGACGTGAAATGTGTTCACTAGTGTCAGTAAACAGAAATAACTAAGAACAATGGATAAACAGCTGAAAGAATTAGTTAAAAGAAATGTTAGAAAATGGGTGAAATAGCTACTGGTCCTGTATATAACATGAGCAAACCCAAATACCAAATATAAAACATATTGTAACCACTTCAATTTTATATAATTATATACTAAAATTATAGAAAAATTATATGATGCTAGGAGTTCACCTCATAAGTACGACACAAACGGTTTAGAAGACCTGATGTACATATGTTGCTCCTCCCTTTGATTATCTTCATTTGCTTCTGTACAATGTGAATAAAACTTGCTCCATTTGCCTCACACGATTCACTTTCATTCATGTGGCAACATTTTGCTCTCATTTTAAAATTACCAAACGCTGTTGATATTCCATCACCGTGGGCTTGATTACAACACCTATGACACAGACTCAGAAAACATAACCGGCAGCGGTGCAGTTTGATTCCCAAAAGTTACATATTGCAGCTTAAAGTTATGTAATTACTTATAGTATGCGCCTTAAGTCTGTGATGTCAACCAGTTAATACAGGTACTTCATTTTACTTCCTCATTATTAGATTGAATACAAAACAATGTCATTTTTCTGTTTCTGACCTAGCAGTATTGCATTGCATCTCCATTTTATGCTTACATGTCAGTGCACACTTTATATGAGACAGTCTCATGAAGAGCTAAACATTTCTGGAAAAAATCCCTCAAAAACATATCTCGTCACAGACCTTTGTCCTATTATATAACACAGGTCATTGTCAACCAGAATGGACAATGATTTGCATTATTTAAAACAAACCAAATGGTGGGAAAGTATTAAGCCAATGGAAAAATGTGGTTTATGGGCTGTAGTAAATGCTACTGCATGTGGATCAAAAATATATTTTATACAAACTTGTGGCTCAGGAAAACATATTTTAGCATGTTCTAAAGAGCCTCATGATACACATTTAAAAATCCTCAATCTTTCAAATTGCTGTTGGAAAATATACTGAAGGAGGGCACTAAGAAAAACAGTCCCTCCCCTTAAGACTCCTTTCAACAACAGTACGTTTGTTGAATTCAGCTCCAAAAACCCTTAGTCAGGGAAAATACACTCCATATGGAAGTTGTACTATGTTGCATCAGCCGGGAGAGCGGAGAAAAAAATGTTTTTAACATGCAAAGAGCTCTCTGTGTGGCTGTGGAAGCCAGGGGCAGCTCTTCAGCCAAGAGCTTCATCTTTACGAGTTCACAGACACAACCACACAGGAACATGTGGTTTTAATCGGCTCACGTGCAAGGCCGAGGTTGCCAGTTAAAGCACCAGTACACGATGATCACTCACTATACTGCTGCAATGAGAACCACATGTCAGTTTAAACCCAAACACCCTGATCCCAGTCCCTGTTTTCAGTCATGCCTTTCCTTAGGGAGCCCTGTTCCCAAGCCTGCAAACAATGGCTCTGTATTCATTCAACTTTTTCATGCAGTTGTGAGACTCAACATGTTGTCTTGGGATGCAGGATCACATTGACTGATGTTTTTAATAAAAGAGTATTAATTATTCTCTGCCATGTTGTTTCATGATGTTTTTCACACATCACCACACCTCCAATGATTATGAAGATGACACAGAAAGTTGCATCAGTCTGTCTGCGCACGAATGACTCCTATCCCTTAGAGCAACCCTTTCCAAAAGTGGAAAAAAAAAAACAGCTGTGTTTGCCTGTAAAGGTTTTTCACACTGGCAATGCAAAATCAAACATGTTGATTCCGTATTGGACAGGCTCTGCAACCTTCTGCTCCTCAGGCAACAATCATAATAAAATCACTGCAAACATCTGCTTTGTTATGCTGCATTTTACCACCACACAAACACACACAAGTGCTAATGTTTCAATTAATTACTTTGACAGCAACAACAACAAATCAATAAATCACCTCTTGAATCTCACTGCCCCATTCGGTCACATGTGAGCGGCAGAAACAGATTGTAATCTGATCCTTTAATCTAATATAGCAATATTTATATAAATAAAGCTGTGTAATTATTCAATTGTTATCATTTGGCAGACGCTTTTATTAATGCAACCGCAAGGGGACACAAGCCAGTGTCTTCTTGTTCCAGTCCTAAGTCTGGATAAATGCAGAGGGTTGTGTCAGTAAGGGCATCTGACGTAAAACACATGTCAAATTAAAAATGCGAATCATGAGTATCACACCGAAAATGACTCCCATAACTGATCGGTCGGGGCCTGATTAACAACGACTGCCACCGGTGCTGTTGACCTACAGGGTACCGGTGGAAATTGGACTAGGAGGAAGATATGTTCATAGGTAGAGAGAGAAGAGGAAAGCTAAGAATGTAGGACTGACAGTAGAGACTTTGAATGTTGGGACTATGACATGGAAGGCTAGAGTTGACTGACATGATGCAGAGAAGGAAGGTGGACATTCTGTGTGTCCAGGAGACCAGGTGGAAAGGTAGCAAGGCTTGAAGCTTAGGAGCAGGGTTCAAGTTGTTCTACCATGGGTCAGATAGGAAGAGAAATGGAGTAGGAGTTATCCTGAAAGAGGAGTTGGTGAGGAACATTCAAGAGGTGAAAAGAGTATCATACAGGTTGATGAGTCTGAAGCTGGATGAAGTGGTTCAGTGCATCCCCAGAGGTGAGAGAGTGGTGATTGGTGCAGATTTTAATGGACATGTGGGTGAAGGGAACAGAGGTGATGAGACTGTGACGGGCAGATTTGGTCTTCAGCACAGGAATGCAGAAGGACAGATGGTGGTAGACTTTGCAAAGAGGATGGAAATGGCTGTAGTGAACACTTTCTTCCAGAAGAGGCAGGAACATAGGGTGACATATAAGAGCGGAGGTAGAAGCACTCAGGTGGACAACATCTTGTGTAGATGGTGTAATCTGAAAGAGATCAGTGACTATAAAGTATTGGTAGGGGAGAGTGTAGCCAGACAACACAGGATGGTGGTGTGTAAAATGACCCTGATCGTGTGGAAGATGAAGAGGACAAAGGCAGAGCAGAGGACGAAATGGTGGAAGTTGAAAAAGGAAGAATGTTGTGTAGTTTTCAGGGAGGAGCTGAGACAGACTTTGGGTGGTTTGGAGGTGCTTCCAGATGACTGGACCACTACAGCTAATTTGATCAGGGAGACAGGTAGGAGGGTACTAGGTGTGTCATCTGGAAAGAGGAAAGCAGACAAGGAGACTTGGTGGTGGAACAAGGAAGTTCAGGAGTGTATACAGAGAAAGAGGTTAGCTAAGAAGAAGTGGGACACAGAGAGGACTGAAGAGAGTAGACAGTACAGGAAGATACAGCATAAGGTGAAGATAGAGGTGGCAAAGGCCAAACAAAGAACATATAAGAACTTGTATGCTACGTTGGACACTAAAGAGGGAGAGGTGGATTTGTACAGGTTGGCCAGACAAGAGATAGAGATGGGAAGGATGTGCAGCAGGTTAGTGTGATTAAATGTATTGACAGGTGCCAGGAGTGTGATGGGAAGATGGAAGGAGAACTTTGAAGAGTTGATGAACAAGGAAAATGAAAGGGAACGAAGAGTAGAAGAGGTGACTGGTGTGAAGCAGGAATGTAGCAAAGATTAGTAAGAATGAAGTGAGGAGGACGTAGAAGAGGATGAAGAGTGGAAAGGCAGTTGGTCCTGATGACATACCTGTGGAGGTATGGAAGTGTCTAGGAGAGGTGGCAGTAGAGTTTCTGAATAGTTTGTTTAACAAGATCTTGGAGAGTGAGAGGATGCTGAGGACTGGAGGAGAAGTGTACTGGTCCTGATTTTTAAGAACAAGGGAGATGTGCAGAGCTGTGGCAACTACAGAGGAATAAAGCTGATGAGCCAAACAATAAAGTTGTGGGAAAGAGTAGTGGAAGCTCGGCTAAGGGCAGAGGTGAACATTTGTGAGCAGCAATATGGTTTCATGCATAGAAAGAGTTTAACAGATGGCAGGTGGAGGAAAATCTAGAGAAGTTGAGGTCTGCTCTGGAAAACAGAGGAATGAAGCTTAGCCGCAGCAAGACAGAACACATCACCATATACAAACATCACCAATACAAACATGCCCCTGTCAGGATACCTTGAAGTTTTGTCCCGACAAGTAAGAAGGAAGCCAGGTTAAAGCTGATCCAGAGATGCACAAGTCAGAGATTGCGGACAAGACAATCTGATGGTTCACAGTGTCAAAGGCTGCAGATAGTTCGAGTACAATGAAGACAGAAGACTGACCTGCAGCTTTTGCAGCTTGCAGAGATTCTATGACCGTTAGGAGTGCAGTTTCTTTGGAGTGACCACTTTTGAAACCAGACGGGTTGAAATCAAGGAGGTTGTTCTGGAAAAGAAAATGTGGTGTTGATTGAACACTGCTCGTTCCATGGTCTTGTTCAGAAATGGAAGAAGAGAGATGGGTCTGTATTTTTCCACAATGGAGAGGTCAGACAAGGCTTCTTAAGCAGTGGGATAATCGGACCCTGCTTGAATGACGTCGGAAAAGTGCCTGTTGTGAGTGAGTGTTGATGATTTGTGCAATGGTTGGGATTAGTGTGGGTGTAACTGCTTAAAGGAGAGGGGAAGGGTTTGGATCCAAAGAGCAGGTAGTCGGATGGTTAGAGAGGAGGAAGGTGAACACGTCGTCCTCAGTCAGAGTTGAAAATGAGTAGAGCGATGCAGTGGTGGAAGAAGTTAGCAGGATGTAATCATCTGGAGGAGAGAACCGTGAGCTCATGGCTGCCACCTTATTAGTAAAGAAGCAGGCAAAGTTGTTGGCAGTGAGAGAAGGGGATGGAGGAGGTGGAGGTGGTGATTTGAAAGTGGAGAAAAGCTTTCTGGTGTCCATGGTGTTGTTGAGCTTGTCCTCAGTCATAGCCCTAGTAACAGTGAGAAAAAGACACAAGAAGACCCCCATACTCAGCAAGAGTAGATGGAGTACTCAGACAAGCTGACAAGCTGGTCTAAATTACCTTAATCTCACATCCATTTTCAATCCATCTATCTACAGTATATATATATATATATGTATATTCAAATTCTATATATATATATGTATATTCAAATTCTATATATATATGTGTATATATGTGTATATATGTGTATGTATATATATATATATATGTGTATATATATATATATATATATATATATATATATATATATATATATATATATATATATATATATATATATATATATATATATGTGTGTGTGTGTGTGTGTGTGTGTGTGTGTGTGTGTGTGTGTGTGTGTTGCCTTGTAAAGGTATTCATACCCCTTGAATCTTTCCACATTTTGTGTTAGACCAACACAAAGTAAAATCCAGTGAAAGAAATTGATAAGGAGTTTTCACTTAATTAGTAAATTATTACCAAAAGTGTGAATCTAATCTCAGTATTCAGCCCCCTTTACTCTGATACCATCAACTAAAATCCAGTGGAACCAATTGTCTTCAGAAGTCAGCTAATTAGTAAATAGAGTCCACCTGTGTGTAATCTAATCTCAGTATAAATACAGCTGTTCTGTGAAGCCCTCAGAGTATTGTTAATGAACATTAGCAAACAAACAGCATCATAAAGTCCAAAGAACACACCAGACAGGTCAGGGATAAAGCCAAGAGAGAAGCAGCCAAGAGGCCCATGGTAACTCTGGAGGAGCTGCAGAGATCCACAGCTTGGGTGGAAGAATTTGTCCACAGGACAACTATTAGTCGTGCCCTCCAAAAATCTGGCCTTTATGGAAGAGTGGCAAGAAGAAAGCCATTGTTAAAGAAAGCCATAAGAAGTTCCCACAAGCCTTGTGGGGGACACAGTGGAAACCTAACACTGCACATCACCCTAAACACACCATCCCCACTGTGAAACATGGTGGTGGCAGCATCATGTTGTGGGGATACGTTTCTTCAGCAAAGACAGGGAAGTTGGTCAGAGTTGATGGGAAGATGGATGGAGCCAAATACAGTGCAATCTTAGAAGAAAACCTGTTAGAGTCTGCAAAAGACTTGCGACTTCCAGCAGGACAATGACCCTAAACATACAGCCAGAGCTACAATGGAATGGTTTAGATCAAAGCATATTCATGTGTTAGAATGTCCAGAGCTATATCCAAGACATGAAAATTGCTGTTCACAGATGCTCTCCAGCCGATCTGTAATTGCAACAAAAGGTGGTTCTACAAAGTATTGACTCAAGGGGGCAGAATACAATCCATGTCCCACTTTTCAGATATTTATTTGGACAAAAGTTCAGATCATTTTCCTTTCACTTCACAATTATGTACCACTTTGTGTTTGTCTATCACATAAAATACCAAGAAAAACCATTTACATTTGTGGTTATAACGTGACAAAATTTGGACATTTTCAGGTGGTATTAATACTTTTTCAAGGCACTGTATATAAAAAATATTTTGATAAATGCAGTTAGTTTGCCAACAAGTAGAAACAATCCAATAACAGCAGAGATTACAGTTTGCACTGATTATGAGAAAGTGTAGTTTTCCCCGCTGATGAATTTAATACTTTTTTATATTAATATTTTTATGCCCTTCTTTGTTTCACTGTTGGTTAAGTACTCACTCAATTTTCAACCACTGCAATTGCTACAAAAATAAATATGGTTTAATGGACATTGCTGGATTACAAATGGAGTTATTATTCATCATCCTTATTATTCATCATCCTAGAGAACGTATTTGTTTTGTTTAGATTCTCTAGGTTCATTGACTATGCATGCAACAGGATCAACCCCACTTCTTCTCTTAGGAGTTCTCACTGTTTTTTTACTTGAAGTTGGTCCCAGTAGGTCTTAAGAGAAAAGCATTCTTGCACATTTAGCAGAGTGGTAACATAATCTCTTTTACTTCCCCGGAAAACTGTATTTCCATTTGATGAAATGACTTACAGTACATTACAGATCTTTAATCTGTGTAACATCCATAACTTTAATGACAAGCTGTAACAGGCCCCCACAGAACTCTGCCAAAAAGATTTAGCTTTTCCAAATTTGGAGTAATGTAATAAGACTACATTAAAGTGGAACAGTGAAAGTCAGTGTGTTGTTAGCATAGCTCAATGGCCACAATTTCCCTTTTTAATGTGTCTCAAATTAGACCTGCTATTTTCTTTCTCATTGTTTTGTCCAACCCTCCAACCTTGGTTTGGAGTATTGCATGATACATCAATTTGAAGATGACTTTTGGTACTGATGACTACCCTTTTTTTTTTTTTTACCATAGAATAATGTTCTATCAAAACATTGATCTAAAAACAAAATGAAGACTACAAAAATAATTGGCTAATGTCCTGACAGACAGAAATGTTGTGAAATGAACTGGTCTAACACTGTTTTCTTTATATAACAAAAATAGGCATCAAATTGAAATTCATATTCAATTGATTTAAGTTGAATTTTCTGCCAGAATTCAGTCACTTGTCTGTCTTGACCTATCACACCATTTAACTCACTGTCAAACTGAGATCTATTGTACATTTACACCCTTTGCCTTCTGCCATAAATGCAAAGTCTGCAAGTTAGCGAGGCCATGTCATCTGTGTTACTCTGTTATTACAATGCATCCACTGACCATGAGGAGATTGTTAAATGCACACGCTTGTAAACTGTCAGCTGGGCAAAAAAAGCTGTCTGGTATCACTGAAACCCCACAGTGGACAACTAGGCTAGTGATATACATTTCTGCTGTGTAGCAGAACGTGGCAAACTGTACAGGTCATCACCCTGAACTAGTGGCTGTGTGGGAAGACTGGGGACTGCTAAACATGTGTCTTTATCTCCCTGCATGTCTCTGTCATGCTATGGCCATTGCATTCTTGCTCTGACCCTGACAGCCATTCACTCCTCACTTGTGCTCTTCTACTCATTCACTTCTAAAAAGCAGGTGCCTGCCAAGAATACTTTCACTCTGATGACAGGATGCATACCACTGTGAGAGGAGAATATGATGAGGACATGACCCATTTTGGCCACTGAGTCAGCTTTGCCAGATTGTGCAGCTTTTTAATTTATAATTTAGGCTACAATGTGCACCATGATAAGGGTTTTCTAAAGGTCAGCTATGCATTCCAAAGGTTAACTTCATGCAGGTATTCTGAAAAAACTGGAAGTTAGGAATTGTATTTCGGCTTGGATTTAAAGAAAATATTCGTAAGCCAGTTTTACACTCAGTTCTTCAATATAAAACTTCATAGTTCATGCAATTGTGTCCTATAAAGAGGAAGAACTAATACCAAACTTTGCATAGTATGTTTCCTAAATTTTAACAAATATATCTCCAACCAGTGTGTATGAAAGCAGGGAAAAACAACCAACATAAATGTATTACAGTGTGGTGATGTGTAGCAGCTGTAGTGAAGTACTGAAGTGAAGTAACCTAGTCTCAGAAAAGTTTGCCAAGAGGTGGTTATTTGAGGACTTTCCTACAGGAGACAGTTTGATTCCAGTATAAATAAAGTGTAACAATTCTCCCGAATTGCTAAATTGAAGCAAAAGCATTTTAACAACACCTAACCATGTTTATTTAGTACTGTACCCAACTTTAACCAAACCTGGATTTTTGTTCCATCCAAACTGCTATGTTTGTGTGCATTATGTTTAATGCAGTGTTATATAGTGTGAAATAGGCTGCCATTTTGGCTCCATTGTCAACTACAGTATATGTGGGTTAAGGTTAAAGGACTTGTGACATCTTTTCAAACTGGTGAAGCTTAGTGTACCATGACTGCAAAGTCAATGACCCTAACAAGCTTAAATATGGTAAGGTTATCATATTATTATTAAATATTTTATAATGTAGGGTACATTACGTAATTCAGATTCATCATCTTGAATGAGAGCAAAATATAAAATTTCCATACTTAATTTTTTGATGGTTTGCATAAAGCGTCTGACTATGCTACTATATCTAAGGACATTATTCTTCTCAAAGGGCAGCAGAATCTGTGACTAGAGGGCTCAGAACCATTTATGCCACCCTTTTATGCAAACTTTCCACATTATCCTGCATGACCCCTCACTGTTATTCCAGTCCATTCACTCAAACGCCACCACAGATCATGCTTAATGCACATCATTGTTCTTCCAGAAATATTGTGTTAGGGAGCCCACTCCAATGTGCTGAGACCCAGGCAGCCTGAATGGGCTGCTGGGAGTGGGACTAAACTAACAGGCCTGTGGTGCCTCTCCAGGCTGCCACTAGAAGAGCCCGAGTGTGGAAGCCATCAATTCACCAGCAACTGATACATTATGACAGTGTTGTGGTAGATCTGCTCTGCTGTAAGAAATGCATAGGAAACCCAGTGTGGTTCACATGGGAAACTCTTTTCCATTCACAGCTTGGTCTCAGTGGTGTAAAATCATTTACAGTAGTATGTGTGGCCATGTATCTGCATTTTAGACACAGAAATCCCGTCCTAACAGCATTTTCCCAACTTTGCCTTGTTAAAAGTTGTCGCACAATCATGGAAAGTAACACTGTTATTTTGAGTTATTTGTATTTTGCTGTTACATCTTATGCTAGGTATGGTTCCTCTTTTATTTTTTCCCGATTTTTGTGAATACTTTTCCTACGACAAGATTTTACATATAAAATAAATACATGATAAGCTGGAATACAACAAAATAATTTATATTTTTGGGCGACTGTGGCAAAGGAAGGTAGCGCGGTTGTCCATCAATCACACAGTTGTTGGTTCAATCCCCACCTCCTTAAGTGTCCTTGAGCAAGACACTGAACCCCAACTTAGTTGCTCCCGGTGAGCGTTGGCCTGGTGCATAGCAGCTCCCCCATCGGCGTGTGAGTGTGTGTGATTGTGAGTGTGAATGCGTGAATAAGAAGCAGTGTAAAGCGCTTTGAGTGCCAATAGGTAGAAAAGTGTTATATAAGTGCAGAACATTTACCATTTAATACAGCAAATAACAAGACTTTCTGTCTCAGTGTTCATTTTGACATCTGATTTTGATTTAATTTTAGTCTTAATCTGGTAAAATAGTGAAGTTTTAGTCATTTATTTTTTTGTCTAATTCATTCTATTCTTTTAAATATTTTATCAACATATATTTATATATGTGGAAAATGTAGCCTTATTGTTGTGTTCAGTTACCATGGTTACAGGCATTGTTCTCATCTTCCATGAGATAAAAGATTATTTGTTCACACAATCTGTATCTCTGCACTGCAGTGATTCATACTGTAGGCTTGTCCCCTTTTTTGTCTAAAGTATTGTTCAGTAAGTTCAGCTTGACAGGCCAAGCTATGTTATTTAATAACATTAATAATGACAGATTTCCTTAGCAAACAGCGCTAATTAAATTTAGAATATTTAGAATACAAGTCACAGCTCAACCTTTTTAATTCTCACATAATTCATTTATATCACAAACCAGGCAACATTAGATAATAGAGGCTATAAGTTACTGAATATAATTAGCTGGTGCAACAAGTCAAGCATTTTTTTCAACTTCTGAACAAAACATATTTTGGACAGGGGATGAAAACTTAAACTTTTTCACTAAAGAGGAGCTCCAGTTTGTGATTTTGCACATGCTGTAGGTCAGTAAATGACACATACATTCATCCTTTTTTCCCTTCATGATTTAGTTTTGCTTCATTGACTGTAACTGCTGAAGAAAATGTAATAATCTTTATTCTCAAAGGATACTTTTTATTTTATCGTAGTCCCATCATGAAAAACTGGCCTTCAAATAATATTTTTCATCACAGTTTTCTTAAATGAAATTAACACTGGTGTCTACATGATGGTCTATGTAAATGTCCAGATGTTTCAGATATTAGCAGTTCCACAGTTGAGTGATCTTATCTTAAAACTTATCAAATTGACATACTGTTCCAAACAATTACAATGATTCAGTATTTCTTTAGCTAATGCTGCATGAGACTCAAAATCAATCAATTCTGTTCCATACGTCCCTTCCCCTCCCTTCTGTGCTACCCTCCAACAGAAACATACTTTTAGGAGAAGTAAAACAGGCAAATGTTTGAAAAATAGCTCCTATTGCCACATTTTGCAATTAAAACTATGAAGCCCCTTATACCTCCCATTAAGGTGCTATGGTGCACTGCTGCTGCTATAGAAAAATACTTCAGGGATCCAGTATAGCCCTGCCTGGGGGCCTCCAGAATCTAGGATCACCACTCCACTCTGGTGTGCGCTTTAGGCAGCTACAATTACTTCAGTCCCTACTTTGTCCCCTGTTTTGAATGTCATGATACTAATTTGGTGTCAAGTTAGTTATTCTTAAGATCATCACTGAATAGCCTAAAAATCATTCAGATCTTTCTGTTGCAGTAAGCAAATATTTCTTTTTCTAATTGACAAAGTGAACTTTTACCTTATCGAATCGAGAAAAGCCAAATATACTACCGGATATTCTACTTGCTGAGCACTTCCTCTATCAATCTTGTCTTCCTCAGGCCTCACTGTAATTCCATTTTCCGTGGCACTAACAAGTGGGAACGTGGGAAACACTTGCATTATTCCACACACATTTGTTGACCTCCGTGATCACTCATTGGGCTGATTTCTCAGTTAACTTGGCCGTGAGGAAAGGATGACCACTGAACTCCCAGGGAGGAGATACACATGTAGGGGGAACCTCTCCCTCAGTGAAAATAAACTGATGTTACATTTGTGTAGGAGTCGTCTGTTTTTATGAATTTATTCACATCAGTGAATCGGTGCTCAAATACTTTAGAAGGAAGATGGGTCTTCCTCAATCATTACTGACATTTATAAGACACTTAAGACGGCATCATCTTCATTTTTTTTTCGCCTAATGGCCTGTGCTTCCATGTATATCAGCAGTGTCAAGTGCTGCATGTAAAAAGCAATTTGAATCTTACTCAAATATCTCCACTTGACAAAAAGCCAAGATAAAAGCAAACCTGTAGTACAGGAAACTTAAGTTTAACAGCTGCTCACAAGTGGCAAAAAACGTGATTCTTATCTCAAGTTCTCGCAAAACACAAGCTCCATGTTTAAAGAGTCATTCCTCTGTCCTGAGTCACTTTGAAGCCATGTGACAATCTTCTGCAAGGAATGTCTGTAAAGGTTAGAATCACTGATTGTGTACAAACCTCTCTGGTTCCACATTTGGTTTAGTATCCTAAACACACGAAAAACTGATTTATGAATTTTCTTGAGTACCACAGCTATAATTTAAGGTAATTTCTGTTGGTTAAAGTGGTGATAAAAAAGTAGTTCTGCGGAGCATAAGAGCAAAAGCACCTGCATTTTTGTGTGAGCATAGTCACCACAGGCACAACTGTCTTGAAAAGGACAAGCATTTGTACTAATACCACTTTATGCTCAAAACATGTCAGCTCTTGAAACCAGATGTTGATGAGTTGGCTAGAGTGTCAGGACACAGTTTATATATTTACCCTATTCCAATATCTTACCACCGTTTTGAGGATTGAAGTTGGAAGGAAATCAAACAAGTGCAAAGTCACTTGTTCCAATTCATTTACTGAGCTACAGTAATGTAGGGTTAGAGCAGTCGTAGGTTGGTTTGATTCCAGGCTTCTCCCATGACATGTTGAAGAGCCTTTTAGCAAGAAACTGAACCCCAGGTTAGTTGATCCCAGCTCCGCAATCAGTGTGTGAGTTTAAGTGCAAATGGGTGCATGAAAAGCAAGGTTGGAAAGTTGTATAGAGGTGCACACCATGTGCCAGTTTCCATTCTTACCAAGTTTGATTTTAAATTACATTGTTTATTTTGATCATGTTTCACACTTTTAGTAAATATTCATGACCATAATTATATAGATAATCAATAACAAAGGAAACATTAATGTTTGTGTGGCTTTCTTGAACTTTTTTTTGCTTGTGGCAGATTTATAAAAGAGTTACTTTTGACATCGAATTCTGAGAAAACAGTTACCTACTGTACGTGCTTTATAGTTTTTATATTCTTGTGGCAAAAGAGGAAGCTACAGATCTAGCTGTCAGTCTGAAGCAACATTTATACATTAAATTCACAGTTATTGTTGACATTATTCTCCTTGGCTGTCTTTTGTCAAGATTTATTAAGGGCTTGCATCCATTTTACCTTTTGCTTCTTTAAAAGGCCGTAATCTTGTTTTAGAACATTTCCATGACAGGGGCAGTTTAACTCTATTTTTTTTTTTTTTTTTTTGGAATTAGCCTGCAAGGCGTGTGCCAGATGCCCTCTTTTCTTCAGCAGGGCCCTCATATTCAAATCACAGCAGCTGGGAAGTGGTATGGTGAGAGGAGTGGGCTCAGACTGGGGGAGTTTTTAAAGATGTAATGGGGTGGGGGTGTACATTTGTTTGGCCAGTGTATAATCTGGCACACGTCTATAACAGAGAAACCCCAAGGCTCTCTGTGTTTGATCCGCATACGCACAGTGAGGCCTGCAGGCTGGGGGTTTGCCTCGAGTTTTCAGGCAAAGGCAGCGGAAATAGAGAGAGTGGGGGTTGGGGGTAGGAAGGGGGCATGTTGTTGGAGCGACAGCAGGTTGTCTGCCCAGGGATGCTGCATTTTGGGGCCATTGCAGGGGAGCACACATCACTCTGAAGCTGACATTATTTTCTTTGTTAGTGTCCATGTGGGTAATGGATTCCTCTCTCATTCACCATGAAGAAGGGATTTAAAACAGTATGCTACCACATATGGTGACCCTAACACTTAGTGTAACTTTCGTTTTGTTAAAGACTACAGGACTGTCCTCATACAAATAGGCCTGCAGCAAGTGTCAGGATCAGGTACAGGCACAGGATCAGGTCCATAAAGATTTTTTTCTTTTTAAAGTTATTTGACCAGCCTACTTAAAACCTTAAAGTCAAGACCATCTATCACCTTTTGATGATCCAGGTATGGTGAGAGTAATTCTAGACAATCTTGCAGTGGCCACATGTTGAATTCATTATTCAATTAGTCAATTGACAGAAAATGTAACTGCATCTTTTTCTATAAGTAGTTCATTCATTAAGCCAAAACTCATTGTGTTTTAAATTTGTTGGTGGGTAAAACAAGACACCTGAAGACTGGATTTGGGATATTATGCTGGCCATAAACTAAATATTTGGATTTGGTCCCTGAATTAAAGATAGGCCAAGAAATATCTCAAAACCTTGACATATATAACTTATCAACTCTGCACACCTGAAAACCACTTAAAGTAAACCAGAAACTTTTCTGTGTATATGTGTGCATGTGTGGATACGTTATTTGGAGGAAATGACCCCTTTAGTCAGTAAATCAGCAACATTCAGAAAAGCTTTGTCTCATACAAGTGTTTTTTAATGTTAAACCATTTCATTTAAATCTCATGTGCAACTTCGGCAAGACATTTACAACATCTTTTATAATTCATCAAGATGCCCGGCATGTACCACAAATACAATATCTTACCACAGTTTTGAGGATTGAAGTTGGAAGGGAACCAAACAGTTGCAAAGTCACTGGTTCCATTTCATTTGCTGAGCAACAGTAATGTAGAGTGTGGCACTTATTTATTCCTACCAAAGAATTATTTATACATCTTTAATAAACTTGGAATGTAGACATTACAAAAACATAAGTGCAAATACTTTGTAACCTTTGGTCCTTGAATGAGTCCAGGCCTAAAACTCAAATTAAAGTTCATACAATGTCCCTAAAGCAAATTAAGAGCACCTTTGATTATTTTTCTAGACACTTTTAGTTTGTGGTGCACATACATCATTGTTTATGATTGAAAAATGTGGTTTAATGCTGACACAATAATTACATAATTGTGGTTGCAGCCACTCAAGAAGGGTCCAGCTGTAGACCCCATGTCTGAAGACCTCAGGCCTGCAGGCCAGCAAAGGGTGGGTGCCCTAACATGTAAACTTGACGGCTTGATGGCTTAGAGGTAGAGCAGTGGTTGGTTGGTTTGATTCTAGGCTCCTCCCATGACGAGTTGAACAGTCTTTCAACAAGACACTAAACTTGTTGAAGAAATGACCCGTTTTGTCAGTACTTCAGCAGCAGCTGGAAAAGCTTTGTCTCACACAAGTGTTTTTTAATGTTAAACCATCTCATTTAAATTTCATGTGCAACTTCGGTAAGACATATTTTATAATTCATTATGATGCCAGGCATGTACCACAAATGCAAACAGCTAATAAGAGCTGTATACCCATAAAAGGGACTCTAACAAATAGCACATTGACTGAAATGGGAGTGTTCTTCCTCCGTCTTGTCACTCTGAGCCATCTCAGTGAGGACAAACCACAGTGATAAGTGCGTTCAGTTGCATTGTATCCTGCAATCCATCTCCTGACCCTCTGGGCTTTGCCTTAGACACTCAAGGAGAGACTGACTCAGCATGAGAGCCCCTCAACAAAGAATTATGAGAGGTGATAAAACAGCCTCTCGACAGATTGTTCACAGTAAAGGGACAGTTGTACTTTGCCTCTCAGTGGAATTTCCAGCTTTCTGCCAGAACAGAGTTTGTTTAACAAGCGTTTGAGAGCGTTATAATTTCTCTTTTTTTGAAAAGAAATACTGTATGGAAGCAGACGTGTTCTTTAAGCCAAGCTGAATGTCATTTTCGGTTAGATCAAGGGAGAATTCAGCTAGCCTGTAAAGCAATGGGGTGCTGTCCAGTATGAATCGTATCTGTCCAATATCAGCCTCATATATTCTGGCCTACACAAGGCTCAGGTGATTCTCTGTGCGGAGACAAAGACTTGCCAGGCGTTCATTGTTTTTGTTCAGAAAGTGATGCAGGATCAACACCTTGTGGTAGGATGAAGAATGACCACAGTTACATTTGTCCCACAATCCCTCTATCCCTTCATTATCTGTGACCACTTATAGAAATCCTGTTCAGGGATACTATAAGGGGGTGAGAGGGCAGGGGGGCTGGAGCCTTTCCATCTATCACTGAGCGAGAGACAGACAACCATTCAGACTCACACCTACAGGCAATTTGGAGTCACCAATTAACCTAACATGTATGTCTTTAAAGTGGGAGGAAAGCAGAGTACCTGGAGGAAACCCATGCAAGCACAGGGAGAACAAACTCTACACAGAAAGGACACAGCCAGCCAGGGATTTGAACTGAGGACCCTCTAGCTCTAAGGGAGCAGTGCTAACCACTCCATCACCATGCTGCCCTTGAAGGAATAATAAAGTTCCTAAACAACACTGGTTTCTATATCTCACAGAATTTGTAACATTAAGTCCACATCCGGAATTATTTTAACATTTAAAAAAAATTCACACAAGAAATGAGGCATCTCTGTAACCCGACTTCTAGAGGAAAGAGCAAAGTAGGAATACTGCAGTGTAAAAATATGGACCTGCATTAAACATATACAATAAACTAAGCATTGGCAGTATAATATGGGCAACATAAAGTATGAAAAGTAAAAGTAGACATTAATTAGAATGGGTCATTTCAAAATTGTGTATATACAGAATTATTTTTAATTTAATTACCCTCTTACATACAAAGCATAGGCATGAATCCACAGCTAGACTTGCAAGTAAATGTTCACAGCTTTATTAACAGTTGAATATAGAGAAAATATGTGAAAACAATATGTTACAGTAAATTTGGGAACCCTGGAGCAACAAAAGGGTACGTATCGATCAATCTGGGCTCGACTAGTTTTGCCTACTGAATCCGGTTTACTTGTGAACTTGCGAAAAATAGATTGACCCAAAACATCCATTCCTAGCTTAGCTTTGTGGAAGCATCATCATATGGACTGTCTAGCATCTTTTGGAAGTAAGTCTTAATAGTATAATACAGACGAATATAATTACTGCAGCTCTGAAGTAAATCCCGATATTTGCTCGGCTTATCTTTGGGCAGCCACATAATTTCCACTCTAGCTAGTTTTGCTTTGCTAACACTATCATTAACGTTAGCATTTAGCTAGCGATTCTCCTGTTTTATCAAAGCAAACCGATAGCGAGCAATTCAAGGTAAAGTATTGTTGAAAATATTCTCTCGCTTGGTTACATTGTGAATAGTTTTCATCTTCATGTAGTGTGATATAACATCAGAAAGCTAAAGTAGTGGTAACTCGCAGGAAGTATTACCCCAGCTGGCTTTTAGGTTACCGTTATGTGGTTTGTTTACAAGAGAATCACTTAAGCTAACATTAACGCTACAACGTTTGGTTTAAAGTTTCTGCAACTTGAGCGTTTTTTAAAATTTCGTTTATGAGTTGTTGTAGCTGGTAACGGTGGGCCAATTTTACATACTGCAGATTAGTTTAACAAATAGAAATCTGGCATGCAACCTGTAAAATAGTAACGTAAAATTCTCTCTAAAAATGAAGTGGTAGTATGAAAAAGCAAAAGCAAACAAAAAATGTTGAGTACTAGTAACATATAAAATTGCACTACAGTAATACATGTACATTTTACGTTTACCAACATTTCCATTTTAGATGACCCACTTGATAAACCACCATGCAGAGGTTGTTCATCGTGTCTAACGGAACCTTACATCAAGTGTGCAGAATGTGGACCCTCACCTTTTCTGCTCTGTCTCCAGGTAAGTATAAAGTGACAAATTATTTGAAAAAGTTATTCTTAAACAACACAACTGTACTTCAACTTTATTGTTTTATTTTAGTGTTTTACCAGAGGATTTGAATACAAGAAGCATCAGAGTGATCACAAATATGAAATCATGGTAATTATGAACACATCTATGTCATCTGTGTCTTACACACACAGTCACTTTCACTCTCTGTCAACATGTATCCTTACTTTTCATCTCTTCATACAGACATCAGACTTCCCTGTACTGGAGTCTGGATGGACGGCACAGGAAGAGATGGCCCTGTTGGAGGCAGTCATGGACTGTGGATTTGGAAATTGGTTAGTGGTTTGACAGTGGATATTGATTTCAAACTGAAGGATGTTATGTACCATATTGAACTAAAAATGTAATGTCTTTGGACATAAGTATTTTTGAATATAATGGAGTCACAGATTAAGAAATCATGACCTAACTGGATCGGCTTGACTTGCAGTATGACAAATTCTGTGAACGTTCAATTATGATACGGCTCTTTGAACCAGTCAAGTAAGCACAGTGGGACCTGTGGGACCTCATGACAAGATACTGGATATCTATGCCAATACTAATATGCAGATGTAAGCATTAGGATATAGCACTGTGCAAACGTTTTAGGCACTAAATGTAATACAAGGGTGGATTCCAAAAGTCAGTTAACCTTACACAGTGCTGTAAACAAAAAACGAAATCAAGTTAATATATGAGGTAGGCATGCTTTGCTTTTAAAACAGCACTAGCTGTCTGCAGTACATTTGTTCACAGCTATATATCATTTACTCCGCAGGTAACATCTTGGAGAAGTTAGTCTATCTCAGCGGGTTAAACCTATGCCTACTGAGACAACATACCCACTAGTGAAATAAAATACGCTGAGGATGTAGAAAGCAGTTTGGAGCATAAAGTCTGCTCCTTTGATTTGGCTGTACACTGAAGACATTTGGGTTTGAGATCAAAACATCAATATGAGACGGAATGTACGAATTACATCTTTTTGAAGATATTTACATCTAGCTAAAACATAGCAACATTTTGTATCCGAAAAATTTCTACTGAACTGAAGCAAAAGTATTTTCCATGAAATGGTAAAATGTCTCAGTCTCAATATCTGATATATTTTTTTATGTTCTATTGTGAAAAAAATATGGGTTCAGGATTTTTTTATTTACGTTTTACACATCGTTTAATCATCATTAATTTACTCAAAAATATCTGTACCAATACTTTTGCTCACTCAAAAACATAACTAGATGTGAATGTCCAATAAGAGCTAACATTTTGAAATTTCTGGGCTGTTTGTAAAGTTAGATTTAAAGAAACTTTAGGTGAATACCATGTCACATGTTTAAAAGACATTATATAATCTTAAAAAGAAGTCGTACCAGCTCTTTAAGGAAAACTGATACATTTATTTAATGGGTTATGTAAAGAAAATTGATATCGACATATATATGATTATCAGATAAGGTTCGCTTTTTTGTTATTATTTAGATGAAAACATAGTGAGACAAACCGCCATAGTGTACTGTACCCTTTGATGTGTTTACAGTATCTACAACCCATTAGATTTATTCATTTTCTTATATCTTTTTTTGTTTCATTTCTCTTCTCCAGGCAGGATGTGGCATATCAGATGCGCAGTAAATCCAAAGAGGAATGTGAGAGTCATTACATGAAGAATTTCATCAACAACCCGCTCTTTTCCTCCACCTTGCTCAGTCTGAGGAAAACCAGAAATTCGCGCTTTGCAGAGGGTGCTATACCTTTTAAACGTCAGTACCCATGTTATCAGCCTTTTTCTACAGTAACATGACAGGATGTATAGGACAGAAAATACCTATATATTCTGTGCTCACATATAAGTTCAGGAACAGATCCTGTTGCACTTTAAATGCATTGGTTAAATTATGTACTGTGTTACATTATGTACTAACCTTCAGTCTGTATTACCCTAATCAAATGTCATTTCAACCCTGAAAAGCACAACCCTGACAATCAGAGGAGCTGGGAACTTGTCTTGGTCTCTAGTTGGTTTCAGGCATCTATCTGTCACAGTGTTTGAAAAACTCACATGTCTCACATATGTCTTTACTGTCTATGAGTTTCAATTAGAGTATATTTTTCTTGATAGAGAAAACCTTTGCATGTTGTCAACTCATATTTTTGTGTGCATATATTTCTCTGGTGCCACAGCCTCTGATGATCCACCTCGTCCCACGTTTGACTCTGTGCTTTCTCGAGACATGGCTGGATACATGCCTGCCAGAGCAGACTTTATGGAGGTGAGGGGTTACATATGTCCTGTACCTAATGGTTTGTACTCACGTAGACTGTCGCAATGAATAAACATGAAACTTTGTTGATGCCCCATCCCGTTCTTTGTGTTTACTCAGAAAATGTTTGTTAATATGAGAACTTGCGTGAGAGGATTGGTTAGATGTGTGCATGTGAATTCAGGTCAAACCAGCAGATTATGAAAATAATTTCCTACCTCTTATCCAGGAGTTTGACAACTATGCTGAATGGGATTTGAAAGACATCGACTTCGTGGATGATGACTCAGACATTCTGCATGGTGGGGTGAATTTTTAATAGGCTTTGTTTCAATTGTTTTTCATTACCAAAGTCAACTACGTTTATTACACTGTTTGCCATGTATGTCCTTCTTTTCCAGCACTAAAGTTTGCAGTTGTTGATATATATCATTCAAGATTAAAGGAGCGACAACGGAGGAAAAAGTAGGTCCCTTCATATTCAGTAATCGGGGGGAAAAGGATTTATTTAAAATCATGTTATGTCACGAGTTTATCAGTAGATGGCACTATAGCCTTTTAAAATTCCCTTTTGTGGTTCATCTGCTTTCAAGTTGAATAAATCTATTTCATATTGAAATAACATTTACAAGCCAAACAGTTTTATACTTTAGACTGTACCTTCTTAATATTTAAGAATTCATTATGCTAATTTATTTCTAACTTCTAATCTAAAGTTTTAATTATTGTTTTGTTAAAAGCACTTTAGTGACACAAGTCCAGGGAGACTGGAATTGTTAAAGAGTCAGCAGCGTGACTTTAAGTTAATATTTAAGTCTTTTTTTTCAGGCTTTCATTACAAACCACCGGGAGTCATTAAGGTGCAGCCTCCAGCTGCGGGAGCTTCCTTTTAACCATTGACTATTTTTGGACATGGGTAAAATGTGTTTGTCTCCTGGTAAATGCAGTGGATACCAAACAATTTGATATTTTGCCTAGTTTTGGGCAAGTAGAGCACCACTACTGCAGGAGTGTTTGGACACAAAAGAACATTAGCTGCGTACCTATGTATATAAGGTCTGACAATTCACACTGCGCATCAGGACATGAAAGCATTTCTAAAGCATTTAATGTTCCTAGTAGCCCAGTGCCCCTAATAGATGTGTAGTGGGAAAAAGTCTGGAACCACCAAGACTCTTTATAGAGTTCCTGTCAGGCCAAAATGAGTAACTGCACAATGAGGTCTTTGGTCAGTGTGGTCACCAGGAACCAAATGGTCCCTTTAATGGACGCTTAATAGAAATGTACTGCAATGATGGGAGAACCTGGCAGAAGGATGAACATCTCAGTAACCCATCAATTTATGGTAGATCAGTTAGACAAAAGTCATAGCACAAAGGCATGTGGCCTGATGAACCAAATTAAGCTCCTTGGGCTGAACTCCAAGCACTTCTGTATGTCTGGCAAAGATCAGGCACTGACTTTTATCTGGCTAATCCTTTTTCTTCAATGAAGCATGGTAGTGGCAGCATTATTCTATCGTTGGGCCTGTGATCAACATGAAAAGGGGGTACAAGTCAGAATTCAAGAACAAATGAAAGCAGCCAGATAGATGAAAAGCTGCTCCAGCGTGCATGACACCTTGTTCACCTTCAGCATGACAGTGAACTAAAGCAAACAGCCAAGACAACACTAAAGCTACTTTATAACTAGTCTGTCCTCACGTAACCCACTCAAAGCCCATTTGAATGCAGATTAAGGGTCAAATATGCTGTATCTGTATCAATTTTTGCTGTATCTCTTATGATGTTATACTGACAAGTGTGTTCATACTCTTTGGCTAGGCCTTATAGGCTAAACTATTTAACAGCATCACAAACTAAAGCTTCTAATTGATTATCAATATGTCTTTGAAACATTTTAAAGAAAAACCTTAACATTATACCATTATCATCTTCATGAAGGAAGAATAGTTGTTTTAGATTTCATTAGATTTAGATAGGTGTAGCTATTTTCTGACCTATTGTAGCCTGTATTTTTAATTTATTGAAATGAAAAGTATTGCTGTCATGCTTAACCTTATTTATTATATACTCACTGTGATGCATCAGTCACTAAATCTTTTCTCTATGCTCCCAAACCATGTGGGGTGGTATATCTGGCTGGGCAGGATTGTGTGTTTTCTAGTGTATTCCCCTTTTCATGGTACCTGTTGAGCTCAGCTTACTTGTAGCCTGTCAGAGAGGCTTCTAGGATCATGACTTGGGTCAAGACCACAAGCTGCCACCACTGAACCTCACAGAATGCACTTTTCAGCAAGCCATTATATGGACAGGTCTTTCTGTTATTTAGCTATAGCACTGATATAAACAAGGAGGATAACATAGAAAATAAGCATATTAGTGATGCAATTTTATAGTAACACAAATTGCAGCCTGGCCAAATGACCATAAAGTTGAATCAGCATCCCTTTTCACTTTGAACCAAAACTGAAAAATAGTACCTGTATGAAGGGGAGGATTTATTGCAGGACTGCAACAGTTTTAGTTAAGAGAACTTACTGTAATAAACTGGTTACTGTATTTTAAATATACACTATATTGCCAAAAGTATTCGTTCACCTGCCTTCAGACCCATATGAACTTTAGTGACATCCCATTCTTAATCCATAGGGTTTAATATGACGTCGGCCCACCCTTTGCAGCTATAACAGCTTCAACTCTTCTGGGAAGGCTTTCCACGAGGTTTAGGAGTGTGTTTATGAAATACACAATACAAAGTGCTCACAGTCTTCGCTCTAATTCATCCCAAAGGTCAGGACTCTGTGCAGGCCAGTCATGTTCTTCCACACCAAACTCACTCATCCATGTCTTTATGGACCTTGCTTTGTGCACCTGAATTCATTTATTTGGATGGATGAGTAAATACTTTTGGCAATATAATGTACTTTATAGATTGTAACAGCCAAAATAATTGCATATGGTTAAATGTTAAGTTTTATTTAGAAAACACAGTTTGTACAGTAGTCATCTAAATTTGCATTTTTTTTTTTTTAGGATTATCAGAGACCATGGACTGATCAACTTACGGAAATTCCAAAGTAAGTCCTCTAATGCAACTCACACGGGCTCGGCTGCAACAGTATTCATAGCAGCTCAGCGAGGCATCTGATATCTACCAGCCAAATCACTGCTGAGGGGTTTCTATGGATGCACACAAACAGCTCCCGTGTAATAACCACCGTTAACCTCTGTGGCACCTTGTATAGCAACTGGTGGAGCTCGGGCTGTAAATAAGTAACGGGTCTCATTTGCCAGAGAATGGCACAGCATTGCTTGACTGTAAATAGATCCCCATGCGATGAGCACTGCTGCCATAATGACTGAAATGCAGAGGACTTCATTTATTAAACTACCTGTCACAGGTTAGGATACAGCCAGCTCAGTCAGGAAAATCTTTGCATTTCCTGGGTTTTTGCATTAGAGGTCTACCAGATAGCAGTTGGGTGCTATGAATGCATTTTTCCAATTAAACAGTTTTTTTAAAACCATGTTTGACCTACCAGCCCCTCGTCATACCTCTATGTGTTGTTCTGTGAAATTGTCTGCAGTTAAGCAGTTGAAGAGTTTTCCCCTCATGTTTTATTTATGCATCCTCCAGCCTCTTGTTAGCCCACCTCCTTTTTTCTCCTACTTTCCCTTATCTCTCCAGTCTTTCAAGACAAAAGGGAACTCGCTGTGGCTATAGAGCTGCAGACTGGTTGTCATGGAGACTGTCAAAGATTGTGTGTCTCCACAGTGTGTGTGGTGTGTGTTCATGTATGTGCCACATTCAATAATGGAAGGAGTATCCAAACCCGGCAGCCTCATGGTGTCACATCTCAGTAGCTGCTAGAAGAGTGTTGTTTTAGCGCAGCTCTCCGTCTGAAGTCCTGTACGGGCTTGTTACATGAAATGATTCAAGTCTATTCTGCAATTGCCAGTTTGCATTCACTGTTCATGTGCTGAAACCAAACAAAGGTACAGTGTTGATGTCACCCTAGAAACGTGGATGCCATTGTGTTGTGTGTCCACTGTTCAGTTAAGAGCATGATTTCATGTGCTCGGCCTGAGATGGCAGCTGGTAATTAGCGCTTACATACAGAAATTACACACACACACACACACACACACACACACACACACTTCTCACACCCCAGCAGCTCTCTGTTTTTGACACTTATCTGTTACTCAGCAACAGGGAAGATGCTTTAAGACAAACACCACAGGCTTGTAGAGTATGTATGCTTGTTGAGTGAGTGGTAGTGAATAACACACCAGTGGAGCATTTTACAGTGACACATCTCATGAGGTAGAGGTTTAGCTTTTTGAAACAAGGTTGCTAGATCTAATAGTTGACATTTTTCCTGTTATCCTCTTTAAATAGAATTAGGAAAAGGGAAAAGAAACCTAACAACTACAGTAAATTTAGATGCCTTTGCTCTGATTACCCTTGGCTTTTACCATTGAAACTTCAATCTTGGGGCACATTGTTGATATTTCAGCCATATAAAATTGGATAAAATCAGCCCCAAATTAAGCATAATCAAAGAGTGTTTTTTTTTCTTCCACTTATAGAGATGCACTCCTATACAAACAAATCAGCTTTGATAGCAGGTGATAGTAGTATGTTGTAGAAACAAGTAGAATATGTATGAAGCATTATTGCTGTTAATAAATACACATATGCAAAAGAGGAATTTTACCTAACCCCAATTTTTATACTTTATGTAAAAATTGTGTCTGAAAATGGGCGGTTCTTTGGTTTTTTGCTTAGCAAATTGTATCTTCAAAGGTATCTTCTTGTCTTTCCGATTTCAGTCTCTAATTATGGGATTTTTACCCACATTTAAATCAGTGTTTAAATCCAATATTTATACAGTTGGTGCCCTGGCCACCGTCTCGGCCTGTTTTTAGCCAGCGCAGTGGAGAAGAGTGTAGCATTGCATTCAGTGGGAATATTAGATTTAAATGCTGGTTTCAGCCTGGGAAAACATTCCAAGCAGGCAATAAACATCTGCAGGACTATGAAGAAATTTGAAGATGCACTATGCTGCATGATGAAAATAGATAAAAACATTTTTGATTTGTTTTTGCACAAGGTTTACTCAATGCTGTGGGACTGAAATAATTAATAATCGCCAAAACCACAAATGGGATTTAAAATTAAAATTAGATTTTATCCTTATGAATCAAGGACAGAATATTTGCTGTGAGCAGGTTTCTCATATATTTGTCAGTTTGTCAAACTACAAAATGAACAGTTTATTGTTATATGATAAATGTGTTATACAGTCCGCTCTGCCAAAAATGGGTTGTTAGAGAGAGTAATTGTACTGATGGTGTCACCTTGCTGTTCTTTAGGAACAAAAGAGGGAGTGATAAACTATTTAGTGCAAACTAACCTGCACGTTATGATCTGTCTTCATGTGTTATTAACAGCTCAGTAAATGGCTCAAACAGCAAAAACCCATAGTAATCTGTATGATATGTTTAATGGAGAGCACATAGAATAAACATACACCAGAGCTTCACGAATAAAATGTACAGATCCATTCTATTGATTTGATAAATCGAAATTACAAATACTCCACAGACAGCAACCTCAAGAGATCATAATGCAGGGCATCCACATAATACATGTGATAATTGATAGCAGTAATATTTACATGCCCATCAACCCAGAGTTGATTCAGAGCACCATATTAATGGTTGTTGTCTGGTGTATCTATCTCAGAATCTGCTTGTGTCTAAAAGTGTTTATGGGGGTGGATTTTTCTTTCACATTTCTGTGTTATATTTGTTTGGATCTTCTGCCCACTCACTTTTCTCCTTGCCTTCTCTTTCAGTGCTGGAGCGATGCTACCCAAAGGAGGTGCAGGAGCTGTATGATGTCATGAGACGATTTGCCAGAATAGTTGGACCGACTGAACATGACAAATTCATCGAAAGTCACGCACGTTAGTATTTGGCGTACATGTGGCAGGTTTATATGGGCAGGCTGTGTGTGCAACAGGCACAAACACAGATGATTAATTTAGACAATTCTACCCAAAATGTATTGCTAGATGATTCATTCTGTGTACTATACATTACATTGGATTCTTGTGTTCCCTTAAATATAACGGGATTAGGACCAACCATAAAATGTTAACATTCTCAGCCATGACATTAACATCTTATGCGTGAACTATCAGATCTTCACAGCTGGTAGCTGCTATTAGAATGTTATCATTCTTATTGAATGTTCCCCTCACCTTCTGCTGCTGAAGTAAAAGCTGCAGAATTCAGCGTCATGTTTGCACTACTTCAAATTTTAGATATCATGTAAATCATGTAAAGCTTGTTTCCTCTAGCTCACTGTTAAACACATCCTGTGGTATCGTGGTATCTGTGTCAGCAGCATATACATGTATGAATTGATGCTAGTGGCTTAATTGTGTGCGAAACAATTCACACTACAGCTGAAGTTTCCCAAAACCGATATTTTTGCTCCCAAGTGACTTAGACTCAATTTTATTACCAGAATGTGGGCAAACCAAATGAGATTTGGGTTTGCTCATTTATAAAAACTTTAAAATCAGATCTGGACCACTTTTAGATTTTGTCCTAAACCAGATTTACATCTGATCTGTGATAATGTGACTGCTGTCAGAGTGTGTGTGTGTGTGTGTGTGTGTGTTACATCCCACTTTGTACATTTTGCCTATTATCGTCATTCAGTGTTGACATGTCACAGTCACAGAAGACAGTAGAGACAAAATGTTGGAATGAGGAAGTTTGAGATTAGTTAAACATTTATGGAGAAGCTTCTGTTCAAACCAAGATTGAAGAAACATATCCTAACATCGGTTTTTGAGTAAATTTATTGTTGTTATAAGAATGTGGTTAACATTTTGGTTAAATTTGTCCAGTTTAGGTCCACAGTTGTGTTCTCAGCCATGTTCTGTTGATACCATGTTTAGCTACTCAAATGCAAGTTGATGGAATAGTTTAACCCTTATCAGGGGTCAATGAATGGTTAGGCAGCAAAACTTATCAGAACACTGGAGTTGGATAGATGTCACTAATAAACATGACTTAAAGAAATTGGATATGATAATTTGAATCGTGCATTAAGGCCTGTAATGTGCCTCAGAGTTGTGTGTGTGTGTGTGTGTGTGTGTGTGTGTGTGTGTGTGTGTGCGTGTGTACAGATGAGCCTTTAACTGCTTTCATCTGCTTTTCCTTCCAGTGGAGTTTGAGCTAAGGAGAGAGATCCGCAGGCTTCAGGAGTATAGGAAAGCAGGGATCAAGTCTTTCTGCAGTGAGTTTGCTGTGACCTTTTAAACTTTTTTCTCTCCACATTTCAAAATTGCAAGTCTAAGCAGGGATATATGTATTTATATTCGGACTATATTTATCCTCAGAGCTGTGCTAAACCCCTTTTTGTTTTTCGAGTTTGACTTTGAATTGTTTTAATTGTTATTTGGAGGAGCAGCAATAGTGTCGTCAGGTCTTTAAATTATCTGTTTGGATTATAATGTCTGGCTAGTTTGCTGATGCAAACCACACAAAAGAAAACTTAACCCAATTTTTTTTTATTTAACTGCAGTTTCAGCTACTGTTGGATTAATACAAGAGAATAATTAAGCCTCACTAATTAATTTTAAATATTGTAGTCTCACCTGAAAACCGCCCATCTTTACTTTCATTACTCTAAACCCAGGCATCCTACTACATCAGTTTTCAAAGCTTTTTATTGTGATTGTCATATTTCTTAGAAATAATATGACTAATTTGACCTATGTGATATTATAACAGGCAATATTTCACCTTTTTGTGACATTTTATATATACATTAATTTGCTGAGGAAGTTATTTACTAATAAAAATATTTTTGTAGCTCATTTGAACCTTCTTGTGTCATTGTGGCTCTGTCTGTGTAACTGTTCTCAGGTTCCAAGGTGTATGAGCGTGTTAAGCGACTGCGTGAGGATGAGAGAAGGAAGAGGACCATGCTGTGTGATGTGCTGCAGTACATCCAGGATGGCAGAGCCTGCCAGCAGTGGCTCAGCAAACAGGCTGCAATGTGAGACTCCAAACTTCCTGCTTGTTACCCAATGTGTAATAGACAGGCTGGTGGAGTCCTGCTCCCCAGAGATGCTGACCTCTGTCATTACACTCCACCAGCAGGCATGCTGAGATGAAATAGAGCATTTGTATCACTGTGCATCCCACTTCCACCTCAGTCTCTGCAATATTTTTAGTAATTTCAATGTGCCACTGCTTTTTATTAATCCACGGGTGTTATCCAAGTTCTGCTAATTATTCCTTTTAACTTAAAAAAAAAATGTGTTAAATGCAATGAGATATCTTTTTTGGATAACAATCATAGAGTGAGAATAGTGAACAAAGACCAGAGATGATGTGTGTGTAGGTGGCATGTGTGTCAAAATAAGACAGAAGAGATGCTGACACTTACCCTTCTGATTACAGAGATGCTGGCATCACTCCATCGGTCACAACAATCACTGTGTCAGGTACAAAGCTTTTTCTCCGCCTCTCCTTCTGTACTCTCTCCTCTCTGTTGTCCTGGCATGGCCCCCAGGCACACTCACATGAATGCACTCCTCCATAAATACACTGGAAAATAAGCACCTACAAGTATTTTTATGTTGCTGTTTTTCTTTTTCAAATTAGCCTCCTTTCCTAAACCTTCGGAGCACAAATGCGATGCACACTGCCACGCGGCTATATTTACACAATATGCACAGCGTAAATATTTTGTCCCCTGTCTCTTCCAAGCAAAGGAATTAACTGTATGTTGTTAGCCTGCTATTATGTTCTCTGTGTGGACTAGTACTGGGGTGCTGCATGTAAAGCGCTTTGGATAAACCATTTATACCATTTAACTGCATGTTTGTTTGACTGTCTTTGAATTTGTCTTTGAACTCTCTACAGCAACAGGTAGGCGAAGCGCCCCTCCTCTCAACCTGACAGGACTGCCAGGGACAGAGAAGCTCAACGAGCGGGAAAAAGAGGTATAAAGGCACACACAGGAAAACAGTTCAGTTCAGTTCAATAATCCTCCTACAGACACTAAAACCACAAAAAAATCTTCTCTACTCATGTTTAGTGTCATTCTGCAACCTGGATTAGCTCGTTCCCCTGGACTGTAGACCCCTGTTGTTGTTCAATCACGATTTAAAAACCTCTGTTGTTGTCCAATAACAATTAAAAACAGACACACTACTCGACTCACATTCCTTGTCTATGTGTGAATACATTGAAGAAATATCAAGACACATTAGAGCTGCAACCTAAGGATTATTTGCAATAACTCTTTTGAATTTAAAATATATAAAAATGTGATCAGTGAGATACCTGCAAATGTGTCTTGTTCACCAGATCAAAAAGTCAGTAGGAATTATCCTTTGACTGTTAATGTCAGAACATTTCAAAGCAGTGAATCCCACAGTTATTAGATATTTCAGTCAAACCAAAGTTTTGAGCCAACACACCAACATTGCCGTCCTTAGAGCCGCACGCCACTGGCGAGGCAAAAAATATGAGTCAGTCGTGTTCTATTAATCTGATGCTGATTACATGCAGATTGCTGCTGCAAAGACAACTAGCAGCAGGCATTTGGTTGCACTTTTGTCGTAGTAAAACTGTCCCTGTGTTACATTTCTGTAGACGTGCAGTATAATGTACACATAATTAATAAATGCGCACATGTTGAGACACAGGTAAAACCTACAAGATGGATACTGCAGTTACTGTAGTGGAAAAAAGGTGAAAAAAGAGTCCTCAAACTTCTACCAGGGCTTCAGACACCGTTAAACAATACATAAAAGATAAAACAAGAAATCATTGCATACGTTTTTAAATCCCTGTGTCCCTTTCCCCTGTGTTTGTTTTCTGTGCTTGCAGTTATGCCAGGTGGTGCGGCTGGTGCCGGGGGCTTACTTGGAATACAAGCAGGCTTTACTAAATGAGTGCAGACGTCAGGGCGGGCTGCGGCTGGCTCAGGCCCGAGCACTGATCAAGATAGATGTCAACAAGACCCGTAAAATTTATGATTTCCTAATCAAAGAGGGTTACATCACAAAGGCGTAAGACCATTACATTTGACCACAGAGAACAGATTATGGTTCGTGGTTCTTTTTATTCTAGTATTGTAAGAGCATACGACCCTGTTTTGTAAGACGTTCTGGTTTATGCTGCTTCTTCAAAATATTTTAACATTTGTAATGTCCTTTGGGTTTTGAGTCTTAAATGTCTTGAAATGACAAATGTCTGTTTGTATTATATTCTGTCAGAAAAAAGAGAACAGGACCTCATATCAAAATAAGTTTGTATTTATTTCTTCTGTCATAAAAATGTTTATGAAAAAATAATTTGTGTACTGTATGGTATTACTGTTACTGTTCATATTTCTTTTCATATATACATTTTTTTTCCCAAAACAGACAAAAATCCCCTAAGTCACACACAAAAGAACAGAAGAAAAACAAAAAAACATATTAAAAGAAAAAAAATAACCAAAAATAGAGACAAAACCAAATTTCCAATGCATCGTCATATGCTGCAGTGTTCTGTTACAAATTTCAGTAAGTCATTTTTTAAGTTGTATACGCAGTTACCAGTTGTTTGATATCAGGTCGGAATAATAACCACTGACTCTAGCTTACTGTTATCAGCTATATCAAGATCATTTGTGTTATGAAATAATAATGTGCAAGCCAGTTCTACCTTTAAAACATTTGAGAATTTATTTTACAGGTCTGAAATAACAAACAGAAAAAGCTCCTTAAAATAATAGAGATTATAGAGATTAATTGTTGCTCCTTCTTAAGTTAAGTTAGTTAAGTTAAGGAGGATTCTTGTAACTTACTGAAACAAGAACCTCTGAAACTATTACAGCAGCTTTAAACTCAGTAACAGCAACTGGTTGCATACTTGTGTTGGACTGTACAACATAGATTATTATACAGTAGACTCATAGATGATTGGTAACACTGAGGGGAGGTCACATCACATTGTAGAGTCTAAAAATTCAGCGTGATCAGTGCTCAGCTGATCGTCTTGTCAGCATTTCTGAATGATGTTCCTCAGTGATGCAGACGGTTGAACGCTCAGTCCCTTCGGTCTCAATCTGTGAGAAGTGGGAAAAGTGTAATGAATGTAGCACCAGCAGGCAGGAGGCAAGCTGCGGCCTCTGACAGGCTTATCAGAGCGGAGACCAGCCACTGCGCCATCCTCAGCTAACAGCCTGATTATAATGGCAGATTCAACCTTTGATGATAAGGTCGACACACTCTGATGAAGCGTCTGTACCTGAAATGCAGGGGGTGGTTCAGGATTTAAGAGGATGTTTCTTTACTCCTACATCAGAGTGAAAGTGCTCATTTCACATCTGCTCATTTTACAGGACACCATTTTGCTTTTGCCACTCTTGGCATCTTTACTTGAGACACTGTTCCACTCAGCCCTCGACAAATTCATCTGTCTTCACTCCCTTTGTTTCCTGTTCAAAGCTTCAGCTCTTGTGGCTGCATATTGTGGCAACTAGTGTTCAGTCGGCTTTTGAAGCACATGAGAAAATGTGACCTGAATTTTCTTGATGTACAAGTGAGGCACTAATATTTAGCGCAAACTAAACTGTCTGAGAGTGCAACTGTAACTTGGACCGTAAAGACATCACAGTTTTATAGAGATACCAGAATACACAACAGCTATAGCTTGGCAGTTTGTGTTACAGCCTGTTTCACAGATTGATGACTAGATGTTCAAATTCTAACCTTGTCTGAAAGACTTTGTGGGTTCTTCTCTCTTTGCCACTGGCGCAGGAAGGTAGAGCAGTTGTCCACCAATCTTGCAGTTGTTGGTTCAATCCCCACCTCCTCCAGTCACATGTTGAAGTGTCCTTGAGCAAGACACTAAACCCCAACTTAGTTGCTCCCGGTGAGTGTTGGCCAGCTGCATAGCAGCTCCCCCATCGGTGTGTGTGTGTGTTTGTGATTGTGAGTGTGAATGGGTGAATAAGAAGCAGTGTAAAGTGCTTTGAGTGTCAATAGGTAGAAATAGGTAAATGCAGACCATTTACCATTTTGCTGAGAAGATGGATACTTCTGGCCAGTATCGACTACTTCCTACCACATCAGCATTCTACCATCTTTGTCTGCAGCAAGGTTCTGCTTGTTTTTATTGTATAGATACAGTAGTGTAGGGATCTCTACAGTTGGGATGTAGTGATGTCAAAGTGTACTGATGAATGGGCTATTCTGATGTACCATGTTATATAAGTTTAATTGGTCAGGTGGTATTTAACTAGTCTACTTCCTGAGCTGTTAGAGAGGGTAGGAGTGTGTCTAATGTTGGATCTAAGTGAAGCCATAATTAAACAATATAAAAAAGACACAAAACTCTTTCATACTGACAGTACAGAGGTATGAGACCCTGAGACCCTTCAGTACTGCTCCCTTTTTACACTGCAAATTGTATTAATGTGGTGCAATAGGTAGTGTATTGTGTATGTATGTATCAGCTGTTGATGAGGTCAGTAACAGTGGGGCTGAAATTGTAGGTGAGGTCTTTAACCAAAATATGGCTCTGACAATGGGAAACAACACTATAAAAGATCTTTAAATAACCTTAGTACAAGATTTTTTTTTTTTAACACACCACCAAAAAGAAATAATCTTTTGTCTAAGAAAATTGACATTGCCACCTCTGGCTTAGCTTAATCAGAGCCAATTAAGGGCATTATCACTCGCCATTAAATGGTCTGCAAGAGCTCTTACTCTGCATGCTGCTTAATACTTAGTCTACTATGTGTTTTGCACAAGCTAATTTTTTCACTTAGTTCAGTTGCTTTGAGCTGCGGAGGCCAGGTTTGGGTCAGGTTAAATTGTCTGAGTGTTATATTAGTCTCGACAGCTTCATTTCTTTCTTCAAGGAAGTGCGCCTCAGTCTGTATCTGCTCTGCCTCAAGAGGAGGGGTGTGAAGGAAGACTTTCATGTCGAGTCGGTTAGGTTTTTCTGTGCTGCATTGATATTTTTATTTGATGCATAATATGTTTAAAATTGTCAGTTAAGTTGAGCGGACTCCACCTCTTTCCCCCAGCACATGTACAAGTGCCATGGCCTCTCTCTGTCCCTGCAGAATGTGTGCTGTAGTCACAGGGGCAGCAGATGGAGCAGATGTTAACGTCAACACTCTGCATGTGTGCAGAGATGCAGCATTTCTCAACTCGCCCACACACACCATCTTCTCTCAGACACTCTATCTGCCTCTCCATCTCTGCAGTCATCTCAGACTTCCCAGAAAGATACATTTCCTGAGGATGAAACTTGTGTGGCGTTGTTGATCTTTACGATCTTTATGATTACATACTATGAGGCTCAAACATTCTTGCAGTTAGCAAACTTGTATCCTTCAACATGCTTGTGCCTGGTGGGCTGTTTTAAAATCGCTAACACGTTTCACAAGACATACAGACAATGAGTGGTGGAAGTACTCTGAGCTTTTATTTTAGTAGAAAACATAATGCTACAGTA